>CAKXYN010000043.1:92500-1293750 GCA_935064755.1 Tragelaphus eurycerus | reverse complement strand
ATGAACACAGGAAAGACCATAGCCTTGACTAGGCGAACCTTTGTTGGCAAAGTAATGTCTCTGCTTTTGAATATGCTATCTAGGTTGGTCATAACTTTCCTTCTTCCTCTTTATTCTTGTGATGAAGGGAGATGATATAATGTCTACATGATGAGGCAAAGCGAGGTGAATGAGGTGGACATTGTGACATAACGTTAGGCTATGACCCTCTCATGGTGTGTCAGAAGGAAGATAATGTGCTTAGTATGATCCTGGATCCTCGAGCCATGACCACGTTGTCCGCTGGACATCAGAAGCCGATTATGTCCGTGGCTGTGGATCCCAGGCAGGGCAGAGCAGGATGGCGTGAGCCTTCATCACACTACTGAGAATGGCACACAGTTTAAAGCTTAGGATGTGTTTGTTTCTGGAATCTTCCATTTAACATTTTCCAACTGCATAACTGAACCTGTGGAAAGCGAAACTGTGGATAAGGTGGGGGATGACTGTACACACAGTTCCGTCACTCCAAAAGCTCCACTTCCCGCTTTCGATCATTAGAGATTAAATCTGTCTTTTTCTGGCATCTTATACAGCTGGAATCATTCGGTATGTGGTCTCTTTTTGCTTGGCTTCTATCACTCAGCATGTTTTTTGAGATTCATTCATGTTGGTGCATGGACCAGTAGTAGTTCATTCCTCTTAATTGGTGGAATTATCATATGAATCTAATACAGCTTGCATAGCCATTATTTGTGGAATACTTGGATTGTTTCCAGTTTGGGGCTATTATGAAGAAAGCTGCTGTGATCATAAGTAAACAAGTCTTTTGTGTAACTCCACGGTTTCATTTCTCTTGGTTAAATACCCAGGCTTGGAAGTTCCAGGTCACATGGGTGTGTTGGTTTCCTAGGGCTGCCATACAAAGCGCACAAACTGGGTGACTCCAAACAACAAAAACTTGCCATGTCTTAGTGCTGTAGGTTGGAAGTCTGAAATCAAGGTGTTGGCAGGGCCATGCTCCCTCAGAAGCCTTGAGGCAGCGATTCTTTCTTGACTTATCCAGAGTCTGGCAGCTCTAGCCCTGGTCCCTGACTTGTGCAGTCTAACTCCAATCTCTGCCTCTGTTTTCACACAGCCCTCTTCCCTCTATGTCTGTGTCTTCATGGAGGGTTCTCTTTTGCATGTCTGCATTTAGATTTTCCCCCTCTCACAAAGATATCAGTCATGTTGGAGTAGGGCCCACCCTAAAGACCTCATCTTCACTTGACCATATCTGCAAATAAGGTCACGTGCACAGGTACCCGGGTTTAGGACTTCAACATCCCTTTCTGATGAGGATATAGTTCGACCTATCACATATGGTAAGTAGGTGTTCAGTTTCATAAGAACTGCTAAACTGTTTTCTGAAGTAGTGGCATCACTTTACACTCTCAACAACAATATAGGAAATTTCCAAGTTGCTTCAGATCCTTGCCAGCACTTGGGAGTTGTCATACTCCTGTGTTTGTACATGCTAACGCAATGGCACCCCACTCCAGTACTCTTGCCTGGAAAATCCCATGGGCAGAGGAGCCTGGTAGGCTGCAGTCCATGGGGTCACTACGAGTTAGACATGACTGAGCGACTTTACTTTCACTTTTCATTTTCATGCATTGGAGAAGGAAAAGGCAACCCACTCCAGTGTTCTTGCCTGGAGAATCCCAGGGACCGGGGAGCCTGGTGGGCTGCCATCTATGGGGTCGCACAGAGTTGGACACGACTGAAGCGATTTAGCAGCAGCAGCAACGGATGTGTAGAGGTCCCTTGTTATGGTTTTATTTTGCATTTCCCTGACTGTCGGTGATGCCGAGTATCTTCTTCTGTGTATACCTGCCATCCACACATCTTATTTGGGCAAGTGTTTGTCCAGTTTTTAATTGAATTGTTTACTTCTTATTGAGTTATAAGTGGCCTTTATAATATATTCTTTCCAGACCATGTGAAAACCTGGAGTGATAGTCTCATTTCTAAAGTCCCTTAGACCTCCTTGGCTTGATATCAAACTGAATGGTCAAACTCATAAGAATGTTTAATGCACTGGCCAGACGTAAATACTGAATAGTATGATGTCCTTTAACATAGCACTTTTACTCTAGAGAATTTATCCTGAGGAGATATACAAGAATTTCATGACAAGAATATGCTTCCTGCTGCTGCTGCTGCTGCTGCGTCGCTTCAGTCATGTCCGATTCTGTGTGACCCCAGAGACGGCAGCCCACCAGGCTTCCCCGTCCCTGGGATTCTCCAGGCAAGAACACTGGAGTAGGTTGCCTCAGATCAGATCAGTCGCTCAGTCATCTCCGACTCTTTGCGACCCCATGAACTGCAGCACGCCAGGCCTCCCTGTCCATCACCAGCTCCCGGAGTTCACTCAGACTCACATCCATCGAGTCAGTGATGCCATCGAGCCATCTCATCCTCTGTCGTCCCCTTCTCCTCCTGCCCCCAATCCCTCCCAGCATCAGAATCTTCTCCAATGAGTCAACTCTTCGCATGAGATGGCCACAATACTGGAGTTTCAGCTTTAGCATCATTCCCTCCAAAGAAATCCCAGGGCTGATCTCCTTCAGAATGGACCGGTTGGATCTCCTTGCAGTCCAAGGGACTCTCAAGAGTCTTCTCCAACACCACAGTTCAAAAGCATCAATTCTTCGGTGCTCAGCCTTCTTCACAGTCCAGCTCTCACATCCATACATGAACACAGGAAAGACCATAGCCTTGACTCGGCGAAGCGTTGTTGGCAAAGTAATGTCTCTGCTTTTGAATATGCTATCTAGGTTGGTCATAACTTTCCTTCCAAGGAGTAAGCGTCTTTTAATTTCATGGCTGCAGTCACCATCTGCAGTGATTTTGGAGCCCAGAAAAATAAAGTCTGACACTGTTTCCACTGTTTCTCCATCTATTTCCCATGTAGTGATGGGACCAGATGCCATGATCTTCGTTTTCTGAATGTTGAGCTTTAAGCCAAACTTTTCACTCTCCTAGCACAGTTTATATTTGAGAAAAGCTGGAATTAATCTAAATGCCCCCAAAGAGGAGGAGATATTGTAGGTCTAAGTGATAGAATACTATAGATACACTGAAACAGATGCTATAAACATTAACATGGAAAGATGCTTGAAATATAATGTTGATGAAAAAAGCCAGTAATATAATATCATGCATAACATTATCCTTCCAAAAGTATTCACAAAAGGCATACAAAAGTATCAGGTGGAAAGTACACCAAAGTAGTAACAGTAATTATTTCTAGGTGGTGGTCTACTTAGTCGCTCATTTGTATCCGACTCTGCAGCTCCATGGATAATAGCCTGCCAGGCTCCTCTGTCCAAGGAATTTTCCAGGCAAGAATACTGGAGTCAGGTGTCATTTCCTCCTCCTGGGGATCTTCCTGACCCAGGGATCGAACCTGCATCTCTCATGTCTCCTGCATTGGCAGGCGGGTTAAAATTTGGATAATTTTAATTTGCTCTTGACTTATTCATAGGCTCTTGATTCTCTACACTTAGTTAATAATTATACAAGGGTTGAATTATGTTACTTCCAAGGCATTATTTTCAAAAGACAAACATTTGATGTTAGCTTTGTTATCCTGAAGGCTGGCTACAGCAGAGTAGAAAGAAACATCCTTGTAATTTTGGGGGAACTGGTGCTGCCTAACACACCTTAGCTCCATCAGCGATGGTGGGACCAAACCAACATTCAGCCAGGCAAAGAGCCACCGTGGGGGCTGGGCTACCCAGACCCAGGACCCTGACCCCCTCCTCTGGATTATCAGACCCACCCTGAAACCTGACACAGTGGAGACCTATCATGTAGTAGTATGCGGGTGAATGTTTAAAAGCCGGGTCTCCAGGAGAACTAAAACCAGCCCTGATTTGGCATGTCTGCCGATTTCTGTGATGTAAATACCACCCTCATGGCTGATGGCAAGCTACTGATGTGACATCATCGGATGCAGCACTGGGAAGAGCTGAGCACAGCAAACCATTTCATAGTATTTTAAATAGTATTTCCATGACCCTAAAATAGTAGACGTAAATAACTTTAAGAGCACAGGAAGTAGTAAAGGTATTAAGAAGTGATGAGTTTTGAGTATTTATTAGCTTCAGTTTTAATACAATGGATTTCATTGTCAGGTTATATAATTTAATTTTTAATAATGACTATTTTTTAACAAGGAGCTCACAAAATTGCTGAAAATTAATACCTGGCTCTTGTGCGAGGTACTAGCCAACTCCAGCATATCACTGCCAATTAGGGTGCTTGGCCTGGTGGAGAGGCCCTGACTCATGCATACGCAAGGAAGCTATTAAACTGAGGCTCTCAGTGTTCTCATTTTCCTATGAGTCTAATACTACCTAATTCACAATGGTGGGAAGGAGTGATGCGAAAGCCCTAGCACTGTGTCTGGCACACAATCGGTGCTGAAGGACCAAACATTCTCTAATGCTAGTACTGTCAAGAGAACAAGCCAGAGGCATCGCCCCTCCACGCACCGCCACCCCCAATCTACTCAGTTCCCACCTCTTCTCTCCCCCTTCATTTCCAGAAAAGGGTGGGTCAGGAGGTCGGACTCTCTGAATCCATTTCACATCCATCAGGGACCAGTACTCATCATCTAAGTGTGACTAGCCACAGAGACAGCAAGGGTGGGTGGGGGTACAGGCTCGAGAGCTGGGACAAATGGATGCACACGCTAGCACTGCCACTTGTTTGTTGAAGAAGCTTCACAAGTCATTTAGTTTTCCTGAGCCTCAGTTTCCTCATCTGTAGAAGGGGGCCAAGCAGCCTGTCCCACAGTCATAATGACAATGGGGGTTGGTGCTGGAGTGGCTGGTGGTGGAGGCAGACCCCCATCCTCGCAGATGCTGGTTTTGTACTCCAGCTAGGTTTATGAATTTCTGGGCTTGGGGGTATAGCGGGACAGGGAGAGTTTTACCCCTAGGTCTGACCAGAGGCCTGTTCTGTACTCTTCCATGGCAACATCAGCAATGCCAGCCTCTCCATGCCTACTGGGAGCCCATCAGCCTATGAGATTCACAACAGTGGGCAGACACACACAGGTGCAAGCCCGTGTGTGCTCAGCCTCATCCGCATGAGGACTGTGGTTTTCTGTGTGCTGAGGCCTGCTCTCCAAGGGAAACGTACCTGGCCATTCCTGACTGCAGACCCAAGGATGGCAAGCTAGAGCAGCTCAAGCCAGACACCCAGAGGGAAACTGCCATCTCTTACCTGACCTTTGCTTGGTGCAGGAAGGCCTGGCATTTCACATCACACCTGCCTCCTGCCTGCAGCAGACTCCTGAGGAATTCTGGAGCCTAACGACGGCCAGGGGCAGTGCCCTCTTGCAGTGCTTGAAGGGATGTGGGCTGTAGGGTAAGTCAAACCTGTGTTCAAGGCCTGGTTCTGCCATGTTCAGGCTGTGTGATTTTGTATAAGTTACTTAGCCTCTCTGGGCCACATCATCCATACCTGTAAATTCGGGAAATACTGACCTCAAAGTGTTGGTTATAGGATTAAGGATTTTATAGTTAAAGCATTTAGCATAGTAGCTGGAAATTGTCTGATTCTTTCTAAATAAGCATCTCTTGGCATCTATCTCTGGCCAGCACCACCAATCCTAACATACACTCCAACATATCCCACCCTGGGCAAGCTCCCTACACCCTAACTCTACTGAGCCCACCCTCCCTTCTGCCCCTTGACCTCCAGAAGTTTGCGGCATGTGGCACACACCACCACAGGACTTCAGCTCAGACATGGTAATAAATCCATTTCACTGCCTGCCACCAGCAGCTGCCCAACACTTGTCTGCACAAAAGACAAAAAGCAGGAGGAAGCAGGCTTGCCAGCCTCCTCTGCCCCATTTCAAACAATCCTGATGTGTTGATTAGAATATTTATATTAAAAGAAACAGCTCCCACCCCATACATCCATGTTTTTTTTTTTCCCTAGCTGGCTTCCCTCTGCAGCCCCTCGAGGTCGGCAATGAAAGACAATTGGAACGCAAACCACGTTCACGTAAAGTCACACTCAGAGATGCTGGCTGTGCATTTTCTGACATTTGCTCGGGAGGCCATTAGCGTTTCTGCTGATGGGGCTGAAGCCCCCAGCCCTGGCCTCTCGCTCAACCCCACTTGCAAAGCCAAGGGATAATCTGCAAGGTGGGCATGGCTCCAGAGAAAAACTCTGCGTCAGGCGCTGTCATCAATCCCGGATGACACTGCTGCCTCTGGCAGTCCGTTCGACTTGAAAGGCCATCACAGCCATGTCAGGAGCTGCCCTGGTTCTCTGCTTCAGCCATGGGCTAGTTTTGGACTTGGTCTGAATTTCTACCGTGTCATTTACCAGCTGGGTAACTTTGGATGAGTCCCATAACCTCTCTGGGCTTCAGTTCTCTCCACCATAGAATACCAGTCACCTTTTCATCCGACCAAAGAGATGTGGTGATAATTAAACGAGACATGTCTTTGAACTACAGTCAGTGCCTGGCACATAGTGAAGCTCAGTACATCTTAGCTTCCTTTTCTTTTCATCCCTCCCCAGTCCGTTGACATCCCTTGTCTAACTCTATCTGACTAGAGATGGTCAGCATCTGGCATGCTTATCACCCCAATCTGCGCCTCCCAGTGCCTTGGCGGGTGTTACTACTAATCTATCCCTACTATGGCAGGCAGAATTACACCCTCAAAGACGTCCACATTCTCAGCTCTGAAACCTGTGAATGCGTGATGTGCTGTGGCTAAAGAGACTTTGCAGATGTGATTATTAAGGATCTTGAGCTGGGGAGATGATGCCGGATGATCTGGGAGGGCCCAATGGAATCACACACATCCTTGTAAGTATAAGATAGAGACAGGAGAGTCAGGCTCAGAGAGCTGCAGTGTGAGGAAGACCTGACCACCCACTGCCGACTTTGAAGATGAAGGAAGGGGCCACACACCAAGGAATACGGCTGCTGCCAGAATCTGAAAAGAGCAAGGCAATGAATGCTCTTCTAGAGCCTCTAGAAGGAATACAGCCCTCCGGACACCTGGATTTTACCCCACGGAGGCCTGTGATGGGCTTCTGACCTCCAGAATTGTAAAAGGATAAATGCACGCCATTTTAAGCCACCAAATTTTTATAATTTGTTACATCAGCAATAGGAAACTAATACACTCATCATCTTTCCCCCAGAAGAATCCACTTGGCCTGAGAATTCTTTTCCATATAGCACTCCAGGCAGCCACCACTGAGAAATACCAGATGCGACCTTCTGTCAGGGCCCCCCTGGGCCACACAGAATGCCAAAAACTGTTCATCACCCAGGGCTCTGATTACAGCCGGTCCTGACCTGATGGCCCATCTGTCCTGATGTGGGACCCTCCCAGGTCCCAGCTCTGCTACTGATTTCCCCTTTTCTGGAAACCCAACAAGCTGAGGCCCACATTCCAGCCAGCTCTGGGCTTAATGGCCCTAGAAAATAGACTTCTCCTTCCCAAAACTTTCTTCTCATAGCTCTGGCAAGGGTCTGGCTTCTGCGGCTGTCCCGTGATCCATGGCTGGTGGATCCTCTGAGCAAAGGAACCCACATGAAGGGCTGGATCAGAAAGGATGAGAGACCACAGTCTGCCTCCCAGTTCCCACTTCCCCCAGCCTCAGTACAAAGGCCCTCACCACAAGGGGTTATAGGAGACGCATACATTCATATCCACCAGCCTGTGGCCACCAGAGGAACAAAGGCTCCTTGTAGCAACACCCAGCACCAAGGACTGCTTCCTATGGGGGAACAAATGGTTCCAAATAGAGATGCTTTTCCTCCACTTTTGATTGTGGAGGAGCTGTAGACAAGGACAGGCTCCCAGGGGATGACGCCGAAGGGCAGGACATCATGACTCACTGTTCAAAGTGTCCTGACATCACACACCTCTAGGCAGCACCCACTTCTGGAGTCCACCCCATGCAAATGTAACCACACAGGCAGCCTTCTGCCTGTGCACACGCCAACCCCTCCGGGACAGCCCAACACAAAGACCGCCGTGTGCACATGTGTGTGTCAGCCCGTGGACACATGTGTGCACACACGTGTACCCAAGCATCCGGATGCTCACCTCTGTGATGGGAAAGTACACAGGCGGGCATCACAATGCACAGACCCAGGGGATGGCTTACCAACCCAAGACATGTAGACACATATGTGTTTAACTACATGGAGGCAGTTAAATAAGCTACACGGTGGCGCAGATGGTAAAGAACCCGCCCACAGTGTGGGAGAGCCAGGTTCGATCCCTGGATTGGGAAGATCCCCTGGAGAAGGGCATGGAAACCCACTCCAGTGTTCTTGCCTGGAAAGTTCCTTGGACAGAGGCGCCTGGCAGGCTACAGTCCATGGGGTCGCAAAGAGTTGGACACGACTGAGTGACTAACACTAAATACCAACTTCATGGTAAACACGTACCCAGACCTAACCCACGTACCGAGAAGCCCTGCCACCTCCAGTTTGGGGCAAACATATAATAATAATTGCATCTCCGATCAATACCTCAAAACTGCAGTAATTTCTGCCCCTGCCCTGACCCACACACACACCACCGCCCACACAACAGGGGGACAGCCGTGCAGAACATGACCTGGCACACAATCTGCGAATGCCTTAGTGAAAACAAGGAAAGCCAAGTAAACAGAAGCAAAGGCCTTTGATGTTTTTGTCTCTGCCACAGGACCGCCACCTGACTCAGGAGCCGACTGCCGCAAGCTGCCCACTCTCGCAGCAGGCGGCCACTGTGAACACAGGGCTGGAGCATGCTGAGAGCATGGTAATCATTTCCCAGGGGCCTTGGGTGCTCACATTTACAGGGGTATGTCTCTCTCTCGCTCGCTCTCTCTCTCACACACACACGTCCCCCTGACTGTTTGCAGCTGCCTTTTCTTTTTAAATCTCTCCTATAATATACTTTGCAATCCAGCCCCCCTCCTGCTTGGCTGGGCTAAACTATTTCGGGAATTGGCACAGATGCTGAGAGCAAAGATATTATTCCGAGATGCTCAACAGAGATCAAAGCTGCTTAATCAAAGCCGTCGACTCCGTGCACAGCGCCTTAGTGCATCCAGAGCCCAGGTGGAGAGGAAGAAGTCAAAGCAGATAATTGAGGAGACAGAGAGAACCCAGCGGTGGAACTCCGGGGCTGACAAGAATGGAGGTATCGGGATCAGGGAGGGACTCCCGAGGTCATTCAAGTCCCAAATTGGTCTCACTTTTCACCTCCAGATGGAAGTCACTCAAGGCAGCCCCAGAAAGGTGAAAATCAGCCTGCTTAAAAAGCACTCCAGGGAGGAAGATTTCTTAGCATTCTACCGAACAATTCTCATACTTAGGAGAGGGCTTTCTGGTACAGGTCTGATGAAACACTCTAGAGCTTACTCAGACTGTGGCCACCTCCCTAGAGTGTTACAAGGAGGGGCTGAACCATGCAGGGAAGGGGCAGAGGGGCAAGTCTGGAGGGACCAGCCCCTCGTGGGAATATGGAGATGAAGGAGACCCAGTGGGATTCATCACAGCTTGCATCCTTCACCTAAAATGAGACCTTTACCTAAAGTTAACTCGAGAGGACACTTCTCCCTGACACCCAATCCACCCCCCAACAAACATAAAGTGGTTACTAATTCAGTCATTTTTTCAGCCAAGGTTTGTTAGTACCTGCAATTCACCAAGCACTGTTCCAGTTGGGAATGCATGTCACAAAACCAGGTTTCTGCCCCCAGGGGGCTTGCGTTTGATATGCACCTGGAAAGAAGGGATGAGAGAGATACATCGGGAAAGGAGAGACAGGAAATAAAAATTAGACTTCAGATTGTTATAATTGCTAGGAAAGAAATAGACAAAGAGCTGTGAAAGAGAAGTGAGCAGAGGCGGTGAGGATGGAAGGCTATATTTATGGCTATATTTATTTAGGGTGAACACAGAAGCCTCTATGAAGTGACATTTGAGCCCAAACCTGGAGGATGAGTAGGAAGCAGACAGGGGAAGAGCAGAGAAACCTGTGTTTTAGACATGGTCAGAAGGTGAGAGCCTGCTGCAGTCGTGGGAGGCTAATAAGCCTGCAGCCTGGTAAGCAAAAGGGGGAGCAGGACAAGGTGAGATGGACCGACCGTCTTAGGCCAGCTCAGGAAGAGTCTTGTGGGTCACGGTGAGGAGTTAGCCCTTCTTCCAAGAGTCTTAACTCACTGATTGCTGTGTAAGACGAGTTAAAAGGGGACAAGAGTAGACGTGGAGAGACCTGCTAAGTGGTTCCTAAAGCTCCTAGAGTGTTCTGGGCAGAAGATGACTGGGGAAGTGGCGGTGGAGTTGGAGAGTAATAGATGGATTGGAAATTGGATTGTAGGTAGAAGAGATGGCCCTGCTGATAACTTGAATGTAGATGGTAAGGAGCCTGGAGAATGCTGTCATCTGTCAATATGATAAAGTTGAATTACCTGGAGTCAAACATCCCAGGGTTGGGCTGCTGCTGCTGCTAAGTCACATCAGTCGTGTCCAACTCTGTGAGACCCCAGAGATGGCAGCCCACCAGGCTCCTGTCCCTGGGATTCTCCAGCAAGAATACTGGAGTGGGTTGCCATTTCCTTCTCCAGTGCATGAAAGTGAAGTCGCTCAGTCATGTCCGACTCTTTGCGACCCCATGGACTATAGCCTACCAGGTTCCTCCATCCATGGGATTTCCCAGGCAAGAGTACTGGAGTGGGCTGACGTTGCCTTCTCCCCCAGGGTTGCAAGAGACCTTCAGAATCACTTCTCATCCGGAGTTTGTATTAGCTCCCTGCCCCCACCGGGAGGTCATCAGCCCCTGCTTCCAGATGACGGTATCAACTAGCACAGGATCCAGCCTGCCCATGGCCTGAAAGATAGCAACAATCCCTGGAGAGCTCTCCTTTGGGTGGTGCTGAACACTGCCTCTCCAAAGCACTCAACTCTGGCCCTGGCTATGTTCCTCCCTTAGGGTCATGAGGCAATGGCAAGCCTCCTTCCATAGGGGGGACTTTAGAGAATTGTGGGCAGTGCTAAAGGTGTCCTGGGCCATCTTTTTTTCCAGGCCCCAAATCCCTAGTGTCTACAGTTGCTCAGGGCCACTTGGTGTGACATCATTGCCACAGTGTCCCTTCATAAGGTCAGCACCTGGGTGTGGGTCCTGAACGGTAACACATCCGGGTTCAGAGAATCCCCAAAGGACCAGATGTCAAGATGCCATCTTTCTTGAGGCCTACGTTTGTACTCCTTAGCTTACAACCCAGCCACCTGACCCAGAGAACTGGATTAGCCAAACTCTGTCCCTTCAGTCTTGCCTTTTCCCTTCCAGAATGATTTTTCTATCCTAAAATGGTCTCTTAGGCCTAGGGAATGGGTGACTCTATCCAGAGCTGTGCTTCCCAAAGCAGGCTCTGAAAAAATGATGCCATCAGATATTGCATGGGAATAGGAATCTTTAGGTGAAGAAGTGTGGAATGCTGTGTATAATAATGTAAAGTATTATGTTTGTGCATATATATACATATATATAAAACATACATGTATACACTATATTAAACTACTATACTATAATCTTCTCTTGGAGTTTCGTGATAGGCATGAGCAGGCTCTGTCTGAGAAGTCCTAAAGATATCCATTCAATTTGGTTGACTAGGACATTACCTAAACTTATTGACCGAAGCAATCTTTATTCCCGGAACACTTACTATTAATAGCTCCGCTTTAGGGAATGCCATTCCAGATGACTGAGTTATGAGATGGAATTTGTTATCTGTCTAACTTAAGCCCCCAAGTCCCAATTTGCCCTGAACCATTTAGATGTTTTAAAGCCCAAATGGTGTTTTTGAATTCAATTACCTGCTTAATGGATTCTGTTTTTCTTATTGGCACTTACAGACCTGGCTTCATCTACATACATACACAGGTTTTGGCAAGTGAGCAGGAGGCCGTTAGTCACTTTCCTTCTTCCCCCGCCGCCCTGCTGAACTCAGACGAGCCTTCCCTTGGCTGCCAACCAGGTCTGAATGGAACTGAATGTTTACACCCTGTTGCTGGTTCCTAGGAAGCGATCCCAATGGTTGAGCCTTTTCTCCACGTTTTCCCCATGGATCACCCCTGATCTTGCTCACATACAAGGCCAGTAGGTGGTGGGTCACCTAGCTTCATTGGCACAGGTGGAGGAAGGTGGCCCTGGGCCTCCTGGGAGACACCCAGGGAATCACTTTCGCCCGAACCTCCATTTCCCACACCGTCAAAGGAAGCAGGAGACCATTAAGGCCTCTGTTGCCGGTAGTGGGTTTGTTTGAGCCACCTCCACGTCACCGGGCCTGTGGCAGTCAGTTTCCCAGAGAATTAACCTAAAAATATAGCAACGGAAAGTGTCCTCCCCATGCGCAACCTTATTAAAAACTGGAAAAACCTCTCAAAATAAATACTTCCTTTGTTGATGAGACATCTAGAAATATTTTGCCATTCTTCATAGGCTGCCAATCCTAAAGTGCAATTGTTGGAGGATTAAAAATAGGAATGGCCGTGGTGGTGGAAGGGCTCCAGGGGCCTCACGGGGGGCTACGGAGGCTGTGCCCTCCGTGTGGGGCTGCTCACAGAGGGTTGAAGCATTTCACAGGTGCTCCTGTGACCAAACCCTCTGCAAAGTACTGAGTCTACTGAATCCCCTGCTTCATATAACAGATGTGAGGGAGAGCTGTGTCAAGGGGACCTCAAGCCAAAGCCTATTGTTTGCACAAACATTTCAGGCATAGTGTACCATCCTTATTGGGGAATGCTAGGAACCCTTTGGAAATCCAGCAGACAAGGGCCAACCTTGTGAACAGAACTTGCTAAGGATGGCAGTCTCAGACTGTTACGTTAATGCTTTTCTATACAAAGGCCAGTACTCTATTTCCAGATGAGTAAGTTGAGGCTTACGAAGATCACAGCATCTGGTCCCACCACTTCATGGGAAATAGATGGGGAAACAGTGGAAACAGTGTCAGACTTTATTTTGGGGGGCTCAAAAATCACTGCAGATGGTGACTGCAGCCATGAAATTAAAAGACGTTTACTCCTTGGAAGAAAAGTTATGACCAACCTAGATAGCATTATTGAAAAGCAGAGACATTACATTGCCTACAATGGTCAGTCTAGTCAAGGCTATGATTTTTCCAGTGGTCATGTATGGATGTGAGAGTTGGACTGCGAAGAAAGCTGAGCGCCGAAGAATTGATGCTTTTGAACTGTGGTGTTGGAGAAGACTCTTGAGAGTCCCTTGGACTGCAAGGAGATCCAACCAGTCCATTCTAAAGGAGATCGGCCCTGGGTGTTCTTTGGAAAGAATGATGCTAAAGCTGAAACTCCAGTATTTTGGCCACCTCATGCAAAGAGTTGACTCATTGGAAAAGACTCTGATGCTGGGAGGGATTGGGGGCAGGAAGAGAGGGGACGACAGAGGATGAGATGGCTGGATGGCATCACTGACTCGATGGACATGAGTTTGAGTGAACTCCGGGAGTTGGTGATGGACAGGGAGGCCTGGTGTGCTGCGATTCATAGGGTCACAAAGAGTCGGACACGACTGAGCAACTGAACTGAACTGAACTGAACTGAAGTTGAGGCTCAAGAGATGCCCCCAACCACCTGCGTATGTTTGGGCAAATTATAAATCATGCTGGGCCTCAGTGTCCTCATGGGAAAAAGGTAGGATTAATAACAGAAACTATCTTATGTTGTTTTGAGGACAGATAAGCCTGCACGTAAAGTGTTTGGAATGGTGTCTGATACATAGTAAGGACTCAATAATATTGGATAGTATAATACTAGCATTTGTATTGTATTATTGATCTAAACTACATAACTAGTAATTGGCAAATTGAGCCTTTGAATTCTGGCCTTTCTCCACCATATCTGTTTTTCTATACCGCATTATTGCTTCTGCCCAGTTCTGCTTTCTCAAGCTCAAAGCTTGCTGTTTTGGTTCATGTGGTAGAAAGCACGGCTATGAAGGGCCCGCTGTTCTGCTTATGACTGTTCAGACCCTGAGAGAGAAACAGATTCCCTTCTTCCAGTCCCAGTACCAAACTTCCCACCAAAGGGAATGATTGTTCCAGCCTTTGACAAGTGCTCACCCTGGGATCAATCACATGGGCCCGAAGGGGAGGGGTATAAATCTAGTAGGTTCTACTGAAATCGTATGGATTTGTGAAAGGGATTCCTAGAAAAAGAGGCTTCAGGCAGACATTCCTGTAAGTGTCTGTTACAAGTGCACCTCCCACAGTTATTCTAAGGATCTAGTAAGACAACATATATAGAATGCTTGTGTAAGTGTTCAGTAAATTACAGAAATAATGACTTAGTCAGACATCTGTATCTGATAGAAAAACCTAAGAAGTCACCAAAAACCAAGAGGAGAAAACTGCCAGTAGCTATGAAGGACCTCAGAATATTTCGCATGTGTTAGCACTGGCAGGAAATGTTGAGGAGGGTAGGCGTCAGGGGTTTGCAAGCACAGAGGTCAACTGGGGCTGAAGAGAGCGTGCAGAGACTGAAAGCAGAGACAAGGTCAGTATTTAGGGAACACAGAGACTAGCGGTCAGGCCAGGAAGAAGCTGATGGTCCTTCAAACGGCCAGAGACCACACCGCAATTCTTGAACGGAGCACAAAGAGAGACCCAGAGGTACTTTCATTAGCTCCTTCGTGGAAGTCTTGATTTGGAACTGGTGTGCTACACTGGGAGCAGATCTGGCCCAGTTAAATATTTTCAACTTCTGGCACTGAAGCTCCCTTTAGGAGGAAACTCACTGTCACATTTCACGAGATGTGGGTCTATATACCAAATGTATGTGGACCAACTAGATTGTGTGTATTAACCTGAACACAAGGTTAAGGTGTGTGGTAGCCCAAAGTTCCAGCATCCTTCTGAGTAAGTGAAAGAAGACTTAAAGATCATAGAACTCACTACCTAAGATTCCAAGCAAAGAATTGCCTGCAGAGACTTGAATCCCTTCTCTCTCACAGTGTGAGGCAAGCTGGCAGCCCCCTGGGCTCAAGACCATGTGGCCAGTAGGGTCCTTTCCTGGACACCCTGAATTATATGCGGGGCCATCGGGAAGACGGGGAACATAGAGAGCCACACACCCAGGGCCCCTTTCCATTTTCCCATGAATACTTAGGGACATCCTTGCTTCTCCAAGGGAGACAAATGTGTGGAGAAGTGGACATGAAGAAAAGAGTGCAAAGCAGAAACACGCGGATGTTCAGAGAACACCACCATTTCTAATTTCTCCGAAAACTAGCAATTGCACTGACCAAATCTATTGACCAGGTCCCTAATGGATGAGATTCAGGCCTGTGGAAACACAGAGCTCAAATAAGCTGCTTTGTATTGACTGTAATTTCATGAGCATGAGGTTCAATTAGCTATTGCACTAGACATGAACCCAAAAGCTATTTGAAGCTTTGCTGCAAAGCAGACTCCAATCCATGACCCAGACTACCTCTCAGGACAACATTGCTCTCTCTCCCTCCCCATCGCCCCTGCTCACCCATCCTTAGGGAAGATGGTCTGGGTTACTAGAATGTTTTTCTGACTGGTTCTACTGCCTCCAGTCTCTCTCCCTCCAGTTTATCCTTCACCCTGCAGCTGGAGTCGTTCATCTAAAAAAGCAAATCCGATGATGGCAGTTCACCATTTAAACATCTCTGATGATGTTGCACAACTTTCAGGATAGAAATCAAAACTCCTGAGCTTGTCTGTATCACCCACATATTCTGGTCTTGTCTGTAGTACAACCACGTCTCACCAGTCCCTGTCGCTCAGCTTTTGTTCCAACTTTCTTTAGCCCCTAGAAATTCTTCATGCAGGATGATGGAGGTACTACTATGTACTCATCAAAAGTCATTTCATTCCCCTGCTGGGCTCATGGCTACAAGTGGCTGATTCTAAGGCTATAAAGGATGGCAGAATCAGAAATGGATAGTGTTTGCATCCCCAAATCACTGCACAAAAGAGAACCATCTAGAACCATTTGACCAGGAATACCAGTGCTGGCCATTGCATGAGCAAGAAACATTCTTTCCTTGTATGAAATCACTGAAATTTTGAAAATTCTTTGTAGCACTTCATGAACTCTAACATATGGGCACGTTCTCTTAGCCAATAGGCTTGTGTGTGCGTGCTCTGTCTCCCTGTAATAATTCTCCCTGAAAATTTCCCTTAATTTTCTGCCTAGAAAATCTCTAAGTATCCTTCAGTATTCTGACACCACCTCTTCTGGGACGACTATCTTAGTTCTCCAAGCTAAGTGAGGACTCATCTCTGAAGTGTCCTAGAAATCTTTGCTTTGCTTCTGCTGGTGTATCTAGCCCGTGGAATTCTCTCTCTCTTCACTTGCTCAACTCTTCCCGTTAGTAGACCCTGGGCAGGGACTGTGTCTCATTCCTGGGGTGTAGGATAGGGCCTTTCTCAGAGGAAAAGTTGAGTGAAGGTTGTTTTTTGGTTTTTAATAAATGGATGAATCAATCAATCGAGTGAGTTAACACATAGGTTTGTGAATGATCACATACAGATTTGTGATCATAACCGATGTGTTTACATAACACTGCTTTCCTCACATGTGTGCTGAGAACAATGTGGGGCCATGTGGGCAGCAGCCCAGGTCGTAGGAAAACCTACAAGGCAAGACTTCGGGACAGTGGTCGATACAGAAGCCAGAGCTTTGGGTTCTCTGTTGTGCTGTAGACATAGGTGAGGGACAAGAGAAAGTTAGGAAACCTCAGCCTGGTGAGGAAGGAGAAAGGAATGTACTTTTATGAAGCATCTACTATGTGCCGGGCAATTTAAATATATTATTGCAGTGAGTCTATCTTGACAGTCATGCTCTAAGTTTGCCACTATTATTCACATTTGGCTCAGAGAAGTCAAGGGACTTGTCCAGGGGAACACAGCTGCAAGCAGCATGGCAGGAATCCAAACCAGACCCACCCGAATTCTAAGCAGGGATCCTCCCAACGTACCTCAGGGGGACAAAGACCAAAGCCAGACACTCCTGGTTGCTCCATGACGCCTCAGGCCTGGCCCCTGCACATCAGCCCTGGCCCGAGCAGAGCACTCAGAACGCTTCCCCTGGCAGCGATCTGTTGAACACAGACCTCAGAGGAGAGGGAAGGAACAGTCTGCTTTTCCCTGGCCTCGGCTCTGTCAGGCAGGCCTGATTTGCGCAGCTGCCCCAGACACTGCGGAAACAAAACAGCGGGCTGTTGGGTCAGGTTCCCCTGATTTCTCAGATGAGGGAGCCAGGCTGGAGCCAGCACATTTCTCAACTCCCAGGCAGCCGCTGACCAGGCCTCCCGGGCTCCATCTTCACTGGCAGCTGTGAGCGGCACAGCCGCTTGGCGGGCTGAGCATCCCCCCAGCCCTGCTGGCAGGTGAGGGCCCAGGGCCCTGAGTGCCAGGGACCGCCCCCTCTGTCTGGAGAGACAGAGACAGATCCAGGAGTACAGCCAGGAGCCCCAGGCCCTGGTCAGAGCCTTCACTTGCCTCAGCAACCTGGCAGCCGAGCAGAGGGCCCTGAACTGCTGGCAGGGAGATCAGGAAGGCCGAAGTCCTTCTGGGATGTGACGAGCAGGCGAGGTGTGTGGGGAGAGGCTGGGAGGAGTTGGGGGTACAGAATGAGCTAGCTCAGGGGCTGGCATCTCAGGAGGGGCCTCTGCCAGGCACAGTGATGAGCAGATATAGTGACAGCTTCTGCCCACAAGGAGCTCAGAGTCTAGAGCAGGAGGTGGACACAGGACACACAGTCCTGTGTCAAAGGCAGGCAGCTTCTTCGGGCTGTACAATTTACTAGCTGTGTGGCCTTAGACAAGTGACAAGATCTATGGGCCTCAGTTTTCTCATCTGCAAAGTGGGGCTAATAATATCCACTTTATGGGTTTGGATGAGAAGCATATGGGTTATCGTACTTGGCAAAGTACCTTGCTCATAGAAATGGTGCTTCCTAAACAGCACATGGATCTTTGCCTTCCCACTTACATGGAGTGTGTGGAAGTCAGGGACCTGGGCTTGTATTTCTTTACAGCACCCATGGTTTCTAGCCTAGCACTGCCCATTCTGTTTTCTAAGTAAGAAAGAGGTCAAACGCATATCCTAATGGAATAGGAAAAAACTGCCATCAATAATAGCTTCAGGATGTAGTCTCTCCTTACTGGGCTTCCTCCAAGGAATCAGCCTCTCTGACTGACTAAGAAGAAAACCACTCAAACAGGCAACAGCAGGCGGGGAGAGGTTGGCTAGTCTGATAATCTCATAGTAATGAGTCTGGATAATCTGAACCTGATAAAAGCTCCTCTGATAATCAACGCCAGACTGCAATGATGAAAATAACTCCTCTCTAGACGGCAAACTTTTCAGTTTGCAAAGCCCTATCACAAACATTCTTTCATCCAGGGGAACCCAATAAATATGTGTTGAAGGATAGAAGCCTGCAATAGCCTCATGATACAAGGTATTGGGGTCTTGATTTAACTGATAAGGAAGCCAAAGCTTAGAGAGGTAAATTAAATTGCTAGAAAATGATGGCTCTTGTTTGATGGCAAACCTAGGATCTTTCACACCACACCACGTCTCTGCCTATGAACAGATGGTACATGGAGGGTATGCCGTCACGGACAACCCCCACCTCCGAGCCAGACAGGAAATCCAGCCAACACAGTTGCTCTCAGTGTGCTGGTCTTGGAGATGGGTCTTTAAAGAAACATGCAAAAGCTATTCCCTGCACCCCTACCCTGCCTGCCAGCAGGCATGTTCCTTGGTGGGTGGGAACCGTCGGAAGATGAGAAGGGGGTAATTGGCACAGCTGGAAGGCAAGCAAACAATGAAGCTGGTGAAAGGTTGGCCCGAGTCTCTCTTGCTGATGGAGGGTGTGTAAAATATAGAAATAAAAATTACACAACTGAGCTGTCTCCTGGGAAGATGATGGCTAATTAGATGCCTCACAGCACACTGATTCCTCAGCACGAAGCAGTCTGCACCCCCAGCTTGCCATCCCCAGCCACGAGCCAGGCATGATGCCCAAGAACACAGCCGTCTCCTGGGACACTGGCTGTCACCAAAGCCACTGCTCAGAGGTCGCTGTTCAGATACCACCTCCTATGGGTGGGTGCTTTGCATTCACCGCTTGTTGAATACAAGTGTCTTGTTAAAACCCTGAGAGTTTAGTGCTGGGAGGGTCCTCATTTGCTGTCTGAGGAAGCAGAGGTAAGGTGGGGGTGTGTGATATGAACACCCTAGTCTTAGTGGGGAGGTGAAAGGTGGGTGGTGACTCCAGAAACAAAAGGAAAGCAAGCCCTAAACCCAGAGAGAAAGAACTGGTTTTGCTTTCTCCTTACAAGGGCACTTTCTGGGTTGAAATAGATGAGAAATCCTATCTCCTCAAAGCTGGAAAAGCCCTCAGAGAGCATCTAGGCCAGTGCTTTATAAACTTTTTCTTTTGTAAACAATAGGACCCTTTGTTTAAATGCAATTGAGTGAAAATTTAGTAGATAACAGAGCCAGGAGGAGCTGCACTCCCAGGAGTGAGAGCCTGCCCGTCGGCCACTGCCCTCTTCTCTTCCTGCCCTGCTCCTACCATGGCAGCTTCCTGGAACCCTAGGGTTCCATGGAATCCAGTTTGAAAACCACCGTTCTCGTTCAACTCCTCCCACATGAAAAATGAGAGATATGGAGAAACTAAATGATCTATTCAGTGTCAAAAAGCCAGGGAGTGGTAGAGGCAGAACCAGAAATCAGGCTTTCTGCTGTTCAGGCCAAGGATTTTTGGCTGGGCCAGGCAGCTTTTATTTTCTGCTCTAAACTACTATGCAGCTAGATATAGATGATATAAATATTAATGATATGTAGATACAGAGAACTAAAGATAAAGATATGTAATTTATTGAGCATTCTTTGCACTAAGCTGTGTGGGTATATTTGAGACCCAAAGTTGGGAAAACATGGGCCCTAATTCCCAAAGAGCTGGGGAGACCGACAGGGGCGCCAGGATTGCCTCACAAACCAGGGTGCAGAGAGAAGGCAGAGAGACACGGAAGTGCAGGGTACGATTCAGTGAACACATGGGGCCTTCCAAAACTGGGATCGTCCAGTCTTCCCTGCCCCACTTCCTACCAGGAGCTTTCCCCATCCTGCCCTCCCCACCGCCTCACCCCTGCCATTCCGGGATCTCTTTGGGGGCTCAGCTTCCTCCTTTCCAACAACTGTCCTGATGATGGGAGGCAGAAGTGGGGGGTAGAGCAGGAAAAAGGAAATTAATTCCTCAAAGCTGGTTATATGCGTGTGTGTGTATGTATATGCGTGTGATGTCCATGTAAGAAAAAATACCATTAACATCAAACACAGAAGCTACTCTGCCTTTTAGGAGAGAGGCACAGTTAACTCAGAGGAGTTTTTCTGACATAGCTTTATTACTAACATTGTTAGCAGTAGTTGTTGTTGTTGTTGTCTAGGAAAATGTCTTAATGGGCCTCTGTGGTTCCTGGCCCAAGACGGGAAGGACAAACAAGAGAGGACTAAATTACTGTGTCTAAAGGGACATTTGGGCTTAGATCCCTGACAGCTGCAGAGGTCTGATGAGTGCAGGCTCGGGGGTTAGGCTGGGGGGAAAGGACTCAGAGTGGTGCGAAACAGGGGTGTGCAGAGGCAATGAAAACAGAACCCCAAACAGGCAGGGAGTGTACTCTGAGGAGACAGAGAATTGTCACCTGGTTTCTGGGTAAAAAGACCTGTTTTCTGCCCACTCTTATTTTCCACAAAGGCTGGTGGCCACGAGGCCCCATGGCAGTGACGTTTGGGAATGAAGATGGGCATTGAAGGAAAGTCCTGGCCTCAGGTGCTTGGAGTAAGGCCAGGAAGACGGCTGCACCGTGGAGGGAACAGCTGATGCTGGCGATGCTGGGGAGAGGGTGCTGGTCAGAGCGGTAGTGACAGGGCTTGAGCTGTTGGATTTGGAGAGTATACTAATGGATGCTTCCAGAAGGCTAAACGGCTAGGGGACTTTGGTGTACATGGTTACGTGTGTGAATTACATGCATGTGCATGATTATAGTATGCACAGTCACCTGTGTATTCATGGGTATCAACACCTATATGATTGTGTGGGTAAAAGTGTGTGTATTTTTGAGTATGAGTGCATACTCAGTTGCTAAATTGTGTCAACTCTTTGCAAGTCCGTGGACTATAGCCCGTCAGGTTCCTCTGTCCCAAGAATACTGGAGTGGGTTGCCGTTTCTTACTCCAGAGGATCTTCCTGACCCAGGGATCAAACCCGTGTCTTTTGTGTCTCCTGCATCAGCAGGCGGATTCTTTACCATTGAGCCACCTGGGAAGCCGTGAGTGTGGGTAAATAATGGAAATGATTAAGTTATTATATCCTGTGTATATACGCCAGTGCATGCACATGAGGCCAGAACTTCAGCACCTGTGGATTCCATGTGTACAAATGAATAGAAATTAGCATGTAGCCATGTGGGTGTGGACCTATGAACATGTATCTGAGGTTGCCTGTCGGTGAGTCACTGTGTGTGTGCGGGACTGTGGGGTTATTTGTGAATGTGTGGGACTGTATACTCTGCAAGGGTGTGCATAGATGCACCAGGGGCCCCACGCAGGCCTGGCTGCCCCTGTGACGTGTCTTCCTCCCCCACGGGGCCCAGCAGGGCCAGCGAGGTTCGGAGCGCCACAGGATAGGGAGTGGATGTTCCCGGCGTGCTCGCCCCAGAGCCCTGTTCCTTGCCCAGGAACATTCCCGATTTCCCATTCCTGGGAAGGAACATAATGTCCACTGGCGCCTCTCCCGCCTGACGAGTCCAACTCCCCGGCTGCCTCGGGCTGCAAGGCACTTCCTGACCAGGACAGCAAGCATCCAGGGAGCCAAAACCCCAGGGGCAGAGTGGGAGGGAGACACACCGGCTCCAAGGGTGTCAGCAACAGGAGACCCTCCCCAGGCATGATGAAAGGAACCCTCGTTCATTTTCATGGCGTTTGCCCTGCGCCAGCCCCACGCAGAGCTTTACACAGGAGTAAACTCATTTTCACCTCTCCACAGCCTCCGTGGCCACAAGTTACCATTATCTCATTTGCAGAAGAGGAAAGAGGCTCGGCTTAAGGGACCCGTCTCAGATGCCACAGGCAGTGGGGGGATGGGAACCTTGGTTCCCCGGCTCCGGAGCCCGAGCTGTCACCCTGCAGGCAGGACGAGCCGTCCATCTGGCCGCCATCCTCAGGGCACAGACAGGAGCCTGATGGGAGACTCCTCCTCACCCCAGAAGGAGCCCCTCTCTCACCAGGCTTCCTTCTGCTCCCAGTTACCCTTTTGAAAGCCCTGGAAACAGGTGGGCTGTCACTGTGGTGAGGGACCTTGGAGACAATTCTGATTAACCCTCCACTTGGGAAAAGGCCTTGCATTAAAGTCCAGGGCACACTGTCCTCTGCACAAGCTGCCTCCTTTCTCCAGTACTGATGAGGTCAGAATTGCAGCTCCTATGGCCCGTGACCAGGGAACTTCACCACAGAAAACCTTCCACTCCCATGGCCAGCATGGACCCCCAAGCTGACAGAGCCCTGGCCCAGCACACACATGAGTCTTTTGGTCCTTAGCCGATCCTACACACACCAGCCAGTCTCGCCTTCTTCATGCACCCCTTTTGCTTGTGAGGATCTACAGTGTGCCAGGCCTTGTGCTGAGTCCTTTCAGGTCAGATGCAGCATATATTCTATTTTCCATTGATTGTCTCATTTCATTGCCATAACTCTATTATAAGGTTGATGTTAGTCTCGTTTTGCAATTAAGGAAACAGGATCAGAGAAGTTAAGTCACTTTCCAAAGGACACACAGCTCATAAAAACTGAAATCAGGATTTGAATTTGGATTTGATTTCAAAGCCAATGTGTTTAATAATGAAGTTATCACCTCGACAATATTCCTGTGAGGTAAGGAATACTTGGGCTTGGATCAGAGACAGGGCACAGATCTGTTAAGTAGCTTACCCCATAATACACAGGGAGTAAGGAGCAGAGGTGAATATGAAGTCAGGTCTGTGAGAGGCATCACTGTGCATGGATGCCTGGGATCGCATTATAAGAATGTGGGCATGTGTGTCTGGGTATGCATGTTGGTACTGGCAGATCTTTCCATCCTTTCCCAACCCCTTAGCTTTAGCTAAGATAGGTCTCTCTCCTCCTGTATCCCAGAGAGGACTTCTTCCTCACACCACTCATCTCCGTCTCTCTCCCACCCCTAACTCGCCCCTTCTCAGGTTTCTCATCATCCTCAGGGGCACCCAGGTACCTACCCTCAGATCCTTGTTCTCCCCAACTTGACTCAGGACTTTTGAGCTGATTTTTTCTTTGGCCCTCATCTTCATGTCAAATCTGGGGCTCCCCATCACCACAGGGAGAGACTCTCCCATGGCCAGACCCATGGGAGAGACTCGGACTGTACCAATTGCTTCTTCTAGTGATGAGGATTGGCCTTGAGTCCCCAGGGTCCACTCATCCATCCAGCAAGTATTTATTAAACACCTGCTATGCTCCAGGCAATGTTCTAGGTACTTATTTACATCAACAAATAAACAAGACAAAAACACCCACCCTTATGGTTCTTATCATCCAGGAGTGAGAGAAATACAAAAATAAATAAATCACACAGTAAGTTAGAAAATAGCATAGGGTAAAAGGAGAATCTGAAGCCCATTGAAAAGTTGACCTTTAAGCAAAGACTTGAAGGAGGGCGTGAGCTAGGCATGTGCATATCTGTGGGAAGAGTACTCCAGGTGGCACAAACAGCAGGCGCAAAGGTCCTGAGGTAGATGTGAGCCAGTGTGGCTGGAGACCTGGGGACAGCAATGGAGCAGCAAGTCAGATCGCACAGGCACTCACTGGCTACTGTAAGGACTTGGGCATGTGCTCTGAAGAGGAAGAAGACTTTAGAAGCTCTCCCTACCCTTGCCTCCTGTCCAAGATCTTTGTTTTGCTGTCTTTTTTATCTTTTAGGTCTGGACCAAAGCTGTCTCTTCAGAGAGGCCTTTCCTAGGGCCACCTTTTGTAAGTGGGTATCCCACATCCCGGGGCTTCCCCAGTGGTGCAGTGGTAAAGAATCCACCCACCAATGTCAGAGACATGGGTTTGATCCCTGGGTCAAGAAGATGCCCTGGAGGAGGGCATGGCAACTCACTCCAGTATTCTTGCCTGGGAATCCTCATGGACAGAGGAGCCTGGTGGGCTACAATCCGTGGGGTCACAAAGAGTTGGACACGACTGAAGCAACAAAGCATGCATGCACCCCACATGTCACCATTCACTCTTTATCACAATGCCCATATTTAACCTTTTTCATGTCCTAGAAGTTAGCTAGTATGCATTTCCTTGGTCCCTGTGTTTACTTTTTATCTCCACACAAGAAACTGGAAGTTTCTTGAGGGCAGGATCCGTATCTGTCTTGTTTAGCAAGGGGTCTACACTGCCTAAAATAGTGTCCAAGCATCATGCAGGGAATGCAGCAACCTGTAACCCCCATAGCCAGCCTGCTAATAGCTGAAGCACCTGGGATATCCCAGATCCCTGCTCATGAGCCTGTTCCTGTTGGGAAGGCAGGTATATGCTTTCTGCAGAAAGGCCATCCTCCCCCTCCTCCAGTTGCCTTAAATGCCCTCGAACACTGACTAATGTGAAATATGAAGGTTTAAGCCAGTGAAAAGAAAACATTTGGGAAGCTAAGCCCTCCTCTCTGCCCCTCGACTAGGTCATAAAATAAAAGGCTTTGTTCCTAGAAATTCATAGCATTCATTGCTGTTCCCGTCATTAAGCTGTTATCCAGAAATTTCCACAGAGACAAGAGGACTGAAAAGGGATAGAGAATCCGTGAGGTTGTCTCCACAGATTTTATGGTTTAGGCTCCTGAAAAAGCCTGCAATGTAATGCTATTATACTTACTTCACAGGTGAGGAAACTGAGGCAGAAGTTCAGTAACTGTTTCCGTCTCAATATTATACGATTAGCGTATGACAGAACCAGGACACCAAAGCCTCCTGCTCTTTCTATAGAGGCTTCCTCAGTGCCTCAGCAGTAAAGATTCTGCCTGCAATGCAGGAGACGCGAGTTCAATCCCTGGGTAGGGAAGATCAAATGGAGAAGGAAATGGTAACCCACTCCAGTACTGGGAGAGTCATGGGAAGTTCCGTGGACAGAGGAGCCTGGCAGGCTACAGTGCATGCGGTCACAAAAGAGTCGAACACGACTTAGCTCTTTCTATATGCCTGTGCTAATGCAGCTTCAGTTCAGCATGAAAATCTATTCTTCTGAGGAGTGAAAAAAAAAAAAAAAAAAAACAAGAAAAGGGAAACAAGAACAATAAGGAACCTGTCTCCATGGGGCTGGGGTTGGCTGAGAGCCGGCTCAGTCCTCAGGCCAGAGGAACCATCCTGGGCCCAGCACTGCCCAAGCAGGAATGCCCAGCACCGTGGATCCAAGATGTGGCCCTGGAACATGTCCCCCACCCCCACCCCATAATCCAGAGCTCTGGAGGGGCCCTGGGGTCCAGCTCACCCCCTGGGTGCTCCACCGGGAGTCTCTGCTGCCCGCCCGCCTGCCTTCCAGACTAAACACTCCCATGCCCAGCTCTCCCTGCTTGGCTGGGCCAAAGTATCCTAGGAGAGTCTCAACAACATGAGTGAAAGATAGTTTACATGTGTCTCTGGACACCCTTGGGAGAGACGCAGGCATGTACACAGGCTCACAAACACACACACGCAGGGGAAAGTGAGTCTCTGGACACTGCCTAGGGGAGGCAGAGCAGCAGCCCAGAGATCCACAAACACCACATACACACACACACAGACACACACACTCACACACCCCGAAAGGCAGAAATGGTTCTCTTGGCATACTGGTAAATAGAGGTGGGCTCACACTAAAATACACACACATAAACAGCCGGAAGCCACAGGCTCTGAGCTTCTGGACACCAAGAAGGACACATCGGCCTAACTGTGGACACACACACACAGGGTGCAGGGCTGTATTTTGGAAAATAAAAAGGGGGAAAAAAAAAGCCTGCCAATGTTTCCACTGTGCGCTGCTTGTAAAAATTCTGTAGCCTGGGGAGACGCCCCCCGAGCCATGGAGCTGTGTGTGGGCTGTCAGATAAAGTGGGGAGTGTAAAAGCAAACAGCTCAGAGAACATACTGGCGGAGAGGCCAGCGTTCTGCTGACAGGGCTGGGCTGCGGCTGGCAGAGGACAGGGTCCCCCAGCAGCTGGTACAGAGGGAGCTGGAGCCTCCAGCTGAAGGGCCTATGGGTTTAGTTTCCTGAAAGGCAAAACAAAAAACCAAGCCTACTCTAATGGTTGCTTTGCCAAGATGTAGTGAAATAATATTCACAGCACATCAACTGGCACATCTCAGGGACTCAGTACATGAAAACTGTACTGAGTGATAGGAATGCGAATCATTCCATTGCCACCTTCGACGCTGCCCCTTTCAGAGCTGATTCATTACAGCATGCTTGTCTCAGAAAGTTTTAATATAATACAGTATTATAGATATATGCTATATTATATAAGATACATATATATTATAGTACATATAACTATTGCATTTGTAATAACGGTAAGTGCAAAAACAACAGCCATCATTTACTGAATATTCATGCAGTGCCCCACATTGTCCTAAGAGCTTTACCTGTATTATCTTATTTGACTTTCATGACAGCCCTATGAGGAGGTACTATGATTGTACCCATTTTACAGATGAGGAAATAGAGGCACAGAGGACTTAAGCAAGTTAGCTAAGTGGAGTTTGAATATGAGTGCAAATCCATTTAAATGCTGAAAAATTCAGGGTATATGTGTGTGTGTGTGCGCGCGCGCGTGTGCTTGTTGTATATATTTACTGTCGAGGGAAGTCAGCCAGAATAGTCAAGTGGGTACTAGCAGCCCCAGTGTCTCAGATGATGACCATGAATTGCCCGTTCAGAGCTTGCCTCGGTTGAGAGCACACAGCCATCTGGTGCCTCCACCAGTCTGTCTCTCCTCTGGGCAGTATTTTGAGGATGAAGGAATGGAACAGGAGGCGGCCCAAAAGTCACAAAGGAGAGGATCATGTTGGATATTAAAAACAAAACTTTTATAGTGGCCAGAAGGGTCTTTAAGGAGAAGTTCCAGAAAACAGAAGGCACATAGGGATTGGGGGAAGTCCTGACCATAATCCTCACTGTGGCCTGGAGGGCTTGAGCATCCGCTATATAGAAGCTGCTGGGAGAGGTTCCAGATGGAGACTCTGAGAACAGCAAAGCCACGGCTACACAGCAGGCACCCCCAGTCACCATGACCTCTGCTACCCAGCCATGGAGCTGCATGCCCCTGGACACCAACACCCCGAAATGCACTCACCAAGCTGACAGATGAAGTGAAAGTCGCTCAGTTGTGTCTGACTCTTTGCAACCCCATGGACTGTATAGTCCATGGAATTCTCCAGGCCAGAATACTAGAGTGGGTAGCCTTTCCCTTCTCCAGGGAATCTTCTCAACCAAGGGATCGAACCCAGGTCACCTGCGTTGTGGGTGGATTCTTTACCAGTTGAGCCACAAGGAAAGTCCAAGAATAATGGAGTGGGTAGCCTTTCCGTTCTCCAGCGGCTCTTCCTGATCCAGCAATCGAACCAGGGTCTCCTGCATTGCAGGCAGATTCTTTACCAACTGAGCTATCAGGAAGCTGACAAGAGAGTGTTTAGAAGAGAGCGAACCCCATTGTAAACTAGAAATTTGGGGTGATCACGTTGTATTAGTGCAGGCATTGTAACATATGCACCACCTGCTATGACCAGGATGCTGGTCACAGGAGAGGTTGTGGGGTTGGAGCGGGGGACATGGGGGTATACGAGAACTCTGTGCTTTGCCATTATTTTACTGTCAACAGAAAAGTGCTCAAAAAATACATTCATTAGAGAGATCTGTGCGAGCCAAAAGAAAGACACAAACCACTCCAAATCAGAGGGCTTCATCTGTGCTTGGAGCAGCCAAGGAGTTTCTGGAAGGTGCCTTATGGGCCACCAGGTGCGGGGGCTGGAGCAGAGAGGAATAGAGCCAGAGGACCAGCAGGATTTGCCTCCTGCTACACCCCCATCTATCCTGCCAGAGCCACCCTGCTTCCACTGCTTTCTAAACTGGGGTGCTGCCTAAACTCTGGTTGAAGAAGGTTGAGCTGCTGGTCATGTTTTAAAGATGCCTGTTTCAGGGACTGAAGCACAGTCTTTCCTCTTATCTTTACAAGCTTGCAGTTGGCAAAATCCTTTCACAAAAGGGCTCCCAAAGACAGGCAGCTCACCTTCAGGTCCTAGTTCCAGGTGGGGGATGTAGAAAGTGCTCAATAATCTATTGTGTGAATGAATGAGTATTACCGTAAACCTAAGAGATGAGCAAGGCAATTCTGGTTTTATCCATCTTACATTACTTTCATTGAGATGTTTACAGTGGGTCAGGCACTATGTCCATTGCTGCAAATGAATTAGCTTATTTGATCCTCATTACAAATCTTGGAGGTTAAGTGATATGCTTATTGATGAAAATTGGGGAACCAAGAAGTGTGATAACTTGCTGAGGGTCACACAGTTAGTAAGAAGCAGAGATCCCAACTCTGGCAGTTTGGCTCTTATTCACCATGAAAAGTTTCAGACTCAGAGAAACCTGGGCTGGGAGAACTGTAGTGACCTCTCCAAGTCCTGGGGAGGCTCAGATCCCAAGCACAGCTCAGCTGGCCTTCCACCTCATTAAGGCTTCGTTACTGGGCAGACTTCTGAGCAGGGCATGGGATGGCTGGTTCCCCATCACCTAACAAACAACAGGCCACTCCCAGCCTGGAGGCCAATGGCAGAATTACCCACCCATACCCAGGGCCTGTCTGATGTACAGGTGGAGGCAGGAAAGGAAACAAGAAGGCATACTCAGAACAATAATTTTTAAAGCAAGATTAAAAACACAATCTCTTTTCCCAAAGCCTCCCATTCCATCCACATCCTCAGCTCCAGACACTGGGTGGACTCCAGACACTTGTAGAACTTTGACAGCTGGGTCTCTCTGTTCCAGGAGGGGGTTGGCCTGATTCTGGGTGGAGACAAGATGGTGTGTGATGTCCAGGCACATAGGCAGTTAGGTTCAGGCTCTTTCCACTGTTGTCATCCATCTACCTACCCATTCAACATCCATTCACCATCCATCCATCCGTTTATCCATGTATCCACCATCTATCATCCAACCATCATCCATCCATCTATCTATTCATCCATCCATTTATCCACGTATCCACCATCTATCATCCAACCATCATCCATCCATCCATCCATCCATCCACTTATCCATGTATCCACCCTCTATCATCCAACCATCTTCCATCCATCCATCCATCCATTTATCCATGTATCCACCATCTATCATCCAACCATCATCCATCCATCCATCCATTTATCCATGTATCCACCATCTATCATCCAACCATCATCCATCCATCCATCCACTTATCCATGTATCCACCATCTATCATCCAACCATCATCCATCCATCCATTTATCCATGTATCCACCCTCTATCATCCAACCATCATCCATCCATCCATCCGTCCATCCACTTATCCATGTATCCACCATCTATCATCCAACCATCATCCATCCATCCATCCATCCATCCACTTATCCATGTATCCACCTTCTATCATCCAACCATCATCCATCCATCCATTTATCCATGTATCCACCCTCTATCATCCAACCATCATCCATCCATCCATCCATCCACTTATCCATGTATCCACCATCTATCATCCAACCATCATCCATCCATCCATCCATCCATCCACTTATCCATGTATCCACCATCTATCATCCAACCATCATCCATCCATCCATCCATTTATCCATGTATCCACCTTCTATCATCCAACCATCATCCATCCATCCATCCATCCATCCATCCATCCATCCATCCATCTGCTGGGCCTACAAAGAATAAGTGCCCGCATTCTGCTCTTCTGACCCCTGGGCTTCCTCCCAAAGACTGAAGGCAACTGTCTGAGAGCTGGGTGTGGGCAGGCTGTGACAAAGCTCTCCAATCAATGAGACATTTTTCCTGTGAGAGGATATTTATGTTATGTGCATATCATAAAGCAAAAAGAGACTTCTAAAACTTTGAAGGGAGTTCATTTTATAGAAAGCTCAGAGTCAGTGATAGCCCACATCCAGGTGGCATATGTGAGCACATGCCCTGGATATAATCTGATTTTCCCTCTCTATTTTCTGCTTTTCTCTGACTTCCTTGACTACCTATAGGTTATCATCTTACATTAGCTTATATATTTTAAGCTTCCTCAAATCCTTTTTAGAATAAAGTTGAATCATGAAGGCCATTTATACATAAAAGGCCAAACTCAGTTTACCTCATGTGTAATTTAAACCTACCAGCGAATAGCAGCTAACTCCACTGAGTTCTGCCCACACATCCTCCAGCAGTCCTGCAGGCCAGGAACCGATGAACCCCCATTTTACAGGGCACTGTAGCTGGGGTCTCCCCTTCAGATGCCCCAAATCGGGTCTGACAGTTGCTTCTTGAAGGGCCAAGTCACAACTCATCGGAAAAGTCCCTGAAGCTGGGGAAAGATAGAGGGCAAAAGGAGAAGAGGGTGTCGTAGGAAGAGATGGCTGGACAGCATCACCAACACAATGAACAAGAACTTGGGCAAATTCCGGGAGATGATGAGGGACAGGGAGGCCTGGCGTGCTTCAGTTCATGGGGTCACAGAGTCGGGCACGACTGGGCGACTGAACACCAAACTTGAGTTTAAATCTTTGCACTAGAGCCCCTGTGTACAGCCTGAGCTGTGCCTTCTTCCTCCCTCTCAGCTTTTGAGGGTAGTGGGAATAGGATCTTTGAGGACATAGAGGCTCACAAGGCTAAGAATCAATTGTTCAAGGGATCTTAGACACAGTGGTAAAGATCCCCATTAGATGGATAAGAGGATTCATGGATGATGGATGGATGTTGAATGGTAGCAGGCTGGGTGAGGCTTGCAGGGCTCAGGTCTTCTGCTAAGCCCTCAGGGTACCCAGAAGGGAAGACACAGTCCCTGCTCTCAAAGAGCTCAGTGTCCACCAAAGGGAACCAATCTGCAAACCACCAGCTGCAGCAGCAGGAGGAATGAGGCGTCTGTGGCTCCATCCTGTCCTTAGGTCTTTGTCCATGCTGTTCACTCCACTTGTAACACCTTTCCACCCCTCCAGTCTCCCTGCGCATCTCTCTCCTCTCCACCCCACCTCCCACTCCTTCTCCTCGCATACTCTCTCTCTCCCGGCCTTCCTTGTCTTTCTACATACCTGGTCTTGATATGTTTTGCATTTTCTTTTTCTCCCTCCCCTCCTTTCCATTTTGTAAACTTTCACCTTCAACTTTTGTACGAGTTTTTATACTTGGAATTTCTTGCTTTTCTTTTGTAGTAATGTAAATGACTAAAAACATGTCTGTGATTACTAGTGAATAAATCTCATGTGTTATCTGCTTTTACAAAGGCTTACGCTATTGCGGTAAGCAGACTCAAGCCCTCTAGCGGCCCTGGAATCTGTGAATACGTTCCTTCACACAACAAAAGTGATTTGGTAGATATGATTAAAATAAGGATCTTAAAACAGGGAGATTAGCCCAGATTGCCCAGGTGGACCCAATGTAATCATGCTGCTGCTGTTGCTGCTAAGTTGCTTCAGTCGTGTCTGACTCTATGGGACCCATAGATGGCAGCCCACCAGGCTCCCCCGTCCATGGGATTCTCCAGGCAAGAATACTTGGAGTTGCCATTTCCTTCTCCAATCATGAAAGTGAAAAGTCAAAGTGAATTTGCTCAGTTGTGTCCAACTCTTAGCGGCCCCATGGACTACAGCTTACCAGGCTCCCCCGTCCATGGGATTCTCCAGGCAAGAATACTTGGAGTTGCCATTTCCTTCTCCAATCATGAAAGTGAAAAGTCAAAGTGAATTCGCTCAGTTGTGTCCGACTCTTAGTGACCCCATGCACTGCAGCCCACCAGGCTCCCTGGTCCATGGGATTTTTCAGGCAAGAGTACTGGAGTGGGGTGCCATTGCCATCTCCAATGTAATCATAAGGCCCCTTAAAGACAGAAGAGAGGCCAAAGTAGGGAGAAGGAAATGGGACGGTGAAAACAGAGGTCAGAGTGATGGGACTGATGGCCAGTTGGGGGCCACCAGATGGGGAATGCGGGAACCTTCTGAAAACTGGCTGGGAATTCCCTGGCAGTCCAGCGGTTAGGACTCCATGTGTTCAGTGCCAAGTGGCTGGATTCAGTCCCTGGTCAGGGAACTATGATCCCACAGACTGAGAGGCAAAGAAAGAAACAAAGAAACTGGGAAAGACAAGGAAAGAGTCTCCCCTACAGCCTCCAGAAACCCTGCTGCCAGGGTTTTTAGACTGACCTCCAGAAGATAATAAATTTGTGTTGTTTTAAGCCACAGAGTTAGTGGCAATTTGTTACAGGAGCAATTGGAAACTAACACAGCTGGCTTTATAAGAGAGAGATGGAAACTCTTGTTTCTCACAAGAGAGTTCTTACTGCTTAGTGTCAGGATAGCCAGATTTTGTGAGTGAGAGTGTGTGTGTGCGCGCGAGAGAGAAAGAGAGAGAGACAGAGAGAGAGATGGGAATTGCCCATATGGCATATGGTATCTTTTCTCCCCCAGATCATGGTTGACACAGGACAAGTTTCCCTAAAAGAAATGGATGCTCTCATCTCAATTGGACCTTTGTGTGGTGGAGTCCAGTTCACAGGCCTCATGGACTTGGCCTGCACACCCCTTCCTCTGAAAAAAACATCAAGAGCATCATTGTATTCATGCACTACTGAGCGCTGCAAGCCAGTTGGCCTTGCTTTTCTCAGGCTCGCTTTCCACAGTGACATCTGCTGGTCTTCCGCTGGCAGCCTGGGCACCGTGCACAAGGGCCCACAGGGCGGTGGAGGTGGGAGGCAAGGCCCAAGGAGAGGCAGCATCTCCCTGGCATTTTGCTGTTTAGAAATGCACTTATGCTTTTACAGTTAAAACACAAGTTCTCCTAGAAGGACTGACTCCATGTCTTTGATAAATGGAGCTCTGAAAAGCCCTTAAATGGCCCATTTGCTCTGCCACGTAGTACAACATGCTGCTGCTGCTGCTAAGTCGCTTCAGTCGTGTCCGACTCTGTGTCACCCCATAGACAGCAGCCCACCAGGCTTCCCGTCCCTGGGATTCTCCAGGCAAGAACACTGGAGTGGGTTGCCATTTCCTTCTCCAATGCATGAAAGTGAAAAGTGAAAGTGAAGTCGCTCAGTCGTGTCCGACTATAGCGACCCCATGGACTGCAGCCTACCAGGCTCCTCCGTCCATGGCATTTTCCAGGCAACAGTACTGGAGTGGGGTGCCATTGCCTTCTCCGGTAGTAGAACATGGTGATGCAGAAAACTGCACCTTTGCATACTGGCTTCTACTGGCTGTGGTCCCTGGGGTTGGTACTGTTCTTTTCTTCATCTGTAAAATGGAAGAATAGGGTGGTTCTGGATACACAAGGAGATAATGCATTTATGGACACTGCACAATCCCTGGAGAGAGGTACCTCTCGGGGGGATGTGAGACTCTGGCACTTAGGGTCCTGATAAGCATAAAAAAATGAACACGAAAGATCATAAAGAAATCAGACTAGGGTTCTGTGGTCAATCATTTCATTAGAGGAATCTCTGCTGAAAGTTTTCCAAAGGCACAAATTATTTCTTTATCCTTGGCTCCCTTTAGGCACGAAGCTTCTCTTTCGTGCGGTGATTAAGAAGCTGGTAATATGCGCTCCCATCTCGCCTCCTGCTCAGTGGACCTGCTTGCTTTCTCATCCGTCAGTCATGAACTCAGTCCAGCCATACCCATTCATTAGGGGCTCCGAGGCTGATAAGGGAAAGAGCTGAGCTGTGAGGGAGAGATACCTGTTTACTCGCGCCTTTGGGGCCAGGAGTACCATCCACAGAAGCTGTCTAGGGTCAAATACAGCCAGATTCAGCCAGCTGAAACGCAGAGCCGGTCAACTTCCAGCTGCGACCTCATGTGACGGCTGTTCTCACACTGCTTAGAAGGGCAGAGCCCCTCACCTAGTCAAGCAGGAAGTTTTAACAAAACATCTTGACCCGGCTCTGGGCCAAGAGGGCTCCCAGTGCCAAGGGCACTGCAAGGAGATTCAACCAGTCCATCCTAAAGGAGATCAGTCCTGAGTATTCATTGGAAGGACTGATGTTAAAGCTGAAACTCCAATACTTTGGCCACCAGATGCGAAGAGCTAACTCATTGGAAAAGACCCTGATGCTGGGAAAGACTGAGGGCAGGAAGAGAAGGTGATGACAGAGGATGAGTTGGTTGGATGACATCACCGACCAGTGGAGAGGAGTTTGAGTAAACTCCGGGAGTTGGTGATAGACAGGGAAGCCTGGTGTGCTCCAGTCCATGGGGTTACAGAGAGTTGGACACGACTGAGTGACTGAACTGAACTGGGGGGTCACAACCACACCTGGGGGCCTATCTGAGCAGAAGCTGAAGGGCCCACTGTGCAGCTCAGGGTCACCTCCTGAGTAGTGGGGGTCATTCTCCTCCTGAGAGAGAGACCTGTGGGCAAGACCCCGCTCCCCAGTTGGGAAGCAAGCCGTGGTCACACACGAGTCCCACCAGCCAGAGCACCACACCTCCAAGGTTGGTGCATGCACTCTGAACCACTTGGGGGTCTTGCTAAAATGCATCGTCTGACTCAGTGGATCTGGAGTGAGGCCTGAGAGTCTGCCTTCCTGTCACCTCATCAGGTAAGGCCATGCTGTCCCCCCACCTTTGGGTTGGCAGTTAGTCTGAGAAAGCGTAAAAATAAACGATGACTCCAAGACAAGAATAGAACCTTGCTGGAGACCTCGCTCCCCACTCCCATGGTGTTCGGGACGCCTCGTCTCTTGGCAGAAGGGATCTGGTTGCTCTCGTTTCCTCGTGGCCTCTCTTCTTGGAGGATGAAGAGGAGCCTGGAGCAGGGCTTGGGGTTTGGATTTGACTGACAGCCAGAGCCTGAGCGGAGCACAGCCAGAGCCCATGGAGCACAGACGTAGGGCTGGGGCAGAGCAGAGCTTGGCCGAGGCAGCTGGAGCAGTGGTGCTGGGAGGAGCAAGATGACGTGCTGAGGTGGGGTCATTGAGGACCACTGGACATAGAGCCCTCGTCAGGAACTGGGGGCAGGGTGACCTCTCTGGGCCTCAGTTTCCTTGTCTGTAAGTGTGATAACATTTAGGCTTCAGGATTAGGGTGGGGATGAAATAAAGCAACAAATGTGAAAGTAACCAGAGTATTACCTGGCCCATAATAGCATCCAGTATCCTAGACATTTTGAAATAAAACGTGAACAAGCAGGCTTAGCCTGTGCAGGGTCTTGACAGCCAAACAAAGGAGCTTGGCTGTGCCGCCAAGAAGCTGGGCACAAATTATCCCCAACTCTTTAATCAAGCAAGCCCCCCACCCCCAGATCTCTGCTGAACTTCCTCTAAGTACTTAAATGGAACTCAAACAGATAAAATTATAGAATTTAAAATCAGCCCTGAATGCAGGCCTCTCGCTCATTCCCATTAACCTTTTGCTTCAATGTGAATGGGTGTGATTCCCCAGGCCTGAAGATTTCCTGAAATCATCGGCCAGCTCTCTCTCAGAACAGACTCCAAGATGAGCAGAAGGCTGCTGGTGGGCCGGGGGGTGGGGGCGGGAGGGCGGTGGTCTGGTGCATGAGAACAGGGCACCCTGTGGAGGCTACACAGCCTGGGCCCTGGGCCTTGAATCCCAAAGGCCATCCAAATCTGAAATCTGATGCAGCTAAGAAAAGAAATGACCCATTCTGCAAGGTCCTTGCTAGAGGCCCTTAGAGAGAGTCAGCCTCTGACATGAATGCTTTCCAGGCAAACAAATGAAGCAAAGGATGCAGCCGGCAGCCACTACCAGGAAGGGGATGTGAGACAGGCCATCTGCCCCCTCCCCCTCCCCTTCCTGCCCCCACATGCCTGTGCTCACTCACCCCCTGGACAGGCCTTCTCAGCTATGCAGAGCTTAGGCCACTTTTCATTATTATTATTTTTCTTTTTTGAAAAATAATATTTAGAAACAACGGTTTGGGGCCCAGAAACTTAAACATTTCCACCGAGTCATTTTTTTTCCCTGAAGTGTATTTTTTTGAAGCAGATAGAAACAAAGCCAGCATTTCACAAACAGAATAAGAAGAAATGGTAAATACATTTAAATTCAGCATAGAGGAGTGCCCCTTTACCCTCCTGGCAAGAGGATCTTAGATGGAGCTGGGCTGGAGGATTAAGGGTTTCTTCCAAAGGCCAAAAGATCCAGATGAGTGTGGGGCAGAGGGGAGGCTGGGCAGAGGCAAGTCAGTGTCTCCTCTGGGTGTTTTTTTCTTAAATAAATATCCTTTGTCCACCTCCTCCCCTTTGACCTTTCAAAAAACTGGTGGGAGTCCTGTGGAACTGCCAGGAATATGCCTGGACTTAATCCCAGCTCAGCAACTCACTAACTGGGGGACCTTGAGTGAGTTAATTAACTTGTCAGTACCTTAGCGTCTTCACCTGTAAGTGGGGTGGTTATAATGCCCATTTCATGGGGTGGCTGTGAGTTTCAAAGGAATCAATACCTCTGAGGGGTTTAGAACATCACTTGGCACAAAGCAAGATTCAATAACTCAGTATTTGCCAAACCACCAATGACTAGTATGTCCCCTACTTCTCAACCCTTCCCTCGTCCTTCCATGGCACCCCTCAACTGGGAAAATGACAGCCCCACCCTGCCAGCTGCTCAAGCCTAAACTTGGAGTCATTTTTAAAAAATTCCTCTTTCTCTCTTATTCTCTACAGGCAGTCCATCTGAAAGTCACATCAACTCCACATTTAAAACATAATCAGGGACTTCCCTGGTGATGTAGTGGTTAAGAATCCACCTGCGGATGCAGGGGACGTGGGTTTGATCCCTGGTTCAGGAAGATCCCATACGCCACGGGGCAACTGAGTCCATGAGCCACAGCTACCAAGCCCACCCTCTAGAGCCCGCGAGCTGTGACTACGGAAGCCCACGCTCTGCAGCAAGAGAAGCCCCACAGTGAGAAGCTCGGGCACTGCCATGAACCCTAGCCCCTGCTTGCGGCAACTAGAGAAAGCCCCCATGAAGCAAGGAGGACCCAGCCCAGCCAAAAATAAATAAATAAATAAAAATTTAAAACTCATTAAAATACATTCAGAATCTGGTTGCTTCTCACCACCCCGCCACTAACAACCCGTTTCAAGCCAATGTCATCCTTCACCCTTACCATCACAGGACCTCTCCACCACACTCTCCTCCCACCCCTAATCACCCCTCCACACACCTCTAGAGCAATCTTTTTTTTTTTTTTAAGTCCAGTGATATTTCTCAGCTTAAAATCCTCCAAAGTCTCTCCATCTTACTCAGAGTAAACGCCAGGTTTTCCCCAGAGCCTTCAAGGTCCCGTGTGATCTGGCCCCACTTCCTCTCTGAAGCTCTCACCGACGGCTTCTCCCTTCTCACTCTCCTCCAGCCACACTCTCTTCCTTGCCATTCCTTGAACCTGCCAAGACTGTTCCTGCTTCAGGACATTGGCACTTTCCATTCTCTCTGCCTAGGATACGGTTTCCTCAGAAGCCTGATGGCTCCCTCCATCACTTCCTTCAGGCTTTGCTCAAACATCACCTCACCTGAGAGGTCGTCCTTGAATCTCCTGTATAGGAAACTTCTATTGCTCACTATACCCATTTCTGCTTTATTTTCCTTTGCAGCTTTTATCGCTGGTTAATTGGAGAAGGGCATGGCAACCCACTCCAGTATTCTTCCCTGGAGAATCCCATGGACAGAGGAGCCTGGTGGGCTATAGTCCATGGGGTTGCAAAGAGTCGGACACGACGGCAGCGACTGAGCACACACACATCCACAAACTATGATAAATCTTTGTTTCTTTTTTTTTCTTCCTTTCCTTCCTTTAGTTTTAAGACCCGATAGACCAGCAGCAGTTCTCCAAGTCTCGTAAGACAAAGCACATAGTAGGTGCTTGGTCACTCTTCACTGAATGACTACCTCCCTCCTTCCATTCTTGTCTGCCTCTAATACAACTCCAGGCGGTGGCTAGGATGCTCTGCCCACCACACATTTTATGATGCTACTTCACTGCTCAAGAACCGTCAGTGGCCCCCTCTTTGCCGAAAGGGCAAAGCTCCTATGACACTCAGAAAGCCTTTGGTGGTCTGGTCCCACCTCACCTCAGGCCCCTATGTTGCCATCAGCAAGTCCTGCAGGTGTAAGGTCTTTGTTCTCTGAGCAATGATCCTTAGCTTGTGCTGTTCCCCAGCTTGGGACACACTCCTTTCCCTTCTCTGTCAGGCTCTCACTGTGGGAGCTTGAATAGTGGCCCCCAAATGATACATTCATTCAGAATCTGTGAACATGACTCTTATTTAGAAAAAGGGTCTTTGCAGTTGTAACTGAGTTAAGAATCTCACACCGAGAGGCTCGTGGATTAGGTTGAGCCCTAAATCCAGTGACAAGTGTCCTCACAAGGGAACAACAGAGGAGACGGCCATGTGAAGATGGAGACAAAGGCTGGAGTGATGCTGCCACAAGCCCAGGGGTGCCAGGGACCACCAGAAGCCCGAAGAGGCAAAACCAGAGGTCTCTGGTTGGGGGCGGGCTCAATCCTGACACCACTTTGACTTTGGACTTCCAGCCTCCGGAATGGTGAGAGAATAAATGCCTGTTGTTCTAAGCCATCAAGTTTATGGTGATTTGTAATAGCAGCCACAAAAAAGTAAGACACTCCCCTTTAAAACCATTGCAGATCCAAAAGTCCACAAGCAATAAATGCTGGAGAGGGTGCGGAGAGAAGGGAACCCTCTTGCACTGTTGGTGGGAATGCAAACTGGTACAGCCACTATGGAGAACAGTATGGAGATTCCTCAAAAAACTGGGAATAGAACTGCTTTATGATCCAGCAATCCCACTGCTGGGCATATACACTGAGAAATCCAGAATTGAAAGAGACACGTGTACCCCAATGTTCATAGCAGCACTGTTTGCAATAGCCAGAACGTGGAAGCAACCTAGATGTCCATCCACAGATGAATGGATAAGCAAGCTGTGGTACATATATACAATGGAGTATTACTCAGCCATTAAAAAGAATACATTTGAATCAGTTCTAAGGAGGTGGATGGAACTGGAGCCTATTATACAGAGTGAAGTAAGCCAGAAACAAAAACACAAATACAGTATACTAACGTATATATATGGAATTTAGAAAGATGGTAAAAATAACCCTATTTACGAGACAGCAAAAGAGACACTGATGTATAGAACAGACTTTTGGACTCTGGGACCGGGAGAGGGTGGGATGATTGGGGAGAATAGCATTGAAATATGTATAATATTATATCTGAAATGTATTAATTGTTCAAACTAATCACTGTCATGTTACAATTTGTTCATATTAGATGTTTGTAATGTTGCTGATAATCAATAAAAGAGATTCTTGATACCTAAAAAAAAAAAACCATTGCAGAGATGCAGTCCTCCCCTCCCAGCACTGTGGGCTTTTTGTAAAGATGCCGCTGCATCCCTGGCCAAAGTTGATCAGAGCCGGGATGGGCTGGTAAGTGTCGCAGGCACTGGGAACTATATGGTGAAGCCGGTGGGTGAGGGGGGTGGTCATGCAGGCTCGGGGTTGAGCCATGTTGGGTCGTGTGGGGACAGGAAGATGCATAAAGAGGGGCAGGGCAGACACCGACAGAGGAGGGCAGGAGTCCTGACGATGCCCCCGCTCCCGGGGAAGATCCTGCTTTTTGCTTCCAAAGGTTCCTTGTATTTCTCTAATATTCAGCCTCCCTCCTCTTTGTCTCAATCTGGTTTTTCTTAGAGAAGGTGGCTTCTCCTTGCAACTCAATCAGCCCTAAGCTCAGAGCTCAGCTCCCGTGTCACTCCTCTAAGGGGTCCCCTGATTGCAGGGCACGGAGAGAGATGATCCTAGTCTCCGGGCACTCAGCTCTGTGTCCCCACCAAGATTCACTGTCATCGTTAGGGCTGTTTGCATGCTATTCTCCCCTGAGACTGGGTTCCTCCAGCCATGGGCCAAGCTCACCCTCTGTGTCTGGATTTCACAATTAATTACCCACTGACGTATAGTGTATGGTACCACAGTGGTTAAGTAGCTGAATGAAAGATGGATGCCACTCGGCTCTGCCCACAGGAGCTTCCAGGCAAGATTTGGGGGCCCCCATCTCGCACATGCTGCAGGGACATGAGATGAGGCAGATATTGGGGTCAAGGTAGGAGCAAGTGGAGGGCAGCTCTGAGCCAGGAGCTGGTCAGGGAGGGCTGGTGGGAGAGGCCAGGGGAAGCGGAAAGTGGTGAGGTCGTGTGTGGGTGATAGTCAGGGCTGGAGCAGGCAGAAGGCAGGCGGAGCAGGGAGCACTTTAGAGCAGGCCTCGTGGGCGTGTGATGGACATAAGGCCGGACTCAAGTGGAAGTTCCAAGAAGGGAAATCTGACGGAAAGTGTCAGTGGGGCCCATCCTGGGCCCTTGGGTCACTTACCCACTTAATTGACATCCACCCAGGCACTGTGCCCAGTGCCAGCTCTATAGCAATGACAGAGAGCAGAATTCAAAGGCTAGACTGGAGCTCTCAAGACAACAACACTGTATCTGCTGTTACAAGGATCAGGAAATACTCATAACCAAAGTATTTGTGAAGCCTTTTATAGTTTCTAAAGCACTTTCTCATGAATTAATGATTAAAGTCCTGTGGTACAGTAGGAAAAGGGTGGTTGTGGCTGCAAAAGGTCTGACTTAAGGTTTTGCATCCTCCGTGTAGCTCATGATAACCCTTCAAATTTGACATCCTCGTCTGTCAAACGATTGTGTCTAGTGTTCACTGAATCCCTTCTGGAGGGCAGCTAGTGTTATAGAACTTTTATATGTAGTGACTATTTTAGTCTTCAAAACAATCCTAGGAAATAAGTACTACTGTTACTCCCACTTTGCAGATGTGGAAAGTGAGGCTCCACAAGGCTGAGTCACTCATTCACACAACTTCTCAGCAGAAGAGATGAGACTTGAACCCAGTTATTCCTGCTCCAGAGTCCGTGTTCTCAGCTGCAGTGCTATACTGTAGACGATGACAGCGGCCCTACCTTCAAGGTTTTGGCAAACCGTTAAGATTAATATACATGACATTGGTTAGAGGTGAACATTGCCCATGGTTATTCTTTGGTCCAACGCTCATGATGTGTGAGCATTTGGTTGCTTTAGCGGATGCTCTTGGCACCCTGGCATCACCATCGGCGAGCCTAGAGCTCACCCACAGACAGTGACAATGCCCCTCTGCACAGGGCCATTCCCTCCCTGAGAGATCCCTGGCCACCAAACACGGCAGGCCAGAGGTGCTGGGGTGCTCACACCCCAGGAGCACCCCTCAACCCACAAGGCCTGTGAGTTGGTAGATAAATATCTCATCAGTGGGCCAATTCTGAGGTGTCCCTCGGAGGGTCTCCAACAGGACTGAGCTCCGGATTCCGACAACAGTTACCCACCCACAAGGCCCCTTTTATTGACCTCCTCCTCTCTCTGCTTCACCACCCCCGACTCTCACAATGCTGCTTGGAATCACTTCCCAAATAATCTCTGTGCATTGCAATCCTTCCTTCAGGGTCAGTCTAGGAGGACCCCAGACTGAGACAGGGGTGCAAGGCGGTTGGGGGAGAGATGAAGAGAAGAGCTATGACCTGTGAGGCTTGAGACTTTTCTGAACACACGTAGCCAGGTGCAAAGCTGGGGAAGGAAGAGGCACAAGCAAGCACTTGCACAGAAGAGGCAAAAGGCTGGGAAGTGGGGAAACGTGCCAGGTGCCACTCATGTGGGCTCTCAAACAGGACAGTCCCCAAGCCCACATTTCACCTGACACTCCAGAAAGACCAGCTTTCAGGGGACTTTTGGCCAGAACCCCCATGCCTCTGGAGCAGATTCCAGGGGCATTCCTTGAAGCTCTGGGATGTGAGCATAGAATAAACACAAATAAGCTCCCTTTGTCTAAATAAACTGAGGCAGTTTTACGAAGCCGTTTTCTTTTCCTCCTCACCCTCCCATACTCCTCTCCCTCCAAGGCCACGTTCGTTTGCTTACTTACTTAATCCCACACCCTCTGCACCTTCAAAGGGCCCCTTTGTGTCTGGGATGGAGTGGAGCATCTCTGCCTCCTAGACCCGATTTTCCAAATGAACACCAAACACAGACAAGCCCAGATGATTGACAGTGTGACAGCATCGTGTTTGGGGCTGACGGATGAAATGAACAGGAGGCAAGAGGGAAAACATGAGAAAGGATGAATTTTCAGTGGCTTCCTCCAGCCAAATAGTTTGCAATTTCATTGGAAAGGATCCTCATGGGGAAAGAGACCAAAGAACTTGGGAGGAAAAAGCAAATTACAGTCTCAGCAGTGTGGCTTTTTCCCTTGACAAGTTGGTCATGAAAGAAGGACAGGATGCTTGGGACAGGGCTGAGAGCTGGCCAGCATGGTGGGAGAGTGGACTTGGTCAGCTCGAAATGTGGGTGGCCCCAGTCACAGCCTTTGGGCCAGGCCCCAAAGATTCCCCACCCACTTCTTTCATCCCTGAAGTTGCAGAAGCAGTGAGAGGAGAGGGCGTCTGGCCAGAGCCCCCCGTGAGGGTCCACAGTGGGAGAAGCTTTAAGAGAACACACTTGGAATGGAGAAGAATCCAAGAATTTTTGTTAAAAAAAAAAAAAGAAAAGAAAGCTGATCATGAAAGAACATATTATTCAGAGCTGATTAAAGAAAAATCAGCCAGCATATTTACCTTGTGAGGCACCCAGTTTGCTAAGGGTTCAAGTTCTTCCAATAAGAGGCAGGATTACCTAGGTGTCAAAAGCTTGGCCGTGGAGCCAAATTGCCCGGGAGGGAATCCCCAGCTACACCACTGATGGGCTGGGTGACCTCGGCAAATCACATAAACTTTCCGAGCCTCAGTTTCTCCATCTGCAAATCAGAGCTGATGATAAGAACCGCACTTACTTGAGGGAGTTGTCTGTGAGGATGACCATGAGTACATATGTCTAAAGCACCTAACAAAGTGTCTGCCAGACAGTTAAGCACCCAACGCAGGTTAGCTCTAATTATTACATGACTTCCAAAGACAATAGCTCCTCAGCACTACAATATTCTCACAGGTACAAGAGAAGAAAAGTTGAAAAGGCCAAGCAGCATGAAAGCAGGTTCACAGCAGACAAGAATGCCCTGAAGCTAGGAGACGGGAACAAAGTCAAGGATGGCCTTACCTGAGCGCATCCCACATGGAGCGAAGACGGCCGGTCGCTGTGCATGACTCCTGTGCTGGGGAAGCTGGGGGCCTCCACATGCCCCAGTTCTCCTCAGTGTAGCAGGAAGGCCCCCTTAGACTGTGGATCAGAGGCGTGGCTGGGACCAGGGCTCTGTCCTCACAGAGGAAATGGCACACCCCCTCCTCGCCCACGAAAGTAACTCAGCCGTCCGGCTGTGCCTGTCGCCGCCATGGTTCACGGGCAGGGCTGCCTGCCCATTCACCACCCCCTCGCCCACCACCCCTGCCAGCCCAGGGCAGCGGAGGGGCAGGTCACAGGCACGGTTCACAGTGCGGTCTGTCTGTGCAGAGGGTGGCACGTCTCCGACCCACTTGCCCTGAGAGCAGAGGCATCTTCATCATCCACTCAGGATCAAGGCCCTGGGCTTTTCTCGGCAGAGCCTCTTCAGCAGGGGAGAACTGACCACTGCCATGCCTCTGCACATCTCGGACGGACACACGCACCCCAGCTCAACCCACGGTGCAAACATTCCACATGCACCCCTCAGAACCCCAAGGTTTCCATTTAGATTCCTCCAGCTTGGGAATCAAGCTGGAACGAGGGCAAAGACAAAAGAGCCGCGATCAGTCATTGTTTCTCAAGTAACAAGCAACTAATTGAGACTTACGGTTATTATAAACCTATATTGCAGGCAGCAATTAAACTGCGGCTAATGAGGATTTCGGCACCAGGCCCTCCCGCCACCACACAATGATTCCCCCCGGCCCGGGTGAAGGGTTCTGACGTTGGAGGAAATAAATGGTTTCTTCATAACCCTTCAAGAGACAGCAGTCATGCTAGAGATTTCTTCCCCGGGGGAAGTCAGTGTGGCCGGGCAGTGGGGTGAGACAAGGCACAAGAGAGAAGTTCACGAGCACAGGGAGGTTTCTAGATCAGCTGTCATCCCCCCGGGGATGGTGACATCATGCCTGTGGGAAATGGCTGCAGGATGCTATCAAGTCAGTGGGAAAACAGCCGAATTGACTCTTTTATAAGTGGATTTATTGAGAAGCTGCGAACGTACCAGGAGCTGTCGGAGATTCATTTACACACATTATTTCATTTACTCCTCCTAACGGCCTGAGGAAGGAAGGGTAGGAACAGATGAGGGCAACTGGGCTCCCAGAGGTGGAGTCACCTGAGGGAACTCGCCTAGCCGTCACTCAGAGTGAAGCCAGGGTTGGAAATTAGGAGGAAGGGAGACTCTGGGTGACGTTCCTGCAGGCAGCCTGGTGGTGTGTAAAGCAGGTGTGGAATCCGGGGATGGCTGCTAACTGCCTGGTGAGCTTATCAAATTACTGAAATATCCCATGCCTCAATTTCTGCATCTGTGGAGTGGAGACGATCATGCCTATCCAGTGAGTTTGCTATAAAGACCACAAACTTCACACGCTGCATATAAAGTGTGCAGCGTGGTGCTCAGTGCAGGATAAGTGCCTGGTAAATGCCAGTTATTATTAAAGATGCTGTTGAGACGCTCTCGATGCAGCATGAAGGGTCGGAAGAAATTCATCATCGGAGCACGCCTGAGATTTTGCAATAGTGGAAGCGGTGGAAGGCTTCACAGAGTGTCTGTCTGCCTGTGTCCCCTGGGAAGGGGGTAAACCAACCCAGAGGGCTGGCTCTGCTCTGAGGCCACTGCCCTGGTGTCCAGGGCAGTGGGAAGCTGGCCAAGCTCCCAGACAGCCTGTCTCGGGCCTGGAGCACAGAGCCGTTGCCTCACCAGCTTGTAATGAGCTGCGTCTCCATCCTGATTAGGGGAACAATCCTCACTCAGAAAGACTCAGGGGAAGGAAGTGACAGCGTCGTGGGGACAGGGCATAACCTCATCTCCCGAGGAGGGGCTGGCTTCTGGGGAGCTGGTGACTTGGAGGTCACAGCCCGAGAGGGTACCCATCCCCCTGGAGGAGGCTAAGCAGACCCCACTGGGGCAAGTCTGGGTCAGAGCAGGAGACGGGCTGGGCCAGCCCTGGCCTCTGTCTGTAAGCCTGTGAGGCAGCTGCTCACAGGCTCTGGTTTGCCAAAAGGGGCAAGCAAGGGAACCAACATTCTCTGGGCACCTTCTGGGCACCAGGCTAGGTGCCAGTCCTATGACATCATCACTATCATCAACATTGTCCTATTAAATCAAATGTTAGGGCACCATTTTTTTTCCAAAACTGTGGATTGCAGTCCACAGTTGGGGTAATGAAAACAGCTTAGTGGGGGACAAATAGCATTTTTAAAATAAGGTGATAAAAATACAGAAAATTTCAGTGTGCATTGCACAGAGCAAGGATTGGTACTGTGGAAGTTTCATTTCTTAATGTGTCTGTGAGTGTTTGGAAGCTGGATTGTAATGGGGAAGAAAACAGTGCTCATTTCTTAAAGTAGTTGTAGGGATTGAATGGGTTAATGTTTTAAGTGCTTAATGCACTGTCACAGAAGCTGCCAGCACCCACCCAAGTCCCCTTGGAGAGAGTTCAGGCTCTCCATACGTGCCTTCCTGAATCTTTCTCTTTCTGGTTGTAGGAATATGCTTAGTTCAAGTGCAAAGCAGGTAAAAAAGCAGGACAGAATTACTGCCCCAGGAGTGACCCTCAGCCTAGGAGGACTGGGAGATGGTGGGTAAGCACTGCAGCCTCCTCATTGCTCAGCGCAATGATTCTGGGGTGTGTCTGCCAACATCTCTCTGAGCCCCAGATGCCCACAGAGCAACTCCTTTCCTGTCTCCCTTCCTCTCTCTCTCTGCTTCCTGGAATCCACTCCCAAGGAAACTTCTTGCACCTATATCCTGGTCTTGTTGCCTCATTTGTGAGCAACTAACTCATTGGAAAAGACCCTGATGCTGGGAAAGATTGAAGGCAGAAGGAGAAGACGGCAACAGGATGAAATGGTTGGATGGCATCACAGATTCAGTGGACACAAACGTGGGCAAGCTCTGGGTGATGGTGAGGGACAGGGAGGCTGGGTGTGCTGCAGTCCCTGTGGTCACAAAGAGTCTGACATGACTTGGGGACCGAACAACAACAACGTAAGAGAAGCAGATGCTGGCATGAAGTGCTTCATGTATGAACCATGTTCACTGAGAGATAGGATCTGTGCACATGCTTTACATGCATCGTCTCAGTCTTCACCCCATCCCTATAAGAGAGGAACTGATTGTCTCCATTTTCCAGATAAGGAAACTGAGGTTCAGGAAAGTTAAATGCCTTGTTCAAGGTCACATAGATAGAAAAGAGAGCTCTCCATTCTGAACCCATGTGTGTTCCCAAGGCCTTGTTTCACCCTCTGTTCTCCATGTAATCCACACAAGTAGCCTGCCAGTTAGCTATTGTTACTCCCAATTTATAGATGTGGAGATGGCAAAGAGCTCAGTTCCAATACTACTCACTGTCTGGCTGGGCCCAGCACCCAGCATTCCAACTCCTGGCTCTGTGCTTCCCATGACATCATGCTGCTTCGCAGTACCCTGGAAAGGGCAGGCATGGGAGAAATCCCTTCCCTTAAAAAAAGTCTGCAGTAAAACTGGCAGCTGTTCATCAAACCTATGGCACAGGAGAGATACAAGACGTAGATGAAAGGAAGGGATGATTGTAGCAGGTTTACTGGGATTTTCAGACAGACTTCTGTGCTACCGCTTGTGCCTCAGCTTCTCAGCCCATTAAACGAGGCTGATACATGCATGCCTTCGAAGTCGCTTCAGCCGTGCCCGACTCTGTGCACTGCAGCTCACCAGGCTGTTCTGTCCATAGGGACTCTCCAGGCAAGAATACTGGAGTGGGTCCCCTCCACGGAGGGGTAAGAGACACAACTTAGTGACTAACCAACCACGGCTCACTGCTGGCTTCAACTTTTACCTTCCCATCCTAATCTCCAGCAGTCTCACCATTTCCACCCGTCTTGTGAGTTGCACCTGACCACGGTCTGAGCTCCATCTGCATAGCTCATGGTGATTATTCACTGCCCATCTGCTGCTTGCCAGGCATGGTGCTGACCTCAGGCCTCAGCTTCCTCATCCAGTACCTTGGAATCACCTTAGCATTTTCCTCATGGATTGTTTTGTAGATTAACTGAGCTAACTGTGCAAAGCATATATCGGACCGAGGACTCATAGCTAGCATAAAGAGCTCTCAAAACTCCACGGTAAAACACCAGACAATACAATTAGAAAATGAACAAGTGATGTGAAGAGCCATTTTATCAAAGAGGATATACAGATGGTGAACAGGCATGTGAAAAGATGCTCTGCATCACTAACTACTGGGGAAGTGCAAGTAAGACCATGGTGAGATGTCATAACATACATATCAGAAGAGTTAAAATTAAAAACAGCGACACCACCAAATGCTGACAAAGATGTGGAGAAGCTGAACCATTCTTACAATGCTGGTGGGAGTGAAATATAGTACAGCTACTCTAGGAAACAGCTGACTTTTCTTAAAAATATTGAACATGTGCGTACCATATAACCCAACAATTATACTCCTGGGCATTTGTCTCAGAGAAGTGAAGACTTCAGTTCAGTTCAGTCACTCAGTCGTGTCCGACTCTTTGAGACCCCATGAATTGCAGCACACCAGGCCTCTCTGTCCATCACCATCTCCTGGAGTTCACTCAGACTCACGTCCATTGAGTCAGTGATGCCATCCAGCCATCTCATCCTCTGTTGTCCCCTTCTCCTCCTGCCCCCAGTCCCTCCCAGCATCAGAGTCTTTTCCAATGAGTCAACTCTTCGCATGAGGTGGCCAAAGTACTGGAGTTTCAGCTTTATTTCATTTCACTTTCATTCCCTCCAAAGAACACCCAGGGCTGATCTCCTTCAGAATGAACTGGTTGGATCTCCTTGCAGTCCAAGGGACTCTCAAGAGTCTTCTCCAACACCACAGTTCGAAAGCATCAAATCTTTGGTGTTCAGCTTTCTTCACAATCCAACTCTCACATCCATACATGACCACAGGAAAAACAATAGCCTTGACTAGACAGACCTTTGTTGGCAAAGTAATGTCTCTGCTTTTCAATATGCTATCTAGGTTGGTCATAACTTTTCTTCCAAGGAGTAAGCATCTTTTAATTTCACGGCTGCAGTCACCATCTGCAGTGATTTTGGAGCCTAGAAAAATAAAGTCTGACACTGTTTCCACTGTTTCCTCATCTATTTCCCATGAAGTGATAGGACCAGATGCCATGATCTTCGTTTTCTGAATGTTGAGCTTTAAGCCAACTTTTTCACTCTCCACTTTCACTTTCATTGATTTACATAAATAAAAACCTATACGTAAATGCTTGTAGCAGCTTTATTTGTAATAACCCCAAACTAGAAACAACCCAGAGGTCCTTGGATGGCTAAACCACAGTACATCCATACCATGGAATATTACTCAGCAGCAACAAATGAATGAACTATTGGTGCAAAAAACACCTCAGATGGATTACGCTGAGTGAGAAAGGTTAAACTTGCAAGGTCACACACTGTGTCATTCCATTCAAATAACACTGTTGAAATGACAAAAGCATTTTGCATTGGAAAGCCAAATGCAGGTGGAAAGTACACCAATAACCAGGAATCAAGCATGGCAGAAGGGAGAAGGGCTGCTGGTACAACAAAGAAATAGTGTAAAGGAGATTTTTGTGGAGATAGGTCCACGTCTTGATTGTGGTGGTGGTTGCACAAATCTACACAAGGGGACGCAGAACTGTACTTGTACACCCTCATGCCAATGTCAGTTTCCTGTTTTTGATACTGTGCTTTAATCATGTAACATTTAACCATGTACTATTATCATGTAAGATTTGGAGAAAGCTGGGTAAAGCGTGCAAAGGATCTCTCTACCCAATTTTGCAATTTCCTGCAAATCTATAATCATTTCTAAAATTTTAAAAAATGAATAATTTTAAATGCATTTGTAAAGAGTTCAGAGATCAGTGCCTAAGTGAGCACTTAATCAATATTAGCTCTCATTATTATTTCATTTTTATTGTTACTTCATCTTATTTAATGTTCACAATAAGCTTAAAAAAAAAAGGGTTTTTAACCTCCATTTTATAGATTGGAATACTAAGTCTCAGACACGGACACATTAGCTAACGTGCCTAAATTTACATATTCATAAAGACCTAGGGATTGAAATCCAAATCCAAGGACTTCGCACATATATGCAAGTACACAGTAAAATAAAAATCTTTTGCCCTCACTGAGTTTATAAGATAGCAATGGAAGTAAGAGCTATAACACAAACCCAAGCAGAATACCATACATGCTGTATAAGTTCTATGGAAGGATGGGAGAATGAAAAGGTAAAAATTCCAACTGGAGAGATTTAGGAAGGCTTCCTAGAAGAGGTGGCATTTGCGATTGTTTTAAAATGAGTAGGAGCTCAGTAGATATAGAAGGGGTCGAGGTGCAGGAAAGGGCATTCCAGGTCGAGAGAACTTGACTGCTAAGGCATGAGAACAGAGACAAGCCCAAGGAGGCTGAAGCAGCTGTTGTGTGACCAGAGGCAGATGCAAAAGGAGGAGAAGCAGAGGGCAGTCAGTGAGAAAGGGCTGGAGATTGGACTTGCTCTGCCAGCTTTTGTTCATCCTGGCCTACAAATTGGTGTGTGCTCTGGAAGCCACAAGGTGCACATCTAAAGTGTATGCACTTGGAACACAGGGCAGGACAAGGCATCAGCCTTCTATTTATGCTGAAAAAGCTGGGAAGAGCTCTGCAGTGGGTTCTCAGGTCCCAGGAAATAAGGAGATCTTCCATTTCAGGACCTCCACATGATGTGTTCCAGGGTCCTCCCAAGACCAGCCCGAGCAGATCCTGAAGGCAAACCCCTGCCCGTTATGGGTTTTGGAATTTTATTTTTCATCAGTTAAGTCATGAACCCTATCAGAATGGTACTTAGTAATTTTCCCACCCCATCAATAACCTCTGTCCAATCAGGATCCAGGTCTTTCGGGGTCACTGTTGAATGAAGCTTGGAGTCAGCCACATAAAGCTTCCATATTCAATTCCATTCAGTCAATCCAATATCTGTTTATTGCATGCATGCGTGCTCAGTTGCTCCGTTGTGTCTGACTCTGCGACCCCATGGACTGCAGCCTGCCTAGCTCCTCTGTCCGTGGGATTCTCCAGGCAAGAATACTGGAGTAGGTTGCCATTTCCTCCTCCAGGGGATCTTCCCGACCCAGGGATCAAACCCAAGTCTCTTGCATCTCTTGCACTGGCAGGTGGATTCTTAACCACCGTGCCACTGGAAGCCACCATCTACTGGGTGCCAGCTAAAAATAGACCCTGTGCTAGGACTGGAGGTGAAAGAACAAGATGCAGTCCTACAGTGGTGAAGAGCCAAGGCTAGGGCACCAAACACAGGGCGGGGTAGTGCCAACCATCTAGAGACGAAGGGATGGGAAACTACCCTGGACTGTGACTGGTGGAGATGGTCACATCCGCAAGACTCATCTTTTAAAAAATGTGTTCCTAAAGCTGCTGTGGGAAACAATATGAAGATTCCTCAAAAATTAAAAACAGAACTGCCATTCTATTTTTAATTTTACTTCCACTCCTGGGTATATATCCAAAGAAAATGAAAACCCTAATTTGAAAAGATTCATGCACCTCAGTGTTCATAGCAGCATTATTTACAACAGGCAAGATACGGAAGCAAACTAAGTGTCCCTCAGCAGATCAATGGATAAAGAAGGTGTGGTATACACATACAAGGAAAGACTACTCAGTCATGGGAAAGAATGAAATCTTGCCATTTGCAACAAATGGATGGACTTGGAAGCTATTATGCTAAGCAAAATAAGTAAGGCAGAGGCAGACAAATACTCTATGATGTCACTTATCCGAAAAATACAACAAACTAGTGACTATAACAAAAAAGAGACAGATTTACAGATGTGCAGAACAGTGATTACCAGTGGGGAGAGGGAAAGGGAAAAAGACAGGAAGAGGATATTAAGAGGCACAAACTACCACGCACAAAATAAATAAGCTACAAGAATATATTGCGCAACACGAGGAGTATGGCCAGTATTTTATGATAACTATAAATGGAGGAGAAGGGGACGACAGAGGATGAGATGGCTGGATGGCATCACTGACTCGATGGACGTAAGTCTCGGTGAACTCCGGGAGTTGGTGATGGACAGGGAGGCCTGGCGTGCTGCGATTCATGGGGTCGCAAAGAGTCGGACACGACTGAGTGACTGATCTGGTCTGATCTGATCTGATAAATGGAGTATAACCTTTCAAAATTACGCATCACTATGTTGTACACCTGCATCTTATATAATCTGATAAATCAATTACACTTCAAAAAAATTGTGGAGGTGAAAAAAAGCCTCATTTTTAGTGAGAAGGGCACTGTGGGTCATATTGTCATGCTGCTGCTGCTGCTGCTGCTAAGTCACTTCAGTCGTGTCCGACTCTGTGCGACCCCATAGATGGCAGCCCACCAGGCTCCGCCGTCCCTGGGATTCTCCAGGCAAGAACACTGGAGTGGGTTGCCATTTCCTTCTCCAATGTGTGAAAGTGAAAAGTGAAAGTGAAGTTACTCAGTCGCGACCCCATGGACTGCAGCCCACCAGGCTCCTCCGTCCATGGATTTTCCAGGCAAGAGTACCGGAGTGGGGTGCCATTTAGAGTTTGTTAATGGGGCTAAACTGAGACACAGGTTCTGCTTACATCACAGTAAGTATATTGCAACAGTGCTAATGAGACTGCTCATATTTTGGCTAAGGTCATGAGTGAAAACTGAACCACAACTGTAACACGAGAAATGTGTTAAGGAATAATATGTTTCAGATCATTCACCAATATAGCAAGGTACTCATTGCAGTTCAACTTCTAGAGCCCTAAAGCAAATTATTTGAAAAACTAGATCCCATAGATTCTAGGTGGGATACTTTTTGAAGCGTGTCATCAGTATGTTCTTATTCAAGTAGAGATAAAAGAAACTAAGCTAAGAAAAATTGCTACCAGGCTGACTGAGAGAACAGCTGTGGGTGAAGTGTGGGGTCTCTTAAAAAGGCCTGTCTCGAGGATAAGTTTTGACTCACATCTTGGGGGTGCTGAGGTGACTTTGATGGGCACTGGGATGAATTACAGCATGTGAAATTCCTTAACTACAAAGGTATTGGCTTAAAAAAATGAGGAGGTGGTACCAGGTTGTCTGTGGGTCTTTGCAATCAGGATTTTTGCCCAAATAAGTTTCTCACCTCTCTGTGTCCACTTTGGTTTGCCTTTTCCAGACTGTCCCTGAGTCCTGGTTCAGCTGATGCTTTTGGAAATGGTTTTGTGCTGTAAAGGATAGCTATTCCAGATGTATATTCGGGTTTCAGAAGGATTAAAAAGATTAAAAAGAGCAGCCAAGAGACCTCAGCAATCTTCTGAGACCATCGATTTCAACCTGAGTTTTTGGAGCCTGAGAGTTCTGTAGATGTGTCCTGGCTGGGATGGGAGACAGCCCTGTGGATGGAGGGATGCTGAGGGTCTGGGCTCAGGGTCTCCACCGGCATCAACCAGAAGAGCTCCATATAACCTTTCTTATACATTCAAGTTCCAACTCTGTTGGAAAAAAAATACTGTTTAGTGTTTAAAGCCCACAAAGCTAGTCCATCATCATCATCATCATCACCATCTCATCGTATTTTACAATAGTTGATGTTGAGTGTTTTGCATTTGTCAGACACTGTTAAAAGCACTTTATGTGCATTATCTCATTTAATACTCACAGCACCTTTGAAAGGTAGGCACCATTATCATGCCCTTAACATAGGAGAAAACTTAGGCCCAGCACTTAAGTAATTTGCCAAAGCATACACACCACAAGAGATGGAGCCCGGCTTTGAATGCACACAGCAGCCGCTTGAGCCTGAACAATTTTCCATCACGAGGTACAGACGATGTGAGGCCCAGGGAGAGGCAGGGACTGGCCCTAGATCCCACGGTGGGCTCAGGGCAGACCATTCCCTCTCAGGGCCTTCTTCCTCCTGATGGCTCTCCTCTTCTCCCTCTCCAGCCTGCAGTATACTTTCTAGAAGAAACTCACAAGCAGCTTTAAATAGACCATCCCTTGGTTACCAAGCATCTGTGCTCTCATGAAGGGAGCCTCTGAAGGAGATGGAGCTGTGATGAGAGATCCGCTTTGGAGACCCTCTTTTGAATGTGCCTGGGGTGCCCACCTGGCCTATAGTCTTACTTCCCACCTTCTGTTTTAGATGCAGTTGAGGACCTGCAGCCAGGCCCCTCATTGTCTGTCTGTCCCATCTCACCTCCATCTTCTCCACTGCATACACTCTTGCTAATGCGGACATGCATACATCTTGTTCCTTTGTCTATTTTGCTCCCTCTGCCGGGAATACCCTTCCTGCCCTGTCGGCCTGGCCTTCTCCCCGTCACATGTGTCCTCTCAAGGGTCCTGACCTCCCCCTGCCTAGGGCAGAATCACCCACTCTCTCTCAGGACCCTCCCTGTTACAGCACACAGCCCTGCGCTAGAACCACCGACTGACTCCACTGCTTTGGTTTGAAGACAGGCTGCTGCTGCTGCTAAGTCGCTTCAGTCGTGTCCGACTCTGTGCGACCCCATAGACGGCAGCCCACCAGGCTCTCCCATCCCTGGGATTCTCCAGGCAAGAATTCTGGAGTGGGTTGCCATTTCCTCCTCCAATGCATGAAAGTGAAAAGTGAAAGGGAAGTCGCTCAGTCGTGTCTGACTTGTAGCAACCCCATGGACTGCAGCCCACCAGGCTTCTCCGTCCATGGGATTTTCCAGGCAAGAGTACTGGAGTGGGGTGCCATTGCCTTCTTCGTCAAAGACAGGCAGGTCTCCCATTTTCCCTTGATTAAAATCAGGGTTGTTCTTACAACCCATGCTTTGGAGTCAGATGATTTCCTGCCTCCTGGAACACTGTTACTGAATGGACAGTGTTTTGTAAGCCGTGTCATCTTAGGATCTTGGAGACACAGGACTTCTGGCTCTCTCTGGACCAAGCTCACCTGGATTGGAGGCCATGACCCAGGAGTCTCAGGACCCCCAGGTGCCAAAACAGGGAGGCACAGAGGAGGGACCAGGAGGCGGCAGTCACGGTGTTCACAGACTGGAAGGCACCCTTGGTGCCCAGGTCACGCGGAAGGCCTGTGGGTCTGTAGGCTCCAAGGCATCCTCGAGACCCAGGAGAACCTCCTGCTCTTTTTACCCACTCTCCAAGTTCAGAAAGCCACTTCACGACAGAAGCCCTGGAGAGAGGCATGGGCAAGAGCAGCGGACTTCATTTCCTTCCTGTTAGTTTTCTAGAGCTGCTATAGCAAAGTACTGCCACTCACTGGGGGCCTAAGCAACAGAAATTTGTATGCTTAGTTGGTAAGTCATGTCGGACTCCTTGTGACCCCATGGACTGTAGCCCCCAGGCTCCTCTGTCCATGGGATTCTCCAGGCAAGAATACTGGAGTGGGTTGCCATGCTCTCTTCCAGGGGATCTTCCCTACCCAGGGATCAAACCCAGGTCTTCTGCATTGCAGGTGGATTCTTTACTGTCTGAGCCACCGGGGAAGCCCAACAGAAGTTTATTTTCTCACAACTTTAGAAGCTAGAAGTCCAAGATCAAGGTGTCAGCAGGGTTCATTTATTCTGAGGCCTCTTTCCTTGGCTTGTAGATGACCACCTTCTCCATGCCTTCACCTGGTCTTCCCTCTGTGTGTGTGTATATATCTATGTCCTAATTTATTTATATAAGGATTCAAGTCATATCAGATTAGGGCCCACTTTAATTTCAATTTAATGACCTCTTTAAAGACCTTCCCTCCAGAAACAGTCACATTGTGAAGTACTGGTTGTCAGGACTCAGGCATGGGAATTAGGGCAGAACATAATTTGGCCCCTAACACTCCACTGAGGCTGACCAAGCTCAGAAGGAGTCACATCAGTCTCAGACTCCCCATCCCACCCCACGCCATGCTCTGCTTCCACTTTCCTCTCTCAGAAGTAGCCATGGTAACTGACAGCCCCTTGCCTTAGCTATCTCAATTTCCAAGAGAATTTTCCAGCATACCCTCTTCTGATTGTCTACCCCTCTCTGTCCTCATCTAGTTAGTCCCAGGCTCCAATCACTCCCTGATCTAGGCTGTCCAGCCTACATCTTCCACAGCAGGGGCTTTCCACATCTCCTTTCTATATAAAATATAGGAATCTGTATTTTATAGATGGATATCGTCTCTCAAGAACATGGGACTTGCTTAACCATTTCCTTCCCATTGCCAATGGAGCACCTCGCTAATCAATCCCAGCACATTCTCTCTCAGAAGCCAATGCTGGCAGCCACTGTCAAGTGGGTGGGCTTGTAAGGTGGGTCACTTTTACAGCTGGGGTCCTAGATGCCCACTTAAAGGAGCTTCTAATCAGAAATCCTGTAGATGCTTAGGTTTAACATCCATATGGGAGATTATTGGAGATGACCCTAAATTTGGATAACTTTTACTCTCTTCAACAAAAGCCATTTGTAAATTGGATAAGCAACTACAAGTGTCTGGATTCTTTGAGGGGGCACATCTGATCAACTCTTGGAGTCTGGACCAACAGGCGCACTCTTCAGGTGGCCTGAAGCAGTTGGCCAGGAAATTGGTTTTTCTATTTGGAGGTTCAAGCCAGGGACAAAGGGAATAGCGCTGAGAGAATAGTCATAGATTCATCCATTCTTTCTTTGCTCCAGAATTTATTGAGCGCCTACTACATGCTGGGTATTGCTCTAAGAGCTAGGGATTCAGACAAAGATAGTGACACTGTCGACCAGGAGCTAGACCCAATGGCACCCCAGCTGTATTTAATTTTTTATGGAATTATCTGCCCCTAAAATTCATATTCTTCCTTCCACAGTATATAGTTATCCATGTGAAGGGATTTCCCATGGAGCAACTGCATTGCTCACAGCCCCCTTTATAGCTAGGTGTGGCCATGTGACCTCATTGATGGAACGTAAGAGACGATGAGAGTCATTTCCAGGCTGAGGCTTTTATGAGGCTGGTGAGCCTTCTCCACGTTCTTTTCCACCTTCCATTGGTTAGAGGCAATGGTGACACCACAGGATGAAGGAGCCTGAGTTCCTGATCACTGGATAGAGGAAAAGCCACCCATTGACCAGAAACGTCAGTCTTGAACTATTATGTGAACAAGAAATATACTTCTATTGTGTTGAGCCTTTATATATTTGGGGTCTTTTTGTAATAGAAGGTTCAGTTCAGTTCAGTTCAGTCACTCAGTCGTGTCCGACTGTTTGTGACCCCATGAATTGCAGCATGCCAGGCCTCCCTGTCCATCACCAACTCCCGGAGTTCACTCAAACTCAGGTCTTACATTACCCTAACTAACACAATTTTTGAGTGAAGTCAGTCTCATTGCCACACCGGTCCAGACACGTCCTTGTAGCTCTGTTCCCTACCTTCAAAACATTCCTGGATGCAGAGACCCAAAGAAAATGTTTATCATCCAGAAATCAGCCTTTCCTCTAAGACTTTAAAACAGATTATGAGAGTTTTCTATAAGAAGAACTTTAAAACTCTGGTAAAACAAGCTTTCAAAATTTGAGAGAAAATTGTAAACCTTCCCTGAAAAATTTCCAAGCACCATATTCCTTTGCCTGGGAAATCAATCTGGGCATAGGACAAATTTTTAAGCAGCCAGAAACCCTTTGCCTGGGTTCTTGTCACTGGACCTGCGGCTCATTGAGGGAGCAGGCAGAATAAGGACCACCTGGCAAAGAGAAATGAAGACGTCATGGAAGCCCAGCCCCACTGTGGGGTCAACAGCATGAGTCAGAGTGTACAGAAATAGAGAAATCCCATTCATAAATGTTTCCTCACCCCAGCTTAAGAGCTTTCAGAGTCATAAAGTCGACATAAAGCCAGAAGACCTACAATTGTCCAATTAGAGGTTTTATCCAGGAAAACACACATTTTCAAAGTCACTGGTTGGTCTTCGTGCCAGGAGTGTAGCTGAGCTGGTTTGGCGTGCTGCGCCTCTGGGTTTTGTGAAACTTTCCACTTCAGTGAGACAGGACAGAAGATTTCTCAGAGCCTTTCACCCCCAAGGTGTGGTCCACAAGGGGCCTGGAGATACCCAAAACTAGTCCTTCCTGTGACAACTCAGAGAAAACTAGAATCTACCTAAACCAGCTCATCTGGGAATGGAGTATAAACTAAGCTTTTTCTATCTATTCTTGGGTGTTCCAAATAGATAGGACACATGAGCACGTCTAGTCTTTATTTCTCACCTACAAGGAAGGGTCTATTTCCCTCCATCTTCCAGATGAGGAAAGTGAGGCTTGGAGAGGTCAGTGTACCATGCTCTAGATAAAATGGCTCAGTGACAGGCAAGGCCAGTGTCAGAGCCCAGGTCCAGGGATTCTTAAATATGTCAGCCTCTGCATTCTGTTACCACTCAGGACCCCAGGGCCCTCACTCCAACTTCATCCAACCAAAGAAGCTGCTTTGGGAAGGACACGTAGATGGAGGCCAGGGGAGGGACATTATCAGGGGAGGCTCAGGTGAAAAGCAAGACCAATGAGGGGAACAAATCCTGAAGAGAGCCCTCAATATTTACCAGACACTATGCTAACGTTTTGCTTGGATTCTCATGCTAAACCCTCATAGCAGTCCTGCAGAGTAAGGATTACTGTACCCATTCTACAACTGAGGCCACTGAGGCTTGAAGAGCTCCAGTATATACTTGCCCAAGGCCACATGGTTAGAAAGTGGTGGTGAGTGTGCCCAAGCTGCGTCCCTGCTCAGAAGTCTTATCCCAGATCTGACTGTACTCCTCAATGTTACATGACTTTTACTCTTGGGAGAGATTTATTCTTTGTCAAGTTCACTTCCATCTGTGCACATTTAATTGACAACTTTTCTGACAGCCCTGGATGTTGAGCCTTCCATGGACACATCTACTTTTAGGCCACTTACTAGCTGAGTAACCTCGAGAACGTCCCTAAACCTGTCACAAGGGATACAGGTTTCGCTCACATGGAACTTAACCACCTAGACCAGCTGTTGATGAACTTTTTCCAATGAAGAGCCAGAGGGGAAAATTTGTTAGGCTTTGGGGTCCATCCGGTCCCTGCACGGCAACCTCTCAACTCTGCCAATGCAATGTGAAAGCAGCTGAGGCTATGAACGGATGCAAAGGATCAGATTTGGCCCACGGGCCTAAGTGTGCTGACCCCTGATAGAGATGGTCAAAATATTCCACAAGTTAAGTGTTAAGCTCTCATTGGGTATGTGCTATAAGGGAGAGGGATCACCCTTCTCTGAGAGTTTATTCCTCCCAGGAACTGCTTTGGGGAGGGGGGGTGGTTGGCAGCTTGGACGAGGCTCTTCTGTGAGTCAGGCAGGGCTGGGACCGGAGTCCAGGTCTCCTGCTGGCCCCCTAGGGCTCCCCCTTGGCACACGCTGCCTCCCTGGCCATCAGAGAATCTCCTCCAGGAACAGAGGCTGGTCCTGCCGCCCTGTTGGAGGCTCGGGGTCAGCAGGCGGCACTCAGAGAGAAACCTGGGGCTCCTGCAGACGCCTGGCTTAACCTCTGATGGGGGCCAGGAAGCTTCCACCAGCAAACCACTGGCTCATTTCTCTCCAGCAGAGCCTGGCTCTCTCACAGCACCTTCTGGAAAGCCATTACAGCAGCTGCAGCAGCACGCGTGGCGTTAATTTATTAAAATCCCGGCTTGTAAAAGCCGAGCTTGCCGGCAGAGCCGTTGGAGGCAGAGGCCCGCTGCTGCTATTTTCTCCTCTCACAGCCACAAAAGGAAATGTTGGCGAGGTCTTGGGAGAAGGGGTGGAGGCTTGGGGAGGGGACGCTGCTGGATTTAATAGCAGGAATACAAGTCATTTGTCTTATTGTAAAAGAGATGTGTGTTTGGACGCAGAAAACGCTTTGGATCCTTTCTTTCCTCCCCTTCCAGGCACGAAAAGCCGGGAGCAAAGCAAAAACGCTGCTGATTTCTCGAGGCTATTTTGGGCGCCTGCCGCTGATTGTCTGCTTCCGAGGCCCTCTGCACACGCCGCCGCCTTCTCAAAGCACGGGTTGAACAAATTGAAACGGGGACTGAATGAGCATCTTGCTGCTAATGCCGCCGCCTGTCCGCAGAGTGGAAAGCAGTCCCCACGGGCCGGGCCTGGCCCGAGTCGCTGGATTCTTCTCTGGCTCCCCAGTGCCCACCCACGGCCCCACACCTCCTGCTCCCGCCTGTGCTCACTGGCGCCTGAGCTAGGCTGCCCACCCCGTGCCAGGAAGCTATTTACCAAAGGAAATAACTCCGATAAAGGGCTAAAATTAGCCGGCAATGATGGAAAACATTTTGTCGAGCGATCTGTTGACAAGAGGGGAAATAGAGCTGTGAAAAAGAAGGGGGGTTGGGGGTGGTGAAGGACACGAGGGACAAGGGGCGGACTGTGACATGAAGGGGACCCAGAAGTAGCTGGGGCAGAGCCTAGCAGCCCAGAAGCCAAGATGGCCACACGGAGGGCACAAAGCCCAAATGGCCAGTCTTCCCTCCCGGGCAGTGGACCCCGTCCTGAGCTGTGGCACCTGGCCTCAAGGCACTGGAGGAGGGTACCCTGGCCAAGTTCTTTTGGAGGATGGACATCTGAGGATGGGGATCAGATGTGCTTCCCTGGTGGCTCAGACGGTAAAGAATCTGCCTGCGACGCAGGAGACCCAGGTTTGATCCCTGGGTCGGGAAGATTCCCTGGAGAAGGAAATGGCTACCCACTCCAGTATTCTTGCCTGGAGAATCCCATGGACAGAGGAGCCTGGTGAGTTACAGTTCATGAGGTCACTAAGAGTCGGACACGACTGAGCAACTAACATACACACACATCAGACGTGCAGGCCCACGAGGGGAGCAGGGTGCAGGGCAGAGGTGAGCCAGAATTTAGGTTTTGGAGTTCAAGTCCCAGATCCACCAGTTACTACCAGTGACCTTGGACAAGCCACTTAACACCTCTCAGCCTCATGTGATATCCTCAGGAGACAAATAAGTATAGTGTTTGGCCCATATCACAGGGTTGTGGTAATAACACATGCATACTATTTACCAAAGCACCATGATTCAGGATGTTCTGCCTTCTGTAAATATGGGTGGAGGGCATCCTGTGTGCCAGGCTCTGTCCTGGGAACTAGGGGATACCTTGATGAGTTAGGCAAAGCCCTCCTCTGAGATACTTTAATTCTGTAGAGAAAGTATTTCTGAGCCCTCCTCAGAAATATAGAACCAGCACTGCTTGCCCTTAAGCAAATGAACTGATGGGCCCTAGAGACATTTATCCCACCGGACTGAGTGCCTAATACAGGCTATGTACTGGAGAGGGAATGACTTGGGCTCAGTCTGCCTTTTGAAACACACAGCCTGGTGGGGGAAAAAAGGCAGGTAAACAGGTGTCTGTCACTCAGCATGAAAGGAACATAACAGAGTTAGTTAGGTTTAAGAGGGAACCATGAATACTCCCTGGAAATAGCAGGAAGGGCCTCATGAAGGGGTCTTGAAGGATGTGTAGGAGTTGACCATGCAGAATGAGGAGAGGAAGGCATTCCCAAAAGAAAGAAGAATCCGCATGATGTTTGTGAGAAAAATGTTCATAGTTGGGTATGGCTGGTGTGTAAGACCCAAAGACAGGTGACACCTGATCCAACTGGTATGGCAGGGACCAAAGAGTGAATGCACTCTAGCCACGGCTCTGGAGAACAGAGTTCCAGAGCTCTTCTCTGAGCCAGGCCTTTCCTATTAGTTTCTGGACTGTTGAGAAGTCAAAGGCAGAAGTGGTAGGGGCTAGATGGTTGGAAGATGTTGGGCCGGGGGCAGAGAGAGGACTCAGGGAAATGTCTAGTGACTGGCTAGTTTAGAGGGATGGTTAATCCAGTGTGAACAGCTAAATGTCTGCTCCCAAGTGGAGGAAGGAGTATCTCAATGTGCAGAGATCTGGCACCCAGACCAATCTGCAAAAAAACCTCCATTTTTAATGTGTTTGCATATGGATCTCCCATCTAAGACTTCATCTGGGGGAAGTATTTTGATGTTAAAAAGATGACTCATGCAACGTAGGCTCTGCTCTTTGAACAGCAGACATTTGAATTTTTCCCTCCTCAGCTTTGCATTTTCTACTACGCTGTGGAAAGATGTATCTGCAGTTTCTGAAAATCATCCTTCCTTTTCATTCCCGTGGCTGATACTCTGAAGGCCTTTCCCTCCTCTGAGTCTTACGGAGACCAGAAAAGCATCCTGGAAACAGGGGTGGGCCTGCTCCTGTGAGTGGTCCTAGTGGCTCACCCAGGGCTGAGCCCATCAGACGTCTTGATAGGGATACAACGCTAGCACCCAGTGGATGGCCAGTGGCCATCTCTGCTTGACCATCTCCAAGGGCAACACAAATACTTCTCTCTGAGGTCTCAGGTAAGGCCACAGAAATCACATGATAATATGGAAAGAATATGCATTTGGAGAGTGAGACAGACTGAGTTCAATCCCAAGGTCACCCACTGCATCCTAGCTCTGTGCCCTTGGTTATATGATTTAAATAAAAATGGAAATGAGGACAATATTCATTTGATGGGGTCATCATCAAGATAAATGTTTTATCACATAAGCTTGCTTCTTGCATTATCAATACAATGACTGTCTCAATAAATCTAGTCCTTTCCCTCTCCTCTCTTTCTTTGAGGCTTCCAGGCACTAGAGTATGCGAGTCTTTACAAGCTAAATATATAAAGTTAATAATATTCACATATTTGCATAAATTAATAAGCAGTAATTATATATTATAGCACTTTCTGAATAGTATCCCAAAATAACTATCTCAATACACCAAAATGTTAAGATTTTTTATTTCTCAGTAGTGGAATTATGGGTGATTTGTATTTTCTGCCCAGATTTGCTACAATTATTATGCATTATCTTCTAAATAGGGAGGGGATAAAAAGCAACCGTGAGTAAGAAGAAAGCTGTCCTCTGATACCCTGTGATGGGAAGTCTGTTCACTGGCCTTGGATTCTGCTGACAGTCTCTGTGACTCCAAGGACCTGGTGAGTCATCAGAAGGTTGAAGGAGCCTGACACTAGATTTTGCAGCAGAATGTGGCAAGGCTGCCCAGGTTCGGGCTCAGTGGGTCTGATCCTTTTCCTCCTTGCTCTGGGAGGGGGGATCAGAAAGGCGTGTGCTAACTTGAGGAGGGCAGTGTATAGATGGAGGGGAACCCACCCCACAAATGACTGTGCGCACTGGGCACTGACGAAGACCTGGACTTGAGGGTTCACTGCGACGTGAGATGTGAGATCTTGGGCCAGCTGTCATCCCCCCGAACCTCAGTGTTCTCAGTCCACGTACTTTAGTTGTCACTTCCTCTGAGAAACCTTCTGGACCTCCTCAGCCTCAACTGGACACCCCTCTTTAGACTCTGCACCCTAATCTGCTCAGCCCTCTGTGTTACAGTGGTCTCTTCATGGCCTGTCCCCTGCATGAGGCTAGGAGCAACTTAGAGCAAGGAACACAGAGCCCCATAGCTGTTTCCCTTGGCCTCTCATGGAGCCTGGTACAGAGTGGACCCTCCATAAACGTCTGCTGACTGGATGGATGAATGAAGGAATGAATGATGTGCAAGCTTTCTCTAGCCCCTGGAGCTGCAGCTATGTACCCCCTCTACCCTCAAGGAGCTCTCACTCTGCTGGAATTCAGTCTTCCCAACAGAATGTACACTATGAACAAGGACTTAAAAGGCTTAAGAGAAACTAGGAAAATGAGGAAGGAGAAGAAGATTCCCCAGGGCCTTTTATAAAAGGCAGGAATTGTGCAGAGGCTGGAAGAAGGAATAACACTTCCCCCATGGGGCCAGGAAGTAACGCAGCGAAGACAGGAGTTAGGCAGGAGAACACACGGAGTAGGGGAGACAAGAGGAAGGCAGGGGCCAAGCGTGGAGCCCCTCCCACAGGAGAGGAGCAGGTCTGGGTAGCATTCTGTCTGGGGAGCCCAGACAGGTTGAGCAGGAGGCTGATGGGGTCTGACCTGCCTCTCCCTGGACTGGCAGGACCAAGCATCCTCACCTATGCAAGATGCCAGCCTACTCCAGCATTCTTTCACCTGCCCATCAGGAGAGCTCAGAGTAGGACCAGTTTGGAATCTGCCCAATCTAGTCTTCAGCAAACAAGCCCTTTAATTTAAATCAGCATCTGTGAGAAGGGCTGCTTTGGCATGGGTCCCAAGGAACACAGGTATGATTAACCTCTGCCAGTTGCAGAAAATTAATTGCAGAAAGGATATCCTGGGAGCCCCCAGGATCTTAAGGGCAGCCAACTGTTGAAGAGGAAGCCTGCCTGCCTGCCTTGCCTGGGCTGGAGGAGCAGAGTTGTGGCTTCATTTGGGGGGCCCACTGCTCTACCAAAGAGTGTGTGGGCACTAGTTAAGGCCCATCTCACCCCAGGGCCTTTGCACGTGCTGCTCCTGCAGCCTATCACTCCTTCTTCCAGTGTTGAACATGGTTGGTCTCTCCTGATATTTCAAGTCTTGTTCAGATATTGCTTCCTGACTGATACTTTTCCTGGCTCCCCATTTAACATAACACTACTCCCCTCCATCACCTCCCATTATGTGATTCTATTTTCTGCTTTCATAGGGCTTCTTTTCTCTTTCTGATACATGTTTATTTTCTTCCTCCCCTCCTGACTCCAGCCAGACTTAAGTTTCATGAGAGCATTTTGTCCTGCTCACAGTTCTAATTACCATGTCTCCCATAGCACCTGACCTTTTGGAACCACCCCATATGATCTTCTTGAAAGCCCTCACTCTTAGCTTTAAGAGTCTCACCTTCAGGCACTTAATAAAAATGAATTGGATATAGCAACTTCTCACCAGCTATCTTGGAGAAGGAAATGGCAACCCACTCCAGTATTCTTGCCTAGAGAATTCTGTGGACAGAGGAGCCTGGTGGGCTGCTGTCCATGGGGTTGCACAGAGTTGGACATGACTGAAGTGACTTAGCATGCATGCATGCATTAGAGAAGGAAATGACAGCCCACTCCAGTATTCTTGCCTGGAGAATCCCAGGGACAGAGGAGCCTGGTGGGCTGCTGTCCATGGGGTTGCACAGAGTCAGACATGACTGAAGCGACTTAGCAGCAGCACCAGCACCAGCTATCTACTTTACACATGGTAGCATATATATGGGGCTTCCCAGGTGGGCTAGTGGTAAAGAATATGCCTGTCAATGCAAGAGACATAAGAGATGCAGGTTTGATCCCTGGGTCAGGAAGATCCCCTGGAGGAGGAAATGGCAACCCACTTCAGTATTCTTGACTGGAGAATCCCATGGACAGAGGAGCCTGGTGGGCTACAGTCTGTGGGGTTGCAAAGAGGTGGACATGACTGAATGGCTGAGCACCAATGTATATATGTCAGTGCTACTTTCTCTGTTCATCCCACTCTCTTCTTCCCCAACTGTGTCTACAAGTCCACTCTCCGTATCTGTGTCTCCATTCCTTCCCTCAATTAGGTTCATCAATACCATTTTTCTAGATTCCATATATATGTGTTAGTATATGATATTTGCTTTTCTCTTTCTGACTTCATTCTGCGTAACAGGTTCTAGGTTCATCCACCATGCTAGAACTGACTCAAATTTGTTCTTTTTTATGGCTTAGTAATAGTCCAAGGAAAGGGAGATGGGGAATGGAACTTCTGACACAATAGTTCCAAAATGAAACCCAGCCCCCAGCCTGACTGCTCTGGGAAGTTGGTTCATGAATCACCAGCCTATGGAAAACCTCCAGGGCAGGGCCAGGGGTTTTAGGCCTAGCACTTGGGGCTGAAGGAGGGGAAGGGACGAACCTCTATTCACCCACTTCTATGTGCCAGATGTTTACTGAAAGAAACCTCTCATTTTACAGGTAAGTGGGCTGTAGTTCATAATGAATAAATATAAAAGAACATTTATTTTGTACCTGGGGTCAGCATGTCACATATAGCCTTATGTATCACCCCCACAAATTTTGGAGGCGGGCATTGATTACTGCTATGATTTTATCAGCAGGGAGATTCAAGGTGTTTGGGAAACCCACACAAACCAGTGGAAGAGCCAGGCTTTAAGAACCCAGGTCTAACTGGGTTCTAACTCCTGTCTGATATAACACCCTTCATATGCATGATGGGTGGTCCTGGCTGGTCCCACACCTCAGCCTCTTGGGGACCAAGGTGGAGGGAGCCCCACACCAGGCCGTGGCTCTGGGCAAACTTCTCAGACAACATCTACTGGCACATCTGCTGGCAGCTCTGGAGCCCTTAATTAGTTCACCACCTCTGAGCGTGGAAAGCTGCTTGGGCCGCCTGACTCAGCACACATGCCAAGAGCCGCCTACACGGGCGGGCAGGTGAGGAGGGATGGGCCTTCTGGCCTTGCAAAGCAGCCAGCTCAGAAACCACCCAGTGAGGCCCTCTGCACAGGCTGGGGTGCAGGGGAGAGCAGAGGCTTCACTGGCTGTCCGGGAAGGGAGGGTCTGGTCCTTAGGCCCTGTCACACCCACAAACAGTGTGACTTATGAGTCTCTTCGTCTCTCTGAGCCCTAACTTCCCCATTCATAAGGCTATCATGAAGAAATGACATACGCCAAACACTGCCCAAGGCTGTCTCAGAGAGGGAGCTCTCTACTGAGCACTGATCCCTTGCTGATGAATTCTAAATTCAGAACCAGCCTGCAAATTCTCCTTCCCACCTGTATACTCACACGTGTGACACACGCTGGTGGGGGCACGCACTGTGCATGCCCAGGGCACTGGAGAACAGACAGTGAAGAGAATGGTCCAAATCTCTGACCTCAAAGCCCTTACCTTCTAGTTGGGGGCTGGGGAAGGAGAGGGGCCGATCAACAAATACATGAATGAGATATCTCAGATAAGGTGTGAAGAAGGAAAAAGCAAAGCTGAGAAGGTAGATAGAAAGTGTAGGGAGATGGGGTCGCTAGAATTCTGGAGAGGGTGCCCAGAGACGGGCTCACTGAATATCTGACTTCTGAGCAGAGAGTGAAGGAACTGGCAAAGGGGTCCAGTGTTCCAGGCAGAGCAAACAGGTCTCAAACGCCAAGGCAGAGCCTTCAGTAGATTTCAAAGACAAAGCTTTTCCCAAACAGGAAATCAACGAGAAAATTAGATTTTATAAGAATGCAGTTTGTGGCCAGTTTTTCAAAAGGGGAATGATGTGGTCCACTCTTGGTTTGATGGTTTGTAGTTTCTGGGAAGTTGTCCTTGGCAAGCATCAGCATGTAAATATAGGTTTCCCTAGGTGACAATACTAATTAACATCCGCAGTAAGAATTACAGTCACTGTCATTTATTAAGCCCCTGCCATGTGCCAGGCACAGCTCTGGGAGTTTTGATGTGCTCTGTTACTAGTCCTATTTTACAGATGAGGAAACTGAGGCACAGAGAGAGCAAGCCTTTAACCAAGCTCACCTGGCTTTTAAGTGGAGGAGCTGAGGTTAAAGCTCAGGCAGCCTGGTTCTGGCATCTGTGCTTTGACCACCATGCTAAGGATCTCAAAACGCACAAGTGGTTGTTGCTATTAGCAAGAGATTGCCGTGGGCCATTCAAGCTTTCTCACTCATTCCCGCGAGCCACACTGCTCCCCCTGGATGAACAGTGCAGAGCTGCCCATTTAATCCAAAGATGCAAAATCTTAAAGAAAAAGCACATTGCACAGCAAAGGGATGATTCGAAATTCCAGTCTCTACTGCAAGTCTGAGTAAGCTCCAGGAGTTAGTGATGGACAGGGGAGCCCGACGTGCTGCAGTTCATGGGGAGGCAAAGAGTAGGACACGACTGAGTGACTGAACTGAACTGACTGCAGAGGAGAGTGGCTGAGCAAGGAGTAGAGCAAGCTGGCACCACTTCCCCAAGTCTCCGTTTCCCTGTCTGCAAAATAAGAAGGGATGGAAGGCTCTAGAGTCTCTTCTGGCCCATGATCATAAGGTTCAAAGACACAGACCCTAACTCTGACCCTGACCCATGCCATAGAGCACACTGTTGGGGGCTCACCCCTGATACACAGAAGGCAGCGGTCTAGGGGAGCTGGCCGTGCTGCTGGGCAGGGGGAGGAGCGGCCACAGCCCCCAGGCCCATGGTCTGGACCAAAGGAACATCCGCTCCCCTGACTGCCTCGTGGGTGTCAGCAAACATCCGCCTCAACTGACTGCCTCGTGAATGTCAGCGCCGTCCCGTGGTCTCACCCAGGAAGCGGGGGATGGGTCTCTGCCCACCAGGGAATTTGCCATAGGGTGACCCTAATGCACTGAGTGCTCAAAGGGTCGGGAAAGGACAAATCTGTGGCTAGTCTCCACTTTGTCCCTGTCCCCCATCTCTGCTCTTCCTGTCTTGTAGCTTCATATCACTCGGTCTTTGCAGAAAGCTGATTTCTGGCTGGGGAGGGAAGGGGACATATTAATGATAAGGGATGATAAGGGCACCATTTACTGACTGCCTTCTCTGAGCTATGTTTTTCTTTAATAGAGGTAAAATCACCCAGGTTTCCCACATTAAAGGCAGATTCTTTACCAGCTGAGCCACGAGGGAAGCCCAAGAATACTGGAGTGGGTAGCCTATCCTTTCTCCAGTGGATCTTCCCAACCCAGGAATCCAACTGGGGTCTGTTGCATTGCAGGCGATTCTTTTACCAGCCGAGCTACCAGGGAAGCCCAAAATTCATATAACAGAAAATTAACCATTTTAAAGTGTACAGTTCCGTGACAGTACATTCTCAGTGCTATACAACCATCACTTCTATATAGTTCCAAATAGTTTCATGATCCTAAAAGGAAATCTGGTACCCAGTAAGGAGTCACTCCCATTCTCCTTTCCCCAATCCCGTAAAACCACTAATCTGCTTCCTGTCTCTCATTCTGCATATTTCATATAAATGGCATCATACAATATATGATCTTTTGTATCTGGCTTCTTTCACTTAGCATGTGTACACGGTTGATTCAGGTAGCATTTATCAGTCAGGACTCCACTCTTTATGGCTTAATAATATTCCTTTTATGAATACCATACATTTGGTTTTATCCATTCATCTGTAGATGGACACTGGGCTGTTCTCACACCTTTTGATTTTTGTGACTAGTGCTGTTATGAACATTCATGCACAGGCTCTTTTTTTTTTGGAATGCTTGTTTTCAGTTTTTTAGGTATTCTGAAGGAGACCAGCCCTGGGTGTTCTTTGGAAGGAATGATGCTAAAGCTGAAACTCCAGTACTTTGGCCACCTCATGCGAAGAGTTGACTCATTGGAAAAGACTCTGATGCTTGGGGGGATTGGGGGCAGGAGGAGAAGGGGACGACAGAGGATGAGATGGCTGGATGGCATCACTGACTGGATGGACGTGAGTCTGAGTGAACTCCGGGAGTTGGTGATGGACAGGGAGGCCTGGCGTGCTGCGATTCATGGGGTCGCAAAGAGTCAGACACGACTGAGTGACTGAACTGAACTGGTGGTGAGCCAAGAGGCTTCGCTGGTGGCTTAGATGGTAAAGAATATGCCTGTATGTGGGAGACCTAGGTACAATCACTAGGTCGAAAAGATACCCTCGAGAAGGGACTGGCAACCCACTCCAGTATTCTTGCCTGGAGAATCCCTATGGACAGAGGAGCCTGGTGGACTACAGTCCATGGGGTCACAGAGTCAGACACGACCAAGCGGCTGACACACTTACACACTTAGAGTGAGCCAAGCTCTGTGCTGTGGGGGCCACAGAAACCAGCACATCACTGGCTCTCAGGCCAGCGGAGAAGGGAGAGAGCAAAGGCTGCCCTGGTACGACAGAGAATGGACCACAGGACAGAAGGAGATGGATATTTAGAATAAGATATGAGAATATCCATTTATTCACTAAAAAAATTGTACGGATTTTTCCTATGTGCCCATCATTCCTTTAGATCCTGAGGATAAAACAGTGAACAGACAAGAGCTTTCATCCTAGTCGGTAAAAGAGACAACTGATAAGGCATCCAAGAAGGGGTTTACTTGGCTTGGGAAGAGATCAGATGAGGCAGCGTTTGAGCTGGGCCCTGCAAAATGGGTGAGATGCTTATAATGTGGAGGGCGAAAGTGTGACGTGTCTTCCCAACAGCACCAAGCAATTCTCCAGTTCTCAGAGGCCACTGCCTGTCCTACAGATTTAACTCAATCCTAACACTGTCCACGTGGAGATGGCATCAGAACCCACAGGTTAAGGGCTCAGTCCCACAGGACTGCCCTCACCTCAGTTCAGGTTGTCACCTGTGCCTCTGACCAACTGACTATAAAGCAGAGACCCCCACGACTCCCTCACGTTCAATTAATTTGCCAGAGAGGGTCACAGAACTCAGAGAAACAGTTAACTTATGTTTGCCAGTTTATCATAAAGGCTGTCAAGGCTATGATAAAGGACACAAATGAATAGTCAGAGGAAGAGGCACTTGGGATGAAGACCAGAAGGGTCCCAAGCATTGGGAAACTTCTATCCTCATGGAATGGGGGTGCACCGCCCCCACACACATCCACCATATGGATTCATTCTCCAATTTTGAAGCCCACTGAATCTTCCTGTTCAAGAGTTTTTATAGAGAGCTTCATCTGCAGCCCCCTTCCTCCCCTCCTCAGAGGTTGCTTGGGAGGATGAAAGTTCCAACCCTCTAGGTCTTCCTGGCGACTAGTCCATCCTGAAGCTGTCTCCATTCCCCACTCTAAGTCACTGCCTCAGCATAAACTCAGGTGTGGGCAAAAGGATCCCCTATGAGCAATAAGAGAGACTTCAATCAATCAGAAAATTCCAAGGCTTCTAGGAGCACTGCACAAGCAATCAGAGACCAAGACCCATGATGTTTCTTATACCGCAGAAGGAAGAGCATTCCAGGCTAAAAGAAATGCACAAGCGAGGGCAGAGAACTATGACAGTTCCTTGCATCTTGCAGGTATATTTGCTTGCTTGTTTGTTTATTAGTGAAAATGATTTTCTTTGATTATTTCACTCATAAATTTTAAAAATACAAAAAAAAAAAAACCACCCATAATTCCATCACCCAGAGATAATCATTAATGTCATGACCATGGAGAAGCTGAAACCACTTTTCTTCTCTGAACTGCAGAGCCCAAGGATGCCTTGTTCAGCATCCAGAAAGCCTGTGTTACATGGACCAGAGCCTTGCTTTTCCCAGAGTTGCCTGTCAAGTCGAAGGCACATGGGGACCCAAGGCGGTGTATCTGAAATGAAAGTTAATGACTTTGGCTCAACTCCATTCTGCTAATCAGATCCACTTAGATTGGAATTAAAGCCAGAGCTCCCCCTTTGTATTCCCAGGGTGCGGCTGGGGGTGGGGAGGCTACCTCAGGAAGATGCTGCATGCCAAAGCACAGACTTGGGCCCTGAGACTTGGCTCTGCCCGACGGACCCCTGACCTGGGGCAAGTGCTCATCTTCCCTGCTCCTGTGTCCCCTCATCAGGTGATGCAGGAAAAGGGACCTGGCCTGCCTGGGAGGTGTTTTTGTAAGAAGTAAATGAGATCAAGCACGTGAAGTGCTTAGCAAGATATAACCTACAGTTGGGGTTCAATGGGCTTCCCTTGTGGCTCAGCTGGTAAAGAATCCGCCTGCAATGCAGGAGACCTGGGTTCGATTCCTAGGTTGGGAAGATCCCCTGGAGAAGGAAAAGGCTACCCACTCCAGTATTCTGGCCTGGAGAATTCCATGAACTGTATAGTCCATGGGGTCTCAAAGAGTTGGGGACAACTGAGCGACTTTCACTTCACTTCAGTTCACTGGGGTTCAATAAGAGATCCTATCATGCCCCAGAATTCTGGGTCAAGTTGCCACTTTAAAGACCCAGACACTCAGGATTCACAAATGCCATGGAGCCAGATGCACCTGCTCTATACAACTCTACCTGCCCTGATTCCCCTGAGTACTTCTGCCCCCACCGCCTTCCCATCCACTCCACTCCTCATCTGGCCCCTGTCTGGAGGGTTTCTCCAGGGTCCTGGCACCACAGACACTCCCCTTACAGGGTGTCCTGGGCTGATCTGAGACCCCTGAGCCCAAAGACAGAGCCAGAGGCCTCCTGGACTTCAGAGAAGTGGTACCCCAAGGAAGGCAGTGGCCGAGACAAGAGCCAGGCCTGAGGAGGGCACGTGAGCTCAGGGAGGCTTGAGGGCCTCACTCAGGCTTTCATCCACTCCACGTTTATTGAGCACCTACTATGAGGCGCTTTCTCAGTAGCTGGGGTGGCAGCTGTGCAGAGGTGCGCAGACCTCGTGGTCGGGGGGACGCAGAAAATGAATTCCAAAGTTATACCACAGTGTGGGCAGTGTTAGATAGGGGTGTGGGGAGCCCCCAACCAGGCACTGGGGAGTGGGAGGAGACCAGGGAGGAGACTCTTGGGACAGGGGACCTTTCAGCTGAGCATGACTGTGAGTAGGTTCCCTGAGGACATTTTCTTTTTTGGAAGACAGAGAGAAAGCTAAATAAAGGGAAAAAAGAGTCCTGGGCAACAGGAACAGCCATGCAAAGCTCTAAAGACCAGAAAGAATATGTACATGGAAGGGATCAGAGTGAAATGGCCAGAGTGAGGTGCTTGAGACATGGGCAGGTGACATAGGCAGGCCTGTTTCGTGAAGGCCCTTCCAGTTACAGAGGAGCGATGTGCCCACAACCAGGGAGGCAGGAGCCAGAACTTACTAGCGCGTGACCTTGGGCAGTTTATTCCACCTCTCTGAGAGGTGCTAGTAGAAAAACAGAGAAGGGAAGGAAATAAATCTGCATGATGACTTTGGAAAACCATACATCTCAGTCCCAAACTGCACGGAATGCCCCAGCCTTGCTCTCTGGTGGTGGGGTGGGGGGTTGGGGGTGGGGGTCAGGTCTTTCCCCAGAACCACCACCGTTTGGGACGCCGCCTGCCACCTGCTCCACCGGTCTGGCCCCAGCACCCCCGGCAGGTTCCAGCCCACCCCGCAGGTCCCAGCCCTCCCCAGCAGATCACCAGCCCGCCTTTCTTCCTTTGACTGAGAGACATCAACAGTCAAAAGTGAAAAAAACCAGTTGTGCTTGGCCATCCTGTTCCCGGCAATGACCCAATGTTCAAGAGAGGAGAAAAAGAAGTACCTATGAAGTTGTCGACGGGGACGTTCTGGACTACGACGAAGACAGAAATATTTACTTTGCAGGGATAAATATTACAGAAACAACCTTCCGTTGTCCAGTCTCTGGTCTGATGTAGAGTTCCCTCGCCAGGACGGTGTTCTCACTGCCTGGAGCAATGACAGTAGCAGAAAGTGTGGAGCCCAAATAAAACAAATAAAGGCGCCTCTGTGATACTTGTGAAATTTGCTCTAGGAGATGAGTGTGAAAATGTATGGATCTGAGCTGGACCTACCTGGGTTTGCTCCCAGAACCTTTCTGTGCTACTTGGGTGACCAGGGACCCAGTTACCTTGCTTCTCTTCCTTGGATCTCAGACTAGATGGAGTTTATATCTTCACAATGTGACTGTACAGATGGCAGGAACCCAGGATAATGCCTGGGTGCTCAGCGTGTGCAGATTCTCTTTCTCCTGCTCTTCTTCCTGTCCGCCACATGAACTTCCTATAAGACCAGCAGCTCGGAAATACCTCAACCCCAGGCAATACCCAGACTTGGCCATTTGCCACAAGTTGCCTGGGCTCCCTGTCTTCCAGGCCCAGAGGTGGCTGCCCTAATGATAGGAAGAATCTCATGACTGAGCCAAATGGTGTTCACTGAATCAAGTTTGCAGATAAACCCGAGGCTTCTGGCAGAATTTAGGCATGGTGCCCTCTTGATTCAGAGGGATCTTTGCAGGACCAGTGTCCATTCTCCTTCCTGTAACAACTGTAAATGAAAATGACCACTATGGTGAGCCCTTAGATGGGGATGCAGCCTGGTGTCCACATATTTCTGGAAGCAGCATTCATGGACCACCCACCCCAGAAATCACTGTGATCTGGAGCAAGCCCAGCGCTTCAGAAGAAGAAACTTGAAGCCCCACGTTCTTTCCCTCCAGCTGCCGTTAGACATCTGGCCACAGCTGGCATTTTGTCGGTGGATGGAGAGTCAGCCGGGAGGAAAACGGAAACATCTTCACGTTGGTGTCACGTGTCACGTGTCACCTCTGAAAAGCACATCTCATCAAGTCTGCACAAAGGCATGTGTGTTTGCACACAGACGTGGTTTATTTTAATGGTGGTGTCAAATCAGCAAGTGGACTGAGGCAGTCATTTTACCGGCATTAACTTCTGTGATAAAATGGAGGGTTGTCAATTTCTCACTGCAGTGAAAACAAGTCAAATGTGAGCCATTACCAGATAGCTGTGAAGGCAACGTGCAGGGGACTGGGCTCCTCCGGCAAAGAGCTGTTCTGACTCCTGCGCTTCTAGGAGCACGGTTCAGCAAGGAATTGGTACTTTCAAGACTAGAAATTTCAAGCAAATCTAAAATTGGAAATATGATTAATCCACTATGTAGTTCTTACCAAAGTACTCTGGGATTAAACGGGAAGAGAGAACTTTGGGGACAAATGGGAATTTTAATAGTTTGAAAGACTGGGAAAATAGGAGAGTGGTCCACAGGTTTTGAGGGGGAAGCGTGGGCTTTAGGGTCAGACACTGAGATTTCCAGATGTGGTCGCTGTAGGACTGAGCATATGTGATACCACGGCCATCAAACCTGGCAATGTTCTAGGCCTGTGGCGCTGTTCTCTTTGCTCACTAGCTGTGTGACTCTAGGGAAGTCACCTGACCTCTCTGAGCCTCAATTTCACCTCAGTAGAATCTCGTGAGCTACAGAGTAGCAGAGAGCAGGTGCTCGAGCAGGGGCGGTAGGCTTCCTCGGCCCTGAGCTCACAGGGGATGGCAGCCAGGGAAGGGACTCAGGCCAGGATCAGAGGGCAGGTCCGAGCTCCTCACCCCGACTCCGAGGTGGGGGAAGCTGGCCGAGGGAGCCTCCTTAAACAGCTCTGCTCCTTCAGATGGAAAAGGCACAGGAGGCGCAGGTCCCGCCCGGCCAAGAGTCTCCTCAGAAAGGCACCACAGGCAGCCTTCTGCTGAGGGCCTGCCAGGGCCAGGCTGGGTGGCGAAAATAAAACCAACGGCTAACGAGGCCTCGTGCATCAAGCCAGCTCGGGCCCTCGGTTTTCCAGCAACAAGAGGAAAAGCAGCACCCTGGCTTGTGGACCTCCCCAGACAGTCCTCTCCACAGTAGAAGGAAGATTCGAGAACAAACGCTGATCCCAAGCCCCAGCCTGTTCCCAGTAGAGAGCTCCCCCCACCCTCGAGGAGCCCCGCGGACTGTGCTCTGAAATGTGTGTATGTCTCCCTCTGCAGGTGGCCGCTGTCCCTGCACCCGCCGGGACCCGGCACAGTGGGTGGGCCCGCCTTTCTGCAGCAGCACATCCCCCCGCCCCACCCCCGCCCAGGCTTCCCTGGTGATTCAGAGGGTAAAGCGTCTGCCTGCAATGCGGGAGACGACGGTTCGATCCCTGGGTCAGGAAGTTCCCCTGGAGAAGGAAGTGGCAACCCACTCCAGAACTCTCGCCTGGAGAATCCCATGGATGGAGGAGCCTGGTGGGCTGCAGGTTATGGGGTAGCAAAGAGTCAGACACGACTGAGCGACTTCACTTTCTTTCCTTACACACCCCTGGGAGGAGGGCGGGGCAGGTCAGAGCCTGGACCTCTCAGGGCTCTCCGGACGCCTGCTGCTTCTGCTGTTGCTAAGTCGCTTCAGTCGTGTCCGACTCTATGCGACCCCTAGAGCCCCCATATGGCCTCCAGTGTTGTTGTTAGTCATTCAGTCGTGTCCGACTCTTGGCGACCCATGGACTGTATAGCCCGCCAGGCTCCTCTGTCCAAGGGATTCTCCAGGCAAGAATACTGGAATGCGTTGTCATTCCCTTCTCCAGGAGATCTTCCTGAACTAGGGATCGAACCCAGGTCTCCTGCATTGCAGGCACCAGATTCTTTACCATCTGAGCTACCAGGGAAGCCTAGAAGAGGGGGCTAATGGTTTGATTAGAACGCGTTGGACGGAGCCGGAGGAGGGAACTAATAGGGCTGAACTTGGGATGAGAATGAAAGTGGAGAGTGAAAAGGTTGGCTTAAAGCTCAACATTCAGAAAACGAAGATCATGGCATCTGGTCCCATCACTACATGGGAAATAGATGGGGAAGCAGTGGAAACAGTGTCAGAATTTATTTTTCTGGGCTCCAAAATCACTGCAGATGGTGACTGCAGCCATGAAATTAAAAGACGCTTACTCCTTGGAAGGAAAGTTATGACCAACCTAGATAGCATATTCAAAAGCAGAGACATCACTTTGCCAACAAAGGTTCGCCTAGTCAAGGCTATGGTCTTTCCTGTGGTCATGTATGGATGTGAGAGCTGGACTGTGAAGAAGGCTGAGCGCCGAAGAATTGATGCTTTTGAACTGTGGTGCTGGAGAAGACTCTTGAGAGTCCCTTGGACTGCAAGAAGATCCAACCAGTCCATTCTGAAGGAGATCAGCCCTGGAATTTCTTTGGAAGGAATGATGCTAAAGCTGAAACTCCAGTACTTTGGCCACCTCATGCGAAGAGTTGACTCCTTGGAGAAGACTCTGATGCTGGGAGGGATTGAGGGCAGGAGGAGAAGGGGACGACAGAGGATGAGATGGCTGGATGGCATCACTGACTCGATGGATGCGAGTCTGAGTGACCTCCGGGAGCTGGTGATGGACAGGGAGGCCTGGCGTGCTGCGGTTCATGGGGTCGCAAAGAGTCGGACACGACTGAACGACTGATCTGATCTGATCTGATCTGGGATGGAAGAGAGTCTGGCGGGGTCCCGGCCTGGCTGGGAAGGGGCGGGGCTCTATAAGCCCCGCCCCCGTGAAGGAGGAGCCCATAGGCCTCCGGGTTCTGACCACTGGCCCCACCCACAGTGTCTGTGGGTTCCTTTCAGGGGAACTGGACCGCAACCCCAGTGTGTCATCTACTCCCTGAACTTCCCGGACGATTACGGGCCAAGGGAACGGCTGAAAACAGATGCTGTCTCCAAAGAATGATATCAGAGTAGCTGAAGGCAATGGCACCCCACCCCAGTACTTATGCCTGGAAAATCCCATGGACGGAGGATCCTGGTGGGCTCCAGTCCATGGGGTCGCTAAGAGTCGGACACGACTGAGCGACTTCACTTTCACTTTTCATTTTCATGCATTGGGGAAGGAAATGGCAACCCACTCCAGTATTCTTGCCTGGAGAATCCCAGGGACGAGGGAACCCGGTGGGCTTCCGTCTCTGGGGTCGCACAGAGTCGGACACGACTGAAGCGACTTAGCAGCAGCAGCAGCTGCTAATCAGCAGATGTCAAGCGCTTTGGGGCCTTCCCAGGGGCTTCCCTGGTGACTTAGACGGTAAAGAATCTGCTTGCAATGCAGGAGACTCAGGTTTGATCCCTGAGTTGGGAAGATCCCCTGTAGATGGGAATGGCAACCACTCCAGTCTTCTTGCCTGGAGAATTCCGTGCACAGAGGAGCCCAGCAGGCTACAGTCCATGGGGTCCCAAAAAGTTGGACATGACTGAGCAACTGAGCGCATGCACGCGCGCCCGCACACACACACGCACACACACACAAGCACTTTATCTCTCTGTCAGTAACCCGGTGAGGGAGTTATTATTATTATTGGTCTCCTCATGTTACAGATGAGAAATCCAATGCTCAGGCATGCTGAGGTCATATATTTGGTAACTGGCAGAGCTGGGGTTCTAACCCAGGGAAGCCTGACTCCAAGGCTTGTGTTCCATTGTTGTGATGGTTCTCCAGTGTCAGGGTGCATGCAAATTACCTAGAATGAATGTCAAAAGGTAGGTTCTAGGGCCTGGCTCCCATAGATCTGGATTCATCAGGCCTTGTGCAAGACCCAGGAATCTGCATTTTAACAACTACAGTTGGTGAATTCTGAGTAGCTGCTCCAGGGATTCTACTCCAAGATACACTGCAGGACACTGGGCTGCGTCCCATCTAAGGGCTCAAATATCAACCAATGTGGTCGTTTGAATTTCTGGTTGTCACAGTCAGGAAATAATCTGTAAAGGCCCCTCAGTGTCAAAGAGGACAGTGACAAAATTCCACCATCAGCCTTTGAGTTATTTGTAAAATCTACCAAGACTGTGATGTACAATCTACCCAGAGTCCTGGAGCTGAGCTCGGCAATACACCAGGAGAGCTGCCCGTGAGGGGAGAGCCCAGGGAAGTGATGGAGAGCTGGGTGGACCCTGCCTGACAGTTGGGTGTCTTGGAAAAGTCACTTCTTCTCCTGGTCTTGGTTTATCTATCTAAGCAAGGGAAAGATTTGAGATCTTCTCTCAGTTTTTAAAATTCTATGTGCTTATACTCCAGACCTTTGTATTTCTTTTGGCTCCCTTCCAGTTCTCAAAGCAATCAGTTAACAGTCCAATGTCTCTGATGGGTCCAGATGTTTAGTTAATTAGGACTTTGCTTTTAATGCTATTAATACCTTCCCCCGGCTAGGTAAGACGTCTTTGCAGGTCCTACTCCAAGTTTTAAGGGTGATGCTGCTTCAGGACTCAGGGCAAACTCAGAGGATTAAGCAGATGGCCAGAGAACAGATGGAAGGTCAATGATTCCTTGACATCCCATCATCCCACCACCAGTGTGTATGGTCGGCTCTTAGTGACAACTTGATTATGAAGCAGCTCTGTCTTGCTGGCTCTGAATACAGCAGATTAATAGATGGAGAGAGGAACAACCCGAGCTCTAAGCTCAGAACCATTGCTGTGTTACTGGGTGAATCCCTACCAGCCCCAGGCCTCCTTTCCCCTCTTTGTAAATGAGGCATTGGATTTTGCTTTACACAGTCCCCTCCCTCCTGGATTCTGATTTATTAGATCAGTCAGCTCTGCACAGTCCTAATCCGAAGCCAAACATCTTAGAGTTCTATCCTGCTGTTGATTTAGTGCCCGAACCCCACCCAAGCTCCAGGGCCACCAAAACTTGAAATTGAAAAAGAAGCAATAATTCAGTAAGGGTCGAAGAGGTTACATGAAATCCCAACCCACATCTCAAAGAAGGTGGCTATTAGAAAGGTTTTGTCCTACCCTTGAGAATACTTTGGTCCCCAGATGTCCCAAAGGCTTATGGGGAGCTTGAGTCAGGCAAGGATCAGTGCCAAGCCTGATGGAGCCAAACTTACAGGCTGTGTGATCTTAACATAGTCACTGACCTTCTCTGAGACCCAGGGAAGTCCACAGAATGTTCAGGGCAGAGGTCTCACTTTCGGGACTCAGTGCCCAAGAGGATAAGAAGCAGAAACCTTATGAAGGGCTTTAGCTACCCACAGACTATGGAATTTGGGGTTCATGGCAATTTAACTGAGATCTTGGAGAGTTCCCAACATATACATAAATTAAACAGGTTGATGAACATGATTAAGTAACTTACAGAGGCCTGGTAATAGTTTTTGCTGTTTGGCCATTGTGTCTGACTCTTTGCAAGCCCATGGACTATAGCCTGCCAGGCTCCCTGTCCATGGAATTTTCCAGGCAAGAATACTGGAGTGGGTTGCCATTTACTCCTCCAGGGGATCTTCCTGACACAGGGATCAAACCCACATCTCCTGAGTTTCCTGCATTGCAGGCAGATTCTTCACTGCGAGCCACTGGAGAAGCCCTAAATAGTGGGCTGTCATTTCCTCCTCCAGCGAATCTTCCCAATCTAGGAATTGAATTCGTGTCTCCTGCATCTCCTGTATTGCAGGCAGATTCTTTACCTGCAAGCCCCTGGGTTTCCCTGGTGGCTCAGAAGGTAAAGTATATGCCTACAATGTGGAAGACCCAGCTTCAATCCCTGGGTGAGGAAGATCCCCTGGAGAACAGAATGGCTACCCACTCTAGTATTCTTGCCTGAGACAGAGGAGGCTGGCAGGCTACAGTCCATGGGGTTGCAAAGAGTCAGACACGACTGAGCGACTAATACTTTCACTAGTAATAGTTCAGTTCAGTTCAGTTCAGTCACTCAGTCCTGTCAGACTCTTTGCGACCCCACGAACTGCAGCACGCCAGGCTTCCCTGTCCATCACCAACTCCAGGAATCCACCCAAACCCATGTCCATTGAGTCGATGATGCCATCCAACCATCTCTTCTGTCGTCCCCTTCTCCTCCTGCCCTCAATCTTTCCCAGCATCAGGGTCCTTTTAAATGATTCAACTCTTCGCATCAGGTGGGCAAAGTATTGGAGTTTCAGGTTCAACATCAGTCCTTCCGATGAACACCCAGGACTGATCTCCTTTAGGATGGACTGGTTGGATCTCCTTGCAGTCCGAGGGATTTTCAAGAGTCTTCTCCAACACCACAGTTCAAAAGCATCAATTCTTCTGCACTCAGCTTTCTTTATAGGTGCTCATAAAGTGTTCCCGATTTTACCTCTCCCCTGCACTGAAGGGGAGAAACTCATTCAAGGCACTGAGCTCACAAAAGTGAAGGGTAGCCTCAAATGGCCTTTGCTGCCAGACGTGGATTTCAGAACCTCACACAGATGTTGTGCTGAAGTCTAGGTCCAGACAATTTTCTGGTTTTCCCTAAATAACATATGAGTCCCAGCACTGTCCTCCTTCCCTGGCCTCTGACTGCCCCATCACTGCTTCTGATCAAAGTTTGGCTTGAGTAGGACTAGGTGTGTCTCACTGACAGCTGACCATGCTGAGCTGTCACAGGGATAGAATTCGTCACAATCTTGGTGAAAATCAACACTTAAAAGGACAAAAAACCACACTTGCTGTCTTTGATCATCTCAGAAATTCCTCCTAAGTGTAGGGAACCAAGCAGAATTGAAGGCTAAATTTCAGAAGTGGAAGCGATATTTGATGAGATCATCAACCCAAGAATTTGCTGGGTGCCTTCAGCAGAACACTGGTCTTTGTAGAAAACAGGGTGGCATTTAAAAGGCACTGAGGAGTCCTGCAGAAAGAGACCTGCTTAATTTTGTTTAAGCTAGTTTTCCAAACTGATTTAACTTTGGACCCTCCCTTTAATGCACTATTATTTTTTAAAAAAACCTATTAACATAACATTTATTCTATCCACTCTACTTTATATTTTTTCTGTACTCTTTTTTTCTGGCTCCTGAAGGCATCTGAGTTTGCACCCCCTTCTTCAGTACAGATAAGGGGACTTACCCAAGGCCATAGAGTAAACTATTCTTAATAATAATAGACGCTTCTGTACACTCCCGTTCTTTCACAGTATCTCGTTTATCCTCAGGATATAATAACAGCCAATGATGTTGTTGAAGGCATATGCGTGATCTCCATGGAGTTTCACAGCAAGACCTCCATGTTACATTGTGAAGCTTAAGATGCTGAGGCTCAGAGAATCTGTTTCTTGGGCCTGAGATCACACAGCTGCCAAATAGCAGGGCCAACATTTGAACCCAGAAAGTTTAACTCCAAAGCCCATACTCGCCATCTCCCCCAGCCCAAGGAGAGGTTGTTTTCCTGCAGCAGGAAGCAGATGTCTGCATAGCTGGTAATCTGGGACTCTCAGGGTATTCTAAAACTTGTGATTATATATTCAATGACTCAGGAAACACGTCGTTCTTCTTCTTTTGCGGGGAGGGAGGGGACGGGGTAGAGAATAACCAAAGGAGGCCAAACCATCAAAAAAAACGGGGCTATTTTACCACTGATTCTGAGCAAAGCAATAAAAAACAGCTTCAACAAAGAGCTAATTAGGAAGTCATAACTTGGAAAACCACCAAATGCAATCTTGATGAGGATCAAATTTAATAAAAGCACAGCTTCTGGTCCCTGCAGCTAGAGCTGATCAGGCACGTGAAGGGAATGGCGAACGGAAGGTAACTGAAGAGCCAGAGACTCCAGGTAGAGCGGGCAGGGATGGACAGCTGTCTGTCTGTCTGCCCTCCGAAGGACTGAAGGACTCCCAGTACTGCATGGTCTACTGAGAGGGGGCTCTGAAGACTCACCAGAGGGGACAGCCCAAACACCAGACTGGCCCTCGGAAAGGGAGAGGGCCAGAGACCTCAAAAGAAAGCAGCTTCCTGCCCCCAGATCCATCTTTCATAGACAAAGGTTCTTGGAAATTTCCTTAGTGAATAGACAAGAATGGCTTGTAACTAACACTCATGTCAATGGCTGTTCCCCAAACATTTGGAAATCACTACTGTGCTCTCCTTGCCTCCTGTCAGCCACCTCTAGCTGCCTCAGTTCACCACTAGTGTCAAAAGAGGTAAATGTGAGTCTGGATTCCACCAGCAAGAGACAAATTCTGAAAGAATGATGTTCAAATTCATATCCCAATGTAATTTATGCTCCCATAATGCTTCGTAGGTGATAAGATACTTTCTGGGGCATTTCCTTATTTCATCTGCAAAATAATTCTATGCAGGAGTTGTCTTTATTATATCCACCGGACATCACATGAAGAAAGGCTCACGGAGATTAAATGACTTGACCAAGAACACACAGCTTGTAATGATGTGACAAGTGAATGTGCTTTGGATTCAGAAAGACTTGGGTTTAAATTCCAGCTCTAAACTTACCAACTGTGTGATCTTAGGACCATATCTGTAGTGTCTTGGCGTCGGTCTGCTCAGCTGTGATAGGAGTCACCATTTACAGAAGGTTTCCTTGTCCCGGGCTCTGTTCTAAGTTCCCATGATGGATGGTCAGCAAAGATGGCCACCAATAACTCCTATCGCTGGAGTGCATCGTTACTCCCAGGAAGAAGTAGGGATTCTTTCTCTTCCTTTTCTCCTTGAAGCTGGGCTGGCCTTGTATCTTGCTTTGACTTATAGAACGTGATGGAAGACAGGCTGTGCCAGCTCCTAGTCTAGGCTTTAAGAGGCTGGGAGATTTTATACTTATTCTCTTAGAGTCCTGAGTCATCATGTAAAAACATCCTGACTACCTGCTGGAGAAGGAGGTCCAGGCGGCCCTCAGCTGAGCTGCCGTCCATTTGAGGACGACTCCTTGGGTCAACCAGCTTCATCTGAACTATGCCAGCCAATATCCAATGGAGAAGAAAAGCATTTCCCATGGGCGGTGCTTTAATTGCAGAATCACGAGCAAAAGAAAGAGTTTTCGTTTTGGGGTGGTATGCTTTGCAGCCGTAGATAACTAAAACCGCACATAATTTGTATTAATTCATTTAGTTTTCTTATCAGCCCCATGGAGAAACTGAGGCACAGAAAGCTTAAACTAGCCCAAAACTGCACACCCAATAAATGACACTACTACTACTACTACTAAGTCACTTCAGTCGTGTCTGACTCTGTGCGACCCCATAGACAGCAGCCCACCAGGCTCCCTCGTCCCTGGGATTCTCCAGGCAAGAACGCTGGAGTGGGTTGCCATTTCCTTCTCCAACGCATGAAAGTGAAAAGTGAAAGTGAAGTCGCTCAGTCGTGTCCGACTCTTAGCGACCCCATGGACTGCAGCCCACCAGGCTCCTCCGTCCATGGGATTTTCCAGGCAAGAGTACTGGAGTGGGGTGCCATTGCCTTCTCCGAATAAATGACACAGCTGGATTCAAATACAAGCAAGCCAACTCCAGAGTCTGCATTCGTAAGCACCACATGATACTGTTCCTTTGTAAAAGGCCACACCTCTCAGAGTCACTGAAGGGATTGCCCCTCCCCAGTGCAGTCCAACAGGGGCTACCAGCCCTCCAAAAGCACGCTCCCAACAGTAAACCAGACCCAGAGCCCCTGTGCAATCCTGACTCGATGCTGCCCTCCAGTGGCCATGACTGCCCAAGCAAGCACTAGAGACATCTCCAGGCTGCAGGAAGCAGTTTGGGGATCTGGGTCTGTCTTTCCTCCAGGGATAACACCACCTCACTCACCCCAGCTGGAACTGCAGCCCCTGCTGTTCTGTTTGGGTCTCAGTTCAGCCAGCCCTGGCGATGCTCACTGCTCAGGGGAAAGCCTCCCACCTGAAACTCAAGCTGAAGTGCCTTCAGACCCCACAGGAGAACTGAGAGAGCATCTCAGGGAACCCTCTGTTTTCTTATTCTGGGGCCAGAGTACCATCAGTTTCCCAAGAATTGCACAGACAGCATTAAATAGAGGCAACTGTTCTTCAGCAAGAGAAATGTTGAGATTACTTCACAGTAGCTACAATAAATCAAACATACAAACACAACATTCAAATTACTCATCATTAGACTGGAACTGATGCTGGAGCTGAAACTCGAATACTTTGACCTCCTGATGCAAAGAACTGACTCACTGGAAAAGACCCTGATGCTGGGAAAGATTGAAGGCAGGAGGAGAAGGGGATGGCAGAGGATGAGATGGTTGGATGGCATCACTGACTCGATGGGCATGAATTTGAGTAAACTCTGGGAGACAAGGAAGGACAGACAATGAAAGAGACAATGAAGGACTGGCGTCCTGCAGTCCATGGGGTTGCAAAGAGACTGATACAACTGAGTGACTGAACTGAACTGAGACTGAAACAAGTGAATATTGGGCTCTTGGAAAGACAGACCTGGATTTGAATCCTGGCTCCAACATTTACTGGCTGTGTGACCTTGGAAAAGTCTCCTAACCTCTCTCAGCTTCAGTGTTTTCATCTGCAAAATGGCTATACTAACAGCATCTCTCTCTCACAGAATTAACCTGAGAATTCAATGATATAATATTTGAGAATGCAAGTAATCAAAGAAACTTGAATCACATTTACTTTGTCTATTTTCTTAATTAATTTTAAAGTCCCCTGATTATTTTACATTGTAAAAGTAATGCACATCTACTACACAAAATTCGGAAAGAAAGAAAGAGAAGGGGAAGGAGGGGGAGGGACGGGGAGGGAGACAGGGAAGTAGGAAAGAAAGAAAAAGGGGGAGACTCAAATGCAGGGTTTTAAATGACGGTCCATGAACCAATCCCTAGAGGACTTGTAAGAATTTCATAGGTTGCTTAAACTTTAATGTGAAAAATGACATGCTGATTTTACCAGGTTTAAACTAAAATTCTACATTTTGATCCATTATAAATACAGGCAACAAATCACAGAAATCTTAGCTGTAGTACAAGCAACTTTGTCAGTGACAGAAATCTCAGATGTTGTTGTATCATGTTTTAGTTCTTGCAGATATTTTGAAATCCTGTTTGTGTTTATCACCCCTTCATAGGTAATTTGACCTTCTGCTAGGTAATCCTTGTTATTTAAGGTATTTAAAAAAAGCATACACACTACTACACCGCAAATTTGTTTTGATACCCCTATTTCAATACCATTGGTTTCATTTGAAGTTCTATGTTTTATATTTCATGCATTAATAGCATGCTGAGGAGGGGGTCCACAGGCTCACCAAACAGCCAAAAAAGGATTTTTATTGTACAAAAAGGGTTAAGATCCACCTGCTGTGGTGCCTCTGTCCAAGCCCGTGGATAGTTCCTGATTCCTTGCCCCCAGCCCCGTCCTGTCTGTGAATCTCCTGTTGTTGCGATCAGGCTGTATAATACAATTCTGTAGTCTGCATCGTTAACCAACCATAAACATGTTCTTGTGCTATTTCCTATCATTTTGTCTTTTCATACTGTTCATGGGGTTCTCAAGGCAAGAATACTGAGTGGTTTGCCACTCCCTTCTCCAGTGGACCACATTCTGTCACCCTGCTTATTTAACTTATATGCAGAGTATATTATGAGAAACGCTGGACTGGAAGAAGCACAAGCTGGAATCAAGATTGCTGGGAGAAATATCAATAACCTCAGATATGCAGATGAAACCACCCTTATGGCAGAAAGTGAAGAGGAACTAAAAAGCCTCTTGATGAAAGTGAAAATGGAGAGTGAAAAAGTCAGCTTAAAGCTCAACATTCAGAAAACAAAGATCATGGCATCCGGTCCCATCACTACATGGGAAATAGATGAGGAAACAGTGGAAACAGTGTCAGATATTATTTTGGGGGGCTCCAAAATCACTGCAGATGGTGACTGCAGCCATGAAATTAAAAGACGTTTACTCCTTGGAAGGAAAGTTATGACCAACCTAGATAGCATATTCAAAAGCAGAGACATTACTTTGCCAACAAAGGTTCATCTAGTCAAGGCTATGGTTTTTCCTGTGGTCATGTACGGATGTGAGAGCTGGACTGTGAAGAAGGCTGAGCGCCGAAGAATTGATGCTTTTGAACTGTGGTGTTGGAGAAGACTCTTGAGAGTCCCTTGGACTGCAAGGAGATCCAACCACTCCATTCTGAAGGAGATCAGCCCTGGGATTTCTTTGGAAGGAATTATGCTAAAGCTGAAACTCCAGTACCCTGGCCACCTCATGTGAAGAGTTGACTTCTTGGAAAAGACTCTGATGCTGGGAGGGATTGGGGGCAGGAGGAGAAGCGGACAACAGAGGATGAGATGGCCGGATGGCATCACTGACTCGATGGACCTGAGTCTGGGTGAACTCTGGGAGTTGGTGATGGACAGGGAGGCCTGGTGTGCTTCGATTCATGGGGTCGCAAAGAGTTGGACACGACAGAGCGACTGAACTGAACTGAACTGTGCTATTTCCTACCCGCATAATTTTTAAGGGTGGCAGAATAGTCCACTTGGTTGACGCACCGTAATTCACTGTTCCCCTATGGTTTGCCATTTAGAAATGGTTTGAATCCATCACTTTTATAAATGACATCGGATGGGCATCTTCCTGCATAAAGGATCCTCCATATTTTAGATTATTTCCATAGGCAGGATTCCCAGCAGTGGCAGAGTGAACATTTTCAAAGCTCTAACACCCTCCCTGATCCTTGGACACCCGAATGCACTGACATTAAGGATAAAGGAAGACAGAAGGCTCTGAAAGGGAGGCAGAGGAGCCAGAAAGACGAACGGGAGGACGTGGCCACCACGGGCCGGTGTGCAGTCTGTGTCCCGCTCAAGGGTACCCAACCCAGGTGATAAGTGTGGGCCAGCCCTGCTACGCAGTCCATCTCTGCTACAAAGCAATGCACTGGGACTGGGGCTGGCAGCCCACGGGAGGCACCTTCTCCCAAAGGCGCCACGGGGACCCGGACCGAAGCTGGCCCGCTGAGGAACCCACCACTGCCCCCTGGTGGCTGCATCTCCTTGAGGTTAAAAGTGAACGTTGCTCAGTCTGTGTCTGACTCTTGGCGACCTCCTGGACTATAGCTCACCAGGCTCCTCTGTCCGTGGAATTCTCCAGGCCAGAATACTGGAGTGGGTACTTGTTCCCTTCTCCAGAGGATCTTCCCAACCCAGGGATAGAACCCAGGTCTCCCGCACTGCAGGTGGATTCTTTACTGTCTGAGCCACCAGGGAAGACCAAGAATACTGGAGTGGGTAGCCAATCCCTTCTTCGGGGGAATCTTCCCAACCCAGGAATCTGAACCGGGGTCTCCTGCATTGCATGCAGATTCTTTACCAGCTGAGCTACCAAAGAAGCCTCTTGAGGTTTCCAGGGCATAAAAAACATGTCATTAGAGAAAGCTAGAAAGGAGGGACCACATTTTCAAACTGGAGTTCCTAGACCTCTAGGATCTGGGAAGACAAAAAAAAAAAGTGAGGCCATAAAGTGTTTTTCTCCTGAAACATAAAAATTAACACAGTCCCTCAATAAGGCCTTAAATGTACAGGTTGAAGGTCATCACTGTTGACTGTTCCTTGGCAACACAGAGTTATCATAGTGGCTGCTGCGGTGCCCCCACCCAGATCCCCCTCCAGGACAGAGGCCTTCCATCATGGGCTCTGGGAGCATCAGCTGCTGTTGACAGCTCGGTCCCTCCCCAGGAACCACACCGGCGGCCAAAGGCAGCTGCCTCACCCACAGTGGTAGCCCCTGACTGATGGATGTGGGGATGTTTCAGGCTTGCCCCCCTCCCCCAACCAAGACAATTCTGCAGCTCGTTCCAGCTCCAGTGCTGCCCAGAGGTGGGCTAAGACCTTTGTTCCGAATGCAAAGAGGTCCAACCTCTCTATCTGTCCACTCCAGCCTCCCTCCCTCACAGAAGGCTTACCAGGGCACCCCCAAATTCCTGCATGTCTATCTCACCTTAGAATCCATTTCTCAGGGAACCCAATCTGAGACAGTTACATATCTGTGTTTCAGAGAAAATGTGAGAAGAAAGAAATTATTACAACATACTTCAGTGGATTAAAAATTTTTTCAGAACATGGTATCCATGAGGCAGGAAACCATTTTAAAAAGATCTTTTTGACATCTACTCCTGATCTTCACCTATCCCCCTCATTTGATGGATGGAAAACAACTCCAGAAGACAAGTCACTTGAAACTCACTGCTCGTAAACGTCAGAGCTGGAATTCAAAGCCATACTATTAGTGTCTCCAGCCCTCAAGACTCCCTCTCACAAGCACTGGGCTCAAGGTAACCCATTATCTAGATAAAAGCTGATTCCATGAGTGGGGAGAAACAGGGCCCTGAAGCTTACTGTCTCCCCAGAGAGTCAGGTATCTCTGCTACTCTCGCTCTCACACCCAGAGAGAAATCCTAACCCATGTGGTGATGCTTCTGTGGGCCCTGACATCACACAGCCAACCCTGGCTCTGCTGCTTGCTAGCTGTGTGTCTTCAGGACAGTTTATTTACCTCTCTGAGCTATACTTTCCTCATCTGTACATTTAAAATTCTAATAATTTCTCAGAGTTGTTTTCTAACAAAGAGAAAAGCGTCAGTGAATTAATTAATTTCATAGCCCTTCCAGGTCCTTGCGCTTAGTTGCTCAGTCATGTCTGACTCTTTGTGACCCCATGGACTGTAGTCTGCCAGGCTCCTCTGTCCATGGGGATTCTCCAGGAAAGAATACTGGGGTGGGTTGCCATTTCCTTCTCCAGGTCCTTAGAAGGTGCTGATTGAGTCTTAATTCCCTCCTTCATTCTGCATTATCTCCTGGGCGTAGAGCATAGTGTTTCCCAAAGGAGAGAACTCTCACATATTTTCAGGATGAAAATGAATCAAATGCCCTTTCGCCTTCTGTCACTCCCAGAAGCAAGAATCCAGCCACTCTCTGTGAACCAGGGGCAGCCTGAGAACCCACGTGGCCCAAGCCATGATTTCGCTCTGACTTGCCAGCAGAGGGCAGCACCACTCTGCCAAAAGCCCAGGCGGATTTGCCACCCACGCGGCCTCCTCTGTCTGACTGTTTTACCTGCTCCCAGAGAGCTTGGTCCTGCCTCCGAACCTCTCTTTCCCTGGAGCCCAGCGGCTGTGGCATGTGTCTCCAGGAACAGAATGGCCAGACCTTCAGGTCCGCCGCAGCCAGGGCCGGATTCAATTTGCCATGCCAAAGCATACTTGAGTGGGCTCTTCTGTTAAATACATCCATTTGTTACAAACAATACAGCCTGGAGGTGGAGATTCAAACCAGACCAAGGCCACCAGCAGCCTCAGCTCACCGTTCACTAGTCATTTGACAATCTGGTGGCCAATGTCTTTGCTCAGTCACCCTGGGGATGGGGGGAGGAGAAGGAGAGAGGAGAGACAGACGTGTGTGTGTGTGTGTGTGTGTGTGTGTGTGTGTGTGTGTTACGTGTGCACACACACATTGTCTGCATCTGTGTGCCCTGATGCTCCTGAGCTCTGGGTGGAGGCAGAAGGAGGGAGCGGGTGGATGAAGCAGAGTGCGGCCCCACACTTCCTTCCTCTTCCCACAGGAAATCTGAACAAACCCTGGACCCTCACGCCTGCCCCTGGAGGCACAGAGTCCCGCTGAAGACAGCTACAGTAGCAAAGTTGAGGGGTGGGAAGGTATGTCGATTTCCTGTATCTCAGATTCTGGAGACAGAGCAAAGGTTTTCAGGTCTTTCTAGAAAGCAGCTCTGGCTGAAGGGCCTCCAGGCTTGGAGCCAGAACCATGCTCTGAGAGAGCCCCTCCCAACAATCTGTCCAAGCAGGGCTCTGCCAGGGGACAGGGAGAGACCCCCCTCACCAGGTGACTTCTGTACAAATGTGTCTACAGAGCACTCCACACAGCCACACTGAGGGCAGAGACAGGGCTCTGAAATCTGCTTTCTCTTTCATCCCACTGATGCAGTGGACAAGGAGAAGGATTTCTGCTTACACGTTAATTTCACTGTCTTGAGTGGGTCTCTCTCGCTCTCTCTCTCTCTCTCTCTCTCTCTCTCACACACACACACACACACACAATGCAATGTCAATACTAATGCTCAAGGAGTAAGCAAATTCTTCCATGGAGAGCATTGCTGCCCAGGAAACAGCTCCTCAGAGAAAGCTACTTTAGGCAGAAAATCCTCGCAGCATGCAGGCCAGTGACTGTGATTCAGCTCTTTCAGACTACAGCGCTGAAATAATCTTTTTTTTTTTTCACTTTCTCTCCAAAATGCCCATCATATCTGCAAGACCTAATAATTTACGGTTCTGCTTGTCCTTCAGGTCACCAAGTAGTTCCACTTAAGGTTGTTCCACGGCCTTGGGACAAACGGAGCCTCATCTTTCATTCTTTGACCCAACTGGGATCTGGCTGGGGAGGTTCTGCCTGCTGGGGGCTGAGGTGGGGAAGCCGGGGGACAGTTGCTCCTGAGCGCGGCAGCCCAGGGTCCAGCAAGATCCCCCAGCCATGACGGTGCTGCCCTGGGCTCCTGGGAATTGACCCAGAGAAGCAGACAAGGGGCAGAGAGAGGGGGCTGAATACCCAATGACTGGAAACTGGAAATTCCCTGCAGATGCGTGGCACACACACCTCCCCTCTCCCAGCTCCGTCTGCCCACTGGTTCCCAGTCACCCCAGCAGTGGCTCCTCCAGCCCCAAGCCTGGCAAAGAGAAAAGGATGGGCGACAAGGGCCCCCCCTACCCTCCAGGACTGCTCCCTGCCCCCATGGGCTCCCAAACTGATCAGTCTTGCTGCCCCCTCGAGGGGCTGGGGCCACCCCAGGCTCAGCAGCACTTCATCAATAATTCACAGCCTCCCCTCTGCTCCTCAGACAAAGGGAAGTGGAGGGAGTGCGGGCCTCAGAAGCCCCGGAACCCAGGGGAGAGGAGGGGAAAGGTGGGGAGGGGGAAGGGGAGGGAAGCGAGGGCAGCAAGGGCCAAGGAGGGGAGCAGGGAAAAGGCCGGTGAGAGCAGGAAGCAGGATGAATCTGATCTGAAATAGCCATTCTAGAAGTCACGCATCCTCCACGCGTAATATGCACTATTCCGACAGAACTAAGAAACGGGGGTTTCTTTTCCACTTCTATTTTACCCCAGAAATGAGAGGAAGCAGGACGCGGCTGGGTTTTCACAGACTATTTCTTCACAGTTTCTTATTCTGTTTTGACAAGACATCTGCTTAAGCTACTATTCTGAACCTCTGCAGTGTGGAGCCTCCGTCAGCTTTGCCAATTCCAATGTTCTGCAACATAACGGGGAAGCTGACAGTGAGAGCACCCTGCGTGGTGGGGTGGGTGGAGGGGCTGCAGGGGGCCGGGGGGGAGGGGGGAGAGGAGCACTTGGTGCTAGGAGTACCAGTCAGCTAGGAGCACACGCCAGGCCCCTCCTATAAGTCGCTTGACCTCCCTGAGGCTCAGCCTGGCCTCCAACCCCCTCCTCAATGAAAAGAACACGTGATCCCTGCCCTGGTGGGTATTTGCAGTCAGAGCAAAGGTTTTGGGGGCTTTCTAGAAAGAAACTCTGGCTGATCCCAATGACACTTGATCCCAATGACACATCAAATTCTGCTAACCTGCATGTGTTCTTGTATAAGTTGCAGAAAGGAAGTGACAGCAGTGGACTGGTTATCCGTCCCCAAGAGAAGCCGTAGGGACAGTTGGGAAGGGGTGGACTTGGCTGGTGTCAATTAGGCAAATATTTCCCAAGCACGTGTTCTGTGCCAGGCCCTGAAGCTGCAGAAGTGAGCACACAGACCCAGCCCCTGCACTCAGGAGGCTCACAGTCTCTACCAGCTCACACGCACCTGCCCTCCGGCAAGCCACCCGACCCCCATGGGTCTCAGTTTCCTCATCTATCAAACAGAAGTCCTGAATCCCAAAGTCACAGGATTGTTGGGAGGATTTAGGGATGCTTTAGGTACGAAGTGCCAGCACAGGGCCTGCGTTCAGTAAGTGCTTAATAAATGTGCGTCTCCTTTCTCTTTCCTCATTAGCAGATGGGGCACTGAGGGGATCTGGAAGGAAACTTGGAGCTTCTCAGCCAGTGATCTTCTTTATCAAACGAGCATCAGGAAATGGCTTGATTCTCTCCCTTCAGAGATTGTCCTGTCAGATTTCCCTTCCACATCCTTAGGTAATATCTCTAGCAGGTCCCAGAGCTGGCTGCCTTTGGGTACTGGAACAATCTCATTTTCAGGTAATCAAAAGTCTGATGCAATCTAAATCAAAACTCGCTTCTCTTTTCCGACTCCACAGTGTCCGTTCTCCCTGGCTGCCATGTGGGCGGCAGGGCCGCAGACCAGCAGAGGCGGGGAGCGGGGTCTGCTAGCTCTCTGTCCTTGCTCATCCCCTCTCCACCTGTTCTCCTATTTCTGGACCCTCCAGAGCTGGGGGAGCAGGATGAAAAAGCCACAGGGAAACAGGAGGTGCTGACATGGCTAGTGTTATTGTCATCTGGCGATGATGCCCTTGTTGGGCAGATGACCGACTGCTCAGGGGGACAGTTTGGGCCCTTGGGCGATGCCTCCTGGGGCCCCCACATTGATCACTCATGACTTGGGAGGGACCGAGTGGGGGAACCTCTCCTTCCTCCTCAGAGCCTGCCCTCCGGCACAGCACTCCCATGTAATCTGCTGCTGGAGCCCCTCTTCCCGGTAGCAGTCCTCCCGAGTGGGGGCCTTTGAAAATGGCTCAGCCTGGGCCCGGTTTGCTGTCACCTGTGAGGCTGCTGGTGGAAAGGTCCCGTTCTCGCAGGACCTGCCCTCCTTGCTCTGCAAGCAGGGGCATCTCTTCCATCGAGGGTCTCTCTTCACCAGGTGAGCCCCCATACCCTGGAGGACACTTGTCTTTCAATCTCAGGAGACAGCACAAGGTGGAGAAGGGGGCACGCCTGTCCTGTGAGTTTCCACGAGGACTAGCAAGCACCGAAGAACTGATGCTATTGAACTGTGGTGCTGAAGAAGACTCTTGAGAGCCCCTTGGACTGCAAGGAGATCCAAGTGGTCCATCCTAAAGGAGATCAGTCCTGGGTGTTCACTGGAAGGACTGGTGCTGGAGTTGAAACTCCAATACTTTGGCCACCTGATGCGAAGAGCTGACCCGTTGGAAAAGACCCTGATGCTGGGAAAGATTGAAGACAGAGGAGAAGGGGATGACAGAGGACGAGATGGTTGGATGGCATCACCAACTCGATGGACATGAGTTTGAGCTAGCTTTGGGAGTTGGTGATGGATGGACAGAGAAGCTTGGCATGCTGTAGTCCATGGGTTCACCAAGAGTCGGACAGAACTGAACCAAACTGAGCAAGCAACCAGCTGAGAATAAGATCCCAGTATCTCTTCTCAAAGGCAGCCTAGATCTAAGTGATTCCAGAAGCATCTCCCTTCCAACCCACCCCTAGGCTTCCTTTATTCATTCTGGAAGTAGGAGCCCTGGGACTGGTCTTGGTCACCTCTTAGCCAGTTCAATGAGGATGACCCGGCCCCTATCTTCAGAAAGTGCAGACACCCAGTCTCAGCTCAGGAGCCTCGGCCAAACCCCAAGATGACAAGAAGTGTCCATTTTAATTTCCTGTCACAAAAAAGGAGAATGACTTTTGGTCCCAGAGGCTGAGACACTCACCTGGTTAGGGGCCCAGATGACTTCCCAGGCCCTTCTCGCTCAGGGAAGCAGCCATTTGAAAGAGATGTGGTCTCATCTTTCTCGTCTGTAACCCCAGCTCAGACAGAAAGGAGAGCATGAAGGAAGTCAGGTACCTCTGCTTAAAACAAATTATCTTGTTTTTGAGCAGCTCATATGTTTAAACACACACCTTTAGAATGTCCTGAAATTTTTTATGACCTGTGGTTGGTAAGATATTAGTGAAGGGCAAACTCTTTGGTTACAAACGCAAATTGTAGACCTTGACAGTCTGAGCTCATAAACTCCCTGCTCTTCCACTATCTCTATGCTCTTGAGTAAATGATATCCTGCTCCCTCAGTTGTTGCATCTGTAAAATGGACACAAGAACAGGTCTTCCTTCTGAGAGCACAGGAGGCCATGTCACCTCGAATTAGCCCCAGTACATACAGTATGTACTGCAGAATGTGTGTGGTTGGGAGTGAATAGTAGTAGCTGAACCCCACCATCTGACTCCTTTTGATCACTCACATCTTTGCTGTTTATTATATGCCCTGTCCTTAAGATTCTTTCTTTTCTGTCCATCTGTGAACTGCTCTTTGGAGACACCGATTACCAACAGCCATAAAATTATCAATAACAGATGCCACAACTAACCTCATCGGGAACAGTGATACCCAGGGAGGAACAATGGTGACCATGGGGTCAGGCTCCCTGAGTCTAAATGAACCCCTTTGCTCACCAGCTCACATTTACTTCACCTTAATCCACTCTTCAAACTCATCTCCTGTGAGCCCACCAAGTTGCAGACACTGAAATCTTACTATCCAGACTATAAATGCTTTGCTTTAATTAGCAGGTAATCAGAGTCCAGAAACATCTCCAGAAGTCAGCCCATTCCTTATAGTGAAAGTGAGTTCTCAGACCCTTTATTATCATCATCATTATCATCACCATCGCACAACTATCATTAGCATTACTGTGACTACTCACAACAGGGAAGGGCAAGACTTGCAAAGGAGAGTGTGGAGTGGGATCCTCCATCTCCCCCAGCCTCTCAGCCCCCACTTTTTCTTTAGTAAATGGTCCCAAGGAAAGGGAAGATGAAAGGCAAATGTGAGAGGCCAAAAGAAGTGGAGAAAACTGTAGCTGGAAGCCAGTAGCTTCCTCTCAACACTCCATAACTGGTGTGCAGAGCAGGAACGCAGGATTCCCTGGTGGCTCAGATGGTAAAAAAAAATCTGCAGGCAATGCAGGAGACATGGGTTCAGTCAGGAAGAACCCTGGGTCAGGAAGATCCTCTGGAGAAGGGAATGGCAACCCACTCCAGTATTCTTGCCCAGAAAATTCCGTGGACAGAGGCGCTTGGCCGGCTATAGTCCATGGGATCACAAAGAGTCAGCCATGACTGAGCAATTGAGCACATCAGAGCAAGAATGCACTTTTTGGACCTGCAAGCAAGGAAGGACTGGAAGAAGTACTGGTGGAAGGATAATAAACTCAGCTTCCAGGGCCTGCAATTAGAAAAACCAGAAAGAAGCTATTTTCATGTCAGCAGTTTTGTGTTTCATGGTAAAGTACTGCTTTGATTTGGCATTCCATTTGGTGAGGGTGGGTGAGAGAAACTCGGGTATTTCCAGCATCTTTCAAGCCCTCTGTCTGTGGGGCTTGACTTCTGGGCTGGGTTGTCAAGGCAGACAGCCTTGACCTGAATTAACAACTGCTCTTGGACCCAGGGAGCCAGCCTCCAAAGTTACCATAAGGTCATTAACCTCCAGACAGCGGCAGTGCCCACGTGCAGGGCGGGGGAGGCCGCTGTTAGAAGTGGGTGTGGACTTTCGTATCGCAGCCATTGAGATTGTTGAGCCCCTGAAGGGTGTCTGGCCAACCAAAGCCCTGGTTTAACTACATTCCAAGTTTTCCACAACAAAACAAACAATATTAACATGAAACCAGAGCTCCAATTTGCTCACAGATTAATGTAGCTTGCTTGCATCCTGGGATTATAAATGGGAACCTTGAACTGCAATTTTTGAAGTCTCACTCACGGAGTGGAAACACTGCCTGGGACCTTTTCCCAACTGAGACTCCAGATGTACTGTGTCACAGGACTTTCCACAACCACTTAAGTCCTGATGTTGGTCAAAACCCAATTTGGTGATGTAGCCTCTGCTGTTTCCATTTCTCTTTTATTTTAATGTTAGTGCATTGAAAGTAAGATAAGTAATTTTTAATAAATATTAGTATTGTTTATTTGTAAAAAAAAAAAAAAAAGAAGTGGGTGTGCAGGGACCCCCATGTCAATGTCAGGGGCCCCCATGGTCGCATGTGCACCCACCCCTAATTCTTCACCTTCCATTCAGAAGGGAGGTACACAGGCTACAGCTGAGTTCCTAGAATCTAGGTGTTGACTATGGCCTAAACTTCAACTGATTTTCTCCCAAGAGAAGTCACTCAGTCATGTCTGACTCTTTGCAGCCCCATGGACTGCAGCCTACCAGGCTCCTCCATCCATGGAATTTTCCAGTCAAGAGTACTGGAGTGGGTTGCCATTTCTTTCTCCCAGATTTTATCTAAAAAATGAGTCACCAGTTATATAGCTGGGATGCCTTCTGCACCTAGGGGTTAGAAAGTGCTATGTCTTAGGGATGTAGCTTCCTATCGCAAGGGAAAAAGTGGAGAAAAGAAGTCTAAAATGATCACATTTATTTCAGAGAAAGTTAAAAAAGAGAAAGAGAATTAGCTCAAAACCTGGGAAATAAAATCATCTTTGTGACAATTCCTAAGGCAATTTAAATAAGAGAACCACCTCTAAGAGGGCCTCTTTGGAGTTTGGGCCATGGAGGGTGGTTACCATGGTAACCGGCCCCTCCTTCTGTACATAACCCCTCCCCCTGTTCTCTATGAAGTCACCCCACCGGGCAGGTGGCTTTGGAGAGCCTGGGTTTCTGAAAAGAGACAGTCCAGCCGTCTCCACTGCCCAGCTGCCAGGCTGTTTTCCTACCTGCCCCCAGTCACTCACTCTTTTCCACCCAGGCCCCCAGCATGGCCACCACGGGGCTTCCATTAGTCATGGTGGCCGGACCCGCAGGGGTCTGTCAGTCGAGTCCTTGGCACAGCCTTGGTTACATGACAGCCAGGCTGGGGAGAGGAGGACATCTCTGTGGTGGGGGTTCACCCTCCCGTCATCTGCTGTTCAGAAACCAGTCAGGCCTCGTGAGAGACTCCTAATCAAGGTGGAACAGGGCTGAGATTTTTTTTTTTTTCATGAAAACATCTATTTGGTTTTGCTGCCTGCTTGAACAGGATTTGGTGTGGCTTGCTAGAGAATGAGCCTCCTTGGTTTTAAAACAGAGCCCCTTGGAACTGCAAGGTTCCCTGGAAACACCCAATGGAAACTTCCTTTGGTGGGGGAAAGAGACCCCAACCCCACTTGGAGCCCCTCTGCCCTCACGTTGCAACACTGCTTTATATACTAAACTGCTTCATGTTTTACTTGAAGACAAACGACAGAAAAGTTCCTCTACTAAAAAAGGTGGAAACAATGAGATCATTTCCCCAAATGTTTAGTACCCTCAGGAAAATAAAAACGCACCACTGCCTACTTCTCTGGCCCTTCACATCACGCTAAATTGTCTGATGGGCAACTGACTCCCAGCAGCTCAATGCCAGCCTCCCAGGGAGTGAGGCTTCTGGTGGGAGCTCCCCTTCAAAGTGGGCATCCCCCAGCCAGGACCATCTTCCTTTGATGTGGATGGTTGAACCACATGCTTCAGAGGTCCCCTAGGAAGGAACTCTCCCTGGAGGCCACATCCAGCACCAGCCTCAGTCTTTAAACCACAGGCTCCAAGGGAGAGAGACGGAGGTGAGCACACACGGAGTGAATAATCCAGCTGGCCACCACGCCCAAACCAAGCTCCCTGGAGGCAGTGTTGAGACACACACCTGCCCATTTATGAAAGCTCGGAGCCAGTCAGGTCTGGGTAGCGGCTTAGCCCACCTGTGCATGCTCAGTCGCTAAGAGTCGGACACGACTGAGCGACTTCACTTTCACTTTTCACTTTCATGCATTGGGGAAGGAAATGGCAACCCACTCCAGTGTTCTTGCCTGGAGAATCCCAGGGACGGGGGAGTCTGGTGAGCTTCTGTCTATGGGGTCCCACAGAGTCGGACACAACTGAAGTGACTTAGCAGCAGCAGCAGCAGCATGCTCAGTCGCTCAGTCATGTCTGGCTCTTTGCAACCCCGTGGACTGTAGCTCACTAGGCTCCTCTGTCCATGGGATTTCCTAGGCAAGAATACTGGAGTGGGTTGCCATGCCCTCCTCCAGGGGATCTTCCTGACCCACAGATTGAACCTGAGTTTCCTGCATCTCCTGCATTGCGATTGGTGGTCTCTTGGGAGAGCCTAATAATAAGTATCCACCTTGGTGAGGGGGTCTCTGGCCTGCACACAAGAAAGGATGAGTAGATGGATGAGGACCACAAAGCTCAGAGCAGCTTCTGGGAGGGGAGAGGGTCTCTGAACATGAAAATGGCTCTGAATTGGCTTTACTGCCTCCTGGGCTGAAAGCAGGATGGAGAAGGGAGCACCCCAACATCAGGCACACACTTGACCATGGGCCTGCCGGGTGCTCTGCACACGGGGCCGAGCCATCCTTACGATGTTGCAGTGAGGAAGGTCTCAGGGTTCCCATTTGCATTCCTTGGCTTTAAGTGGCAAGGGAGAGGGAGAGCTGGGAGATTTACCTGTGGTCTTACAGCTAGCAGAAGGCAGAGCCAGGCTCACTCCAGCTCAGCCTGGCTCCCACGCCAGGGCCCATTCTGCTGCACACCCTAATTCCTCCCTCTGCCTGCCCAAGCTTTCTTCTCACGGCCCCCAGGAGGATAAAATAGCCGGGTGAGCCGCCAGAGGGGTGAGGAACTGGGAAGAGGTTGTACAGTAAACCCCACTGTGACAGGTACAATACTAAGCACTGCACACCTACAAGATGCTCAAGAAACAGTATTTAAATGGCTGCATACAGTGCAAGTCCTACTGCTGTACTAAGGACATCCATAAGCTCGGGTAAAGATGGCAAAAGAAGGGGGTTTACTTTGGAATGATCCTTTTTATTAAGCAATAAAGTATAATCCATTATAACACCTGACAGATTATGCTCCACGAGCCTGGAAATGCAAAAGGAAGGGGAGGCGATGAGTAGCATTTGGTGTTGCTGAGAGGTCGACCTCAGAGTTGGCCAAGTGAGAGAGGAGAGGACAGGGAACAGAAAGAGAAATAATGCTTGAAGATCTACTCTGAGTATCTCTGTCTCCCTGGACTACTCTAGAGTGGGGGCCAGGTATTTTCACTCCGTCTTTATAGATAAGGGAAATCAGGCTCAGCTCAGTTAGCTGACTTGTGTAAGATGGCACAGTCAAAAATGGCAAGACAGCTGACTCCAGAGTCCCTGGATTTTAACTCCCCCAACAGGCTGAACCTTTCTCAAAGGGTGAGTACAAATTGGAGAGACTGTATCAGTTGGATTAGGTGGGGTTTGTTGTGAGGATAAACGTAAAGGACCATATGGAGGTCTTTGCAAGTGAACATGATAAACACAATGACATTTCAATGCAGGCAGCAGCGAATGCTGACATGCTGGCCAGCAACACATCATCAACAGCTCAAGTCATGGTCCCGGAACGGCAGAGACACACTAAGAAAGCACTTCTGGGAGGAAGCTCCTGCTTTCAAAAGAGACAGGCCAACAAACATATAAGGTAGTCATTCACATCTCTGGTCACAGACAGGGAAGCTGAGCCCCTAGGAGTGTATTCAATCTGCTTAAAATCACACAAATAGAAAATGGCAGAGCAGGAATTTGAACACACGTCTTTCTGACTTTCAAATTTGCATTGCTTTCCATGACCTTATTCTTGAGGTGACCAAGGATAGATGAAGGAACTCTTAGAAGCTCAGAATTTGGAAGAGGACATAAGCTTTCTCTAATCGTGGGTTCTCAAACTTACGTGATTAGACTCACACTTGAACAGCTACATGGAAAGTTTATTAAAGCTACTGAGGAGGACAAAGAGACAGATTCACCCATCATCAGAGGGGCTGGTCCTCTAGGAGCAGAGGCAGGATTAGAGGTGACCAGGAGACCAACATAGAACTCCAGGTCTGAGTCAGGCTGATCTCCTAACTCTGCCACTCCTAGCTGGGATAAACTCCCAAATTTTCTGAATCTCAGTTTTTCCACCTGTAGAATGGCAGCATTCTGGCTTTGGATGGACTGTGCACTTTGGGTCGAAAAGGCCTCGATTAGAGTCACATCTTTGCTGGTGATCTTGGCTAAATCCCTTGGGTCCTTATCTCTAAAACAGGCATCTTAAGAACCCCTTCTCATCTTGCTGCAATGAAATGAGATGGAACCCTCAGCAGAGAGCCTGGCTCCTAATAAACTTTTCATAAACAACAACTGCTGTTACTCAAGGCTAAGTGCTCAGGGCTTAAGAGCTTGGGTGCTGGAGTGACCCTTTCAGAACTCATCAACTCCATCACTTACTGCTTATGGGATGCTATATAAGTTCCTTAACCCTCTGTGGCTTGTTTCACTCATTCTGCAAAATGCGGGTAATAAGATTATCGACCTTAGAGAGTTATGATGAAGATTAAATAAGACATGCTTATCAATTGCCTAGCCTAGACCGGCAGGTGGTGATCATTCCTTAAAGGCTACCCACTGTTACCTCCCTATCGGGTGAAACTTACTAAGAGTTGGCCAACAGCAGATAGGTCTACACCTACCTGAGTGAGGGAGGGAGCTCCCTGTCTGGCAGTGCTCAGGCTAAAGGACCATCTGCCCAGGGTGGGTGGAAGGGATTCCCACATGAGGTCAGTGGCGGGCCCTGCTGACCGATAAGACCGATGTGTCCTGTGACTCTGACATTGCAACTCTTTTTGAGTTAATAGAGAAGACACTGACCCATCAGACCAACAAATCAGAAGTGGAAAAATTACTTCTGGGCTTAGTCTTTAAAAATCAAAGCCCCTTTCCAGCCAAAGGTAATTACAGACTGATCCACAGTAAGGCAGAAGCATATTTCAATTGAAAAATGGCATCTTCCTAGCTGTTGCCATATGGAGCCAGGACACCAGGTGGCCCAGGACTGAGACCAATCACAGGGTCCAATTGGAACTAAATAAAATGACCCCCTGGAGGAAATGGCTCCAGTGAGGCCCACAAATCCCCATGACATGTCATTTTGGCTTGTCCCACGTCAGCCTGGGCCTCATGCTCTGCCTGGCGCCTGAGGCTCTCTGCTTTGGCTCCGGTGGGACAAAGAGATGAGGGGCCTCAGCTGTGAGTACACCCTGAGTGTGGAGGAGGAGCCCCCGGCACAGCAGAGGAGTCCTGGCCTCAGCCGGCTGCTGTAGAGAACCTCAGGGACAGCCAGTCCCCAAAGATGGATGCACAGCTTTATCTATAGTAAAACCCTCGCCCTGCTGAGCTTCAGCTCCATCCCAGGGCAGTATAGTCTCATACAGCCTGTGTATCTCTCCTTCCCTGGATTCTGGAACAATCTATTTCTCCTGCCTTGGGAAAGCAGGTCACATTTTCTGTATAAAAGGTGGAATAATAGGCGCTGGATGATGGATCTCTGTGGTGCTGCCAGGACCCTGAAATAGATAAGTGATAAGGACCTACTGCAGGGCTCCCTGATGGCTCAGCGGGTAAGGGATCCACCTGCCAATCCAGGAGATGCGGGCTCAATTCCAGGGTCAGGAAGATCGCCTAGAGAAGGAAATAGCACCCCACTCCAGTACTGTTGCCTGGAAAATCCCAGGGATGGAGGAGCCTGGTAGGCTGCAGTCCATGGGGTCGATAAGAGTTGGACGCGACTGAGTGACTTCACTTTCACTTTTCACTTTCATGTATTGGAAAAGGAAATGGCAACCCACTCCAGTGTTCTTGCCTGGAGAATCCCAGGGATGGGGCAGCCTGGTGGGCAGCCATCTATGGGGTCGCATAGAGTTGAACACGACTGAAGTGACTTACTAGCCAGTATTCTCACCTGAAAATCCCAAGGACAGAAGAGCTAGTCCACAGGATCGCAAAGAGTCGGATACAACTGAGTGATTAAGCATGTATATATGCAAGGACTTAGTGCACAGCACAGGGACCTCTACTCAACACTCTGTAACGGCCTATATGGGAAAAGAATCTAAAGTAGCTACATTTAGAATCTAAAGTAGCTATAACTGATTCAAGCTGCTGTACATCTGAAACAAATGTTGTAAATCAACTATATTCCAATAAAATTTAAAATAAGAGAAAGAGAGAGAGAAAACCTGGCTATGATTCCCTTGTCAGCCCCTGAAATCCAAAGTAGCAGTTGACAGCGCTTCCTCTGCTGCTGGCTTAAGGGGCTGTGGGTGAAAGAGCCAGTCGTGTTTCTAACTTCCTCTAGCTGCTTCCTCCCCCCATCATTTTCAAGAGGGCTCAGTTGCTCAGCTGGGTCTCCCTCTTTGTGACCCGGTGGACTGTAACCCATCAGGCTCCTCTGTCCATGGGATTTTCCAGGCAAGAATACTGGGGTGGGTTGCTATTTCCTCCTCCAGGGAACCTTCCTGATCTAGAGATCAAGCTTATGTCTCTTGCATCTCCTGCATTGACAGATGGATTCTTTATCACTGTGCCATCAGGGAACCCCCTCCCCCTATCTTTATAATATAGTTTAGCATTTAGCAAAGTATAATCTGCCTTGTGCAAAAAAGGACAACCACTTGGGAAATATTGAATTAAACAAGTTAGTGAGTTTACTTCCTGTAGGGCTCTCCAGAATTGGTGATAAATTAAAGTGCATTGGTATTCTCCAAGAAAGGGACTGGGGTGCAGTGAGCAGAAATACTGTAGAGCCTTTCCCAGGCTTTGTCTCAGAGGATCCTGAAGCAGGCACATTTTGGGAAACGCTGGCATTCCCAAACACTGGTTTGGGAAACCAAACCCCGAGCTCCAAAGCCTGATAGAGCCCTGTGGGACTGAATCCAGGTTCTGCAATTTACTGGATGTGTGACTACCTTGAGGCTCTTTTTGCTTTAATTAATGGGAATGATTATATTTATCCTGCAGTACCACACAATTGCACTCATCTCACATGCTAGTAAAGTAATGCTCAAAATTCTCCAAGCCAGGCTTCAGCAATATGTGAACCGTGAACTTCCTGATGTTCAAGCTGGATTTAGAAAAGGCAGAGGAACCAGAGATCAAATTGCCAACATCCGCTGGATCATCGAAAAAGCAAGAGAGTTCCAGAAAAACATCTATTTCTGCTTTATTGACTATGCCAAAGCCTTTGACTGTGTAGATCACAATAAACTGTGGAAAATTCTGAGAGAGATGGGAATACCAGACCACCTGATCTGCCTCTTGAGAAATCTGTATGCAGGTCAGGAAGCAACAGTTAGAACTAGTCATGGAACAACAGACTGGTTCCAAATAGGAAAAGGAGTACGTCAAGCCTGTATATTGTCACCATGTTTATTTAACTTATATGCAGAGTACATCATGAGAAATGCTGGACTGGAGGAAACACAAGCTGGAATCAAGATTGCCGAGAGAAATATCAATAACCTCAGATATGCAGATGATACCACTCATGGCAGAAAGTGAAGAGGGGCTAAAAAGCCTCTTGATGAAAGTGAAAGTGGAGAGTGAAAGGGTTGGCTTAAAGCTCAACATTCAGAAAACGAAGATCATGGCATCTGGTCCCATCACTACATGGGAAATAGATGGAGAAACAGTGGAAACAGTGTCAGACTTTATTTTTCTGGGCTCCAAAATCACTGCAGATGGTGACTGCAGCCATGAAATTAAAAGACGCTTGCTCCTTGGAAGGAAAGTTATGACCAACCTAGATAGCATATTCAAAAGCAGAGACATCACTTTGCCAACAAAGGTTCGCCTAGTCAAGGCTATGGTCTTTCCTGTAGTCATGTATGGATGTGAGAGCTGGACTGTGAAGAAGGCTGAGCGCCAAAGAATTGATGCTTTTGAACTGTGGTGTTGGAGAAGACTCTTGAGAGTCCCTTGGACTGCAAGGAGATCCAACCGGTCCATTCTGAAGGAGATCAGACCTGGGATTTCTTTGGAGGGAATGATGCTCAAGCTGAAACTCCAGTATTTTGGCCACCTCATGCGAAGAGTTGACTCATTGGAGAAGACTCTGATGCTGGGAGGGATTGAGGGCAGGAGGAGAAGGGGACGCCAGAAGATAAGATGGCTGGATGGCATCACTGACTCGATGAATGTGAGTCTGAGTGACCTCCGAGAGCTGGTGATGGATAGGGAGGCCTGGCGTGCTGCAGTTCATGGGGTCGCAAAGAGTCGGACATGACTGAGCGACTGATCTGATCTGATCTGATTGCCATGAGGATTCATAGTTAAATATACCAATGTGTCTTGCAAAGTAGGGAAATAATAAATGCTCAATAAATTCAATTCTTATTTCTGATACTGTTATGATTTCATTGTGAAGAATGAACTAGACAAGGGTCCTTGGGCCTGCCTTTAGAAGGAGGGAGGAGAGAGGCTGGGAAGGTCTCCTGCAAGCAGTCTGGCTGGGGCCGTTGGGAGATGCCCCAGGGATGGGTTGCCTCTGAAGGTGGGGGATGGCAGCCACTGCAGGAGAAGCAGACAAAGGAGGATGAGATGGTGGATGGTGTTACTGACTCGATGGACATGAGTGTGAGCAAGCTCTGGGAGTTGGTGATGGACAGGGAAGCGTGTGTGCTGCAGTCCATGAGGTCGCAGAGAGTTGGACAGGACTGAACTGAAACTGAACTGGGGGAGAAGAGGCAGGCTGAGGCCTCTGGCTCCGCAGCCTAACAAAGAAAGGGCTCTGGGGGCTCAGCCGGACCCTTCCTGGATAGTGTCTGGGAGCAGCCAATCGTGTTTACCCCCTCAGTTGCTGGGAACAATTGTCCCTCTCAGACAGCCTATTGTCTCTAGCAAAGCAGGCACATAACTCCCATTGGCGCTGATGGGATTATGTGCTCCTATCGGGAGAGAAACAGAGCCCAGGCTTGGATAAGGGATGGGGGAGCAGTGGGTCCCCATCGGCGACCTATCTCAAGGCAGCCGTTCGTTTGATTATCAGCTGGACACAGTGAGGCCTCTTTCAAGAGAACTATTCAACCTTGAGCATTTGTAGCCTGGCTGCCTCTTGATAACTTTTCAGGGAGTAGACTGATTGCATCAGATTTGGGATGCGATGAAAAGGCTTCAAAATGCCCATGACATTAGATCTTGAATCAAAATGGCAGCTGATAATGGCTTTCCAAATGGCTGTGTTGTCTCAGTCATCTTCCATCTTCTTGTTCCCATCCCCACAAAAGAAGGTTGAAAAGACTCAGGCTCCTTGTTAAACTGATCATCTAAAAGTTGTCATGCACAATATTTGCTTTATGTTAATAAGAAGCATAAAATAGCATACATTTCATAAGATTAAATAAAATTAGGATTAAGTACAATTTGAATAGAACCCCTTGGTGTGACTTAAAAATAATGAATGGAATAAAGTACATCAAATCAGAAAGAGATCACACATAAATTTTATCCATGGGTTTTTACCAATATAGCTTGAAAAAAAAAAATGTTGTTTAGTCACTAAGTCATGTCTGACTCTTGAGATTCCATGGACTATAAGCTCCTCTGTCCATGGGATTTCCCAGGCAAGAAGACTGGATGGGGTTGCCATTTCCTTCTCCAGAGGATCTTTCCAACCCAGGGATTGAACCTACGCCTCCTGCATTGGCAGACGTATTCTTTACTACTGAGCCACCTGGGAAACCCCTTGGAAAAAAACGGTAGCCCTGAAAAACATTCTAAGCACATTGAGAAGATTAACATCATCAACCTATGCAGCTCTGTCTGTTTTGGATTCAGAGCATCCCAACACAAGCCCTGTGCTTCGCTTAGTCACTCAGTTGTGTGTGACTCTTTGCAACCCCATGGACTGCAGCCTACTAGGTTCCCCTGTCCATGGGGATTCTCCAGGGAGGAATAGTGAAGTGGTTTGCCATGCCCTCCTCCAGGGGATCTTCCCAACCCAGGGATCGAAACCAGGTCTCCCACATTGCAAGCAGATTCTCTGCCATCTGAGCCACCAGGGAAGCCCTGTGCCAACCTTTGTCTGTAACAGAAATATGCACAATTTGGGAAAAGTTAGGATGCCCTGTGTATTTAAGGTACCTTAGTTATTAAAGGTGGCTTAGTCACTTAGTACCTTAGTCATTTATGTACCTTAGTACCTCAGTCATTTAATCATTAAAGGTGGCTTACTTCAAATTAATATTTCCATTTATCCCTTTGACATTTGGATGGTTTAAAATCCCAGGGCAAATCATCCTAGTAAGATCTGATATAAGGGAGAGGTCTCCTTCTTATTAAATGGAAGAGGAGCCTTTGAACTTTCATTGGGTAGATCTTTGGGGGCAGATCAATACTGGAAAGCTGTTGAAAAACAAGTTGAGTGTCTAAAAATTGATTCCTTCCAAACTGTTCATGCATACATACCCCTGGGAAAATCTTCATGTACTCCTAGTTTAAAGATCATTGCTCTAACTGGTTTAATGAGATTCAGTTCACAGAATTTGGAGAAACCCATGACTTTGCAGAGTAAAAGCTGCCTGGGCATCACAGAGCTATTTAAAGATTGCAGGGAGGGGAAGCCATGGAAAATGACCCCAGGTTCTTGCACTACAATTTTCAATCACACACTTAGCAAGCAGTAATTAAGCACCTACTATATCCTAGGCACTATTCTAGATATTGGGAATTTTATGTCAAATGAGACAAAGCTCCTGATTTAGTGGCCCTTATGACCAACCTAGAGAGCATATTAAAAAGCAGAGACATTACTTTGCCAACAAAGGTCCGTCTAGTCAAAGCTATGGTTTTTCCAGTGGTCATGTGTGGATGTGAGAGTTGCACCATAAAGAAGGCTGAGCGCTGAAGAATTGATGCTTTTGAACTGTGGTGTGGAGAAGACTCTTGAAAGTCTCTTGGACTGCAAGGAGATCCAACCAGTCCATCCTAAAGGAAATCAGTCTTGAATATTCATGGGAAGGACTGATGCTGAGGCTGAAACTCCAATACTTTGGCCACCTGATGTGAAGAATTAACTCATTGGAAAAGACCCTGATGTTGGGGAAGACTGAAGGCAGGAGGAGAAGGGGATGACAGAGGATGAGATGGTTGGATGACATCACCGACTCTATGGACATGAGCTTGAATAACTCTGGGGGTTGGTGATGGACAGGGAAACCTGGTGTGCTGGGGTTGCAAAGAGTCAGACATGACTGAATGACTGAACTGAACTGAATTTCTAGTAGAAAGAAAATGTTAAAGATAAACAATGTCAATGTCTTGGTTGTTATACTGCACTGCAGTTTTGAAAGATATTACCACAGGGGAAACTGGATGAAGAGTACAAAGGATTCCCCGGGTATTATTTCTTATGTAAATCTACAATTACTCTTATATTAAAATGGTGGTGAAGAATCCACCTGCCAATGCAGGAGACACGGGTTTGACCCCCTAGGGGAAGATCCAACATGCCTTGAAGCAACTAAGCTTGTGTACCACAACTATTGAGCCTGTGCTCCAGAACCACGAAGGAGCCACAGCTACTGAAGACATGCAATGCACTGCTGAAGCCTGCACATCCTTGGGACTGTGCTCCACAAGAGAAGCCACCATGGTGAGAAGCCCAAGCACCACGACTGTAGAGTGGCTGCTGATCACCACAACTAGAGAAAAGCCTGCCCAGCAGTGAAGACCCAGCACAGCCAACAAAATAAGCAAGGTTTTTTTTAAAAAAAAGGAAATAGAAGAAACACAACATTGTAAAGCATCTATACTTCAATAAAATAAAGGGTTAATTTTTTAAAGATATGTGAATAAGTAAAATACAAACTTACATAGACCACGGCATAAAAACACAAAAGATGAGGCATAATTTGCAAACAAAACAGAGGGATGTATAAGAATATGACCAGAGACCTTCCAAATTTGATTGGTCAGGGGACGCCTCTGGGAAGAGATTATGATGCAGCTGAATGATGACGAGAGCCTTCTGAATGGGCCAGGCCGCTCTAGAGATGTCACAGCTTGGCCAAGTTATTGGACCTCATCACAGCCCTCCCAGTGCCAATGATATTTAAAGATACGGGAACAAAAAGCAAACTGAGAGACTCTACTAGTCTGAGCTGCTTTCTATGTGGCATTTGCTCATCACACCTAGAGCACAGGTGTTGCAGAAGGTGCAATGAGCAAGGGACCCAGGGCTGGGTCATGGCCCTCCTGCTCTCTGCAGCCTTGTTACCATGGCACACTGAGCATTCTGCCACAACTCAGGTGCTTTCCCTACAAAATGTGATCTCTAGACTAATTTCTCCATATATATTTCACCTATCTTCACAACAACCTACAAGGCAGGTTCATCTCATGGATATAGAAACTGAAGCTTAGAAAGATTAAATAACTCAGATCACACAGAAAGCGGCAGAGCCAGGACTTGAACCCAGGACTGCTTGACTTGAAAAGACACTTGGACTAGATCTGATGTACCTGTGAGCTTATGTCCAGAACTAGGAAAAGTCACTCGAAATGGACAGTAAGGTGATCACATCCAGAATGCATTAAGAGCAGGAGGAAAAGACAAAGCCCACTTTGTGGCCATTGACCAAAGATCAACAAAGACAAACTATCAACTGATGTACAACAACAACATGATAATAGGTAGGATGTGGCATGCCATTGTTGTTTTGATCTGTATTTCTCTGATGGTTATTGACTATGAAGGAGGCTGAGTTCCGAAGAATTGATGCTTTTGAACTGTGGTGTTGGAGAAGACTCTTGAGAGTCCCTTGGACTGAAAGGAGATCCAACCAGTACATTCTAAAGGAGATCAGTCCTGGGTGTTCTTTGGAAGGACTGATGCTAAAGCTGAAACTCCAATACTTTGGCCACCTCATGCGAAGGGTTGACTCAATTGGAAAAGACTCTGATGCTGGGAGGGATTGGGGGCAGGAGGAGAAGGGGACGACAGAGGATGAGATGGCTGGATGGCATCATCGACTCGATGGACATGAGTTTGCGTGAACTCCGGGAGTTGGTGATGGACAGGGAGGCGTGGCGTGCTGCGATTCATGGGGTCGCAAAGAGTCGGACACGACTGAGAGACTGAACTGAACTGAACTGAAAGCTTTAATGACCTGAATTTGTGACTATAATCAAGTTACTTAATCTTTCTGAGCCTGGGGTGAAGTCTGTGGGCTAACCCATCAGCTTTTCCACTTCTATTTTCCCAATTATGGTTCCAGGTATTAATACATGTGTAGTTACTGCCTCAGGCTTGTCTGCCTAATTCGAGGGGCTTCCTCAAAAGGTCTGCCCCTAAAGGGTCCAATAATCTTGACCTTCGGAGAAGGCAATGGCACCCCACTCCAGTACTCTTGCCTGGAAGATCCCATGGATGGAGGAGCCTGGAGGGCTGCAGTCCATGGGATTGCTGAAGGTCGGACACGACTGAGCAACTTCACTTTCACTTTTCACTTTCATGCACTGGAAAAGGAAATGGCAACCCACTCCAGCGTCCTGGAGAATCCCAGGGATGGGGGAGCCTGGTGGGCTGCTGTCTATGGGGTCACACAGAGTCGGACACGACTGAAGTTACTTAGCATAGCATAGCATAGCAATCTTGACCTTAGGAGATGCGTGTACTGCGTGCTTGCTGGGATCTCAGGTGAGCAGGAAGAAGATTGATCCCCATGTTACTGGGAATTAACTGAGAATTCTAATTCTTAACCCCCCATATCAGGCCTGATTGGCCCCACTTCACCCAAAATGTCAACAGAGAGAGGAATCTGACTCAGGAATCATTAGATTCTGTGATCAAAGGAGGTAGATGAAGCTGTTAATATATAATTTATTAATAAGGGATAAAGAGAATACTAATTAGGGCAGAGCTCGTAAGAAGGCAAATTCCCAAAGTAAAACTTTAGAGAATGCTCAAATGATTACGATTTTAATTAAAAGTATATCACCTGATACAAATGGCAAACCCTCCTCCTCATTGCGAGGGCTGTCTGAAATGCAGAGCTGGCTGTGTCTTCCAGGGGTGCTGTGAGCTGCTGAGTGAACCGGGTCAGGCTGAGCCGTACTGCCCCCCTAGCCCACATGACTGTCGGTCTTGGCGACTCCTCCTCTAGCCCTTGCACCCTTGCTTGGAGGAGCAAAGTCTGGCCACGTTTCCCACCACAGCATATGCCCCAGATTCTGGGATCCGTGCCCCCTGACTCCCTTTTCATTCTAACAGTCTCTGAACTGTCCTCCCGATTTCTTCTCATCTGCTTTTCCCAAAGCCACTGCCAAGCTGCCCTCTACACCACTGCCCCAATGATCTCGCTAAAATGCTAGTCTATCACATCCCTCATTTGTCTCAAAAACCTCCAATGGCTCCTTGTTCCCCACACCAATAGGAACAGCGATGCTTCACAGAGTACTTACTATGTGCCAAGCATTGTGCTAAGCCTGCAATCACATTCACAACAACCCAAAGAGATGATGTTTCATGGCATGGGACTCTAGGCCTCTCAGTGTTGGCCTCTTCTCCACCACCACCATCTCCAGCTGCTTCAGATAGAACCCTGGTGCTCCTGCAGCGAGCACCAAGTTTGTGCCGTGTTTGTTCCCCAACCGCTGGGCTCATCCCTGATCCCCTAGATGGTCATGCCTCTAGAGATGCTGTGCACTCCGCCTTTCCTCTAGCCACCCGCCAGAGTCCTTTCCTCACCTGCTCCTTTTCTGTGCTTCCCTGCTTCCCCATCCTCACCTCCTCCTTTGATCTCCCTCCATGAGGCACCGAATTCCCAGGAGTCAGGGGCCATGTTATTTACCTTGGCATCCTCGCCCCTAGCACAGCAATGGGCACAACTGTTCACCAAAGTAACCCACCAACCATTAGCCACGTACCAAAGCTGGTCCTGCAGATACAGCAGGGAACATGGGTTCACAAAGAGCTGGACATGACTGAGCACACACACACACCTGGGCTCTGGAGGCTGACACTAGCGTTAATGGGTAGCAGCCTCGGATGCTGCTAAACACCCTGCCAGGCATAGACAGTTTCCCATCACAGACATTCATCTGGTCAAAATGACAATACTGCTGAGGTTAAGAAACCCTGGTCTACACTATGCTGCTGCTGCTGCTAAGTCGCTTCAGTCGTGTCCGACTCTGTGTGACCCCATAGACAGAAGCTCACCAGGCTCCCCCCGTCCCTGGGATTCTCCAGGCAAGAACACCGGAGTGGGTTGCCATTTCCTTCTCCAATGCATGAAAGTGAAAAGTGAAAGTGAAGTCACTCAGTCGTGTCCGACTCTTAGCGACCCCATGGACTGGAGCCTACCAGGATCCTCTGTCCATGGGATTTTCCAGGCAAAAGTACTGGGGTGGGGTGCCATTGCCTTCCCTGGTCTACACTATAATCCTACTGAAATGTTGATGGCAATTGACCCGTCAGCTCCATGATTAGGCCTTGGCCAAGAGCCAACTCTGTCCCATCACTCAAACCCACTCAAATCCACCGTTTTCCTCCCACTTTCTGCTCAGGAAACTTCCTCCTGATACCAGAGAAGCTCTGAGCAGCTTTTGCCAGCCCCTCCCCAGTCACAGGAGGCCCATTCAGCACCAGTTTTTGTGATTCTTGGATGCTCATCCTTGACTTGCAAAAAATGTGGTTCAAGAGAACACTGGATGCCAAGTCCACAGGGTTGGGTGTGAGTTACTTCTACATGCAACATCAGTTGCCCCTTTTTCTATTGATCTTTCCAGAAGCCACTCTATTTCCATGAGCACATGGGAACTACTGAGACAAATCACATTTCCCGTTTATGTAGGGCAATACCCTGAATGACCTTTGTCATATTATGTGGAAGGGTGGCCCTTGGTCTCTGGTGATGATGCCACTAAGAACCACACATCAGTCCCAGCAGGGAGTCAGAGGGCATGGTGGAATCCAGTGCCCTTGGCCTTAAACACCCTGCTTTGCAGTCTGGCTCCACCACTGTGAATGCATTGTCCCGTTTTTGGTCTCAGCTGCCTCATTTTGTAATATGGGAATAATAGTACACACGTGGTTGTTTATATTGATTAACGATTACATAAATCACCCTGTAGATGTTCAAAGTACTACAGTCAGTATTATTGTTATCATAATTCCTGAGTTAGAAGAGGGCCTAAAGATTACCCTGTTAACACTCTTAATTTTATAGATGCAGAAACTGTGGCCCAGAGAAAGAAGAGATTGGTCTGTTTCCTGGGTCTTGAAGGGAGTAGCTGTTTAGTCGCTCAGTCATGTCAGACTCTTGCGACCCGATGGACTGTAGGACACCAGGTCTCCCTGTCCATCACCAACTCCTGGAGCTTGCTCAAACTCATGTCCATCTAGTCGGTGATGCCATCTAACCATCTCATCCTCTGTCATCCCCTTTTCCTCCTGCCTTCAATCTTTCCCAGCATCAGGGTCTTTTCTAATGAGTTAGCTTCTCGCATCAGGTGTTCAAAGTACTGGAGTTTCAGCTTCAGCATCAGTCCTTCCAAAGAATATTCAGGACTGATTTCCCTTAGGATTGACTGGTTTGATCTTCTTACAGTCCAAGGGACTCTCAAGAGTCTTCTCCAGCACCATAGTTTGAAAGGATCCGTTTTTCAGTGCTCAGCCTTCTTTATGGACCAACTCTCACATCATACATGACTACTGGAAAATCCATAGCTTTGACTATACAGACCTTTGTTGGCAAAGTGATGTAACAGACATTATATGCACATATTACTGATGAAGAAACTGAGTTCAGATTTGAACCCAGATGAGCCCAAAGGTTTGGCCCTTTGAACAACACCAGATAGCAGTGCCAGCTGATGTGCTTGCAATGACAGCCGGCCAGCTCTGAATTCTGAATCCTCAGACTGAAGCCCCACAGGGAGGCACCATCATGACATCTGCCTCTGAAAAAGAACTTTAATTTCCTGACATTGCTTCTGTCTGGAACTGGGTGGTGAGCATCCCTGCTTTGCTGTCCAAGAGCTCAGTCCTTATATTGCCCTTTCTCCTCTCTCTCCTCTATCACTGACATGGGGATCAACTCTCACCACCTTTATTTACTATACTGACCATATCTCATTGATTTTAAAACACACATTTTAATATCTCTGAAGGTGGGCGTGTGTCCTAATTTAATTAGGACACACTAAGAAACTAAGATAGCATTCTTTCTTAGCAGTACATTAAAAAAAAAGGATGGTCCTACAGTCAATGACATCTTCTATTTGATGAAATATGATACATTTTTAGCACAGAACACCCCTTGAATTCCATGCTCATAAATCACAATTGCTTTTCAACATCTCTCCTTGGATGGGGAACAAACATCTCAAATACAAATAATAAAATTGAATTCCTGACCTTCCCATCTTCTCCATCTCAGCAACTGGTAATTCCATCTCTCCAGCTGTTCAGGTGGAAATCTTGGCGTCACCCTTGATTCCTTGATTTCTTTCCCAATCTACATCCAATCTATCAACCAGTTTTGCTGATTGGCCTCAAAGAGAATGAAAACATCCCCTGCTGATCCACCACCACCATCCTGATTCAAGGCATCCTTGCATTTTATCTGGATTATTGCCATCACTTCTTAACTGGTCCCCTGCTGCTCTGCCCACCTACATGCTCCACTCAGAGGGGGCCAGGGTCCAAACAGACCCTCTTGTCTTTAATAACTTATAGCCAAAAACACATAGTTCTTTCTTTCTATGTTTATGGTCTGTTTCCTCCACCAGAATGTGAGCCCCGTGAAGGCAATGGCTTTGTCTCCCCCATTTAGTGCTAATCCCTATCTTCTAGAACAGTGCCTGGCATAGAACAGGTGTTCCATAAGTACTTGTTGAATGAATTGTGTCCCACAGGACGATGCTTTCGAAGGAGCACTGAAGTGAGGCAAAGTGTAGTCGCTTAGTCATGTCTGACTCTTTGCAACCCCAGGGACTGTAGCACACCAGGCTCCTCTCTCCACGGAATTCTCTAGGAAAGAATACTAGAGTGGATTGCCATTCCCTTCTCCAAGGGGATCTTCCCTACCCAGGTATTGAACCTGGGTCTCCCACATTGCAGGCAGATTCTTTACTGTCTGAGCTAAGGTAACTTCAGGTCAGGCAAAGCTGGGTCCAAACTTTGAATCCATTGCTTCATGGCTATGGGACTTGGGAGGTTCATTTAAACTCTCTGAGTCTGTTTCTCATCAGCATAATGGCAAAGATATAACAATAACCCCCCTTTCAGAGTTGTATGTGCGTGTGTGTGAAGTTGCTTCAGTTATGTCCCATTCTGTGCGACCACATGGACTGTAGCCTGCAGGCTCCTCTGTCCATGGGATTCTCCAGACAAAAATACTGGAGTGGGTAGTCATTCCCTTCTCCAGGGGATCTTCCCAACCCAGGAACTGGACCTTCGTCTCTTATGTCTGCTCCATTGGCAGGCAGGTTCTTTACCATTAGCGCCACCTGGGAAGCCCTTCAGAGTTGTGAGGATTAACTGAGCTGATGTGCAGAAAGCTCCTGCATAGCAGCTGACCCATAGCAGAGCTGGGTGGCTGCTATTTATTACTATTGTCATGCCAACCTCTGGATTTGGCCATGGAGCTCTGGGTCTTGTCTCCAAACCACGGCGCATTTTAGTGAATGGGAGGTGCAGTCGGGGCAGAAGCACAGAGGCATGTGTGTACTGGGGGCAGAGCAGACCTGGATGCAAGTCCTGGTGATGTCATATAGCAGTGTGACCTCAATCAAGCCACCTAACACCTCTGAGCTCTAGTGTTCTCGTGCAGGAAGAGGAGGTAATGATCACATCTATTTCACACAACCGTTATGAGCACTTCTGATGCATGCACACAGCACATGGGAAATTCAAAGCACATTTGCTAAGGTTAAGTTCAGGTATTATCATATGACCAGCTTCTCCCCCAGACACAGAGCACACTCCCTGGCTCCTGACATCTGAGGAGCTGTGCTGAGCTTCGCCCTGGTCTGCCCTCCTGAAGCTACACACAGTGGAGGGAGCCGGCAACTACTTTCCTGAAGCTGCCGGGACTTCCTGAGAAGCAATTACACAGCTCCCAGCCCCACACAGAGTGAGTCCCGCACCTGCCTCCTGGCCAGGCACTGGGATGTTAACGTCAGGCCCTGGTCCTGCCTGGGACCTCCCCTGCCATTTCCAGGCGTGACCTGGTGAGGGGATTTGAGAGCCTCCTGCTGTCACCAGGAGCGTGATTTATGGGGACTGCTGATTTCTGCTGGGGAAGGGCAATGGGGAGCCTTTGAAGTTTCAGTTCTAAATATTCCCCATGACCTTCCAGCAATCTCCATGCCTTCAGCAAAGGAGGTAAATGGTAGAAAGCAGACTTAGTTTTCTTCTTTAAAGAATCACCGCTGTTCCATTTTATTTTCCTAACTCCATTCATTCAGAAGTCACAACACTCATTCATAGTAAGATGCCTCCAATCATGTCACTAAGAGATTTAAAGAGGTTGCATACAGTGTGAGGAGCCTAGGACAATGGGTGGCTGTGTCCTACTCCCACATCCCTACCCAGGATCCCACACCACTGCCCTGGGGAGCCCTCTGTACCTTTGTGTGGAATCTCCAGTGGTGAGTAAGGCAGAAAAGGTTCCTGCACCGTTGGGGCTTACATTCTAGAAGGGTGAGATGGACCACAAAGGAGGACGCAAAGATAGCAGCCGAGTAATTTCCATTTAAGATTAGATTACAGAAGAAATGATGTGTTAGAGAATTACTGAGGGGGTCCAAGGGGTGGGGGTGTGAGGCATGTCTTTGCTGCCACTTTAGATGGGGTGATCTGGGAGGACCTCTTTGAGGAGGTGACATTTTCCATATCCTTCACTCAAGTATATAATCCCTTGAAGTCAGGGAGCAATGTGTACCCTACAAAGTACCTAGTGTCCAGCAAGAACTAGGCCATCAGGCACGAGTGTTAGTAAAAGCAGTGAGATGTTTGCATATGTGAGCCCTTCTTTACCTGTGACCGACTCAATAACTTGAGCTCTCGCTTTCCAAGCTCTAATCCAAGGAACAGGCTACAGTGGGGTTTCTGTGGGATGCCAAGAAAATGAGAAAAGTAAGGACAATATTGGTAGTTTTCATATAAAAATCTAACATATTTAGTTTAAGGAGCTACCATTTATTACAAGGGCTTCCCTGATAGCTCAGTTGGTAGAGTCCACTTGCAATGCGGGAGACCTGGGTTCGATCCTTGGGTTGGGAAGATCCCCTGAAGAAGGGAAAGGCTACCCACTCCAGTATTCTGGCCTATAGAATTCTATACTATACAGTCCATGGGATGGCAAAGACTCGGACACGACTGAGTGACTTTCACTCACTCACATTTATTCCAAGATTAGTTTCCTTCTTATTTTGTGTGTGTGTACATGTGTGTGTATGCTATAATGTCCATTCCTTCATAAAATGATGGTCTAGGAGATGTTCATTTTTCAGGTTTCTTTTTTCTTCAATATCTTAACTCTGAAAATAGATTTCTGGTCATTTTTAAAACATATTTTTGGTCCGTAAGCTCCAAAGACCTGGGAACCACTGTTTTCATAGTTTTTCTTCTTGGCAGCCTAAAGGTTTGAGGGAACAGTCTTAGTTGTGGGAGGGAGATGGCAGGTTCCGCCCCAGTGCCTCTGTGCACTGGCCAGATTCCCTGGCTTGGGGCAGGGGTGGTGGGATGATGGGGTTTCAGTTGTCTGAAAGTCATACAATGCGTGTGAGAAACACAGTCATCTGTGGTCTCAGATGGGTGAGGGGAAAAAAAAAGATGTAATCTTGGGCACTGTTCACTCAGCAGGACTCCCAAAACTGAAAAATACTCATTATTGTTGCAGACTGCCAGAGAGCTGGGATGCAAGGACCAGAAGGTCATGAGAAGCCGCCACCAGGGCTGATACAAAAGGTCTTCCTGAAACCACCTTCTTTTGGGGGGTGGGGTGTCATGGTTGTTTTTTTATTCCCCTTTGAACCCTCTGGCCCTCTCCAGGGTTAGAAGATGTAATCAGAGTGAGGGAGAGGCACTGGGTCTATTAAGTTTCAGTAATGCAAAATTATTCCTCTTCATGCTTGCTGCCGTATCACAGAGAGGTGGTTTGCTGTAACGGGGCTCCTGGGGAACATCCCCCCCACCTCTCGTGTCCCCACCGTGTGTTAAGAGAAACAACTGCAGCCTGATTCCCAGGACTAGGGGAGGGAGGAGGGAGTTCTCTCCTTGCGAATTGGCTGCTCTGTCTGCATCCTCAGCCCCTCAGGGGGACTCCGGAAGCCTGTGAGATTCCCTGCTGTAGGGGTTCGGTGGGAGCCGGGCTCCGCCAATCAGGAGAAGCCTCTCCAGAGGGCGAATCAGGAGCCTGGGAAAGAGTTCACTGGAGCCAAGTCTCTCAGTCAGACAAAGAGATATCAGATACTTTACACGGTGCAGAGAGAAACCGAGATGCGGATGTTCACGGTCAGTGTCTAAGAAATTCAGGAGAGGGAGCTTGAATATGGAAAGAGCTGCTGCGGGGACGGAGGGAGATCGCTTCAGGCTTAGAGAACATGGTTTCAGTGAGCTGGAGAGCTTGACCTACATCCCCTGGCCCTTGGAGGCCCCTCAGGCTAGTGCCTGACAGAGGCCTGAGAAAGTTAACAGCGAGGGAGTGTGTCTGCCAGCAGAGAGAGAGGACAGAGACTGTTGCATGTAGAAAAAACCCACCGCTCTCTCCGCAGCAGAGGCTAAGGGGACCTGAAACTCAGGGACTTCTAGAGGGGCAGTGGCTATGGGGGACAAGTGGGGACAAAGAAGAGTGAGTGAGTCTTACTCCTAGGCTTTGTGGGTACAGTGATGGCCTTTTGCAGATGAGGACCCCTATGAAGAGAGTGGGTGCAGAATGATGGACTTCAGCAGAAAGGAAGCTTCAGGCTTCCTACGGGGCCACCAAGCCAGTGGTGACCTCAGGCTTGATTGCAATCAGCAGGTGAGCCAGACACCTTCCTCCCCACCGCCCACGACTTCCCCCCGACCCCCATAATGACTGGGTCTCTAAGAAAATGTGAGGTCTGCTGCCTAATGGGCTTTCAGTGTCTGCCCCCGACCGAGTGCAGAGCTGGCTGTGAGGGCAATTTACTAAGACCTTTCCATTCCCACTGTCTCTTCTTGTCCTTGCCCAGCCCTGGAGCTGCTGTCGGTAAACCTAGGGCAAAGGAAGAACAGAAAGAAAAGCACAGTTCTACCTGCTGTCCAAGACAAGGCGAACCCTGAAGCTGGCCCTGGAAGGGAACATGGAAAAGGTTTGCCTCTGAATCAAAGGCAGGGTTGGACTTGACACACACGACTGAGCATTCTCATTATGGAACCTTGGTGACTTCAGGCGACAAAATATATTGCTATCAATGAGTAGAAAGAGTCATCAGAACTTTCTGAGCTTTCATTTGGGGACAGGAGAAAAATTTCAATGAGAGACAAAAATGAAATTACTCTGTTCATCCCCAGACTTATGCTTGAGGAAAGGATGCAGGAAACCAGGATCCAGGAGGAGTGTTCCACTTGTGTGGCAGAGGCGGCAGAAGCCACACCAGTGCCCAGGCGTGGCCGTGGCCATGCTGCTAGTGGGATCTGGCAGGACAAGCTGATGTGATGGGACTGGGGCTGGCATGGCGTCCTCAGCCACAGGGCTCTGAGGCTCAGCTTTGGTAGGTACCAGGTGGGTCCTGGCCACCCTCCTGCCCATTCCTGTCTCAGCCTCCAGCCTTCTCATGCACTGTGACCACTGTGTACCAGGTAATGTGCTCTGGGCTTCAAACATGATCATTCACAGGTGTGACTTCACATGCTCTTTTGAGCTGCCTCAAATCCTCTCCATGAATTCATTTCCTCATTGCAACAGAAACTGCTTTCTGCTTCTTGGAATCGGGAACGCGGACTAATATGTCCTCTTTCCCCTGGTCCTTTAAACCAGTAGGCAAAGCCAGCCTCAAGTCCTGCCCAGCATCTCCGGCATCTTCCTTACTTATTTCCACCTAGAGACTCAGAAAGAATCTCATCTTGCTTCAGGTTGGAACATTTGGCCAGATGACTCACCCTGGATCCTGTCTCATGCCCTTCTGGTCTCGGTGACCATGTTACACAATGATTATGAGAAAGAGCATGTGAAGTCACACCTGTCTCTGTCACATGCTATCTAAGAGACCTTGGGAGAACAGCTTTTCCTCATCTGCAAAATGCATACAATAATCCCCTTAAGGATAATGTCAGAATTAGAAGAATGATCATATTTGAAGCACAGGGCACATTACCTGGCACACAGTAGTTACTCAACGCATGTTAGCTAGCAGTGGTGGAGTGGTAGGGAAATAGTAATATTACTAGTTCAAAGTAGCTGTAGAGGCTGGACTCTCAAGTGAAAGAGGAATAAGCTTCTGTTTTAACCATTGGCTTTAGGCTCTCTTTGTGTAACAAAGTAGCAAAGTCTTATTTTAAGCCCTAATGGAGCATGTTAAATGAATATTCTGCATCTTTAAATATCAGAAGAGTTACATTTATACTCTGGTAAGAATTATGTGTAAAATATATGCCCATCAATGCAAAATTTGGAAGGGTAAAGGACTATACAAAGTGAGGGGCATATAGGAGAGAGAGTTTTCGCATTGACATTTCCTCTTGTTATCTGTATATTTCAATAAAAAGTTGTCTCACAAAAGGAAAATAAGAAAATGTCCCTGAGATTGAATACATTTTGATCATGTTTTCATATCAGAAGAGGGGCCTATATGCCTGAATCCTCCTTCAGCTGCATGTCCTCTGAGGGAATTAAAAAAGGAAACAAAGACAAAAGGGACAGGTCTGCCTCAGTGAGACACTCTCTGCACAGAGCTGAGAAGTGAGGCTCCTTCAGGGCTGCATGTCACATAGCCCACCTGAGTGCCCCCAACAGGGAGGCAGGGAACACGGTCAGGTGGGACCAGTCCACAGGGACACCGAGACCTGGGCCTTCACTCTGAGACATTCACCCCAGGGTATCCGATCTCCTGCCTCCCCTGGTGACCAGCTGCCATGTAGCCTGAAGACTGGTTTTCTGAACCAAAGCTCCTCCTCACAGCACCCTTAGGCAAATGTTAGTCAAACATCTGGGACTTCATGCCACTGAAACTTCCTAACACAGGGAGGGGAGGAAGGTTGCCTCCAGGGGTCTTGTCCATGGGGTAAGAAGATGCAGACTTCTATACGATGCATGTTTCTCCTACCAGTATTAGTGGGAAGTAGACTCCCGATTCCACACCCCCATGTTCCAGAGAAAGGCCCACATCGCAAAGGTCTCCCACCATGGGGACTCCTCAACCTCAGCTAACATTCTTCTCCAGCGTGGCTCATTGTCAACACCTCTCAAAACAAGAGGCATGGTTTCCGCATGACTAACAGCAGATCATAGGCCTCGCTTGCTCAGCCTGCACCTTCTTCTGTTTCACTCGGCCTGACTGTTGACAGGCCGTGAAGGAAGCATATTCCATTTCTGCTAGAGTGGTTTGGGGTTGGTACTCGGCAGAGCCTGAATGTTTCTGATGATCTGAGACACGCTGTAGGGAAGAGATTCCACCTGGAAGATGAGCTCGCTGTGTGCCCTGGACACTGCAGTTCTAGATAATAATCGTAGAACATGCAGAAGCCTTTAAGGCATTAACAGGAAGGAGCACCATCTCCTGGAGAAGTTGCTAGAGTTCAAGCGGCTTAAGGAAATTTGGGGGTGGTGTGCTGGGGCTTCCCAATATGAAATTCAGATCTTTAAGTAAAAAATTCCAGGATTAGAATGGAGGCTGGACGTTTTCCCTGACCTTTCCAAGTGCTGGTTTCCAAGGCCTGGCCCTTTTAGGCCCAGCCCCCACCACTCCGGAGCTGACATCAGCTCACCCACAGCCGGCGGCCCTGGGAGCTCTGACTTGCTGGATCAATGAAAACATCAACCTTGCCAGACATGTCTGCTCCACTGCAAGCCCGCCGTGGAGCCAGGGGTTCAGGCTCACTGCCGGACCATCTGTCATTAGGCGCTGCTGTTAATTGCTGTGCTAATGAACAAGGTTTGGAATGGAGGCACGGAATGCATATGCAGATTTAGACATAGTTCCCAGATACTGGGTCCTGTCTCCTAATAGCCTGGCAGTCTCCAGGATGCAGAGGTTGAGGTGGCCGAGTCACATCCCAGGTCACACACAGTGCATAACCCAGGGGCAGGTTCTCCAAACTGCAAGTGTTGGGAATTTTTCAAATAGGTGCTCCTTCATCCATTCATCCATCTTTCCACTCAGCCATCACTGACTTTGTGGTGGACACTGTGCCAAATGACAAGACTCCAGGGTTGACAGTGACTCAGTCCCTGTTACCACCAGGGAAAGACAGTCTAGCAGGGAGATAGACGACTGGACAAAAACAGCAAATACATCACGGCAAGAGCTGGGACAGAGGTCAGCCTGGGGGCTGGGGAAACACAGAGGAGGGCTTGGAGTATCAGGGAAGACTTCCTGGAGGAGGAGAGAATCAATTCAGTTCCATTCAGTTGCTCAGTCGTGTCTGACTCTTTGCAACCCCATGGACTGCACCACACCAGGCCTCCCTGTCCATCACTAACTCCTGGAGTATACTCAAACTCATGTCCATTGAGTTAGTGATGCCATCCAACCATCTCATCCTCTGTCATCCCCTTCTCCCCTTGCTCACAATCTTTCCCAGCATCAGGGTCTTTTCAAATGAGTCAACTCTTCTAATCAGGTGGTCAAAGTATTGGAGTTTCAGCTTCAACATCAGTCCTTCCAGTGAACACCCAGGACTGATCTCTTTTAGGATGGACTGGTTGGATCTCCTTCCAGTCCAAGGGACTCTCAAGAGTCTTCTCCAACAGTTCAAAAAGCATCAGTTCTTCGGTGCTCAGCTTTCTTTATCATCCAACTCTCACATCCATACCTGACTACTGGTAAAGCCATAGCCTTGGCAAAGTAATATCTCTACTTTTTAATATGCTGTCTAGGTTGGTCATAACTTTCCTTTCAAGGAGTAAGCGTCTTTGAATTTCATGGCTGCAGTCACCAACTTCAGTGATTTTGGAGCCCCCAGAAATAAAGTCTGCCACTGTTTCCACTGTTTACCTGAGCCAAATTGTAAAGAAGGAGCAAGAAATAATCCATGAAAAGAATGCAGGAGGGCATTGCAGACAGAGGGACTGCAGACAGACAGAGGGACTGTAGACAGACAGAGGGACTTCAGACAGAGGTAAAGGAGAACAGAGATGCCTGAAGAAGCGCAGGGAGCTGGGGAGAGTCCAAGTGTGCGATGGAGGCGGGGAGGGCACTGAGGGGACGGAGTGAGAATGCCGGAGCGGGAGATGTGGGCAGACGGAGAGGAGCCCTGAAGCACAATACTCTGCAAACTCTGACTAGGCTTTTGCTCTGTACAAGGAATAGAACTAAGTGAATGTGGGCCCTGCCTTCAGGGGACATGAGCCAGGGACACAGGTAGTATAGCTCAGAGTGGTTTGGAAGAATAAGAAATGGCAGCTGACTGAGTTAGAGAAGATCTTGCTGTCGAGAAAGCCAGAGCTGGGCCTCCAGTTTCAGGCAGAACTTGGTCAGCTGAGTCAACATTAGGGACCAGCACTTTGCTCAACTGACTCATCAAATCAATAAGGCCATGCTATCCTCCCATTCTCCAGGTGAGGAGAGTGAGGCCCAGGGAGCTTAAATAGTTTGGTGGTTGGCAAGTGGTGTGGCCAGGATTCTGACCTCTGGTGTGCCCGACTCTGGACCCTACCCATGCCACTTCCCAAGGTCTTCCTGGAAGAAGGAACAGCATGAGCCAGCATGTGGGGAGATAAATAGAAGGCACACAGGGAACCAGTCAGGAGAAGAGAGTTGTGTGAAGGAGGAGACTGGGGCCTTGGGTATATGGGTGATGGTCTCCCAGAGCGGCCCAGGCTTGAGCTTTGGAGTCTCAATGATGCACACTGTCTTGGCCTCAGTTTCCTAACTGGAAAAAGGGGACCTCACATCTACTTCCTGTGGTTGTCATCGGACTTCAGTGAGATAGCGCAAGTGCCCGGGACACAGCCTCCAGCCTTGCGCATCCTCAAACATGAATGATTGATTATTTTAATCAATGGTCATTATTACTCTCAAAAACAACGTTAGTAAGATCCCAGAAGTAGGCTGGGGTCAGTGCATGGGGATCTTTGAGCACCAGCTTGGAAAGCGCTCTTGATCTTGTCGACAATGAGTTATTTCAGAGAAAGTTTTAAAGTGCAGCTGACATGATGACTTAGAGCCTTGCCTCCCCTTCTACAGGATAACACAGCAGCTCCCCTCTTCAGAAGTTTCCTGGTTTTTTTCTTACACAGGAAAACTGCATCACAGTGAAGAAAGGCCTTTTCGACAACTGCAAATGTTGGTCTCAAGGTGCCAGTGGGGGTCTGAGTGACTGTCTGAAGGCTGGATGCAGGTCACAGGGAGCTTTAGAAGGGGCTTGTGGCCTCGTGCTGGGGTCTGAGGGACTCAGACACTCCCAGTTGGTGAGAAAGGGAAGAAGCTTGGAGTCACTGCTGCTGGCCCCTTACTGCCAACTCTGCGACCCTCTGGAAGGTGTGAGGCAGCATCCCTTCAGCCATTTATCACCAAATCAGGAGCCTCTGGAGGCCACACTCCTGTAGCCATAGAAACAAGGCCCTCTCCGGACCACTCCTCTGTTAAAAAGGATGCAGTGGTGGGCCCCCTCCTCTAGTGATGGGCATGGCGATGGCTGAGGACAGGGAGGCCTCTGTGGCTTCACTTCCAGCCTGCCCCCTCCCTCTCATTGTTCTGGAGGAGGCTCTGTGACGCTTCCAAGCTGCACAGCTGCCCCCCGAGGAAGGAGAGAGGGATCTGGCATCTCCCCAGGCACCTGCACACCCTGGAGCCACCCTACTTCCTCGTGACCTGTCTGTGAAGCAGACCTCATCTTCACCCTACAAATAGAGAAATGTGACCCAAAGAGGGCAGACGACTTGTCCAAGCCATGCAGTAGTGGCCAGCCAGGCTGGATCCAACCCCCCTGGTTTTAATCTGCATTCTGCCTCTCAGAGCAGAGGGTGGGAGAGATGAAAGTTGGCTGAAGCTCTTCAGAAAAGGGACTAAGTGATACTGGTCAAAGGAAAAGTATGGTCCAGCTGACCCCTGGCCCCAAGTCAGGCAGAGGGTCAGTCCTGGGTTTGCATCTCCCCTAGTGACCTTGGGCAAGTTCCTTAGCCTCCCTGATTCCTACCTCCTCATCTGGAGAATGGATCAGGGCTGCTGCTGCTGCTGCTGCTAAGTCGCTTCAGTCGTGTCCGACTCTGTGTGACCCCATAGACGGCAGCCCACCAGGCTCCCCCGTCCCTGGGATTCTCTAGGCAAGAACACTGGAGTGGGTTGCCATTTCCTTCTCCAATGCATAAAAGTGAAAAGTGAAAGTGAAGTCGCTCAGTCATGTCCGACTCTTAGCGACCCCATGGACTGCGGCCCACCAGGGTCCTCTGTCCATGGAATTTTCCAGGCAAGAGTACTGGGGTGGGGTGCCATTGCCTTCTCTGATGGATCAGGGCAGGAGGGACCTATTTGTAGGATGGATATAAAGATCAGACGGAGAAGGCAATGGCAACCCACTCCAGTACTCTTGCCTGGAAAATCCCATGGACGAAGGGGCCTGGTAGGCTGCAGTCCATGGGGTCGCTAAGAGTCAGACACGACTGAGCGACTTCACTTTATTTTTTCACTTTCATGCATTGGAGAAGGAAATGGCAACCCACTCCAGTGTTCTTGCCTGGAGAACCCCAGGGACAGGGGAGCCTGGTGGGCTGCCATCTATGGGGTCGCACAGAGTCAGACACGACTGAAGCGACTTAGCAGCAGCAGCATAAAGATCAGAGATGTGACACTGAAGCCATGGCCTTCTATAAATGCTCACTGATGGCAGTTCTGACTCACACAGGTAGGATGCACGTGTGTGTGCTAAGTTACTTCAGTCCTGTCTGACTCTGTGACCCTATGCACCATAGCCTGCCAGGCTCCTCTGTCCATCTGATTGTCCAGGCAAGAATACTGGAATGGGTTGCCATGCCCTCCTCCAGGGAATCTTCCCAACCCAGGGATCAAACCTGAATCTCTTATGTCTCCTGCACTGGCAGGAGACCACCAGGGCCACTTGAGAAGCCCAACAGATAGGATGGGGGCTCCTCAAGTATCCCCACTAACACGTAAGATAAACTAAGAACAGAACTGTGAGCTGCACAGGGTGAGACTCTTCTGACAACTCCCTGACAACTGTTCTCAGAAGTGATCCTTTATTGCTAAGCACTTCTGTACAATAGCTAATTTCATCTTTGTCACAGCCCAGAGGGGTGAGTATTACCCTCCTGTGTTACAGGTGAGATGCTGAGGCTCAGAGACTCAATAACCTGTCACCAGGTCAGCCAACTCCTCCTTGTTAGGCTCCAAAGCCCTGTTCTTCAGAGCTCTGCTCCCTGCTGCTCTAGTTCACTGCACCTCCCCACAGCTGCCCAGGACCTGGACACTGGCCTTTGGGTTCCAGAAGTTTCCAGAAGGAAGTCTTATCTCTACCCTCAGCCCTCACGTTGTCTTCTCAGGTCAGCCAGCAGCTGCACATGACTCAACCACCCCCTTTTAGTGGCCACCACTGATCACCCCATATGACTGATCCAAGCTGAGGACTTCATTAGGACATGGGGAGAAGCAGGATTCAGTTGGAGTCGTAGGTCCCAGGCCCATAGCTTCTCCCTGCCTCATCACCAAGTGGGTGCAGGACCCAGACTTAGGTTTGTGGGGCCCAAATGAACCAGTGGGCAGGCACATGGACCCCTTGAAGGGATTTCTCAGCTGGGCTCCCTTTCCCCTCCATCAAAGCAGTGCCGTGGCTACAATGAGGGCCGGGGGAGGCATAAAATCCCCATTTGCCACAATTAGCAGATGAGTAATGAAGTGGCCATGGCAGCCGGCAGCGGACTCAGCTCCCCGGAGGCCACACCTCCCGTGAGCGCGCACAGAGACAGAACTTGGAGGCACCTGGTACCCAAAATACCTGGAGACACCCCGCTGGTTTCTCCTGCTCGTCCTTCCTGAAACCCAGACTGCCTTTGATGTTACTGAGAAGCTCATGTTCTCTGCAAAAGGCCTGGGCTTAGAATCTCCAAAAGCAGGGAGAAGCAACAGAGGGGGGCCCCCAAGAAGCAGAAAGGTGGAAGGAGAGGTGACAGGAAAAAAAAAAAAAAAACATGTCTGCAAGGACCCCGGGGCAGAAAGGAGCTATTTTGTAAAGAAAAGCAAGACAGTGTGTCTGGAGTACAGAGTGAGGTGTGTGGACTGGGAAAAGGCTGGACGGGGTGGGCAGAGACCATCAGGGTGTTCCCGTAAGTGATGGGGAAGATTTTGCTGTAGGGTCGGCATCTCATGGCTTCTACCCTCTGCACTGTCAAGTCCTTGGTGCCTTCCTAGATTTCAGCAGCATTTTGTCTTCATCCACAGATGGTCACACTTGCCTGAAAACGGGCTGATTCCAGCTTCCAGGCTACAGTCTGGTAAAATGCCCAGGCGTGTTTGTTTATGGGCCCATCAAAGGAAGAGGATTAGACACAGTCATATCCTTCCTGTGGTCCCTGTGATTAGGGGCTGCCTGAGTGTGGAGGAACCCTAATTCTTTTAGCCCTCCTTCCAGAAACCCGCTGCCTCCTCAGATCCAGCCAAGAAAGGACTTCAGGGCCCTCAGGCCAAAGAGAAGAGTTGAAAAAAGTCTCAGCCACGGAGAGAGTGCTATTCCCTCAAGATGCTTCTGCCCTGCTCAGTTCATCAAATCTGCTTTATGGAGCACAAAACGAAAACACAACCCTCATTAGCACGTTCGTGCTGCAGCTGAACTCTCCAAAGAGTGTCCTGCTTCTGCATCCCCAGAGAAAGCCCAGCCGGTGTGTGTGGGAATCATCACTTGTCTTGTGCTCGCGCAGTTTTCCTTATTGCCTCTGAGGAGCTATTTGCTAAAGGATATTCTCCTCCAGGTCTGAGCCTCAGCAAACTCCCATGGCCTGGCTGTGCCGTGCTGTGCTTAGTTGCTCAGTTGTGTCCAACTCTTTGCTCGGTCTGGTTAAATGAGTTGGGAGGGATGTCATGGGGCATGGATGTGTAGGCTGGCTCACAGATAAGACAGGTGCAGCCAGAAAACGTGAAAGTGTTGGTCATTCAGTCAGGTCCAACTCTTTGCAACCTCATGGACTGTAGCCAGCCAGGTTCCTCTGTCCATGGCATTCTCCAGGCAAGAATACTGGAGTGGATTGCCATTTCCTTCTCCAAGGGGTCTTCCCAACCCAAGACAGGAATGCCAGACCAGGAAAGGGGTCATTCTTGCATTTCGTCATTCATTCAGCAGGTACTTATGGAGTGCCCACTCTCTGTTAAGAGAGACAGCAGGGTACAATGGAGATTAGTGGGGATTCAAGAGCTACATGATTAGGGTTCAAATGCCAGCTCTGCCATCAGCAATACTAAAATTACTTTTACCCACTGATCCTAATTGGTTTTGTCACCTGTGAAGGCTGCTGGGCTACCAGAGCGGTGGACACAGAACGATGGTTGAGAACCACTCTTTTAGCTTTCCTCTCTAGCTGTTTGGTGTATCATTGGAATAAGTGGTCAAGAGCCTCATCCACCTCTGAGGGCTTGGCCTGGAATCCTGGGATGATTCCTAGTCCTCCGGTGCTCAGTCACCTCCTCCTTGGAGGGTTAAAGGTAATTCAACCGTTTATTGGCAGGTGTGACACAGGTGAGTTTGGAGTGCATAATACTGATCTAAGTGCCAGGCACCGATGGATTTATGGGCACTGTTTTACTTCCTGCTCCCAGAAATTCTGCAAGCAGGTATCATTATTCCCCCTTAAAAGATGGAGACACTGACCCTTGAAGAGATTTGGTGATGTGCCCAAGGACATGTGAGTGCTCAGGGCCAGAACCAGAACGCCCTGAATCAGAGCAGATTCCACAGAAGAGCCCTGGGCCAGGGCACACTCCCACTTGGTTCACACTTATTTCAGTGCTAGGGTGGTGGTGACATGCAGCTCTGTGGTGACCACACAACATCCACGGGCAGCAGAGAAAGTGGAGTGTGGGGCGGCCAGAGGCAGAGAATTATTAGCCGTGAGCCCTTCTGTGATTTTCTCACCCATCCCAATTTATTGTCTTCTGCAAAAACCCACTGGAACTTTCACCTTTCAAACAGATAACTTCACCAGCACTGCATCCCTCTCCTTTATACACAAATTTCTAGCATTTACCCATGAACTCCACTGCTAACAGATATACTTGAGGTGTGATGAGGGGTGACCTGGGTCTGCTTTGCATCCTCTCTGAGCCTCATATTGTTACCTGAGTGGAAATATGCCAGGTCAGCAGGTGGCCATTGAGTTTTTTCTCAGTCCCCATTTCTCCTGCCCTCTTCCTCCAGAGATCATTGACGAACAGAGGGACCAAAATGGAGCCAGCCAAGACTACAAGTGGACTCCATCACCCTCTGCTCCCCCTGCCCCACAACATCAGTCAAGGAAAACAAAACAGCAATCAGATGTGCTTGATTCACACTGGGATGAGCTGTGGTGGAGCAGGATTAACCCAGGTGTGCAAATTAGCAAAGCCTACAGGCTGAAAAGAAAACAGCCGCCAAAGAGTCCCCAACTTTCATGACCTTTTTCACCCACAGCTGAGGACAGCTGGTTTGGTTTTCCGCCCAAGGTGTTATTGACAAGGATAGTAATTTCTGGACTCTGGGGAGTTGTTTTAAAAGGCAGAAGTTTGTTTGGTATCATGGGGTTCAAACTGTGACACCATATCACTGGCTAAGGAGAAGGAAGGCGTGCCGCCTTTTTCTCAGCAGCAAAAAGAAGAAAGTTCCCCAGTGATGTGGTGGCAGCCACTGAGTTCTGCACCTCCCTTAGAGATCTCATACAACCCATATGATCTCGGTCTTTAAATCCATAGACTGGACACACATGGGTAACACCCTACTTTATATCTTCAGCCCAGACCTCTTTCCTGAGTTCCATATTCATATATCCAACTGCCTACTTGACATCTCCACCTGGGTCTAAAAGAAATCTCCAGATTCATGTTTTAAAAACAAACTCCTACTCTTCTTTTCCAAATTTGCCCCAAGGGAAGCCTTTCTGTCTCAGTCAAGGGCAAGACCATCATCTAGTTGCTCAGACTGAAACCCTTGGAGTCATTCTTGATGCCTTTTTTTCCCCTCATGCCTCCATTTGATCAGCAAATCCTGCTGACTCTACCTTCCAAAGATCTCCCAGTCTGACCATTCCTGGCCACTCCCTGGCCTCCAGCATTGCTCCCTGAATTCTGCGATAGTCCCCTAACACACAGTGTTATTTGTACCAAGGGAAAACTAGAAATTAACATCCAACAATATAAGCATTATAGAATAATTTTTAAGATTTCCATATTCTGGGCTGTCAAATGGCTACTTAAGACAACGCTGAAGGACAATCAAGAACTGCCTGGGAAAATTGTACTGGAAATTGCAAATACAAAGAAAGAATACACATAAACTTGAAAGTGTTAATCACTCAGTCGTGTCCGACTCTGAGACCCCATGGTCTGTAGCCTACCAGGCTCCTCTGTCCACGGAATTCTCCAGGCAAGAATACTCAAGTGGGTTGCCATTTCCTCCTCCAGGGGATCTTTCCAACCCAGAGAGCGAACTCAGGTCTCCTGCATTCCAGGCAGATTCTTTACCAACTTAGTCACCAGGGAAGACCATAAACTGGAAAGTTATATTCAAAAATGTTGTCTGGGTTCCAAAGTTATAGGACTTTTGAGTTCCTTTTCCTGTTTGTTTATATTTTCAATTTTTTAAAAAATGAAGTTTCATTATTAGGAAAATATGCTACTTTAAAAAAGATAAAACGATGGGGGAAAAGACAGAATATAAAAGCAGAGACAGTGTGTGGTTGATGGAGAGGAGGGGGAGGCTACAGACCCCCTCTCTGCCAGAGAACATGCGAGCGCTTGTCCTGTGAGCCCTCATTTCCCAGATGGAGAGAGGCCCAGAAATGCACGGCGAGTGGCTAGAATAATAACGCCTGGTTCATGTATTCCGAGGTGCCAGACACAGTGCAACGTGGTTTACAAAGAAGGTAATGTTCATCCTTCACACTAGCTGTCTCAGGCTAGGCATCCCCCCGCCCTGCTCCACCCCATTCTACAGCCAAGGAAACTGAGGCTTATGGGAGTCATAGAACTTGCCAGAATAATATGGCTGGTCAGCTTCAAAGCTGATGTTCAAACCCCAAAGTCCACACTGTTAACTATGGTTGAATTTTGTTTTCTTTTTACTTTAAAAGCCATAAATTAACTCAGGAGTGGAGAACCAAGGTTTCTAAATCTCCTCAGCCAGCTTGTCCCATTTCAAAATGGAAGGTGATGAGCAGAATGAAACAGCTCAGCTGCTGCTGCTGCTGCTAAGTTGCTTCAGTCGTGTCTGACTCTGTGCGACCCCACAGATGGCAGCCCACCAGGCTCCCCCGTCCCCGGGATTCTCCAGGCAAGAACACTGGAGTGGGTTGCCATTTCCTTCTCCAATGCATGAAAGTGAAAAGTGAGAATGAAGTCGCTCAGTCATGTCCAACTCTTAGCGACCCCATAGATTGCAGCCTACCAGGCTCCTCCATCCATAGGATTTTCCAGGCAAGAGTACTGAAGTGAGGTTGCCATTGCCTTCTCCGGAAACAGCTCAGAAGCCCCCCAAATACTTCTCAGCTCAGAGCACATCCTGGGCCTGCCTGGGTCAGGGCCACTTACTCCGGTAGGACTCGAGAGTCCAAATGTCGCCTCATAAAGAAAGCAGCTGTGCGGGCAGGCTTTAAGAGAGCCAGGGCCTGCCACCAGGGGAAGACCAACCAGCTTGGGAGTGGGAGACTCGCCCCACCCAGGGCAGCCTGACTCCCTACTCAGAAAACCTCTCCTGTGTGGTCCCCAGCCAGGCGGTAAAGCATCACTGATCTAGGGCTTCCCTGGTGACTCAGATGGTAAAGAATCTGCCTGCCAATGTAAGAGGTGCGTGTTTGATTCCTGGGTCAGGAAGATCCCCTAGAGAAGGTGATGGCTACCCTAGGGTGATGGCTACCCTACCACTATTCTTGCCTGGCCATGGACAGAGGGGCCTGGCGGGCTACAGTCCATGAGGCAGCAAAATGTCAGACAGGACTGAGCAACTAACATTTTCACTTTCCTAGGGTGAAATGTCAAACACGCTGGGATAAAAGGCTGGTGGACTGAGCTCTCTGAGCGAGGAGAAAGTGAACTCTAGTCCCATTGGCTGCTTCCAGGCTGCGGGGTTAAGGAACACGTGGCCTCCTGAGGGATTCCCGTGGCCTGAGGGGTAGAAATGGGCTTCGGGGTTGACAGATTCACCTAAAATGTCTGTAAAAATAAGGTCAGAAGGACAATGCTGTTGAAAGGATCTGATGAGAGTGTAAGTGAAATGCTGGGAGAGCTGAACTGTTCTAGTTCTGAGGATAACAGTCCCAACTCCCAGCCTGCAGTTGGGCAACTGAAGACTTTCCAGCGATAGGCACCCTACATGACAAACACAGCATGGACTGGAGCAGCGTGATGCCAAGGCATCCTGAGGGGACAGAATGGCTCTCAGGGATTCAGGCCTGGATGCTAACCTCAGTGCAGGTACTAACATTTTTTAAGAAAAAATATAGGTCAGGCTGAAATGGTGGAGCAGAGTGGAAGCTGGTGTACCAGTATTCTAGAGCTGTCATAACAAAATACCACACACGGGGTGGTTTAAGACAGCAGTTGTTTATTGTCTCATGGTTCTGGAGGCTATAAATCCAAAATCAAGGTTTCAGCACTCCCTCTGGGACTCTGGGAAGACTTCTTCCTTGCCTCTTCCCAGTCTGGTGGTGGCCAGCAATCCTTGGCATTCCTTGGCTTGCAGCCACATCCCTCCAACCTCTGCCTCCTTCATCACAAGGAGTTCTCCTCCCTGGGTGTGCCCCTCTCTCCTTATAAGGACACAAGTCATATGGGATGAAGGGCCCATTCTATTCCAGTAGGACCTCATCTTAAGTAAATACATCTGCCATGACCCTATTTCCAAATAAGGTTGTGTTCTAAGATACTGGGAGTTAGGACTTTGACGTATCTTTTGGGGGGATGCCTTCAACCCATAACAGTTGACCACAAGAGAAGCAAAAATGAGAGCATCAGAGAGTGGGAAGGGGGCATATAATGTGCCAAGAGTCCAGTGCACTGGCTTGCGGGGCACGGCTGCATCTGTTTTCATCACTGGAGCCCCATTGCTGTACCCGGGTCCAGGCACATGGGTCCACACCCCCATGGAGACTCCCTATGACTGCTGTTCAACAACAGGCACACAGCAGCCACCCAGGGTGGGACTGGAGTGGACATCTAGCAGACCTTCCCTTGGGGACCCTGGCCCCCACCGCAGTATTCCACACAAACAGCCAGTACAATGATCAGGATCACTAAACATTCCATTTGCTCCCTGACACCAATAGGTCTCAACTTTTCTATTTTTGGTGAAGAATAACACTCCTTCAGATACAAAAACTGTGGATGACACGCTTGAAGGGATGAAAAGATGTGAATCACCAAGTCAGCACTAACAGCACCTTCACTGCTACGAGTAGATCAAGTCTCACCTTTTCTATAAAATTGCTGGGTTATCACACAGGGTCTGTAGAAGCATTCTCGGAGCTCACAAGGGGCCAGCACCCCTCCACACCATCCACACCATCCCCAATCTCGGCTTGAGTCGCTGTATAAGTAGAGGTAATTATTGCCCTTTCTGTGGTCCCCTATGTTCCAAGCAAAGTTCTCCCATCTTTCAAGTCAATCTAAGAATTAACTTTCTACTTCTTATTCACAGCAGGTTATAGTCCCCTTTTTCCTAGCATCGCCCAAACTGGTATAAACAATACCTATAATTTGTTATTGCAAAAATGTGCCTGACTTGTTGATCAGATCTCAATCTGGTGCATGTCTTGGAAGGAAGGGATGTGTGAGGGGCATCAGGACTGGGACAAGCTGCTGGGAAAACATCTCCAGGACTGATGAGGAGGAAGGAGACCAAGGTATTTCCAACCTTCTTTTCTGCAAGGCTTAAAACAGAATAGTGGTTTCTACCTAACTCTGAGTTCTCTAGAAAGGCAAACCAGCCACTTCGCCCCTTGCTAACAAACTGCACTTTCACTCTTAGGAACCTAGAATACAGTGTGAATGCACGACAGTTCCCCTGTGAGTTTTGGCTTCCCTTGGGGGATAGCACTCCTTCTTTTTCCTTCTTTCCCCTTCCCTCTATACAGCTACTTGGCTTGGCACCTCCGTACCACTTCCTACAGCCTCCTACCTTCCCCAGACAACCCGTCCCAGCCTCTGTCTCTAAGCCCCAGCCTCTGAGCTCAGTGGCTGCCCCAGAAAGGAAGCTGCCAGCCCTGGGTTTCATTTACAGCTAATGAAAGAGGCTGTTTTCTCCAGAGACAAAGTCAGAGGCGTCTTCAGACTGCCACGCACCCTTTCCCTGCAGCCTCCAGCTCTCAGCTTTGACCAGACACCCTGCGTTCTTCCCACCCCTCAAGAAGGGCACCAAAGGGTCCCAACAGAACCTACCAAGGAGAGAGTTCCCCAGTGAACAGGGCAGTTTCCTGATGCGAAGGGAAATAGTGTGTCTATTTCCCTTGGAGTCTATCCAGGTAGAGCAATGTCAAAGACTGGGCTGGGGTACAAAAAGCATTAGGCAGGGACCCCAGAGGACAGTGCAGAATTCTGGCCATCAGACTCCAGAACGTGTTGTTACTGGCTATATCCATTCCTATTGGCAAATGTAGCTTTTGGATAGGATAATGTTTTTCAGTCTGGGCTCGATGTGCCAAGTGTCCTGGGTCAGAGGGAAAGGCTGGTGCCCATGCCAGATGGCAGGGCATGAGGCTGAGAGAGACTGCAGAGCTCGCCAGGGCCCCAGCGGTGGTCCAGGCCTAGCAGAGTCATCACTAGCGCACCGAGGCTGGGTGACAAGGGCAGAGTTATCCGTTTCTGGCCCTTCCTCCAGCTTCACCTCCCAGGCGTGAACAGAAGGGTGACGGAGACCAGCAGAGGGACAGCGACTGTTCAGTGAGAAGTCAACAGCATCTGCTTCCAGAGGCTTTATGGGCCAGAAAGTCTTCATGAGAAAGCTCCCACCTCCAATCCTGGCATTTCTATGCACCCTTCCCCCACCCTCCCTGTTCCATGCCTCCAGTCACCTTCCCTGCCTTTTTTTTTTTTTTTTAAATAGTAGCAGCTCTATTGATGGATTATTCTCATATAATTCATCTATTTAAAGTATTCAGGGGCTTCCCTGGTGCCTCAGATGGTAAAGAATCTGCCTGCCAATGCAGGAGACCCAGGTTCAATCCCTGGGTCAGGAAGATTCCCCTGGAGAAGGAAATGGCAGCCCACTGCAATATTCTTGCCTGGAGAATTCCATGGACAGAGGGGCCTGGTGGGCTATAGTCCCTGGGGTCGCAAAGAGTTGGACAGGACTGAGTAACTAACACTTTCACTGTCCAAGTATAGAACCCAGTGGTTTTTCAGTATATTCAGAGTTGTGTAACCATCAGCACAATGAATTTCCACCCTTTTCACCCCAGCTAACCCATACCCACTTCTGTGAGGATGCAGTGCCGGGACCACCTCCTGGTCACATCACCCTCTCCTTAACCCTTGTTTTATCACCTCTCCTAGAAGCTCTGGGAGCATTTGTATACTTCAGAAGAGAACAATGAATTTTTAAAAGGAGAAATAGTACAGCATTATCCAGAAATCTGACCTGCAATATAGAAAATGATCTAGGAGAACCTCAGAAATAGTAAGATTTCTGTCAAGGAAGTTTATGAGGAACAGGAACTATTAACCACTCCACCAGCTGACTGACCTGATTTTTAAAAAAGAGCTGAAACATCTCAAGAAGACTGTTTATCTCTAAAGCATACATCTATGAGTAATCACTGCCCTTTCCTTTCACTCTTCCCCAAACCTAGGCAACCATGAATCTATTATATTAATACTTTCTGTCTCTGAATTCGTCTATTCTGGACATTGCATATAAATGGGATCATACCATACTTACCTCTTATGCCCCCGCTGGAGCCCAGTTTAAGCCTCCTGGGGCTTGTGTGTCTGCTGGGGACCATGGCACCTGGCTGAGTTACCTGTGCTGATGGATAAGGCAGCAGATCCAAAACATTCACCAACTCCTGCATTCATGCCTTTTCTCTGTGAGTCCCTGTGCTTCCCAGGTGGCGCTAGTGGTAAAGGACCCACCTGCCAGTGTAGGAGATGTAAGAGATAAGGGTTCGATCCCTGGGTTGGGAAAATTCCCCTGAAGAAGGGCATGGCAACCCACTCCAATATTCTTGTATGGAGAATCCCACAGACAGAGAAGCCTGGCAGGATATGGTCCATAGGATCACACACAGTCAGACACGACTGAAGCAACTTAGCACGCAAGCATGCACACCAAGTCCCCTAACTGTTCTCTACAATGATAACCATGGGCTAAAAAGACCCACGGATGTGGAGTCAGGAAATATGGGTGCAAAGACAGGCTTTGCCATTTACCAGCTCTAGGACCTTGAAAGATCACTTAAACCTCCTGGATCCATTTTTCAGCCACAAATCAAGAATAATAAATAAATCTACTTCCCAGCCTTGTTGTGAGGGTTGCACAAGACGGGGCATGTGAACACACACAGCGTACACCATAAAGCCAGATGAAAATAAACACAGCATAACCCCAGCTCCTTCTTGAGTTTATAAACAAAACTGAAGAGCTGGTCTTCTTCTCTGTGTTCTCTCCTCCCACCTCTATTCCTCTATGTTCTTTCCTTTCTGTGCCTATGACAGAGCTGCCAGGGATAACTCAAGAGATGCTGCCCCAAGAAGCCAGGAAAAGAAGAACTGAGCATTTCCCAGGGCTCTTGGGTGAGAACCAAAATGATCGGTCCTGGCTGGGCAGGCTGCAACACACAAAGCGCATGGGCGATGACCAAGAGCCTGGACTTTGGGTTGGGACAGTCCTGGCCTTTAGAACTGCCTTGGTTGTGCCACCTCTGGCAGCCTAACTAACCTCCTCTCCTGTTTCCTCACCTGTACAACTCGAAATAAAAGTAGTTACGACCTCATGAGCTGTGTGCTAGGAATACCTGAGACAAGGGCTTAGCACAGAGCTGGGCTAGTGGTCAAGATAAATTGCAGCCATAGCTATTAGTATTATCCTGGTTGTAACTATTATTTCTGTTATCAGAGAAGGGGATACGGTATTGGTAAAAAGTACAGGCTCCCACATGGATTGAAGTGTATCCATAGAGTTATAACTGTCACCACACGTTCACCACCCACTCCCCAAATAGCCCACATCTGCTTCTGTGAAGACACGGTGCCTGGACCTTCTCTGGTCACGTCGCCCTCAGCTTAACCATTGCTTTACCTATTGTTGTAATAGCTCTGGGAACATCCATGTATTTCAGAAGAGAACATGAAGTTAAAGACAGAAGATGCTATAGCATCTTGGTTTCATGGTTTGAGTTTCATGGTTTGGTTTGAGTTTGGTGGTTTGAGGCCAGGCCCCACTTTCTCTCTGTGCCTCAGTTTCCACAAGGGAACATAGATATGAAAATAGTACCAGACTCATAGTGCAACTGTGAGGGTCAATGAGTTCATATACACAGTGTGTTTAAAATAGTGCCTGACACAGAGAGCTATGGAAGGATTTATTATATTACTTCCCAAGATGGTTTCCCTAATTCTCTCACAGATCACCAACAGCTCTTGGGTATTTTCCATTCACTTTTTCTCTGCAAACCTTGAGTCCCTGTTTCCTGTCTTAAAAGTCCTTCTGATAGTTTTTCAAATTGTAAAATAGCTTCTGGTTTCTATTCCCATTCAACCATCTGTTTATACCCACAAAAGTCCAAGAACTAAAACCATGAGATAGTTCCTCCAGGAAAATGATAATGCCCAGAGACCACCCCCAGGAATGAGGAAAAGTGCCCCCACACCTTGGAGGTGGGTCCTTGCTTACAAGATCCAGCTCATACATTTCTTTCTGGCTGGCTGTTCGAGGCAAGATTAAAGCAATTCCAGCAAATGTCAGCAACTCAAATGCCTGGCCCCCAGAATAAAATCCCATTTCTTCCTTAGCATTCTAGGGGCAGTGAATCTGTGCATGAAGAGGTAAACAGTGATGAAATCCAAAGAACTAGCAAAAAGAAGGTGGAGCAACCGATTATCTTTCCATCTTGCCTCTGCTGATGACATTCTCATTTATTTCAGCTCAGCAAGAAAAAGCTGGGAGAAGCAGCCTGTGATCCTAGATTGAATAACTATCCCAACTATTGTGCTGAGAATACAAGCCTGATGCAGCCAAAGCTTAAATATATTTGCATCTAATCCCCTTATAATCCTTCCTATGGAAGAGTGTAAAAGCTGAACAGGATCGACTGGCATTCCCAGGGTTCGAGGACAGACACTCCTGCCCAAACTCTAAGATGTAATTAGCCAAGGCTGGGTGCTCCTCTGAGAGTTTGAAGCCCAGCACTCATGCTAATGGCAGTGTCCCAGTCCCAGAGGATTTTGGGTACTTGCACACACATGCACACTCACCGATGAACAACAGACTACTGAACCTCCATCGGAGAAGGATCACATTGAATGGGATCTTCAGGGTTGTCCAGCCACCTGTCTCACCCTCATTTTATAGAACTGGGGTCCACAACAAGGATCAACTTGCCCTACTTAACACTCTGCCCCTTCTCTTTTTTGTTTCCTCATTTGTCAAGTGCAAATCATTTTGCCGACAGTGCAGGGGTTCTGAGGACTAGGCAAGAGACATAGGCCCTGAAATGTGGTAGAAGATTAGTAATTTTACTTCTTCCCTTTCTTCTCATGCTGCCCTGATGTGTAATGATGGTGTTTCATTTGTTTTTTCCTGAGCACTTAGTGGGACCACAATCGATCTACCAAATATCAAGGAAGCTGGGAAAGCCACGAAGCTCTCACCTTGCAAGACACAAGCTTCCCACCAAGTGCAGCTGTGGGCAGGGGGTAGGGGGGAGCACTTTTGCAGGCTTTATTCCTTCATCTGTTTATTCAACAAATTCAGTTAGCCATTATTCCAAGCATTTGGGGATACAGTAGTGAGTAAAACAGTTATTGAGAGAGATATATCTTAAACAAACCATTATACTCCTAATTATTTGATTAAAATTCTAATAAGTGATACAAAAGGCAGACTCCTAATTATTTGATTAAAATTCTAATAAGTGATACAAAAGACAGGCATTGTAGGAGTGTATAATAAGGGGACTTAATAGAGCCTGGGGTGGAAGCAGGTGGGCAGTCATCTCAGACTTCTCTGAAGATCTGAAGGAAGGCTTCCTTGAGGAACGTTTATCCTCACATATGGACAGTGAAAGTGAGAGTCACTCAGTTGGGTCCAACTCTTTGCGACCCCATGGACTATACAGTCCATGGAATTCTCCAGGCCAGAATACTGGAGTAGATAGCCTTTCCCTTCTCCAGGGGATCTTCCCAACCCAGGGATCAAACCCAGGTCTCTTGCATTACAGGCATATTCTTTACAAGTTAAGCCACAGGGAATGTTCCAGATACTGAGTTAAGTATTCCACATAGTTATTTTGAATGTTCTCATAAGTTTAGTATAATGATTCCCCATATCCTAAATGAGGAAACTGAGGCTCAGAGGAATTAAGTGACACAGCTCTTAAGTGACAGAGAGAAGATTCAAACTCAGGCTCCAAAAGCAGTCCCCCTCTCTACATTTCTCTGCCAAATTAGCCACTTCTCATCAAAGTGCCGTAAAATCCTGTTAATTACGACTAATGAGAACGAGGTCCTATCCACTACCTGTTCACTGATTTGCAGATTTTTAATATCATTCCTTGCCCCAGGAGAACTCTCCAGGGAACCATCATTACCACACAATTCTTTGGGGAAATGAAACAACAGCTGGCCCTGCCAATCACCATGGCAACACTCCTGTAAGTACATGGAATCATGTCAACAGAAAAAATTTATATATACGTATATGTTCTATAATTGTCCTAAATCACTATGTTACACGTTGACTTGCTGATGACACCATCAGGGCTCAGGTAGAGCTGAGCCCTGTTTTCAATCAGCTTCAAGATCCCTTCCCCTCCTTTGATATTTCCAAGTACCCCATCAAGCTGTGTACAGGCAGGGAGAAAGGTTGCTAGGGAAAAGGGAACATTGCCAAGCTCTGGCCCACAGCAGCACTTGCTTCACTGGCAGTGTTTAAGTGTGGGGACATGACTGGTGTCATGGGCATGGGACTGGTATAGCAGCAAAGAGCCCTGTACTCAGAAATGGCCCACGCTTGGTTTAATGCTCTTGCTAACACCATCTTGAAAAACTCAATAACCTTTGAACCAGACATCTCATGTGTCCATTTTGCAACAGCCGTACAAATTGTGCAGCAGGTCCTGTGTGAGAATACAAGGGATGAAAGGCATTCTGCGCTTTTCCTTCCTAGATAGCATTTTCTCCCATTTTATGCCTCCTTCTCAGATCTGCCCATCCATTCAGTGCTCTAGTTCATGAATTGTTATCAAAACTCAATAGTCTTCCCTCAGAGAATGCACCCATGCCAATATAACCCAAACTGAGTCACTCATAACCCTACAAATAATAACTGCTCTGTGTGTGTGGCCTGCTAGGTGCCAGGTACCACACTCAACTGGGTAACTAACATCATTTCTGATCTGGAAGGTGGGTAGGTACTAGCAGCTCATCTCATAGTTGAGAACACTAAGGCTCAGAGAGATTCAGTGACTTTCCCAAGGTCACACAGTACTTGAGACACAAATCTTGCAACTCTCCCCAAAGGCTGATGCTGGGCTTGACTTGGGCCCAGGTGGTTCTGCCATTACTAGCCCCAGGAGTGCAGCTCCCCTGCCCCATCCACATGTCCAGAGTTTCTGGCTCTTCTGATCTATTCCAGACTTGGATGAGACACCTTCCAGCCTGGTGTGGGAACGGATATCCTGGGAGGCTGCCAACAGGACATGAGGATACAACTTTGAAGTAAGGAAGAGCTGGCTTCCCACTGGGCACAATGAGTGGGAAATTGGGGTTAAGAGGAAGCTGGGCACAGACATCTCCTCTCCCCTTCTCTCCATGGACTACTTCTGTCATTTGCAATCAAGGGAAGCCCACCTAGAATGGTATATTCCCACTGAAGGGAACTAGAATGCAGCAGTGGGAAGAGGCTGAGAGCCTGATAGACTTGAGTTTGGACCTGGAACTCCATCACTCTCTAGCTCTGAACCATGAGGAGTAATTGAACCTCTCAGTTCCCTTAGGTAAAAAATCACGGGAATAATACCACATTTCAAGGAAAATATAAGGATCTAATGAGGTTATATATATATATATAAATATAAACATGCGGAGCACTGATCCCCATCTCCCCACCTCCCGCCCCGTATCTGCTCAAAATGCTGATCCCTTTTTCCTTGTCTTCCATGTTGGTGGCAGGGACTATCTGTGGAGGCAGATTTTTCTTCAGTCCCCAGGCCCTGTTGGGTTTGGTCAGAAAGCACTATTAGGCACTCTGAATTGTCCTCATCCTGGGCACTTTGGACTGAGGAAACAAGACCTAGAGGCCTACCCCAGAAATCAAAGTTTCATAAACTCTCATCCCTGAAGCATAACTCACAGATAACATAGCTCCAACTCTCATACAGACTGCTTTGAAAATCTTTAAGAAGTGGTTATTCAGTTTGGACTGAATACCTCTAGTAACAGGGAATTCACTCCCTCACAAAGGGAGCATGTTTCATTTTTACACAGCTCTGACATGAACAAAATATTTAGTTTGCTTCTCCCATCAGGCTGGGAATCTTCGACAGGGGGGAAGCCCCAGATTTCTACCACATAGCATGATCAAAGCCTTAAAAGCTCCTGTATGTATGCCACCATCGTGCACCTAGAAGAGATCTTAGGAAAAGACAGGACGTAACTCACTTTAACAGGTACCATGTTTACATAGCACTTTGTATTCACACATCATGGTCATAATAACAGGATCCTGGGAGATTAAAGATCACAAATCCTCTGGCAAACCTCCCATCCAGAGGTGAAGTCTATGACCCAATCTGGGAAGGCTCTATGTCTTCTCTGACCAATAGAATACGGCAGAAGTGACACAGTGCCACTCTGCAGGGTCAGGCTTTATGAAGCTGGAAGATCCCATTCCCTATCATCTGGAACACTGTCTCAGAGAACACTGGACATCAAACCCTGAGACCACAGTGCTGATGCAGCCACATGTAGTTGATCCAGTTTACAGTCCCAGCTGAGCCCAGCCTTCACGTCATCCATGCTGCTAAGGCACCATACATGTGAGTGAAACCATCTTGTACCTGCCCAGCCAGCTCATCACTGATTGAATTCTGTGATTAGCCTTAGTTAAAGCCATGAGGAGCAGAAGAATCAATCGGCAGAGCCCTATCTGAAACCTTGACCCACAAGATTGTAAGTTATAATCAAATGGCTGTTATTTTAACTTACTAATTTTTTAAAAATTCATTTATTTTTTATTGAAGGATTTAAGTTACTAAATTTTGAGGTGATTTGTTATGCAATAAGATATAACTGGAACAATCATCACCTCATCCAACAGATGAAGAAACAGGAGCTGAGCGATCTAAATGGATTGCCTAGACAATGGGGTGCCAACAAGTTGGGCTTGAACCCAAGACTTCTCAATCTCGGTCCTATTTTCTACCTCGTCTTGATGAAATTATGAATGCATATAATCAGCAGCAGCAAGGAGTACTCATCATTCATTATAATTTTAGCTCAAGTAACATCATGGTGGAGAGTTCTGACAAAACGTGGTCCACTGGAGAAGGGAATGGCAAACCACTTCAGCATTCTTGCCGTGAGAACCCCATGAACAGTATGAAAAGGCAAAAAGATATGACACTTAAAGATGAACTCCCCAGGTCAGTAAGGTGCCCAATGTGCTACTGGAGAAAGTGGAGAAATAGCTCCCTAAAGAATGAAGAGATGGAGCCAAAGCAAAAACAACACCCAGCTGTGGATGTGACTGTGATGGAAGCAAGGTCCAATGCTGTAAAGACCAATATCACATAGGAACCTGGAATGTTAGGTCCATAAATCAAGCTAAACTTGAAGTGGTCAAACAGGAGATGGCAAGAGTGAACATCAACATTTTAGGAATCAGTGAACTAAAATGAACTGGAATGTGTGAATTTAACTCAGATGACCATTATATCAACTACTGTGGGCAAGAATCCCTTAGAAGAAACAGAGTAGCCCTCATCGTCAACAAGAGTCCGAAATGCAGTACTTGGGTGCAATCTCAAAAATGACAGAATGATCTCTGTTTGTTTCCAAGGCAAACCATTCAATATCACAGTAATCCAAGTCTATGCCCCAACCAGTAATGCTGAAGAAGCTGAAGTTGAACAGTTCTGTGAAGACCTACGAGACCTTTTAGAACTAACACCAAAAAAGATGTCCTTTTCATTACAGAGGACTGGAATGCAAAAGTAGGAAGTCAAGAAATACCTGGAGTAACAGGCAAATTGGCCTTGGAGTACAGAACGAAGCAGGGCAAAGGCTAACAGAGTTTTGCCAAGAGAAAGCACTGGTCATAGCAAACACCCTCTTACCACAATACAAGAGTTGACTCTACACACGGACATCACCAGATAGTCAATACCAAAATTAGATTGATTACATTCTTTGCAGCCAAAGATGGAGAAGCTCTATACAGTCAGCAAAAACAAGACCAGGAGCTGACTGTGGCTCAGATCATGAACTCTTTATTGCAAAATTCATTAAATTGAAGAAAGTAGGGGGAAACACTAGACCACTCAGGTATGACCTAAATCAAATCCCTTATGATTATAGAGTGGAAATGACAAATAGGTTCCAGGGATTATATCTGATAGACAGAGTTCCTGAAGAACTATGGACGGAGGTTCGTGACATTGTACATAAGGCAGGGATCAAGACCATCCCCAAGAAAAAAGAAATGCAAAAAGGCAAAATGGTCTGAGGAGGCCTTACAAATAGCTGAGAAAAGAAGAGAAGTGAAAGGCAAAGGAGAAAAGGAAAGATATAGCCATTTGAATCAGAGTTCCAAAGAATAGCAGGAGATAAAAGAAAGCCTTCCTCGGTGATCAATGCAAAGAAATAGAGGAAAACAATAGAATCGGAAAGATGGGAGATCTCTTTAAGAAAATAAGAAATACCAACGGAATACTTCATGCAAAGATGGGCACAAAAAAGGACAGAAATGGTATGGACCTAACAGAAGCAGAAGATATTAAGAAGAGGTGGCAAGAATACACAGAAGAACTATACAAAAAAGATTTTCATGACCCATATAACCACGATGGTGTGATCACTTACCTAGAGCCAGATATCTTGGAATGCAAAGTCAAGTGGGCCTTAGGAAGCATCACTACAAACAAAGCTAGTGGAGGTGATGGAATTCCAGTTGAGCTATTTCAAATCCTAAAAGATGATGCTGTGAAAGTGCTACACTCAATATGCCAGCAAATTTGGAAAACTTAGCAGTGGCCACAGGACTGGAAAAAGTCAGTTTTCATTCCAATCCCAAAGAAGGACAATGGCAAAGAATTTCCAAACTACTGCACAATTGTACTCATCTTACACGCTAACAAAGTAATGCTCAAAATTCTCTAAGCCAGGTTTCAACAGTACGTGAACTGTGAACTTCCAGATGTTCAAGCTGGATTTAGAAAAGGTAGAGGAACCAGAGATCAAATTGCCAACATTCGTTGGATCATAGAAAAAGCAAGCAAACTCCAGAAAAACATCTACTTCTGCTTTTTGACTATGCCAAAGCCTTTGACTGTGTGGATCACAGCAAACTGTGGAAAATTCTTCAAAAGATGGGAATACCAGACCACCTGACCAGCCTCCTGAGAAATCTGTACGCAGGTCAAGAAGCAACAGTTAGAACTGGACATGGAATAACAGAGTAGTTCCAAATTGGAGAAAGAGTATGCCAAAGCGTATATTGTCACTGTGCTAATTTAACTTATATGCAGAGTACATCATGTGAAATGCCAGACTGGATGAAGCACAAGCTGGAATCAAGATTGTTGGGAGAAATATTATTAACCTCAGATACACAGATGACACCATCCTTATGGCAGAATGTGAAGAGGAACTAAAGAACCCCTTGATGAAAGTCAAAGAGGAATGTGAAAAAGCTGGCTTGCAACTTTCAAAAAAACAAAGATCATGACATCCGGTCCCATCACTTCATGGGAAATAGATGGGGAAACAATGGAAATAGTATAGACTTTATTTTCTTGGGCTCCAAAATCACTGCAGGTAGTGACTGAAGCCATGAAATTAAAAGACGCTTACTCCCTGGAAGAAAAGCTATGACCAACGTAGACAGCATATTAAAAAGCAAAGACATTACTTGGCCTACAAAGGCCCATCTAGTCAAAGCTATGGTTTTTCCAGTAGTCATGTATGGATGTGAGAGTTGGACTATAAAGAAAGCTGAGCACCAAAGAATTGATGCTTTTGAACTGTGGTGTTGGAGAAGACTCTTGAGAGTCCCTTGGTGGTGTGGGGAGGGGAGAGGGAGGAGGGTTCAGGATGGGGAACACGTGTATACTGGCGGCGGATCCATCTTGATGTATTGTAAAAGCAATACAATGTTGTAAAGTTAAGCAAAATAAAAATATATATATATAAATAAATAAATAAATAAATTCCTCCAGTGAAAAACAAAAAAAAAAGAGAGAGTCCCTTGGACTGCAAAGAGATCCAACCAGTCAGTCCTAAAGGAAATCAGTCCTGCATAGTCATTGGAAGGACTGGTGCTGAAGCTGAAGCTCCAATACTTTGGCCACCTGATGCAAAGAACTAACTCATTGGAAAAGACCCTGATGCTGAGAAAGATTGAAGGCAGGAGGAGAAGGGGATGACAGAGGATGAGATGGTTGGATGGCATCACCGACTGGATGGACATGAGTTTGAGTAAGCTCCAGGAGTTGGTCATGGACAGGCAAGCCTAGTGTGCGGCAGTCCATGGGGTCGCAAAGAGTCGGACATGTCTGAGCGACTGAACTGAATATTACTGCACTTCCAAAGCCTGATACCAGTGAAATTCTAAGTGCTTTATCCCCATTTCCATGTTTAATCCACATAATAATCCTATGAGGTAAGTGCTATTATAATCTCTAATTTGTATATAGGGAAACTGAGGCATAGAATGACTGGGTAACTTGCCAAATGTCATGTAGCTAAAGAGGAGCAGAGCAGGGATTTGAGCCCAGATATTTTGGCTCCTGAGACCAAGCATGAGACCTCAGTACTTAAGTACTGAGGCATACTGTTATTCAAAAAAGTCAGAATATCTTAAATCTCTTAAACTCAGAGATGATCTGAACTCATGGCCATTATGTGTGGCTCAGTGCCATGTTGGCTCCCACCATGAGTTCTTAATTTTGAAAGATCTCCAGAAGCTTCTGGGAGACTTGAGACCCACCCATGGTTCACTTACAAGACAAAGCAAAGCTATAAAGTACATAAATGCTTGATATCCAATTGGGTGAAGGGAAGCATCTTTGCATCTGCATGAAACCCTGACAGAGAAGTCAGGCCACCCAACGAATGCCACAATTAATTTCCCAGCGCGCACCATTGCCTGTGGGAAGAGGAGGCGCCGGCTCATTTCTTATTCATGAAGTCACACTGCCAAGCTTCATTTGCATGAAGTAATTTCTGCTGCTGCTGTCCCACCATAAAATAAATCCGTTTCTCCTACAAGATCTGGTCCCTTTACACCAAGAGAGATAAGTAAGCAATATATGCAGAAGGAACACACCCTTTGGACCATTTTAATCAGAAACATGTCTGTAACTAACACTAAGTGATTTTACAGGAATATAAAATATCTCCAACTCCAAGTACTCAAAGACAACCCTGCCTCAAGATCTGTTTTGTGGAGTGCTTACCATTTTTTTTTCCCACTTGGCCAAATGTTGAGATTTTACAGGCAGTGGAATCGTGGAACTATAGCTACGGCACCATTGTCCAGAAAAGAAGAAGGAGGAGAGGAGGCAGCCAGTAGCCTACCAAATCCTGATGAAATGAATTACTGGAAATGTAGGTGACCCTTTGCATGGCAGGCAAAGCAGTGGTCCTGCAAAGATGTTCGCATCCTAGTTGCTGGAACTTGTGAATATGCTACCTCACATGCAGAAGGGACTCTGCAAACGTGATTAAGGTGAAGGACCTTGACATGTAAGAGTCCTGGATTTCCAGGTGAGCCCGATCTAACTGTGTGAATCCTTCAAAGTGGAGGAACTTTCCCGACCATAGTCAGTCAGAGAGACATGACTACAAATGAATGACCAGAGAGATGCAATGTTGCTGGCCTGGAAGATGGAGGCACAGGGCCCCAAATCAAGGAACATGGGCAGCACCCAAAAACTGGAAGTGACTAGGAAACAGATTAGCCTCTAGACCCTCCAGGAAAACACACAGCCCTCTTGACACCTTGACTTTGAGACTTCTAGACTTCTAACCTATAGAACTGTAAAACCGTACATTTGTGAGGTTTTAAGCCACTAGTTCAGCTCAGTTTAGTCGTTCAGTCATGTCCAACTCTTTGCAGCCCCATGGACTGCAGCACACCAGGCTTCCCTGTCCATCACCAACTCCAGGAGCTTACTCAAACTCATGTCCATGGAGTCGGTGATATCATCCCACCATCTCATCCTCTGTCATCCCCTTCTGCTCCTGCCTTCAATCTTTCCCAGCATCAGGGCCTTTAGCCACTAAGTTTGTATTAATTTGTTACGGCAGCCACAGAAAGTGAAGGCACCATCTATCAAGAATTCTCTCTACCCTGCCTGATTCACCTCATCTATCAGCAACAGTGTTACTGAAAATATCAGAGTGATTTAGAGAAAACATCTGGAAGTTTTTTAAAGTATTAAAGTGATGTGGAGGTAACATTTTACTATTATTAATATTATTATTTCAGCTGACTATACTTCATCTAAGAGAGACAGTTCAATAGAGATAGCTGAGACTTTCCATTTCATAGTGCTTCAAATCATTTAAGCAATACTCATTTAATGGTAGTTACCCTCTGATCAAATATTTTCCCAGAGGTGATAAAAAGGAAAAAAAAAGGAGAAATATGTCATCATTTCTCCTGGCCATCTTTTAAGATCCATCCCAGATATTAACAGGGGAGGGGTGTATTGCTATTTATGGCCATTAGAGCCACAGTGATGCTATGTAATAACATACCTTAACTGTCCATTGCTGAAAACAATAAGCATTCATTTCACGCAGGTGTCTGTGGATCTATGATTTAGGCTGGGCTTGGCTGGGCAATGCTGGCAGCAGCCCAGCTCACTCTCATGATGGGTAGATGATGGTTGGGTGACCCCACTCTTCTCTACATCTCTCTCACCCTCCACCAGGCTAGCCTGAGCGTCTTCTCATGGCAATGGAACAGAAGCAAGAGCAAGAGTGGGGTTGTCTTTTCAAGTCTCTGCATGTGTCACATCTAACGTCCAAAACATGGCACAGTCCAGCCTTAGAAGCAAGTAAGTAGTTTTTTGGGTGTTGCTCAGTTGTGTCTAACTCTTTGTGACCCGATAGACTGCAGCCCATGAGCCTCCTCTGTCCATGGAATTTTCCAGTATTCTTATACTGGAGCCGGTTGCCATGTCCTACTCCGAGGGATCTTTGATCCTTGGATCAGGTCAGAACCCTCATCTCTTATGTCTCCTGCATCAACAGGCAGATTATCACTGAGCCACCTGGGAAGCCCCTGAGTGGTTCTTTAAGAGTAAAAGAAAATACAAAGACATGTGGCAAAGGACATGGATACAGTGTGTGTGTGTGTGTGTCCATGTGTGTGTGTGTGTCCATGTGTGTGTGTCCATGTGTGTGTGTCCATGTGTGTGTCCGTGTGTCCGTGTGTGTGTGTCCGTGTGTGTGTGTCCGTGTGTGTGTGTGTGTGTGAAGAACTGAGGTCATCAATACAGTTAATCTACCATAGAGAAGAAAAGCAGAGAAAATGGTGTCATCTTTGTTTGAGATTTATGTCAACATGATACCATTATTTTCTCATTTAATTATTTTTTTAAACAATGGATCTGATTTTAACATGTTTTTTTTCAGAATTATAATTAAAATTTTTTATTATTGAAGTGTAGCTGATTTACAATGTTGTGCTAGTTTCAGATATACAGCAAAGTGATTCAGTTATGCTGTGCTATGCTTAGTCGCCCAGTCAAGTCCAATTCTTTGTGACCCCATGGACTGTAGCCTGCCAGGCTCTTCTGTCCATAGGGATTCTCCAGGCCAGAATACTGAAGCAGGTTGCCATGCCCTTCTCCAGGGGATCTTCCCAACCCAGGGATTAAACCCAGGTCTCCTGCTCTGCAGGTGGATTCTTTACCATCTGAGCCACCAGGGAAGCCCCGGAATACTGGAGAGGGTAACCTATCCCTTCTGCAGGGGGGCTTCCCAACCCAAGGATCAATCTGGGTTCTCCTGCATTGCAGGCAGATTCTTTATCAGCCAAGCTATCAGGGAAGCCAAATTAAGTTATACATACATACATATATGTGTATATGCATATTCTTATTTAGATTCTTTTCCCTTATAGGTTATTCAAAATATTAAGTATAGTTCTCTGTGATATACAGTAGGTCCGTGTTGGTTATCTATTTTACATAAAGCAGTGAGTATATGGGGCTTCCCAGGTGATAAGTACCTACTGTAAGCCAGTAACTCATCTAGGGGACATGGAAATAAACACAACCTATCTTATGCAGTGAGGTCACATTGTAATAGAATGTCTAAGATGACTGTTTAGGGGGCAAAGGAACAGTGTATGATATGCTTCCACAATGTGTTAGGCCCAGGCCAATAACGGGATAAAATGTAAACAGTATATTGTCTCTTTTACTGCCCACAATAGCCCTGAAAGGTAGGCACTGTGCTCATCCCTATTCAATAGATGGAGACATCAAGGCTGAGAGGGTGAAGCCAGGCACATGCCCAAGTTCAAGATACTGAGGTACAACTCATTCCAAAGCCCAGATTCATTCTGCTGCACTCTGGAAAGCATCCCTTCGCTGACTCAACAGCTATTTCAGTGCTCAGCACAGCTCCTTAGAAATGACTCATGATACTTCTCCTGCCCAGCATCTGTCAGACCTCACCAACTGCAAACAGAATCCCGACCCTCTCCCACCTTCACCCCAGTGTGGGGTCATCATGGTTGAGAGATGCTAACTAGCTCCTTTAAAAAAAAAAAAAAAAAAAACAGCAACAACAAAAACTCTCCAGGAAAAACAATTCATCATCATTACTGTAACCTCTGGTTCGCTTCAATCTCAGGCTCCTGGCCTTTTATTTATGGTGCTTTCACAGTGGTTCCACGTCATTAATTGCTCACTGTTGAGGCCGATTAGATGAGGGCAGCACTCCTGGAAAAATCGCCCTGCCCAGGTGGTAAGTGCTGCTTTGTCTGCCTAGGGTGCTGGCTCTGTCCTCGGAGAAATACAACCACCCAGAGGTGGTCTGAGCAGGTTGGCTGGGCTGTAGGGCTCGCATAAAACAGATGGACTATAGACAGATGTTAACTGTGGATTTACTTCAACAAAACAGATTTGAACATGACGAGAGGTGAAACTAATGGCTTAATCATAATACCTTGCTACTAAGTCAAGAAAAACCTAGGGGAAAAGCTTCTTTAATGACAGAGCTGTCAACCTAATGTATTAAATCTGGATGAGCAAAGCTTTGTATATCTGAATGTGACGTGACACTCAAGAGCATATGCCGAACCTGGATTACCAGCTACTTGAGAGCAAGGACCCTAGCCTTCCATCTTCAGAACATGGCAGATAGCAGTAGCTCAATCAATATTTGGGTGAATGAATGTGTGGATGAGTGAACAGATGGACAGAAGGATCCATGAATGAATACAACTGGATAAAATGAGGATGAACAGGGAAGAGTAAATGTCTGTGGAAGAAATAAATGGATTTGTGATTTTCTTGATTAAAGTTTCACACTATGTATAGAAGTGGGTAGGAACAGGGAGAAAACATTTATTGAGTACTTCCTATATGTCAACATGATACATATATTTTCTTATTTAATTCTTTTTTAAAAAACAATGAATCTGGATTTAACATGCCTGTTTTCAGAATTATAATTAAAACTTTTTTATTACTGAACTCTAGTTGATTTACAAGGTTATGTCAGTTTCAGATATACAGCAAAGTGATTCAGTTATACATACATATATGTGTGTATATATATTCTTTTTCAGATCCTTTTCCCTTATAGGCCATACAAAATATTAAATATAGTTTCCTGTGATATACAGTAGGTCCTTATTATTTATCTATTTTATATAAAGGCTATATATTGTCACCCTGTTTATTTAACTTATATGCAGAGTACATCATGAGAAATGCTGGACTGGAAGAAACACAAGCTGGAATCAAGATTGCTGGGAGAAATATCAATAACCTCAGATATGCAGATGACACCACCCTTATGGCAGAAGGTGAAGAGGAACTCAAAAGCCTCTTGATGAAAGTGAGAGTGAAAAAGTTGGCTTAAAGCTCAACATTCAGAAAACGAAGATCATGGCATCTGGTCCCATTACTTCATGGGAAATAGATGGGGAAACAGTGGAAACAGTGTCAGACTTTATTTTTCTGGGCTCCAAAATCACTACAGATGGTGACTGCGGCCATGAAATTAAAAGACGCTTACTCCTTGGAAGGAAAGTTATGACCAACCGAGATAGCATATTCAAAAGCAGACATTACTTTGCCAACAAAGGTTTGTCTAGTCAAGGCTACGGTTTTTCCTGTGGTCATGTATGGATGTGAGAGTTGGACTGTGAAGAAGGCTGAGCGCCAAAGAATTGATGCCTTTGAACTGTGGTGTTGGAGAAGACTCTTGAGAGTCCCTTGGACTGCAAGGAGATCCAACCAGTCCATTCTGAAGGAGATCAGCCCTGGGATTTCTTTGGAAAGAATGATGCGAAAGCTGAAACTCCAGTACTTTGGCCACCTCATGCGAAGAGTTGACTCATTGGAGAAGACTCTGATGCTGGGAGGGATTGGGGGCAAGAGGAGAAGGGGACGACAGAGGATGAGATGGCTGGATGGCATCACTGACTTGATGGATGTGAGTCTGAGTGACCTCTGGGAGTTGGTGATGGACAGGGAGGCCTGGCATGCTGCGATTCATGGGGTCACAAAGAGTCAGACATGACTGGGCGACTGATCTGATCTGATCTGAATGTGTATATGGGGCTCCCCAGGTGGCTCAGTGATAAAGAATCCGCCTGCCAATGCAGGAGACACAGGCTTGATCGCTGGGTCAGGAAGATCCCCCTGGAGAAGGAAATGGCAACTTACTCCAGTATTCTTGCCTGGGAAATCCCATGGACAGAGAAACGTGGCAGGCTACAGTCCACAGGGTCGCAAAGAATCAGACACGACTTAGTGACTACACAACAACAAAGTGTGTATATGTAATCCCAAATTCCTAATTGATGCACCTCCTTTTCCCTTTTCTCACTTCTAATTGTACCTCTCTGGAGTTGCTTTAATCATCCCCTGTTTGTAGAAAGAGATGCTGAGGCTCAGAGAGGTTACGTAAGGGAACTGGCCAAAGACGCTAGGGTTCCATCTGAGTCTGCCTACTTCCTAAAGCCTGTGGCCTCCCCACCAGGAGTCGGGAGACCTTTCAGGCACCTGGCTTAATAGCGAAGGAAACTGAGGCAGGGAGAAGCATGTGATATGACCACAGCCATCAGCAGGCTGTGTGTAAAAAAGAACTGGGGAGCTACTAAGATCTGTTGTCCTCATCTCTAGAGGGGCCACATGGGAAATGGGGACAGCCTGGAGACACTGAAGTCACCAGGGTGGCATATACAGAGCTGGGGGCTGCGCTCTGGAGCCAGGCTGCCTGTTTTGAGTCCTGGCTCCATCACTCCCCAAGCACATGTTCTTGGGCAAGTTAGTTAACTTCTTGGTACCTCCAATTCCTTATCTGTAAAATTAAGACAATAACAAAATGATTTCAGGATGACCACAAGCACTAAATGGGCTCTCTGACAGGATCTGGCTCAGAATAAGCCAGTCGTGGACATTAGTGACCATTTCCAGAATTAGCAGATCTAAGATCCTTATCGTTGCTCGCTGCTCCAAAACCGGCAAACCCCCAACTCAGTATGGTGCTTGAGCAGAAAAGGCCTTCTGGAGGCCTTTTTGCCAGCTGATGTTTGGGAGCAAGAGCTGGGCTAACGGAGACATTCTGAAAGGAAATTGCATTTTCTCTTGGTGGTTTTCCGGTCACAAGTTCAGGTGGCTGGCTTAACTTTTGGTTTGCAAAATCCACTCGTTCCCACCCAATGATGAATGACAAAAACACTTGGAGCCTCAGGGACTTGGGGCCAGGAGCTGCAGCCAGTCATCGAACCATGGAAAAGGAAGGACAAAATTTAAAATTAGAAAGGGAGCCTGGGTGAATCTGAGGCTGTGAAAGGCCAAGGAATAGCAAACAGCCCATCCAGGAAGACTCCCACATTCTAAATTGTATTTTTTCCAGTATGTTCTGATACATTCAATCTTTGTCATGGGGTGCAAGCCTGAACAGTGTGTAAACAACTCTCCATTATTAAACATCTACTATATACGTCGACTATGTTTTATTTCACAAATACCTACATAGCACTTAAGATATGCCAGACAGTGCTAAGCACTATATAAAAATTCATTCATTCAATTGTCATCACCATCCTACAAGGCAGAGACTATTACTATTGCCATTTTACAGAAGCAGAGAGGCACAGAAAGGTGAAGAAATGTGCTCAAACTCAAAAAGCTAACATCTGGTAAAACTGGATTCAACACCTTCACTGCTATACTTCAGAGTGGGTACCAGCTGGAATGGATGGTGTCCATCTTTACCCCTAAGAGCACCCAGGAAGGTGGCTGTTATTACTCTCCATGTTGCAGTGAGGAATCAGAGGCACAGGGAGATTAAGTAATGTGTCAAAGCACAGCCAGTGAAATTCTGAGTTAATTAACCCCAGGTTTGGAATGAATGCAAAACCTGGGAGCCCCTCCCTTGAGGAGCTGACCTGATCTTAAAAATAGTTCAGCAGACTGTTGTGTTTTTTTTAAGTGATCACATCACAAATTTTCTGAAATAATGCTAACTTCATGTCATTTTAGAAACAGATTTTCATTAGTGGCCTGTTATGGTAACCTGTCTCCAAGATGGCCCGAGACACAAGAGACGACTCTACACATGGACATCACCAGATGTTTGATACTGAAATCAGATTGATTATATTCTTTGCAGCCAAAGATGGAGAAGGTCTATACAGTCAGCAAAAACAAGACCAGGAGCTGACTGTGGCTCAGATCATGAACTCCTTATTGCCAAATTCAGACTTAAGTTGAAGAAAGTAGTGAAAACGACTAGATCATTCAGGTATGACCTAAATCAAATCCCTTACAATTATACAGTGGAAGTGAGAAATAGAATCAAGGGATTAGATCTGATAGATAGAGTGCCTGAAGAACTATGAACAGAGGTTCATGACATTGTACAGGAGACAGGGATCAAGACCATGCCCAAGAAAAAGAAATGCAAAAAGGCAAAATGGTTGTCTTAGAAGGCCTTACAAATAGCTGTGAAAAGAAGAGAAGCGAAAAGCAAAGGAGAAAAGGAAAGATATACCCACTACAAGCAGAGATACAAAAGCCTTCTTCAGTGATCAAGGCAAAGAAATAGAGGAAAACAACAGAATGGTAAAGACTAGAGATGTCTTCAAGAAAATTAGAGATATCAAGGAAACATTTCATGCAAAGATGGGCTCAATAAAGGATAGAAACAGTATGGGCCTAACAGAAGCAGAAGATATTAAGAAGAGGTGGCAAGAATATACAGAAGAACTATACAAAAAAGATCTTCATGACCCAGATAATCATGATGGTGTGATCACTCACCTAGAGCCAGAGATCCTGGAATGCGAAGTCAAGTGGGCCTTAGGAAGCATCACTACAAACAAAGCTAGTGGAGGTGATGGAATTCCAGTTGAACTATTTCAAATCCTAAAAGATGATGCTGTGAAAGTGCTACACTCAATATGCCAGCAAATTTGGAATACTCAGCAGGGGCCACAGGACTGGAAAAGGTCAGTTTTGATTCCAATCCCAAAGAAAGTCTATGCCAAATAATATTCAAACTACCACACAATTGCACTCATCTTACACGCTAGCAAAGTAATGCTCAAAATTCTTCAAGCCAGGCTTCATCAGTACATGAACCATGAACTTTCAGATGTTCAAGCTGGATTTAGAAAAGGCAGAGGAACCAGACATCAAATTGCCAACATTGTTGAATCATCAAAAAAAACAAGAGAGTTCCAGAAAAACATCTATTTCTGCTTTATTGACTATGCCAAAGCCTTTGACTGTGTGGATCACAACAAACTGGAAAATTCTTCAAGAGATGGGAACACCAGACCACCTGACCTGCCTCTTGAGAAATCTGTATGCAAGTCAGGAAGCAACAGTTAGAACTGGACATGGAACAACAGACTGGTTCCAAATAGGGAAAAGAGTACATCAGGGATGTACATTGTCATTGTGCTTATTTAACTTATATGCATAGTGCTTCATGAGAAACACTGGGCTGGATGAAGCACAAGCTGGAATCAAGGTTGCCAGGAGAAATATCAATAACCTCAGATATGCAAATGACACCACCCTTATGGCAAAAAGTGAAGAAGAACTAAAGAGCCTCTTGATAAAAGTGAAAGAGGAGAGTGAAAAAGTTGGCTTAAAACTCAACATTCAGAAAACGAAGATCATGGCATCTGGTCCCATCACTTCATGGCAAATAGATGGAGAAACAGTGGAAACAGTGATAGACTTTATCTTTTGGGGCTCCAAAATCACTGCAGATGGTGACTGCAGCCATGCAATTAAAAGACACTTGCTCCTTGGAAGGAAAGTTATGACCAACCTAAATAGCATATTCAAAAGCAGAGACATTACTTTGCCAACAAAGGTCCATCTAGTCAAAGCTATGGTTTTCCCAGTAGTCATGTATAGATGTGAGAGCTGGACTATAAAGAAAGCTGAGCACTGAAGAATTGATGCTTCTGAACTGTGGTGTTGGAGAAGACTCTTGAGAGTCCCTTGGACTGCAAGGAGATCCAACCAGTGTATCCTAAGGAAATCAGTCCTGCATATTCATTGGAAGGACTGATGTTGAAGCTGAAATTCCAGTACTTTGGCCACCTGATGTGAAGAGCTGACTCACTGGAAAAGACCCTGATGCTGGGAAAGATTGAAGGCGGGAGGAGAAGGGGACAACAGAGGATGAGATGGTTGGATGGCATCACTGACTCCGTGGACATGAGTTTGAGTAAACTCCAGGAGCTGGTGATGCACAAGGAGATCCATGGGTTGCAAAGAGTCAGACAGGACTGAGAGACTGAACTGAACTGAAGATGTCCCGGGCGATCCTTGCCTAGTAACTGTGCCCTTGCAAAGCCCTCTCCAACCCTGCACCAGACTGACCTGTGTGACAGATTGGATGCTGCAGACCTAACTATGTGTGGCTTCTGAGACTAGATGACAAAACACACTGAGGCTTCTGCCTTGCTCTTACTCGAGTTACCTGCTTTAGAGGAAGTATCTGCCATGTTGCAAGGATACTCAAGCAGCCCTTTGGAGAGGTGCACCCGTGAGAAACTGAAGCCTCTCCCACCATGAGCACTAACTTGTCAGGCATCTGAGTGGATGTCTTAGAAGTGGATCCTCCAGTCCCCTTGGAACCATCAGATGAACACAGTCCTGCCTAACATCTGCTCCACAACCTCCTGAGAGACCTGGAGCCAGACCCACCCAGCCAAGCTGCTTCCAGATGCCTGGCTCTCAGAAACTCTGAGATGATGTTTATTGTTCTCATCCACTAAATTTGGGGGTAGTTTATTACACAAGAGAAAACAAATTACATATCTAAACATGAACTTTTTTTTTAACCCTTTGAAGATAATTTTCTTTAAATCAGAAAAATCCTGAGAATGTGTCTCAATAGTCTATTTGGCAAATAACAATCATACTATGACTCTGATTCTCACCTAATTCCATAGCCCCCAGGTTCTCTATAGCCCTAGTTTGTGTAGAATTCCCTTCTCTTCAGACTTGCTATTCTTAGAAATCCTTTTCTTTGGGTGTCTCAGCTGCATTCACTGTGTTAGATGACCAGTTTGGGACAATGTGATCTCCAAATCCAACACTATACCTGCATCCTTCATTTGATGTCCTCTCTCCTGCTCTTGGGCTTCCCTGTTGGCTCAGAGGTTAAAGCGTCTGCCTGGAATGTGGGAGACCCAGGTTCGATCCCTGGGTTGGGAAGATCCCCTGGAGAAGGAAATGGCAACCCACTCCAGTACTCTTGCTTGGAGAATCCCATGGAGGGAGGAGCCTGGTAGCCTACAGTCCATGGGGTTGCAAAGAGTCGGACATGACTGAGCGACTTCACTTCACTTCACTTCTCCTGCTCTCGGTGGCCCTCCCTTACCTATGCTGAAATATCAATTAATCAGAGAAGCCCTGGTAGCAATGTCTGCCACTTCCCCTGACTCTAGCACTGCCATCCTCCTTCCCAGGTTGATTTTTTTTCTCTATAAGTCTTATTGCATCTCACACACACACACACACACACACACACACACACACACACACACACACACACACCCTGGTGGTTCAGTGATAAGGAATCTGCGTGCCAATATAGGAGACGTAGGTTTGATCTCTGGATCAGAAAGATCCCCTGGAGAAGGAAATGGCAACCCACTCCAGTATTCTTGCCTGGGAAATCCCATGAACGGAAGAGCCTGGCAGGCTATAGCCCATGGAATCTCAGAAGAGTTGGACACAACTTAGTGACTGAACAACAACAACTAAATACATATATATGGTTGTTTATTGTCTTCCCTCCCATCCATGCATTTAGGTTTTATGAGAACATAGATACAGTGCCTAGAACAGTTCCTAGAACACAACTCGCCCCTTGGTGGATGTTTGCTGAATGAATAAGTGAGAGCTTTTTCATGTTCAAGTGCTCCTATATGCAGTGCAGTCCAGAAATGTTACTCAGCATATTTCACAGGCTGTATGTTACCAGTCAGTGTCACCTCCTCCAGGCGGTTTTCCTTTTCCCAGTCTTAACCCTGATTCCTTCTGGGGTCTCACAGCTGGTTTGCCTTCATTTGTCACAACTAGAAACATAGCACCCTGTGGTGGTCTGCTGAAAGCCTGTCATTCCCACTCGAGTCTGTGCATCTGGACCCTGCCTCACTTCCGGTTGCTCTAACCGACAGCCTGGTGCTCAGCTGAATGACAGAAATGGCCAAGGTGAGATAAGGAAAGAACAAATGCACAGAAAACAGTTTTCCCTAGGGCACTTAACTGTCACAGCCTGATCAGACAGTTGAGTTCATGCTGTGACCGGAGGGGCTGACATACTTCCCAACTGTCCAGCCACAGAGTTACCCCCAGTTCCCTGGAGACCAGCCCTAGCAGGCCTGCCTGTCAGGTGGCCCCTTACCTGTTCCCAGGACTTGAGGGACAGAGATGAAGTCCAGCAGGGGCAGAGGGAGGAAGTGTATGGTAGTCTTGGTCAGGAGCCCCAACATCATTAAAGCCCAGAGGTCAGCTGGGGTCTGCAGGAGGCTCACCAGGAGTCAGGAGAGGAGGGCTGGAACAAAGGTAGTGGGGACCCAAAGACCAGCTGAACTCATCCTCCAAAGACACAGCTGTATGAGCTCTCATGCTCTGCCTGGCAACCCTGCTTCTACAAGACGGAGCAGGCAAGTCATGCTGGGCAAGCGCTCAGGATTCTGGAGCATCCAGCAGTTTTCAATCAGGTGGTATACATCAGAATTACCTGCAAAGCATCTTGCAGGGATTCAGGAATCTTGTGGGGTCCTGGTACCTGTGTGATTAAGCTCCACAGGTGAGTCTGACGTATGACATGAGTCGAGAACTTTGGAGCACAGGCTTTGCAACAGACACATCCAGGTTCAAGCCCTAGCTCAGTAACTAATGATCTGTGTGGTAATAACTCTCTGAGCCTTACTCTCATCATCTGTAAAATGGAGACAACTTTACAGGGAGGTTTGAGGATTAAATGACATATTGACATCGCTTAGCAATGAGTTGTGTATTTAATAAGTGTGTAGTAAGCACTAGTAAATGGTGGCTCAAAGCAGAAGAGTATAGGACCTAGGAAGAATAAGGATCTATTGGCCTTGGGTAATCCCTGACTCTCCAGTGGTTAGGACGTACTCAAGGTTTTCACTGCCATGGCCTGGTTCAATTCCTGGTCAAGGATCTAAGATTCTGTAAGCCACGTGGAACAGCCAGAAAAAAAGAACCTACGGGCCAAACTGCTGTCACCTATGAACCAAGAACCGAAAAGAACCCTGATCTGAGTCCCAGGACAACTAAATGAGCTGTTAACAGGAAGTTAGAACAGTTGTAACTATTAGTAACAGGAAGCCCCAAGCTGGGGGCTGCTCCTGCCCACAGTAACCTGACTGGGCTCCTCTGCCACCCTCATCCCACCTCTCCCACCTGCTTTGTCTGCTCTTCTAAGGTGGACGGCCGCTTCTGCAGGAGAGTCAAGGCCAGGGCTTCCACACCATGGCCCCTGGGCCAGCTGCTCATCTGTCAGGGGCCCGTGTCCCCAAGGCCACCGCTCTGCAGAACTCAGCCTGGTCTGCAGGGGCCAGGCCAGTTTCTGTCTGTACCACAGCCTCAGGCCCTGCCAGAGGAGAGATAAACCAATCTCTTGCTAAGAGGATTTGCGAAATAGATAGCACATTAACTAAGCATATGCAGCTACTGGGCTGATGTCTTGCTTTCTTTTCTGCCTTCTTTTCTTTTTTAATTGAAGCAAAATAATTTCTCTTCCTCCAGAGGACAGAGAATTGAACTCTACTCTCTGGCTGGTATTTTTTCAATCCCAGGACCTTTACTCTGGTCAGAGAAGATGCTGGAAGGGAATGCTCAGAAAGAATGGTGGTGAATACAGCCATTCTCTCAGATTTAAAAGCAGACTTGTCACTTCAACCCCTCCTGCCACCTGCCCCACCCTGAAGGCTCCATCTTGCCAGAAAGGGCTGAGTCAGCCAGCTGGGGGATTCCTGTTCACAAGCTCCCTATAGAGCCAGCCCCTTCAAGACTTGGGATGATTCAAACAAACCTAATTTTCTTCTAATAGGTAAATAGCAAGTCAGGTTTAATTCTAAATAAGGACACTATTTCATGTCCGTTGCATTCATGCAGACATTACAGAGAGGCTTAAAAGAAGAAAATAAAATCACTAAAACCCACATCTTAGAGAGAAGCACTGCCAATGAGTTTTCCTCCTGACTTCTCTACAGATACACACAGACCACGCTGTAGAAACACATGTGCCGCGTGCTTCCTAATTTCCACTGAAATGTCTTTTGATTATCTCTGTCATGGCAGTACTAGCGATGATGGCACAGATACTATTCATTCCAGGACAGTGTCCCATTGGAGGAGAAGGAAAATGAAAGGGAGAGGAGGTCGGGGAGGGGAAGAGGAGTATTGCCAGATCTCACCCAGGGATTACCCTGAGCTGGGCCCTGCGCTAAGGGCTTTATATACCTTGTTTTAGTCTAACCTGATGACAATATCACAGACCTGTGTGACTATTTTCTTCTTTTTTTTTTTTTTCTTCTTTTTGAGACCTGTGCTATTATTAGCAGCCTACTTTTATAGATGATGAAACTACAGTTCAGAGGGATAAAGGAAAAGTGGTTCCAGTTCCAGGGTCGGTAAGGGGCCAAGGTGAGGCTTAAATCCAGTCTCTTTAATTCCAGACTCCACATCCTGAGCTCTTAACCACTGTTCTATCATGTAACCAGGTTACATCTAATCGCTAACCTAAACAGAGTTTTCTTCTTATAGAAAGACCTTTTAAATTTATCTTTTGGCCATGTCAGGTGGCATATGGGATCTTAGCTCCCAACCAAGGATTGAACCTGAGTCCTTTGCGTTAGAAGCATGGAGTCTTAATCACTGGACTGCTAGGGGAGTCCCATAGACGGACCTTATATGGAGACATGTGAGCTGATCAGGCTCCTTTCAGCCTCCCTGATCAGGAAGTTTATCCTCTTCCTTCCCTGGGGTATGACTTTTATTTTCATAGTCCTGATGGCTGTGAGAGCTACAGCCATCACATCAAAATTCTGTGCAGCCAGATGGAGGAAGCAACAAAGAAGGATGTGGCTCCTCTCTTTGTCTGCTGATACACAACTTAGAAAACTTAGTAAAATATCCACATTTAGCTACAAGGGAAGCTGGGAAGTATAGTGTTTAGCAGCATCCATATGCACCTAGCTTAATATTGGAGTTTTGTTGACAATGGAAGAAAAAAAATGTATGTTCCAGTCCCCCTGTAGATCTAGGTAGTAGGAAAGTGTTGGGCCTGAAGGTCAGGCATAATTTGGGCAAGGAAAAGCTATCTCCATAAAAACATCATAATCACGATAGTTAGCATTTATCCGGTACAGAGTATGTCCCAGCACAGCAAGCTAGTGCTTATATATCCTCTCTGATCTCACAGGAGAGAGTTGAAAATCAAGCCCAGATGATTCTCTCTTACATACTGAGTACCTACTGTGTGCATTTCATTCAGACGTCTGACATCCAGGCCTCTGCTTTGCCTCACAAGATGACCTCCTGCAAGGAACCATGACCTCCATTTCACCAATGAAGAACTGAATGTAGCAAAGTGATACAAGTTGTTCATGTCAGCTGTGAATAGTGAAGCTAGAGTTAAGCACTACTCCATCTGAAACAGCTTCCCTCATAGCTCAGTTGATAAAGAATCCGCCTGCAATGCAGGAGACCCAGGTTCAATTCCTGGGTCAGGAAGATCTGCTGGAAAAGGGATAGGCTACCCACTCCAGTATTCTTGGCCTTCCCTGGTGGCTCAGCTGGTAAAGAATCTGTCTGCAATGCAGGAGACCTGGGTTTGATCCCTAGGTTGGGAAGATCCAGAAGTACTGTAATTGAAATGTGAGGCCTCCTAGACAGTTTGTCTAATGTTTTGGGGCTTCCCTTGTGACTCAGCTGGGTAAAGAATCTGTCCACAATGCAGGAGACCTGGGTTCAATCCCTGGGTCAAGAAGATCCCCTGGAGAAGGGAAAGGCTACCCACTCTAGTATTCTGGCCTGGAGAATTCCATGGACTGTCTGGGGTCTCAAAGAGTGATACGACTGAGCGACTTTCACTCAGTTAGGGTTAGGGTTAGGGTTAGGTTGGAGTTAGGGTTCAGAGAAGGCAATGGCACCCCACGCCAGTACTCTTGCCTGGAAAATCCCATGGACGGAGGAGCCTGGTAGGCTGCAGTCCATGGGGTTGCTAAGAGTCGGGCACGACTGAATGACTTCACTTTCACTTTTCACTTTCATGCATTGGAGAAGGAAATGGCAGCCCATTCCACCATTCTTGCCTGGAGAATTCCAGGGCCAGGGGAGCCTGGTAAGCTGCCATCTATGGGGTCACACAGAGTCAGACACGACTGAAATGACTTAGCAGTAGCAGCAGCAGGGTTAGTGTTAGGGTTAGGGTTTGGTTTCTGTCTGAAACCAAAATCTCTGTCTTTTCCCTGTGATAATGTAGAATGCCCCTTTCCTCAAGGAAGCATAGTGTTAGAAGTGAGAGTAGAGAGAAGAAGGTACCACAATGTCAGACTATAGAACCCCCTTCCTCCCCTCTCCCCGTCTCTATAGTGGCTTAAGACACCACTGTGGAGTCTAGAGTTGAGGCGCATGTGGGGCTTCAGTAAAGGTGTGGTCTCGGGGAAAGGGATGAGGGTCTTGGGCCTTCATAGTCCCAGGGACCCTCCCTTGGCTGAGACAGTCTCACCACCTCTCCTGATGGGGTGAGAGCCTCCTGGACACTGCCTGCCCTGTCCAGGGAGAAGCAGACCCTTGGAGAGCAATAGTGATGCTGTGTCTGGGACAGTACTGACTACACAACAGGCTCCTGAGAGCAGACACCCCAGTGTCCTCCGATAGACTGGCCTGTCCAAGTGACTCAAAGTACCCCAGTGGAGAAAACTGTCTGCTTCTCTTCAAAGACATGAGGACAGGCAGGGCCACCCTGCAGCCTGGCAGTTCTATTGGTTGGCATCTGAGACGCTGCACCAAGAATTGGGCCGCGTGCCTTGCACGTTTATTGTTGTTCAGTCGCTAAGTTGTGTCCAACTCTTTTGTGACCCCATGACTACAGCCCTCCAGGCTCCTCTGTCCATGGAATTTCCCAGGCAAGAATATTGGAGTGGGTTGCCATTTCTTCCTCCAAGGGATCTTCCTGACCCAGGGATCAAACCCACATCTCCTGCATTGGCAGGCAGCTTCTTTACCACTGAGCCACAGGGGAAGCCCCTGCCTTGCACATAGGCACACTCAGTAAATGGCAGCTAGGTATGTGTCAGTAATGATACAGTGATAAATGCTTGTTTGTTAGAGTTATTTTTAGGTGCCACTATTGAGAACTAACTAGGTGCTAAGCACAGTATGTTCTGTTCACTAATTTAATTCTTATATCCACACTGTGGGGTGTTATGACCCCCCAGTCGCCAGTTCAGAGGTGAAGAAACTGGTTTTATGAGAAAAAGCACTGAAGGCGCACAGCTGGGAAGGGGCAGACCTGGAATGTGAACCCAAGGCCATCTGACTCCAGCATCCTCGCCCTGCCCTGATCTTCCTTCGCCACCTGTACATCAGCAAGATCCAAAATGGCCTGCCTGAGTTATTCTCAAGGAGAATACACTCTATGCACAGCCATTCCCTGCCTGGTTAACGTCTACAGATTGAATCCATGAAAGGGATGACGAATCCTCAAATGTATGGAAATGTTACTGGTCTAGTAAACTTGTTGACAGCATCACCATTTACAGTAGCTTTTGGTCACTTTGTGGGCTTCCCTGGTGGCTCAGTGGGTAAAGAATCTGCCTGCAATTCAGGAGACCTGGGTTCGATCCGTGGGTTGGGAAGATACCCCAGAGAGGGGAACGGCTACCCACTCCAGTATCCTGGCCTAGAGAATATCCATGGACTGTATATAATCTAATGGAAGTTAAAGGATAAGAATGAATGTATTCAACTCGATTCCCAGGTGCCATATTTAAATATTAAATACAGGTGACTTCTGGAGACCATGTGTCCCCCAAGGAGTGACTGCAATCGTTGAATTAACAGAGGCAGAGAGGATGTTTGGGGGTAGATGGGCCTCTCAGTGTCTCCCAAATCAAGCCTATATGCTTGGAACTTCCTGGTAGTCTGGCCCCAGGCAGGAAGGGAGGGTAAAGATGGAAGAAGTAAGTGGCCCTTCCCTTCCTCTCTATCACCTCCCACTTGGACTTGAAACCCAGAGGAAATCTCAAGTTATAGGGTTTTGGGATGAAAAGTCACAGATAGGAAGAGCCTTGAATAATACCATCTGGCCTCAAGACCCTCCAGAAATCCACACATGCCCTTTGTGGGTGGGAACATCAGCACTTAAGCTGGGCAAGTGACTTGCCTAAGGTCACACAGCAAGTTTATAGCCTGTTAAGGAGCTGATGACTCTGGACTCCCAGGCCTGTGCTTTGTCCTTGACACCTTGTTGATTTCCACACCTTGTTGATTTCCAGAGGGCAGGTCCAAGGGAGGTATTTGTGGTAAGTTTTAGGGCAGGACCAAGGTGCAACAGAGTCTGCAGCCTGAGCCTCCAGTGAACAGGAAGGACTGAAGACATCTCCAGAAACTGGGGTTTCTCCTGGCCTTGGGGATAAAGCTGTTCCATCACCTTATATGGAAGTCCTCCCTAGCTCTGTCTGGATGAGTGCCTGCTGGCCCAGGGGTGAGGGCAGGCAGATGAAAGTCCCATGCCAGCTGCCAGAGACTCAACACTGGGAGGTTTCCCTTGCACCTGCTGGCCCATCCATCAGCCCTTTCCTTGCCTGACTCCAGTGGCCAGTGTCGGTGGGGCTGAAGAGGTTGTGAGCTGGCAGGCTGGCAGCTCAGGGGTTGGCAGGCTGATAATAGAAGGGTTGGGGTCAAAGTGAACAAAGCCTAGAGCCATCTGCCTCTGGGAAAGAAAGAAAACCAGACCTTCCCTAGGAAGGTCCAGCCCTGGGAACAGGGAACAATCACAGCCCAGAATCTAGGATTGCAGACCTCAGGGTCCAGGCGAAGGCCTCTCAGGGTCAACAGCTAAAGAGTCCCTTTATGTAGACAAAAACACCGCACACAGTTAGCTGAGCTGCTCATCTGGGGCAGGATTTACCTGGGGACTGTTACAGTTCCTGAGAAAGAGATACTTGCTAACAGCCAGGTTTTGTAATAATGGAACTAGAAGCAATCTTCCTGTCATCAGAGGGTGTATGAGAAGTGGTTGAATCAGTAACTGAGGATGCTGCAGAGGTGACCGACCCCCAAGCACCTCCAATCTCCCAAAGCAAAAGGCAGCACAGTGCAAAGAGAGCCAGACTTTAATTAGCATATTCATTCTCTGAGGGCCTGGGGAGCCTGTGTGTGTGCGTGTGTGTGTGTGTGTGTGTGTGTGTGTGTGAGAGAGAGAGAGAGAGAGAGAGAGAACAGTCACAAATCCAAGGACATAGAGAAGAGAGAAACCTGCATTGCCAGACTTAAGGGACAGAAGACATAATACCTTACAGCATCACGGCGCTTGAAGCCCATCTCACCACGATCTTTGACACCCCAGGGTGGGCAGGACCCTGAGGATGAACCCTTCTGAGTTAAACATTTGGGCTTTAGAATCAAGAGACTATGGTTTGAATTCTGACTCTGCCACTTCCTAGGCAAATTACTTTGCCTCTCTGTCCTTCCATCTTTCCTCCTGAAAACCAAGGAGGCTCACAGTTCCACTGACTTACCTACAACAAGGGGTTGTAGGATCTGATTAGAGCAAAGGGCAGGCTAGAGGGCTTGCACAATGCCTGGCACCTAGGAAGCTAGGTTCCATAAGTAAAAGCTGGCAGTTGTGAGGACACAGGAGCATGGGGCTGGACAGTGGCACACAGGGACAAGAGGCATGGGGTGGGGGGCATTAGCTGCTGTGCCAGCCTCAGCCCTTTCCAAAAAGCTCCCCCCACCACATACAGGTATACAGGTATATGTGACTGCAGAGTCTCTGTAACTCCCCAGCAGAACGGCACTCAGGACAAGGCTGAAAGTTATCCCACTTGCCTTGAAGAGTACCGCATGTACCCCTGCGATAAGCAGCGCTAAGCTGTGCTGAGGATTGCTAAGGTGGTGCTGACACAGATCGTCCTCCACGTCACTGCCCACCCAGCCAGCTCAGGCTGACTTCTTAGCCTCTCAGGACCTCACTGGATCCATGCCAACTGCTGCGACTTGCAAAAGCTGCCGGGGAGGACAGTGCCGAGCAGTTAGAGAGGTTCCCACCAACTCCACTGAGACTTGATGGTCCCCAGTCACCCAGCGTCAGCAGGCCACCTCCACTGACAGTCAATGTACACTGTCCTCAAGCACCACTTGGGCTGAGTCCTCACTCAAGAAAAACTGAGTGAGGACTTTTCTTTGAATTCTTTTCATTCGATAATTACTCTGGGGTCCAAGGGAAATTCATCTTGATGTGGATTCTGGAGCTGAGGTCTTCCTCTTTCCAGTGGCTACATAGGTGCCCTTTAGTTTTACCATCTGTAAAATGGGAATAAAAATGGCACCACTTTTGGGGGTTGCTGTGAAATGTAATTAGATTACAGTAAACATAATGTTCTGAGCATAGTGCTTGCACATAGCACTTTCTCAATAAGTGGATAGTACATTTAAAATGTGTTGCTGTTGTTCAGCTGCTAAGTGGTGTTCAACTTTTTGCAACCCCATGGACTGCACCACGCCAGGCTCCTCTGTCCTCCACTATCTCCTGGCGTTTGCTCAAACTCATGTCCGTGGAGTCAATATTGCCATCCAACCATCTCATCCTCAGTCACCCCTTCTCCTCCTGCCCTTAATCTTTCCCAGCATCACAGTCTTTCCCAATTAGTAAGCTTTTCCCATAAGGTGGCTAAAGTACTGGAGTTTCAGCTTCATCATCAGTCCCTTCAAAAAAATATTGAGGGTTGATTTCCTTTAGGATTGACTAGTTTGATCTTGCTGTCCAAGGGACTCTCAAGAGTCTTCTCCAGCACCACAATTCAAAACCATCAATTCTTCCGCCCTCCACCTTCTTTATGGTCCAGCTCTCACATCTGCTCGTGACTACTGGAAAAACCGTGGCTTTGATTATCCGGACCTTTGTTGGCAAAGTGATGTCTCTGCTTTTAGGTTTGTCATAGCCTTTTTTCCAAGAAGCAAGCATCTTTTAATTTCTTGGCTACAGTCACCATTCACAGTGATTTTGGAGCCCAAGAAAATAAAGTCTGTCATTGTTTCTACCTTTTCCCCTTCTATTTACCATGAAGTGATGAGGATGCGATGATCTTATTTTTTTTAATGTTGAGTTTTAAGCCAACTTGTTGACTCCCCTCTTTCATGCTCATCAGGAGGCTCTTCTGTTCCTCTTCACTTTCTGTCATTAGAGCAGTATCATCTGCATATCTGAGGCTGTTCTTTATCCAAGCAATCTTGATTCCAGCTTGTGAGTCATCCAGCCAGGCATTTCACATGATGTACCCTGCATATAAACTAAATAAGCAGGGTGACAATATACAGCCTTGTTGTACTCCTTTCCCAATTTTAAACCAGTCCATCGTTTCATGTCTGATTCTAACTGTTGCTTCTTGACCCACATACAGGTTTCTCAGGAGACACTTATAAAGTAGTCCAGTACTCCCATCTCTTAAAGAATTTTCCACTTTGTTGTGATCCACACAGTCAAAGGCTTTAGCATAGTCAATAAAGCAGAAGTTTTTCTGTAATTCCCTTGTTTTCTCCATGGTCCGTCAAATGTTGGCAAATGTAATTTCCTTTCATTTTTCTTTAGGAAAAGCATTAAGAATTTCTCACCTGAGCCAGACCTCCTGTTTATTTGCCTAGATGCTGTCTTTGACAGTTAATGCTAAGGGCAACCTGTGAGTGATGGTTTGGAAACCAGCTGTCATTGATCATTTACTATTACAAGTAAGTAGTGAGGGATAGATTCCCTTCTTGCCCTTCCCCATCTTTGTGGGCCATCCCTGAGACACATTGTAGATATTCAATGGCCTTTTAAAGCACATTGGTCTACCTACTATGTCAATACACTTTACCAAAAGGCATGTCTCAAGACACCATTATTGTAGAATGGAAGTTTAACAGTCACAAGAGTAGCCTTGAAATATTGACCATTTACTACACATTTACCATTAAGAGCTGCTGCTGCTGCTGCTGCTAAGTCACTTTAGTCGTGTCTGACTCTGTGTGACCCCATAGATGCAGCCCACCAGGCTCCCCCATCCCTGGGATTCTCCAGGCAAGAACACTGGAGTGGGTTGCCATTTCCTTCTCTGATGCATGAAAGTGAAAAGTGAAAGTGAAGTCACTCAGTGTGTCCGACTCCTAGCGACCTCATGGACTGCAGCCTACCAGGCTCCTCTATCCACGGGATTTTCCAGGCAAGAGTACTGGAGTGGGTTGCCATTGCCTTCTCCCGATTAAGAGCTGAGCTTGCACTAAATACTTCACAGGGATTATTTCAATCTTCCAAACAATCTCACAGGCATGGCTATTACTATTGTCCCAATTTTACAGATGAGTAAAGCAGAAATTTCAAGGGGTCATCTGTGCAAGATCACATAATTAGTAAGTGAAAGAGCCAGGATTTGATCACAAATCTTTCTGCCTTCAGAACCCCATCTCTTAAACATTGTTCAGATAGGCATCATGACATAGTTACAAGAAAAAGTGAGGCTTAAGAGCTTTACAGAGCATGGATATAGATGTCTCCAGTTGGGGTCTCACTGAATGACACAGCCTATGTGTCTGAGACAGCTCTTCCAAAACCTTGTTCCCTCCCACAGAGCCCTGGGACTAGTCTCCAAGCCACAGTTCATAAGCCCAGCCACGAGGCTAGACCCTTATCTGGCTCCTGGTTCTTGCACCAACCGGAGGCTACCTTTGTCCTTATCCATCCAGCACAGATGCCAAAAGCTGGAAATTCTCTGGGGGCCCCTTGGGGAGTACTTACGGGTGTGGCACTCTTGGGGATACTGGTGCTTTGATTCAGTAGTGGACCCAAAATTGCACGTGGCCCTAAGAGCCAACCCTATAAACTATCCCGCAGTCCCTGGCCCACACTGTAGGAGCCGGAGATTCCCACGCAGAGGCCTCCAGACTTCCTCCAAAGGCTGACTGCTCAGCTCCCTAGACCATCATCCGCTCTCCCTCTTGTCCAGGCTCCATCTGCAGAGGGCACGATGGGCCAGTGAGCAGCTCCAAAGAGAGAGTCCAGAGAAGGAAAGCATGAGCGGGAAAAGACAGATAGACAAAGCTCCCAGCAGCAGCTGCTCAGGGAGGCTGGATTCTCACCTCTAATCTGCTTCTGCAGATTATGCATCATGCAGTCAATGGGGGAGAAATACCACGATTTACATGACAAGGACCAAAGGAGAGAATTATGGCAAATCAATTCTGCATGAGGAGATAAAGCCCCATATTTAATGTATGCGGTGAAAGGTAGAAATTCAATTCTCATAACGTCAGATGAAGCTGATTAAAACTGACATTCATTATTAGTATGATGATTTTTCCCTCTCTTCTTGGACTTGAACAAACAGGCCCCATAAAGACAGGGTTGTAGAACACCATCGTGAATGGACAAGTGAATGAAGAAAGGGCGGCTCTGGCCATTGCCACGGACGATCCCTCTGGAGAAGGAGCTATGGGAATAGCACCAATTACTCTCGCTGAGGCTGGCAAAGAGCAGACAGGATAGCATGGCCTTGGAAGTGCTGGCTGAGCCCTATGCAAGCCGCATGGCCAGCAGCGAGTCACTCTTCCCTCTCTGAGCCCATTTTCTTTTTGGCCAAATGAGAGGTGGCAGACTCCCTGCAATGCTCCCCAAAGCTCACCTAAGGATACCTCACAAAAGGGGGTCTTTTAACCAAATATGTGAGGCTGTCCCACAGACCAGATCCTTCTCTGGGCCCTTCACAATGCACATTAGTAAAGCGAAGGCTCTAAAGAGTTGTACAGCAAAGAAACCCCTGTTGAATTTTGTTTAACCCTGGGTTTTCTTAGATCAGGGTTGGCAGAGTTTTTCTGGCAGTAAATATTTTAGGTTTGGCAGACCATACAGTTATTAATACAACCACTCAACTCTATAACTGTCGAGTGAGACCAGCCCTAGACAGAAGGTAAACAAAAAGGTGTACTCCCATAAAACTTTATTTTAAAACATAGCTATGAGCTATAGTGGGTCAATCTTTGCCCTAGACCATGAACTACTGCAGCCCCCAACCTTCTTTTCTATGCAAAACTTACTAACAGGTCAAAAAGTAAAATGAGTAGGAGGTTAGGTATAAATCCCAGTTCTGTTGGGCAATAATTTTGAATCCTTGGGTAAATGAGCTCTGTTACAGCTCCTGGTACGTAGATGGATGGGTGGGTGGGTAGGCTGTTCAACATGACAATTTACTGTCAGAATATACATAAAGCACTTGCCACAGCAACTGTCACATAAATGCTCAATAACCATGTTGTTGAGGATAGTTATTATTAATAATAATAATTAAGCAGTGGAGTGTTCTTTGAACACTGAAGAAACAGTCTTTGAACACTGAAGAAACAGTCTCTGAAAAGCCCCTTGAGTGCCTGCATTCCGTTAGGTAAGGAATGGGAAGACCAGCTACCAGTGTGTCACCAGAGCTGTGGTGGCAAAGCCCTCTCGTGGAGCTTCCAGACTCTCATCATTAATTTCCCATCAGAGTTTATCCTCCCTGACCTCTCTGTCAGAGAAGTGTCTTTAGCTTCCTTTCAGCTCAGTTAATTATACCCGGCACAGTGACCAGGCCACCAAATGAACTGCGGCTCAACTCATAGCCACCCTCCAGACTCAGACCCACGGAGCTGGCTCAGGCAACCTGGTGAGAACGGCCACCCCACCTCAATAGGCCGTGTCCAGATGGCCAACGTCCCGGCAGACCTCGGGGAGCTGGGAGCTATGCTAAAAGTGTGTGCCCATCTAACGTAACAAAAAACAGTTCCTTGGATGTCTGGCAAAGCCTCATTTTTAAGGATCTCATTATGGGGGGTGGGGCGCCTTGTTTACAAAGTAGACATTGCATGTGTATCAGAATTTTTGAGCTGACAAGCAAAGGGGCTTTGCCTTGGGACAGAGGAGGAGAGATGCCTGCTAGGGGTAATGGCAACCAGGAGGAAAAGGAGATGGGCATGAGAGCCACATGTTTGCATACATGTGTGCATGCATGAGTGAGCATGTGTGTGTGTGCACAGCATACAGGCTAGGGCAGCTGGTAAGACCTTGGTTTTTCCTGGTTTGGTCCAGGCTTAGGCTGAGTCCTGTCTTCTTCTTGTGCTATATTTATACTTGCAGAAGCAAGAACTAACCCTGGCACATGGTAGGTCCTCAATATATTATCAGTGACTGATCAATTGAAACATTTGATAAATTAACAAACCGAGAAGTGCAATAAAAAGCAGAGACATCACTTTGCTGACAAAGGTCCATACAGTCAAAGCCATGGTTTTTCCAGTGGTCATGTACTGATGTGAGAGTTGGACCATAAGGAAGGCTGAGCGCCAAAGAATTGATGCTTTGAAACTGTGGTATTGGAGAAGACTCTTGAGAGTTCCTTGAGCAGCAAGGAGACCAAACCAGTCAATCCTAAAGGAAATCAACCCTGAATATTCATTGGAAGGACTGATGCTGAAGCTGAAACTCCAATACTTTAGCCATCTGATGCAAAGAGCCAACTCACTGGAAAAGACCTTGATGATGAGAAAGATGGAAGGGCAGGAGAAGAAGGGAACAACAGAGAATGAGATGGTTGGATAGCAGCACTGACTCAACGGACATGAGTTTGAGGGAACTCCGGGAGAGAGTGGAGGACAGGGAAGCCTGGTGTACTACAGCCCAAGGGGTTGCAAAGAGTCAGGCAAGACTTAGCAGTTGAACAACAACAACTATTCCCCCTCCTTTTCTCCCACTTTGGTCTGTTAGGCCCTCGTTGTGCTCCCCGTCAGTGAACACCAAGCTGGCTGCTCTGACGTTGCCTCTTGGAAACCCTACTTTCTCCTCCCACCTCCTCACACCAGAAGCCCTCCATCAGTAAATCCTGCAGGCCTCTAGCTCTGGACCTGCCTGTCCAATCACACCCAACGGCCCAGAACTTTCCTTTCTTTGCTGACGCAGAGCTTTGTGGTTTCCTCTGTCCTTCTCTGCTGCTGTCCCTCTGTGAAGCCTCCTTCCTCACGCCTCAGGGGGAACTCTTGCGCTGCGCCCTGCCTCTCTCCCCTGACACCCACGCTTTCTCTAGTTGACCCTGACCATTTTCTACCTGATAAAACTCTTTTTAATAGACAGCCCTATTATCTTCCTAAGGGCTCTTTGAAGGCTTTAGAACATCTTTCCAGGAAAAGTTGTTACTTGGAGCAATAAATGCTGAATTTGTCATGATAGCTATGCATTAGCCTTTGGACTGGATGGTGTTTGCATTTGGCAGAGCGCTGTCACAGGGGAATCAGGGCTGTGACGGAGGCCACCCAGAATGTAGAATCCAAGGCTCAAACTTTAAATCCTGGCTCCCCTACTCCTGGCTGAGAAACTTCAGGCAAGGCCCTCCACCTCTCTGAGCTTCTGTTTCCACATTTGTAAAATGTAGTTGGTCTTGACCTCAGCTTTATCTAACTCAGGGAGAGGCCATGGGAATGAAATGAGATGATGAATTCAAAAAGAAGCCCTGGAAACCTTCAGGCATCATAATAACAGTAATTTCCTGCAGCCTGCTCTGTGCCAGGCTCTGCTGAAGATCCTCATGAAGGCTGTGAGTTTCCTTGAACAGTCCCCAGTTTAGGATGAGAAAAACCGAGGCTCAGAGAGAAGTGATGTAACCAAGGCCGCCCAGACCATTCAGTCCCAGTTCCATCCAGCTACAGAGTTTCCACTCTGCCACACGGTGGGCATTGGATTATTTATGACTCTAAGGGAGGAACCGACATCTCAGGGGGCAGCAACCCTACTCAATAAATCCTTCTTGATTAACCGTTTGAATGCATACCATATAATAAATAATGCAAATAAATCGATGCAGCTCCCTGCCCTCTAGGAGTTTTTGGTGTAATGCAAGCAGCAAACATTGCAGGAGACGGAGAACAGCAGTCTGACATAAAAGGGCCATAAACATGACAGGTCTTACGGGGTTTAGCCATCTTTTCTTAGCAACGCCTCATCAGTGTTCCTCTGCCAACACCGATGGAGGGCTGAATGGCTGGTTCACCCTGACAAGTGTTTTCATGTTCTTATCCCCAAAGATCATTTTGCCTGACCAAAGACTGGCTAGACTTATCTTCCTGTGACCCAGTTTGGGGGCAAAGGACCCCTAGGGAACATGATATGATGGGGGGCATAGAGTGATCATTCCTCAACTTCAAACCTTCCTTGATGCCCCATGCTTGGCAAGGAGGGGCAAACTGGAGCCAGGACAGAATGAAGGTCTGCAACTGGGCCTGCTGGTACTGGGCAGGATGCCCTGACCCAGGGTGAGGATGCAGTGGGTTACACTCCAGCACTGAGCCTTCCTCCTGGCTGGGAACCTGGGTGTCATACTTCACTTCCCCAAATCCAAGCCAGACGACACCAGTGCCCCAAGATGCTCCATCAAAGTCACTTCCCTGGTAAATTCATTTGAGAAGCAGATGCACATCAGTTCATCAAGGGCCCTGGAAAGGCCTGCGTATGGGGGTCGACTTGACTGTGTCTAACAGCACCTTCCAGTGAACCCTATTCACGTCCCGCAGAGCTAATGTCATCTGAAACACAGTTGGAGAGATAACATCCTTTCTTTTCACATAGGAGGACACTGGGGGCAAAAGTGGGGGGATAGGATGGCTGCCTAGGATCAGCCGGTCAAGCACCAAGGCCCATATCTAGGTCTAGAAGTTTCAGCAATAGCCCAGTGATTGGAAACAAAAGTACCCATAGGAGAAAAGCAGCCCAGCTCTAAGGAAGCAAACAAAAGAGTCTCTGGATGATTTAGCTCACATCTTCTTATATTTTAATATGTCATGAGTTTGGGCAATTGTTGTGCCTATTAAATAAATAATAGCACAAGAGTTAGGGCTTCCCTGATAGCTCAGCTGGTAAAGAATCTGCCTGCAATGCAGGAGACCCCGGTTCAATTCCTGGGTTGGAAAGATCCACTGGAGAAGGGAAAAAGCTACCCACTCCAGTATTCTGGCCTGGAGAACTAGCCCATGGGGTCACAGAGAGTCAGATAGGACTGAGAGACTTTTATTTTCATTTGACTCCATCAAAATTATATCTCAGACAGTAAAAGCATCTGTCTGCAATGCGGGAGACCCAGGTTTGATCCCTGGGTCGGGAAGCTCCCCTGGAGAAAGAAATGGCAACCCATCCAGAGTATGTATAGCACAAGTGTGAGATATATATATATATATATATATATATATATACACACACACACACACACACACACACATACTCATTGTAGAGGGGAATGGCAACCCACTCCAGTATTCTTGCCTAGAAAAGCCCATGCACAGAGGAGCCTGGCAGGCTGTAGTCCATGGAGTCGCAAAAGAGTCAGACATGACTTGCAGCTAAACAGTAGCAAGTATACTCTTAATGGCAACTGACATCCAGTCTCAGGGCTGGGGAGTGAAAGGGAGCAGTGTGGACTAGGGCTAACAGAGTGCTCTGACTACAGGGGCAGCCACTCCTCGGCCCCTGTGATTTCTATGAATGTACAGGTCAAATGGTATCAGCTCTTTTGATTTCTAAAGAGAAGCAGGATGGAATTAAATATTTCTAAAAATATTTTTTTGCAGGCTGAATTTTGTCAACGGGTCCCTGGTCTGTGTATGCTAGACCCCTTTCCTCCATCCACGTCTGCTCCTCTCCTCAGACAGCCAAACACTAGCGCTGTCCTGCAATCAAGGGCAGAACCAGGCGGGTCAGCAGGAGGCAGAGGCGTCCCTTGCCCAGTTTGCTCTGCTCTGAGGGACTCCCCGCAGAGATGAATTAGGACAACAGTGTTCTGCAAACAGCAGTTTTCAACATAAATATTGCCAGGCTTGGGCTAGATATCAGCCCGGCCTGTAATCCAAACAAAATAGACCATTGTCCTGTGATTATTTTCCCTTTGGACAAAAGCCTCTGAACACTTGGTTTCCCATTTTTTAACCTCTGTATTTATGGGCCATGTTAATTTAATTCAGCAGCTCCGCCTTCCAATGCGGTTCAAAAGCAGCCGGGATTTGCATTTCATGATCTCAAAGCCTTTCTGGTCTGCCGGGGCTGCCCTGAAAGGGAGGCTTTGTCCTCTTCATCCTGAGAAAGAAGAGGACAGAAAAGCCACCCAAACGCTTTGACATAATACAAAACATCCTCGGCAGCTACACACATGGCTGCTCATCTCCCAGAAACAGAGACGGCCTCAGAACACCTGGAAAGTTCTGGAACAGCGTGTCTTGTCCCTCACAGCTGTGGGCTGTAACCAGGGAATGGACCTCTCCCCTTCCCGGGGGCTTGACCCAGGCCCACCTGAAGGTGATTGGAAGTGCTGGCTGCTGGCCGGAGCCTTCCCTGAAGTCCACCCACCACTTTGTTCACAGTGTGCCCAGCATGGGGCTAACCACTTCAGAAGCTGTCCCTCAGTTCAACCTCACAACAGCTGGGATGGGATCTGTGACTGTCATATCACAGACGGGGAAACTGAGGCCCACAGAGACAAGTGAACCGCCCGAGGGCTCAAAGTCTCTTGAAAGGAAAAAGAAAGGATTCTCTTTGGAAAGCAAAGTTGACTTTTTTCATCTGGCCTCAGAAGATGACTTTGATTTTGATTTCCATGACTAAAAATGGATTTTCATTTTTCTTTTTTAATGTAAATTTCTAACAGAACAAATCATCCATGAATGTATTCCAATATATTCTTTTTACAAAATGTTACAGGTAAGGCTTCAAGCTCCTCAGACCATTCTGCTCCAGTCCTCACCCCCTCCCCATACCCACATCACAAGTCTCTCATCCCCTCACCCAAAGGTAGCCCCTGAAAGCAGCTTCCACATCAACCTTCTGCTATTTTTTTCTGAACACTTACACACTATTTTAATGGCTATGCATGTTTGTAGTATTTGCCGCTTCTTAATAAAATGGTAATCATATTGTCTATATCTTTCTACAAGTTCCTTTTCGCAGTCAATAAGCTCTTGGAGAATATGGAACGCAGACAATCTAGAACTTTTGCAGTCTTCCTACCATGCTCCATGGTTTGGCCACACCGCGGTTCACTAAGCTGTTCAGTGTTTGCACTCGCACACTCTGCAGGGCCAGAGCAGCCCGAACATGCTTCCTGGGGCACAACTGCAAGTATCTTTTCAGAGACGATGTGAAAAATGGGATTGCAGTAGGCGACATGGACTGTTTGTTCCCGACATCCTCTCACTTCTTCTGTGATAGAGAACCCAGATTTCTCAGTTTAGGTTCTCTGAACCCGTCTCTGGCGTAGAGTGTACAGACAGAGGTTTACTGAGGAGACATCTCAGGAGAGCCACCTACAAGCAGGTGAGGAAGGCACACTGGGCCTGCAGTTCTCTTCCATCCAGGCCCTGATGGGCCCCTAGGGGACCTCAGGAGCTGGAATGCCCTTCAGAGCTGTCCTAAACTGAGGCAAGGGGGCCAGGAATTTTTCTGCCTGCATAAGCCAGGTACTGGCAAAAATGGCCTCCTTCTGGAAGTGGGTATGATCCTGGGCAAGGTGGTTCTCTGTGGCTCTGGGCAGTGGTCAGAGACAGCCACTATGGTGTGCTCTCAGCGACCAATACTCCCAGATCCGGGGATGGGACGTCAGCCCTGAAGAGGGATCTTGGTCATGTAGCAGGGTATCCGCTACATCCACTTCTGAAAGAGGGACTCAGTCTCCCAGGCTCGCCCCCACCAAGCTAAGTGCACATGATGAGCTTCTGACCAACGGGACCAGGCACTAACATGAGTAACTTCTAGGTTCAGCCACAGAGGGATCATCACAGACTCCTGCAGGAAAGAATAATTTACTTCAGTGCTATTTAGATCAATTGTATTTGAAGTTTCTCTGAAAAACAGCTGAACAAATATACTGACTAGTGTACCACATGATTGGGCATGCATTTTCAAATAAATTTAGTGGCTAGGGTACTACCAGGCCTCTTCCCCCTTACCCACATCTGTGCCAATTTATACCCCTACCTCAGAGTATGAGCATTTCATTTCACGGAAATGACTCTGTACTGAGTCATCTAGCCTGGGTCCATTTCTGATCTATTTGTAAGAGTTCTAGTAATGGGTAAAGATTCTGTCAGATGCATGGAACAAAGCAAGCCTAACTTGGCAGGAAACAGACCCAAATAGACCCCCCGCCCCAGCCTCTGCAAGCCATATTGGGCTTCCCCGGTGGCTCAGTGGTAAAGAATACCCCTGCAATGCAGGAGATGCAGGAGACGCGGATTTAATCCCTGGATCAGGAAGATCCTTTGGAGGAGGGCGTAGCAACCCACTTCGGTATTCTTGCCTGGAGAATCCCATGGACAGAGAAGCCTGGCAGGCTGGAGTCCATAGGGTCACAAAGAGTCAGACACGACTGAAGTGACTGAGCATGCATGAATGCAAGCCATATTAGCTCCAGCTCCTGGCTTCAGCTGGCTTGCACCTCAAGGAACAACTGGGCAAATCAGGACCAACGAAGCTGTATGAGTCTAAGCCAGAACTCTAAACTCAGAAACCTTGGCTCCAATCCCAGCTTGGCTGCTTTCTTGGGAGCCCCAGGAAGATTCCTATGGGTCCTCTGTCTTCTCATCTGGAAAACCTGCTGGCCTGTGGCACAGAGTGGGCTCTTCACCCAGAGTGGAACAGCCTCCAGTTAATCACAGTGCTTCTGTGGGTCACACAGCTGAGCTGCTGGGGGACCCCACATAGGAGGGCAGGCAGCATCAGCCTTGGCTGCCATTGCTGAGTAAATGATGGTTTTATTATCAAAACTTCAGGCAAAGTATCATCTTCTCAGCAGGCACCACTGAGTTTATTTACAGCACTGCCAGAATCAACCAGGAGACACAAGGGCCGTGGAGAAATAGCTCCAGGGAGGAAGGCAGTAACACTTCCTGAGGGCCTAGGATGAGCCAGGCGCTTACAAACATCACCCGATTTGATCTTCCCAACAACCTGCAAGCCCTTAGTCCAGCTGCTGCTGCAGCTGCTGCTAAGTCGCTTAAGTCGTGCCCGACTCTGTGCGACCCCATAGAAGGCAGCCCACCAGGCTTCCCCAACCCTGGGATTCTCCAGGCAAGAACACTGGAGTGGGTTGCCATTTCCTTCTCCAATGCATGAAAGTGAAAAGTGAAAGTGAAGTCGCAATCGGGACCCAAACTGATGAACACAATTGCTTGGGCTGACAGAGTGAGGCTTCAGACTAGCCCTGTGTGGCACCAGGGTTCAATAATAATAGCATTACTGCGTGCATGCTAAGCTGCTTCAGTTATCTGTGACCCCATGGACTGAAGCTCACCAGGCTCCTCTGTCCATGGGATTCTCTAGGCAAGAATACTGGAGTGGGTTGCCATTCCCTTCTCCGAGGGATCTTCCTGATCGAGGGATGCAGCCAGCGTCTCTGCAGCTCCTGTATTGTAGGCAGATTCTTTATTACTGAGCCACCAAGTAATAGCATTACTACTAATAATATTAATAAATCTCATTTCCATGTCGTATCTACATTGAGGCATTGTTCTCAGCATTTTGCAAAAATCCACTCCTGATTTCTCAGGACAACTCTCTAGGGTAAATCTTCGAATTATCCCCAGTTTACAGATGAGGAAACTAAGACACAGAACGGTTAAATAATTGGCCAAGGTCACACAGCAAGTAAAAGTTGGAGCTAGGATTTGAATGAATAGCCTTGTTTTGGAATCCATGTGCTTCTCCACATATTCTCTGGGTTCACTTTCCTGTATTTGTCCTGACACACTCAGCTTATTATAGAATAATGGAGTTCAAGCGGATTATGGAGAACATAGTCTAATCTCCCCATTTTACAGATGGGCAAACTGAGACCCAGAGATGACATGATATTTGATCAAAAACACACAGACGAGAACAACAATGCTTGGAGCAGAACCAAGATGGAAGAAACTAGCAGAAATTCATCATTAAGTTTAAAAGCAACGTACTTTTCACCCTGAGCCTCTTGTTTTTTTTTTTTATTTCAACAGATCTGTGGTTCTCAGCAAGCTGGTGGCTCTAGCTGTGGTGAAGGCCCCAGCAGGACAGGAGATCTGAGGGCAGCATCTGTGGGAAGAGGAACTGAGTGAAGCTGGTAGTGGCATGGAAGGCTCTAGGGGCTCTGGAAGCAGGTGGGTGGCCAAGCAGCCAGAGTCAAGCACCACAGGGGTGGACTTCTACCAGACTGATCGGGCGAAGCAGTGCCTCTTCATGTTTACTCTTGACTAGTTGGAAATCAAAAGTGAATCCCAAATGAAGAGGGGGATGGTGAGGTAATCACCACCAAGAAGTAGTAGAGGGTCACTGTTACAACCATGACTCCTGGGTCTGCTCCGTCACTGGCTCTCGGTGTGACTACAGACAATTGCTTAATTTCTCTACCCCTTGCATCTTGCACTGATAAAACCAAGATGGGCAGCATGTCTCATCCACTGGGGAGAACTAAATCCACAGAGAGTCCTAAAGGGCATAACACATGTCAGGCCCAGAGTAAGCTCTCAAGAAACAGTTGTTGCTCTTGCTTCTTGTTGCTACTGTGACTAGCTGGGCACCGACCCTGTGCCCTGGTTCAGGGCATTATAATCATTTTTCTCACTCACCCACCTGCTGTGGTGGGTATATTATATCCAATTCACAGAGGAGCAAATGGAGACTTGGAAGGATTGAGTAATTTGCACCAGGAAAGCAACTGACTCCTTAATGTGAGTGGTTTACAGGGAGCCCTAGCTTTCTGTGTGCAGTGTTCAGAATGGTACTGATAAATGAGGACGTAGCCAAGGGTGCTGGGAAAGTCACCAGAAAGGGAGGTAGGGGAGAGACACAGAAGGCAAGCCTCAATGCAGATGCAAATGACCTTCATTAAAATGAGAGAATTTGGAGGGGTCTGATTTTCTCCTTTAGCCCCACCATTCTCCACACTTCTTTGCCCCTGCTCTGGCTAAGAAGCTGACTCTGCAGACTCCCTTGCCCTCCAGGCCAACAAGAGGCCTTGCCTGACTCGAGAAGGGATAAAGGAGAAAGAGGGGTTGGGGGAGGGGCTAATTCCCCAGCTCCCTCCCTGCCCAACTGTCTCATTCTTCACCTTGAGGCCAAGGCTGCTGTCTGGGAGCCCCTTGTCCAAGGCTACAGCTTTCTCCCCTCAGCCCACAAGCCTGGGGCTTGGCACAGCTCCAGCTTTTCCTATCGGTTCTCTTAACCCTGCCCGTGCACTTGTAAACAGTCCCTTGATTAAGCCCTCTCCAACCAATACTTTTTGGTGTACCACCTGCCCCCTACCAGAACCCTCATCTGGGTAATAGGGTTCCTGGGAGCTTATGGTACAGAAATGTCACTGGAGTCATTCTGATTCTCCTGGAGGCTGTCTAGGGAACACTCCCGACACTTTTAGTGAGTTCTCAGGGTAGTCAATAGCTCCCCAAAGCCCTGTGGCTCAACCAGCACTGATTCACTAGTTCTTCAGGGTTTTCCAACCTTCCTCAGCCCCAGGGAGACAGGGAGTCTTTGCAGAAACAAACTCCCATGAGTCAGTGTAAGGGCTGCCTGGTGAGGTCTGGGTTGACCCGCTAGCCAAGGGCAGGTTAAGTGCCAGTGATCTCCAGGACTGGCAACCCTCCTCTCGTAGTGTTAATAAAGAGGCAGAGGTGCCAGCAGAGACACAAGGGTAGTCTTATTTTGCATTCTTGCCTCCTTTTAAGAAGATAGAGAAGCAAAGGGAGAGCCTCCTTTGGGGCTTTAGTACAGCTGGCCAGAGTTGCCTGGCTGGAAAAATTCAGTACAACAAGGGAAAAAAATAAAAAACTGAAAGAAGTGCAGTAAGAAAATACAGAGTAGGTAGGAACTGTGGCACAGCCAGAAACAAGTGAAACCAGATCAAGACTATAACTTTTGGATTTCAGTGGGTCTCTTCCTTTCCGACCTTGCTCTTTCCAACTCCTGCCAGATTTGCCAAGGAAAAGCCTGCCAGGATCCTGCAAACAGGTGAGAGCGCCCCTGGTGAGATGAGGCTGGAGGCCATGGTGGAATGCTAGAGATGAGGAACACAGCAACCAGCACCACAGACTATGTGGGGATGTGGCTCTGGTGGACCAGATGGCTTAATTGCAGGATTGGCACAGCTGGGCTCTAGGAAGGGTAGGTCTTTTCTTCTCAGTCTGGCAGAGAATACATGATCCTCTGGTCACCAGAGGCCAATCTTTTAAGGCCCTTGCTATCCTCTGCCCCATCCTACAGAACTGATGGCAAAGGCCAAAGTTCATAGTCTAAACAGATGGCCTTCCCACCACATCTGCCTCACTCTGGTGGCCTGCCGCAGCTTATTCTTGGGGCCAGAAGTGGAGCCAGGGGAGCAGCCACCAATCTTTGGGGGGCAGTGGGTTCCCTGGAAAGGGTGGGGATTTGGGTGTCACGCTGTCTGGGTTTGCTTCCAACTCTGCCACTTGGGCAAAATGCCTACAAGTTTTTGAGTACTTTCCATCCACCAGGTACGATGCCAGGAGCATTGCATGAAATTCCCTCATTTAATCCTCATAAGAACTCATAGGACAGTCCCATGAGTTAAGTTGGGTTGTCCCTATTATATAGGTCCAAGGTCCCAGACAGAGCATGCAGGAACGCAAACATCAGATCTTCATTTTCAAAATCTCTGTACTCAACAGTTATGTCATCTGTATTTCATATAACCTCTTGGCACTTCAATTTCCTCTTCCAAAAAGTAGGGTACAAGCAGCTACCTCGGAATGAAATAACAGCAGAAAGGACCTAGAAACATTGCCGTAATAACAGCTTCCAGTTTTTGAGATTTACCACAGATTTACCATCCACCTTCAGACAGCCCATCCCAGGGATAGGACACTGCTCCTAGCAATAAGAAGTCATTCTGATACACCAGCAGTTCTGAGAATCCACAGATTCTCATGAGAAAAAAGATATTTTCTGATGTTTTTTGGACAACGTTGGATGTCAGGTCTCTCCTTTTAACTTACTCTTAGTTTTATGTTGTTTCTCAAGGAAAATCTGTCCATCCAGGGTGTAAGGGAACAAGCTTTTTGACCACCAAAGGAAACGTAAATCGGTACAAAAATTCCTGGAAAGCAAGTAAGCCATGAGCATCACAAGTAGTTTTTTGTTTTAAGTTCATAGTTTTTCCCCACTTCTAGAGCTGGATCAGAGATACATTTCTGATCAGAAATTCCAAGTAATATTTATGTTCAAAGGTGCTTATTAATATAGCATTTATTATTTTTAATAAAACTGAAAACAGCCTAAATGTCCAATGATAGATAATGGGTTAGATATGGTATATTTACAGAGTGTTATGCCTTATTGATTAGGTAAGATATGGTTCATCTAAAAAATTATCCCTGAGCTATTAAAAATGTTAATCTGAAAAGAACATCTTATCATGGGAGCATGTGAATACAATTTAAAAATCAAGTCACAAAACTACTGCAACATGATCCCAATTTAGATGCAGATGGAAAGGAAGAAAGAGAGGGAGAGAAGGAAGGAGAGAGGAGATGAGGGGAGGGAAGGGGAGAGAGGAAGGGAGAAAAGGAAGAGGGAAGGGAGGGAGCGGGGAGGGAAGGGAGGGAGGGGGGACAGGAAAAGAGAGAGACATTCTCAAATTTACAGGACATATATCTAAAATATGCTTTTCTTCTCAGTAACAAGTCTAGAAATAATTGATTTTTCCTTGTAACTGCATTTTCCAGGTTCCCTACAGTGATTACAACTTTGTATTTTCCAAGTTCCCTACAGTGATTACCGGTAAGAGTTTTAGAAGGAAGCAGGGGTGGAGGCCATCTCTGCCCAGCGAAGTGTCCTCAACATCTCCCTTTCCCCTCCCTGCCTAACTGACAGCCTCTGCTGGGCCCCACCCATGGCTCATTCAGAGCCTTCTGTGCAGCTCACTCCTGAGCCACGTGGAGCTGAGAATAAGCAAGCATCAGTGCATTCAAGAGGCAGAGTGGGCATGGTGAATGGACAATTTTCCGGTGCATCTCTCAATACCACAAAAGCAATTCATCGTCTGGGACTAGTTCCAGGAAACGCTCATCTGCTCTGAACAGCAGCTGGCTCCAGCACCTGCACACCTCTACCTTGTTCCCAGACCTTCAGACATAAAAGCAAGGAGGGATGGCAGGCAAGCCCATTCACCCCCGAACTGGAAATGATCCTTCTTGCCAAGGGTGTCACCGCCAGTCACATCTCGGGGACAGGCCCAATAGGGGCAGTTGGTGGAAGAAACAAGGAGCTGTGGGCAGGTGTAATGGATTTTCCACAGTGAGGTCACAGGAGGAGAAATCCCACCGATATAGACAAAATGGTAAGTCTGACCTGTTACTTTGGCCCATCACCCATCAGTGCAGCCACAAGGCTTTTACAAATGCGGTCTGTCTTCCCATCTGGCATGGTGCTATAAAAATTTAAATGAAATACCAAACACACACAGCACCAAATTACTATCATCATCACTCTCTCATGGAAACAAGAAATTCAGCTAACTGAACTCTCTCTTGTAAACTGCATTTTAATGAAGCTCACATTTATGTGTATTTCTAGACCCCTGTGTCTCCCCAGAAAGCATCATACGTTATAGGGACCACTTGGTGCTTTACCATCAGAACTTTAACTGTTTAATTTCCTCTCTACTGATTAGCTTCAGGGTTTACCCCTTGGGAATAGACCATTTCTAATCCTAAGATATTAGAAGAAGTAAAGGAATTTGGGTACCTGGGTTCTAATTGCAGCTCCCCCACTAATAAGATGAACCTCAATTTCCTCAACTGTAAAATGTCTACCATATGTTTGAGGATCAAGTGAGACATAAAGTATAAACTATAGTGAATCCTCAAATGAATGTGATTAATGTTATATCATCTTCCATTCTCAGGATTCAGCTGTAAACTTTCACAAAATCCCTAAACAGAGGACCTTCTCTCCAGTTTCCTTTTGTACAACCTTCCAACACACAAAAAGCCCAGAGTTTCATTCTTAATCTTTCATCATGAATCTGAAATTTTAGAGGCTTTTGGGGGGAGCTACTTAATTAAATTTTATTTCTTTAACAGCAATTAAAATAATTAAAATCTTCTGGAGAAATAATGATCATTTAATACCAGAGAAAGCACCTTTATTTTTTTTAAAAAATGAAGACTTTTGATTCTACTCTACCTGTCAGTTCAATTCAGTTGCTCCAACTCTTTGCGACCCCATGAATCACAGCACACCAGGCCTCCCTGTCCATCACCAACTCCCAGAGTTCACCCAAATTTATGTGCATCAAGTTGATGATGTCATCCAGCCATCTCATCCTCTGTCGTCCCCTTCTCCTCCTGCCCCAAATCCCTCCCAGCATCAGGGTCTTTTCCAATGAGTCAACTCTTCACATGAGGTGGCCAAAGTATTGGAGTTTCAGCCTCGGCATCAGTCCTTCCAATGAACACCCAGGACTGGTCTCCTTTAGGATGGACTAATCTTGAAAACTGTGGAAAATTCTGAAAGAGATGGGAATACCAGACCATCTGACCTGCCTCTTGAGAAATCTATATGCAGGTCAGGAAGCAACAGTTAGAACTGGACATGGAACAACAGATTGGTTCCAAATAGGAAAAGGAGTACGTCAAGGCTGTATATTGTCACCCTGCTTATTTAACTTATATGCAGAGTACATCATGAGAAATGCTGGGCTGGAAGAAGCACAAGCTGGAATCAAGATTGCTGGGAGAAATATCAATAACCTCAGATATGCAGATGACACCACCCTTATGGCAGAAAGTGAAGAGGAACTAAAAAGCCTCTTGATGAAAGTGAAAGTGGAGAGTGAAAAAGTTGGCTTGAAGCTCAACATTCAGAAAATGAAGATCATGGCATCTGGTCCCATCACTTCATGGGAAATAGATGGGGAAACGTGGAAACAGTGTCAGACTTTATTTTTTAGGGCTCCAAAATCACTACAGATGGTGACTGCAGCCATGAAATTAAAGACCCTTACCCCTTGGAAAAAAGTTATGACCAACCTAGATAGCATATTCAAAAGCAGAGACATCACTTTGCCAACAAAGGTTCGTCTAGTCAAGGCTATGGTTTTTCCTGTGGTCATGTATGGATGTGAGAGTTGGACTGTGAAGAAGGCTGAGCGCCGAAGAATTGATGCTTTTGAACTGTGGTGTTGGAGAAGACTCTTCAGAGTCCCTTGGACTGCAAGGAGATCCGACCAGTCCATTCTGAAGGAGATCAGCCCTGGGTGTTCTTTGGAAGGAATGATGCTAAAGCTGAAACTCCAGTACTTTGGTCACCTCATGTGAAGAGTTGACTCACTGGAAAAGACTGATGCTGGGAGGGATTGGGGGCAGGAGGAGAAGGGGACGACAGAGGATGAGATGGCTGGATGGCATCATCAACTTGATGCACATGAATTTGGGTGAACTCTGGGAGTTGGTGATGGACAGGGAGGCCTGGCGTGCTGCAATTCATGGGGTTGCAAAGAGTCGGACATGACTGAGCGACTGAACTGAACTGAACTGAATCTTGATATACTTGTGGCTACCACAGCAGGGCAGTCCTCCATCCAGCAGGGGGCTCCCTTTTTCCCTGGACAATCAGGAGCACACCTTCCCACACATGATTGATGCAACTGCGGGAGAAGGTACACACCCTCAGCGTCCTCTTACTCAGACAACTGGACAATGCTGTTCTACAGATAGTTTCCCAGGCTCACCAAGTTTCATTCCAAGTTAAATAATTTCATTCCAAGTTAACCTGTCAAAATCAACTGTATTTCAAGCTAAAGCAATAGGACTGTTCCATGGGAGCCCCATCATAGCACTACTGCTCCAGGCTAGCTCATGAAAGGGCCCAACTCCAGGATATTCTTTAAAAATAGTACTAGTATTAGCCTAGTCCCATAAAACCAAAATTACTTTAGTTTCATTAAGGGCCAAACAGAATTTTTGCGGGTTGGCTGAGAAAGTTATCCCCAAATTAAATATTCCCTGGAACGCACATTTGGAATTTGACACAAGAAACTTAAAAGCCAACTGTAGGGACACAGCACATGCTGCAGGTATCTGCCAACAGCGTCTAATGTTTTTGCACCAAATATCTTGCTTCTGATCACAGCAACAAATTTGGATAAAGCATGTTAGCAGTGTATATCCCTCTGATGGATGAGAACAGAGTTTGGCAATTTGCTGATCAAACTCCTTACAAACCAAATCTCCCAAGTGATTGCTGTCTAAACAAGAAATATTACAAATGGAAGGACATTTAGATAGTACAACTCCAACTCCTCCATTCTGCAAGTGAGAAAGCTGAGGCCCGGAAAGGCGAAGGGTCTTACTCAGGGTCACCCAGACATGAGCCGAGTCTGAATGCCAGACCCTCTCTCAGAGGCGTGCTGCCTCTGCGTCGTTCAACCAGCAGGCTAGCTCCCTAGACCCATGCCACTTCCCTTCTACTCCCTCTACTCTAACGCTGAAAGTTCCGCAGCCAAAATTCAGAGTCAATCAACCCCAAGAGCAGGACCGTAAATATTTTTGCCAGGCCCCCAGTCCCCTCACAATAGCAACAGAGCTCGGGTTCACTGAGAAGGACATACTTTTAAAGCAGAGATGGCATTTTTTTCAAACAAACAATCCCATTAGAGTGTAGCCTGCAGTCAGCTCGTGATGGAAACGGGCGCTCTGGGCGGTTTTGGCCCAGCACTAATCAGGTTCTGTGCTGGATCCTGAGGGACCCAGATTACTACTGTATGAAACAGTGAAATGGTTCCATTAGCCCTTAAATCTTTCCACTGAATTCATGGGTTTTCATCCCGAGGAGAGACGTTGCTTGCCTGTTGGCTTCTTTTCTCCGGGTTAATCTGCATCAGTTCAGCTTTCTCTCCACTCAGGCAGTGCCGCCTGCCTGCTCCCAGGGGCACATTGATGGTCCCCTGACTTCAACACGGCCAGAAAGGCCTCTCCTTACTGTTGCAGTCTCAATACAGCTTTTGCCTACACCCGGTTCCTCCTTACAGTTCCCCAAATGCCCCCCATTGCTTTCTCTCGCCTCCAGAACACATAGGAGGAGATGGAGAGAAAGACGGAGATGCGGATGGGGGTAGGGATGGAGGTGGAGAGAGAGATGGAGAGAGAGAGAAAGAGATGGATTTGGGGAGAGACAAAGAGATGGAGGTGGAGAGAGAGGTAAAGATAGAGATGGAGATGAAGACAGAGAGAGATAAAGACAGATCTGCCTGTTTGCTCATCCATCTGTCTTGTATGTCTGCATGTATACATGCTATTCCCCCATTTTGCTGATCACCAACTCCCCTTTACATCTAATTAATTCCATATCTGTCCTTCCAGACTCGGCTCCTTCTGGAAGCCTTCTACAGCATGCTCTCCCAGAGAATGGAGCAACCCTCACACAGAATTTGAGGATCTCTATTTTCCCCTATCATGGCATTCACCACACACCGCTGTAACTGTCCATTTCTAAGTCCCAGCCACTAAACTAAGGAAAGCAGAGAAGTCAGTGGTTTACAGTCACTCCATCTGCTGGGCAACACTGCCTGAATTGCCATGTGGAGAAGCAAGTTCAAGTGCATATTGAGCTCAGTATGAAATGATACAAAATGGTCAAGTAGCCATGTCTGCCAAAGGCATGGGATTAGAGAGTGGGGACAGGTAGATTAGTTGAGCAATAGAGTGTGAGCTGCCTAAAGGCAGGGCCAGTGCGTATGTGCTTAGACGTTCAGTTGTGTCCAACTCTTGGCAACCCCACCATGGGATTCTCCAGGCAAGAATACTGGAGCGGGTAGCCATTCTCTTCTCCAGGGGATCTTCCCCACCCAGGTTGAGCCTGGGCCTCCTGCACTGCAGGTGGATTCTTTACTGTCCTTGTAGCTTTGGTATACATAGCACAGTGCCTGAAACAAAGTAGGTACTCAATTAATATTTGTGCGTGAATGAACAAGGAGTATACTATCTGCTACTTACTGAGGGTTCCTCCTGTACCGAGTGTCATGCTAAGTGTTTTAGATATGTTATTTAATATTTAGAAAGTGCCTATGAGGTTATAGGTATTTCTAGTCCTGTACAATAGATGTCAAAGCCATGTCAAGACATGGCTCAGATGGTAAAGAATCTGCCTACAATGCAGAAGGCCTGGGTTGGATTCCTGGATTGGGAGATCCCCTGGAAAAGGGATTAGCAACTCACTCTAGTATTCTTGCCAGGGAAATCCCACGGATGAGGTTATAGGTATTTCTGCTGCTGCTGCTGCTGCTGCTAAGTTGCTTAAGTCATGTCCGACTCTGTGCGACCCCATAGAGAGAGGCCCACCAGATTCCCCTGTCCCTGGGATTCTCCAGGCAAGAACACTGGAGTGGGTTGCCATTTCCTTCTCCAATGCATGAAAGTGAAAAGTGAAAGGGAAATCGCTCAGTCGTGTCCAACTCTTCGTGACCCCATGGACTGCAGCCCACCAGGCTCCTCCATCCATGGGGTTATCCAGGCAAGAGTACTGGAGTGGGGTGCCACTGCCTTCTCCAATAGGTACTTCTAGTACTGCACAAAAGATGCCAAATCAAGATATGGCTCAGACAGTAAACAATCTGCCTACAATGCAGGAGACCTGGGTTCAATCCCTGGGTTGGGAAGATTCCCGGGAGAAGGGATTGGCAACCCGCTCCTGTATTCTTGCCTGCAAAATCCCATGGACAGAGGAGGCCGGCAGCCTACAGTCCTTGAGTCTGCAGAAAAGTTAGACACGACTAAGCAACTTTCAGTTTCACAAAAGATGTCAAATCAAGACATGAATTAAGCAGGTAGATGGCTCAGGATCACACAGTAATTGGACCCAGGATTTGACCCAACTCTGTCTAATCCCATACCTATTGCTCTTTCCACTTAGCTACATGTAGAAGAAATAAAAAGCATCCTCTGAATACTACACTCAATGTCCCAGGCTAGGAAGTGCAATTTGTGGGCCACTATGAGGGTTCTTCAGGAATCAGAGTTGGTACAGAGAACATTCCTGTGCAAAGAGGCTTTTCCTCAGTGTGGGATCTTCATGAGACCAAGCCACGCACATGTCAAGACTCCAATTAAGACTCAGGTATGGAGTTGTTGAGAGAAGGATGTGAGGCAGGCTTGTAAAGACTGATGGAGGCTAGGGATGCTGTCCAACTTCTCACCAAGCCTGTGTTTCTCTTTCCTTCCAGGGACTAAGTACCCATCTAAGTAATAAGGGGGTTGGGCTTGCCAGTGCCAATGTTTCTTCTATCTCAGGCAATTTATATAGGCCTTGGAGGAAAAAATATAGCAACAAACACAAAATATACAGAGAGATGCCCGAGTCACTTGTTGAAGACGGATTATTTCCAAAACTAGACTGAGCATAACATGGTTTACAGTTCTGGGGTCAGACAGATTGAGTCTGTATCCTAGCTCTTAATCATACCAGCTGTGCATCGTAGGTGTATTATTTTCTCTCTGAATCTCAGTCTCTTCACTTATGAGATGGGGTCATTTGGTTAGCGGTTTTCAAGCGTGGTTTGGAACAACAGCATCAGTGCCCCTGGGAGCTTATGAGCAAAGTTTCAGGCTTGACTCAGACCTACAGAACCAGAAACTCTGGGGACAGGGGCTGGCACCCTGTGCTTTAACACGCCTTCCAGGAGACTCTGATGCAGTAAAGCTTGGGAACCACAGAGTTAGGCCAGTGAATTTCCAGATTTTTTCTGCACCACCCATTGTACGAAATTTACTTTTCATTACAACCTAGTACTCAACATGTTCGTAACTGAGATGTAGTTTCATGAAACATTCTTCCTCTGGCTTCTTGCAATGCTCTCTGATATTTAATATGCGGTGCCATTCCATTCCACTCCAGTTCACATCATTCTATCCCACATCAATCCACTTCAAACCATTCCATTCCATCCCATCCCATCCCACTCCATTCCATCCCACTTCATTTCATCCCACTTGATTTCATCCAATTCTGTTCCATTCCATCTCATTCCAGTCTCCACCGTTCCCTTTTTTAAATGCTGCTTTCAACTCATCAAATTGATTTCATGACTAAATAATGTATCACAAGCTATGGTTTTGAAAGGAACAGTGACCTAAGCAGTCCCTTCCAGATTGGGCTGATCAGAAGACAAGTTTATAAAATACCTATCACACTGCCTAATGTATACTGTGTTCTCAAATTAATAGTAGCTTTCATCATCATCATCAACACACTATGCAGCAGGCAGAAACTTATTAAGTATTTTAGTGAAATGAAACTCATGCTAATGTCTCAAATCACATAAAACGCACAAGTCCCAAACCTCTTTTTTTTGAATGTGCTTATGCATAAATCCAAGTTCATCTTTCCCTAGGAAATCCCTCGGAAAGTTATAATTACTCTGATTCTTGGCAATAAAATAATCATAGTACTAGAAAATCCCCATGGAGGTGTGCTGGAAACCAACGAGTGAGAGGGGAGGCGGGGTTAGAGATGATCATTCTGTGGGGGCTGAGAAGGGAGTCTCTATGGTGCACTGAGCTCTGATGGGTAAATTTCAACTTTCCCGTGGCATTTACTCAACACTGTCGTTGCCAACAAAACAGATCTCCGCTAAGGGGACCAGATGGCCGCAAAGGAGCCAAATGGGAAGGTGCTGGTTACAAATTACAACCGCAGCACCTGAACTCTGCAGACGGAAGCGGCTGCAGTGCTAATCGCCCCCTCCTGGAAAATCAGACCTGCATTTAATACTAAGGACCTGACATGATGAATCCCATCAGAAGTATGCTGTAAATCTCAACTCCCTTTACTACATGCGGAAGGAAATGAGGAATATCAAACCCCATCCACCAAGCGAGGGGGAACATCTCTCCCAGGATTGCTAGGTGAGATTCACCTATCTAGAAAGTTCACCTTTTGAGTCCCAACCCCCACAACCAGGACTTTTTAGTTATGATTTCTAATACCCACTCTTTGAAGGTTACTCAGTATGTGCCAGCAGGTGACATGCTGAACTTCATCTGTTGGGTCAAGTAGGATTGTAAATGAAAATTTTCAGATGAGGACAGAAGCTCAGAGAGACTGTCCAAGGTCATAGACCTGTTAAATAGGGAAGTTAGATTTGATCCAGGTCTGTGCCTTCTAGGTCTTCCCTGGTGGCTCAGACGGTAATCTGCCTGCAATGCAGGAGACCTGGGTTCGATCCCTGGGTCAGGAAGATCCCCTGGAGAAGGGAATGACTGCCCACTCTAGTATTCTTGCCTGGAGAATCCCATGGACAGAGGAGCCAGGCAGGCTACAGTCCATGGGGTTGCAAAGAGTCATATACAACTAAGCAACTTACTCTTTCACTGTTCACTTTCTGGCTTCCAAGCCCACATTCTTTATCAGTTAGAGCCTACTTCTTCAAACTCAGCTGAAATGGGTCCCCAGAGAGAGGGAGAAGAGGAAGGAAGAAGAAAAGAAACCAGGATTTGTTGTGTACTAACGATGTGAAGTGCACCATTAGACAGGTGTGTTACGGAAATTTTCTAAGTCACAATCTTTCAGATCAAGATTATTATCCCCTTTTCCAGATGAGAAGACAGAAGTAAAGAAAGGTTAAGTATCTTGCCCAGGGTCACACCACTGAAAATGGAAGAGCCAGACTGTTTCTCTCCAATTCTAAACCTCTTGTTTCTTCACTACTGCATGCTGACTAGAATCTTGGAACGGCTTCTCCCTACCTCAGACCACTTCTAAGTTACTGTGGCATTAGTCATCATGAAACATAACTCAGGCTAGAGCCCTCTCTTGCTCTAAAACACTCTATGGCTCCCAAGCACCTAAAGAATAAAGCCTCAGACTGACTTCAGGATCTCCTCGGTCCAGATCCAAGTAGTCTGTCCAGTGTCTATTCGCAATACTGCTTTTCAAACACAAAGAGATCTCCCACATCTCCCTGGCCCAGTCTATCCTCCATATCAGCACCGGCACATTCTTCCTAAACTATTGCTTGATTATACCACCCCTTTGCTTGAGCACATCTCTAAGGAGACATCTGTTACATCACTGCCATCACTTGACCTTCTTCTGTTAACAGACATGATTGTCCTCCTTGGGATGAGCCTGTGACCACGCCTGGACAATCAGAGTGCCACACCCCTCATACCACCAAGATTACTTCAGGTGTGGGCAAGTAACCTGGGCCAGGACAATCAATCTACTCCGAGCTAATCTCAGGATCTTGGCTCAGGAAAAAGCACTCACTGTTTGGGGGAAGTGAACTGCAAGGACATTGTTAATCGGTGTGGCACCAGAGGGGAGATTGCATCTGAGATTGAAGCGTAGAGAGGAGAGAGGCAAAAAACTCTTAATGACACGATGTATCATCCTTGGATCAAGTCTGGCCTGAAACTTCTTCACCTGCAGATGATTCTGTGACATAAGCTAATACATTTCTTCTATGCCTGAGTGAGTTTGGGTTGGGCTTTCTTACTACTTGAACTTGGCAGTCTTCTTATGATTGGAAGCTTTATCTGATGGAGCACTTTCCTGTCTTCAGCATGAAATTCAGTCTAAGGGACCTTGAAGCCCTGGGCAGTCAGGACCCCAGCCTCCATTTCTAAGCTCATCTCCTACCACTTCCCCTCCCCTCCGCCCACCTGCGTCATCACCTATGCTCACACACTCAAGCCTTTCTGCCATGGTCCATGCTGCTCTCTGCCTAAGTTACTCAGCCCCAGTCACAAAGCTAGTTGATGCTAGATCGGATTTGAACCCCCACTCACTCATCTCATGTATGCAGGTCAAGAAGATTTGTATGCAAATCTGTATGCAGGTCAAGAAGCAACAGTTTGAATCAGATATGGAAAAACAGACTAGTTCCAAATTGGGAAAGGAGTACATCAAGGCTGTATATTGTCACCCTGCTTATTTAACTTATATGCAGAGTACATCATGAGAAATGCTGGGCTGGATGAAGCACAAGCTGGAATCAAGATTGCTGGGAGAAATATCAATAACCTCAGATATAAAGATGACACCACCCTCGTGGCAGAAAGCGAAGAGGAACTAAAGAGCCTCTTGATAAAGTGAAAGAGGAGAGTGAAAAAGCTGGCTTAAAACTGAACATTCAAAAAACTAAGATCATGGAATCTGGTCCCATCACTTCACGGCAAATAGATGGGGAAACAATGGAAACAGTGACAGACTTTCTTCTCTTGGGCTCCAAAATCACTGCAGATGGTGACTGCAGCCATGAAATTAAAAGATGCTTGCTCCTTGGAAGAGAAGCTATAGCCAACCTAGATAGCATATTAAAAAAGCAGAGACATTACTTTGCTGACAAAGGTCCATCTAGTCAAGGCTATGGTTTTTCCTGTGGTCATGTATGGATGTGAGAGTTGGGCTATATAGAAAGCTGAGCACCGAAGAATTGATGCTTTTGAACTGTTGTGTTGGAGAAGACTCTTGAGAGTCCCTTAGACCACAAGGATTAATCCTAAAGGAAATCAGTCCTGAATATTAACTGGAAGGATTGATGCTGAAACTGAAGCTCTGATACTTTGGTCACCTGATGCAAAGAACTGACTCATTGGAAAAGACCCTGATACTGGGAAAGATTGAAGACAGGAGAAGGGGACAACAGAGGATGAGATGGTTGGATGGATGGTATCTCCGACTCAATGGACATGAGTTTGAGCAATCTCAGGGAGTTGGTCATGGACAGGGAAGACTGGTGTGCTGCAGTCCATGGGGTTGCAAAGAGTCAGACATGACTGAGCAACTGAACTGAACTGAACTCACCCATCTCAGGGTTTAAATGCACAACCACCATGGAAGATGGCCTCTCGGGGTTGGGAGGCATGTCTGGAAGGTGGAATGATGGAGCTAGGAGCACCACGTGCCAGGATAGGGCTCTGGATTCTATTCTTTATTTACTGTGTATAGATAACTGTTCAAACACAGGGCCTAAGAACCAGACTTCCTGGCTTCAAATCTTGACTCTGCCTCTCACTAGCTGCAGCACTTGGACCCCTCTGTATTTTGACTTCCTGATCTATACCATGGTGGTGATAACAGATCCTACCTTGAAGGATCAAATAAGCTAACAAAAGATTTAAAAAGTTAACAAAGATACAGCACTTAGAAAGTGCTTGACCTGTGGCAGGTCAATGGAAGGGTTCACTCACTACTGTCACTATTAGTCTGCAGGAGACAAGGGGCCCTGGAACATTCCTGGGCAGGTTTCAGGGACATGAGTGGGGCCTTTATCATATTTCACACAAATGTGTCCCTTAGCGACAGGAAGGCCTTGGTGAATCCTGTGCACTTGTGGAGGGTCCCCTCATCAAACACTTCATCTCCATTCACATCAGACACCTGTGGGAAGGGGCCCTGGGGGCAGCCACAGCTGGCTGATCCCCCTGGCCTCCATTGCCATTACCTCCCAGCACAGGCCCCGCTTGCTCCCAGCTGAACGTGGCTGTCACTGGGCTGACCTCTTGTCCACATGCTACCAGAACAAGGCATGAGCCACTAACTGAATGGCAGCTATGGGCACCAGGCCCAACGCCCACCGTGGGGCCTCTTTCACCCACGAAGCTGCCGCCTCCCAGATGCTCTCATCTGGCTGGGTTGGCAGACTGGGTGAGAGCAGGATGCCTGGCACATGGCAGCCAAGCCTGTCCCCAAACCACCCGCCAGACAAGGGACCAGATGGAGGTGGTGGGACCAGAGAAGGGGCAGCGTGTAGGCAGGCAGGCCTGGAAGGGGAGCCCCCTCCTGCTTCCATCTCTGACTCTTTGCTTGTGCTCCTGCAGACCACTCCGTGCCCCACAGTCCACTCCGGTGCCTCGTTCTCTTTAATGCTCTGTCATTACTTCGTGGGGGGTGGGAGTTTGCAAGTGGCTGTTAGATCCTGCAGGGCAGGGGCTTAACCCACACACCCCGGTTCTCCCCTCTGCCCAGCGCAGACCTGCCCCCCCAACTTGTTATAAAATATGCCTGCTTTTCCCTGCTTTGCCGGTTACACCCCAGGCCAGTAGGTTCTGCAGACAGGACCAGCCCTCCTGCTCCCCTTCTCTCCCACCCCGCCCTCTGCCATTCCTCCTTCCTGTGGGAGCCCAAGTGACCTTTCAGAAATGCAAATCAGAGGGTGTCACTTCCTGCTTAAATCTCGAAAACAACCTCCCATCCTAATTAAAAGGAAACCTAAACTCCTTACCACAGCCAACAAGGTCCTCCATGCCCTGGCTCTGTCCACCGCCTCCCTCCCTCTTCCCAGTTGATGCTTTCATCGTTATCTTCCACCAGAACCTCTTCCTTCGACCTGGCACCCTGGTCCGTTCATCTTCACACAACTGGTTTCTTCTCGCCTCCAAGTCAGTTTCCTAGAGCCACATTTCCAGACTACCCAATCTGAATTAGCCTGCTCAACCTACCCTCCCCTTTCTATTGCATCATTTTATTTCAGTTTCTCCACAGCATTTACAAGTGCTCCCTAAAAGGCCTTACTGATGGTACTGTTTTCCTCCTCCCCCATCTAATTTAAATATTGCTTATACTTTTTCTTTCCCTATTAGAATATAAACTCCATGACAGTGGAGATGCTGTCTGATCCATGTCCCCCTCTATCCCCAGAGCCTTGAACAGAGTCTGGTACACAGTAGGAGCTTAATAACTATGTTTGAATAAACTTTTGACCTAATAAGTCACCTGATCCCTCTGCTACCTAGACCGCATTTGACCGAAGAGCTGAGTCCTGGGGAAGTGACAAGGGAAAGGGCACGTCAGAGGGTGGGACTGTGGGGACTTTTCATCTGAAGGGCTTTGAGTTTGTCTCTGATTCATCTCACCTCGGCCATCACCCTGCACTCTGTAAACAGAGTCCAGTCCTGGGAAGGGACATTTAAGCCATCCTCAGAAGTCTGCTCCAAGGGTAAAGCCTGGGACGGGGCGGGGAGTGAGCTATGAAGTCAAATAGACCTGGGTTCAAGTCACATCTCTGACACATCTGCTTGGGAGGTTGTGCAAACTGTTTCTTTTCTCTCCAAACCTCAGTGATCTCACCCGCATTAACAGTTACTTTGTAGGGTTGTTCCACACACTGTGCTGTGCATGCGTGCTTGTGGCTCAGTCCTGTCTGACTCTTCGAGACCCCACGGCCTGTGTAGCCTGCCAGGCTCGCTCCTCTGTGTATGGAATTTTCCAGGCAGGAATACTAGAGCTGGTTGCCATTTCCTACTCCAGGGGAGTTTCCCAACCCAGGATCTCCCGAACCCGCTTCTCCTGTGTCTCCTGCATTGGCAGGCAGATTCTTTACCACTGGGCCACCTGGGAAGCCCATTCCACACACTAGATGTTACTAATACTTATTAATAATCATTATTTGTATCTCAGAGAGGTGTTTGAGGATTCAGTGGAATAGTGCCTGTCAGTCTAGCGTGGCACCTGGCACATCACAGGCCTTGTAACTGACAGTGACCTGCAGGTCACATTAGGAGAACCTGGGATATCACGGCCATCCTTTAAATACACGTCCCTGTACTTTCCTTTTTCTACCTGAAAAGCAAAGCCTTCTGATCATGCTTCTCAGAGCTGGGTCCTCACCTGGTTGGGAGGAACTGATGGGAGCAATCGCGAGGCTTGAATGACACCACAGCACCTCCAAGGTGCCCAGACCCTGAACAGCAGGGGCAGCCTGTGCTGCCTGCTTGGCCTCCTCCCCTCCCCCTCGGTGGGGCTGGCCCTGTCATGAATATGCATGCTCAGGCCTCAGCCTGGCAGAGGAGGACGTCTCTGCTTTCTCTAGGTCAGACACCATGGCAACCCGGCAGGCCCCAAAATATCAAGCCTTTTGATGCCTTGGGTTCTCATGCTTTGCTCACGGCTGGCAACTGTTCTCGGGGGACTGTTTCACAGGCACAGACAAGACTCTGGAATCCTACTGGTGATTTTTCTTAAATAGCACAAAGGTAAAATGGCAAGGGGTGGGGGGTGGAGAGCACTGTCCCGGAGAGCTTGAGTTCTGATTCCAGCCCCAATGATTCCTAGAAAGACAACTTACTTACCTCTTATAGTGTTTTGTCTGCCGTACAGTGGGAATAATAACAGTTCCCATTCATAGAGATGCCATGATTACATTCAATTATTCATTCAACAAATAATCCTTGAAGCCCCACGTGGCAGGCATCATGCCTGGCACTAGTTCCTGCCTTTAGAAATCATAGCAGAGTGGAAGAGACATACCGATTATGCACGAGTCGCTGAATTTCACATGTGGCAAATGCTATGGATGGAGTCTACAGGGTACTTTGAGAATAGATAACAGTCTGAAATGTGATCACTCTTTCAATAAATATATACTGAATATCTACTATTACCTTTTGTAGTTCTAGGTGCTAAGGATATGGCAAACAGCTTCCCAACTGGGCTTCCACCTTCCATTATTAACCCCGTGCCCATCCATCACTTCTCCACAGAGCAGCCAGGAATATTTCAAAATGAAAAATCAATCATCCCACCCAAGTGCTGAAAATCCGTTGTGTGTTTGCCTAGTTGCTCAGTGGTGTCCGACTCTTTGCAACCTCATGGACTGTAGCCGGCCAGGTTCCTCTGTCCATGAGGATTCTCGAGGCAAGAATACTGGAGTGGGTAGCCCATCCCTTCTCCAGGGGAACTTCCCAACCCAGGAATCGAACTGGGATCTCCTGCACTGCAGGTGGATTCTTTTTCCAGCTGAGCTACCTGGGATGCCCGATTAAAATCCTTTAGTGATTTCAATTGCACTTAAAATCTAAACTGGCTATTGCAACTTCCCAGGCCCTACCGAGCTCCACAGCTCATCTCAGACAACCTCAGCCCCCTGCACACTATGCTCAAGTCCAGTGGTTCTCTAATGGTTCTCTGATTCTAATAGGCATCAGAAATGTCTGGAAACCTTGCTAGGTCCTTCACCCCAAGGTCTGTGACTCTGTAGGTCGGGGTGGGTCTGAGAATGTGCATTGCCAACTTGTTCTCAGGTGATGCTGGGATCCACTAGACATCCACTCCGAGAACTGCTCCAGCCACTTGGCCTTCATGTTGTTCCCTGAAGACACTAAGGTTTGTCCCACCTCAAGACCTTTGCACAGGCCTATCCCTCTGTCAAGAAGGCCCCAACTCTCCTCCTGGTTGGTGCTGAGAAAGGGAGTATTTCCTGCCATATCCGCAAACAAGGATGTCACAGTCATCAGTGATTCCCGCCCTCCAAACATGAATTTTTGAGCCTGTAGAGTGCCCAGGAAAAGCAATACCTGCAATCAGGCACCCATCCTTGAGCACTGAGGAGCTGGGGGAAGGGGGATATGAAAAGCAGTGGATACTGGCCCCAGATAGTTGATATGCATATGAAAGGAATGATTTCAGTAAGCACAGGCTCTTGCATCTTTCCATACATGGAATAGCAAGCTAAATTCCTTAACTTGAGATACCTGGTTTTTCTCAATTAACAATAATCTTTTGTTGTTCAGACTACCTGCCATTTGTGGCAAACTTCCACCTAACCTGACTCCTTCACCCCTACCCACCCTCCCATGCTCCCACCCTCCCTCCCATGCTCCCACTCACCCTCGCAGGCTCCTACCCTTGCCACCCCCCACCCCACCACCACCCCCTCAAGGCAGATCTCTCAGGGTTACTTGAGATGGTGTCTCCCAGGCTTGAAGTCCTAAAAATTTCCACCAAATAAAATATAACACTCAACTTTTATGTTGTGACTGTTTTTTAAGTCGACAGCTCCTTCCCATATTAATAACCGCTTCCTCAGAAATGTTATTCTCGTATATCTGCCTCCTTCGCTGTTTTAATTTGCGATAGCAGCCCGGGTCTTTTCCCATCACCATCCCCACCCTTTCTCCTGTAAGCTGCTGGAGCGAAAGTATAAGTGAAATTCTGGCCGTTTTGCCTACCAGCTCCACAGTGCTGGCCAAGGATGAGCTGTCAGTAAGCATATTTGCACTGAATAAAGGACAGGCTCCCTGCCTCAGGGATGTCCAGCCTAGGATAGTCCTTGCAAAGCTCTAAGCTCAAGGCTTAGCACACAATAAATGACAATTATCACTGACAACCTCCCACCCTCAGGGTAACACGCCTGAAGGAGACGTCCATCGGCCTCAAACAGAAGCCAGAGAGAGGCCATGTCCTTAAAGTTTCCTGAGACTGACATTCCTGGCCTGCACTGAGGCAGCTGTTTGCAGCTGGTGCTGGCCCCCATCCCAGGAAACCAGGTGGACTGCTTTGCTCTGCAGTCACCCCCCTGCTCCAGTGTCTTTGAGTCAATCCCCCCAGAGTTGATGCTTCATCTTGTGGAGATGTAGCCTGCGTCCAGCTTCTTCAGCCCCCTACCTCCTTTGTTCTGCAGTTTGACCCTAGCCCTCAGCCCCCTCCGTGCTCTGAAGTGGCAACCCCTCCAAGGCAAGGAGCGCTGACTTTAAGCCCCATTGTTGCATTGGAGCCAGCATCTCTCTGTGAAAAGAATCTGTGTCCAAGGCAGCAGCAGAGAATGGAGTCCAAAACCACCCATGAAGGCTATTCAGAGGCACAAATGGATGGGCAATTAATAACCAAAAATGATCATAATGGCCTCTCCCTGCATAAAGGGGTTCACTTAAGGCACAATAGTGACAGCGAGGCAGACGGATGGCTCCAGAAGGGCTCTCTCCTCCCTTTTCTAAAGGGCTGACTCTGGCCTTGAGCAGGAGACCAAACCTTAAAGGAGTCATTTAAAAGGATAAAGGTTTATCCATGAAGGGTTTAGATTCAAGGCTGGAAGGATTTCAGGAGGAGAGCCGCAGGGGTCCTGTGGATCGGGTCCACTGCCCCCAGGACAGGTCAGATGCTTCCTCCGCCCTGGTGGTACTGGAGCAGCAGAACTAGGGTGGGCTGATGGCCCCGTGGGGTCCCAGCCAAGGACAGGACAGTCACTCAAGGAGCCCCTCCAGGCAACCTCAGGAGAGTCAAGACAGCTTTTGAATGAGTGCCAGGTGTCTTCAGAGCAAGTCAGCATGGCTGATGGTGCAGAGGGAATGGGGAACCCCTTCTGGTTCTTTAGAGGGGCCAGTCCCGCAGGAAGCTGGAGTCACCACCCCTGCCTCCACTGCCCTCCGCTGTGATGCTCTGGGGAGAGGGAGGACGGCAGATGCCTGGGGTCAGATTGAAGAGCGAGGTGCCTTCTGAACTGAGCCGTGGTGGTCAGCAGACAGAATGGTCAGGTTGATGAGCCTGGCTGGTGGAATCAGTGTAACGGAGCTCCCAGTCCACTTGGATGGGACACAGGCTTCCTCAGAGATGACATACATTATAGGCTGACCCAGGGAGCCCACGGGAGTCTTCAGAGGATGTCTGTCTGAAGACAGACCCACCTACCAACAAGTGTTAGCATGGTCAGGGGCCTTCCAAACACATTTCTAACACCCAGTTTAAGAATAAAGATCAGTTTCTTCTAATGATCTAAAGCTCACCCAAGTTTGTTGGGCTCTGGATTGTAGCCCTCCTGAAGGACCTGTGCTCCTTCTCAGTGTCTTTAAATTCAACAGGCTTATTCCATCATCAGACCTCACACCTGTTGTCCCAAATTTTCCTTTGCCTTTATCTGCAATCAATCAGTCCCCACATGTTTATTTTGAATGCTGTGAAGTGTCAAGCACAGAGCTAAGTGCTGGGGATCCAGGGGGAACAAAACAGACACAGTGTAGGCTGTTAAAAACTAGAGGAGAATTCACACCGGTGAACAGTTAAACATGGGCAATAAACTGTCACAGTTAGGACCCCAGCCTCTGGAGTTGGACTTCCTACCTGGAGTCAAACCCCAGCTCTGGCACTTATCAGCCATGTGACTTTGAATGTATGTGATAGTTATCAAATGACTTAACTTCTCTGTGCCTCGGGGTGGGGCTGGAGGGGGAGGTGTGGGGTGGGGTTGGGGGGAGTCTGGGACCAAGAAAGGAACCTGCCCAAGGGAGAAGAGGTGACATTTGGGGATGATAGGGAAGGCATGGGCATTTCATGATGGTCATTCTCCCAGCCTGCTCTTTTTCCACATCTCAGCGTCCAGCCCGGCAACTGGAGCACCACAGGTGCTCCTTGACTATTTAGAGGATATTTGTGAGTTTTTCAAAAGTGATTTCCCTAAATTTGCCTGCAACGTTCAGTTCAGTTCAGTCTCTCAGTTGTGTCTGACTCTTTGCGACCCCAAGAACTGCAGTACGCCAGGCCTCCCTGTCCATCACCAACTCCCAGAGTTTACCCAAACCCATGTCCATTGAGTCGGTGATGCCATCCAACCATCTCATCCTCTGTCGTCCCCTTCTCCTCCTGCCCTCTTTCCCAGCATCAGGGTCTTTTCCAATGAGTCAGCTCTTCGCATCAGATGGCCAAAGTATTGGAGTTTCAGCTTCAGCATCAGCCCTTCCAATGAACACCCAGGACTGATCTCCTTTAGGATGGACTGGTTGGATCTCCTTGCAGTCCAAGGGACTCTCAAGAGTCTTCTCCAACACCACAGTTCTAAAGCATCCGTTCTTCAGCCCTCAGCCTGCAACATAAGACTGAATTTTTTAAGGGTTACCTACTTAAATGAAAATAACAGATGGGAAATGAAGATAACCGAATTACTGTTCTTTCTCTCTCTCGCTTGTTCACACACACACTTACACTTCAGTTTTTAAGCTAATAGGCCGACCATATCCCAGGGTGATATGCACCATGGAGTGAGGACGGGCCAGCAGACAGTGCAGTGATGGGTGCACTGTGTGGAAGACGCTCCCTCGCTTAGCCCTCTGCACCAGCCCATCTCAATGGGATCCAGGCCTCGCCCTCCGCCTGGCCTGCAAGGTCCTGCTGCTCTGGTCCGTGGCTGCCCCTCTCCACCTGCAGGCTCCAGCCAGCCTCTTCCACCTCCAAGTCCCCGACTCTGCTCCATTCCTTCCTGCCTCAGGGACTTTGAACCAGTTGAGAGGCGTTCCCTCCTCCAGGACTCTCTCCCGCCTCCTTCCTTCCTTCTAGGAAACTCCAGTTTATCCTTCAGTCTCTGTTAAAACATCCTCATAGCAAGGAAGCCTTTTGGATCCCCAGTGCAGCCTCTGCATGCCCTGCTCTCCTGCTGCTGCTGCTGCTGCTGCTAAGTGGCTTCAGTCGTATCCGACTCTGTGCGACCCCGTAGACGGAAGCTCACCAGGCTCCCCCGTCCCTGGGATTCTCCAGGCAAGAATAGTGGAATGGGTTGCCATTTCCTTCTCCAGTGCATGAAAGTGAAAAGGGAAAGTGAAATCGCTTAGTCGTGTCCGACTCTTAGCGACTCCATGGACTGGAGCCTATCAGGATCCTCCGTCCATGGGATTTTCCAGGCAAAAGTACTGGGGTGGGGTGCCATTGCCGTCCCCGCCTGCTCTCCTAGCATCCTGCAATTGCCTTTGCAGCCCTCAGGCCACCTGCAAGTAGTTCAGCATTTGCACAAGGGGCTGTTTTCTCTCTCACCCTCTAGACTGGGAGGTCCACTGCTATATGCTTAGAGCGCAGCCCAGAGCTGACTAACAGCAGGTTGTCAAAAAATACCTTTTGGAAGGAAGAAAGGGAAGAAGGACGGGGAGGGGAAAAGAGAGAACATGTATCATTTGGGGAGAGGTGCAGATGGACACTGAGTCCATCAGAAGGGGATACACTTCCCTTTCTGTGAGGTGATGGGATCACATGGATGCTGCTTAGTAGAGAAGATTGGATCTCTAGGAATATCTGTGAGTCATAAATGGAGAGACTTGGGGAAGCGGAGGGAAATGAAGGGAGGCAGAAACAATACAGATGGCAGCCTGAGGACTCAGACCCAGAACAAGAGGGAGAGAGGGCTGCAGATGTGATTAAGGAGCAGACAGAAACTTTGTCCAAGCAGCTTCTTCCATGTCCCAGGGTAGAGTTCATTTAGGGGTGCCAGATGCTCTATCCCAGTATATTCTAGGAGGGCAGCTGGAAAAGTCCCTACTGCGTGGTTATTTACTAACTGGCTACTCCTTATCAGAAGCCTACAAGTTATCCTATCCTCTCAGACCATTGTTGTTTTAGTCGGTTGAATCGTGTGTCCAACTGTTTGCAACCCCATGGACTGTAGCCTGCCAGGTTCCTCTGTCCATGGGATTTTTCAGGAATGAATACTGGAGTGGGTTGCCATGTCCTTCTCCAGGGGATCTTCCAGACCCAGGGATCGAACCTGTGTCTCCTGCACTGGCAAGTAGATTCTTTACCTCTGAACCCTCAGGGAAGCCCTCTCAGGCCGTCAGTCCATACCTTATTCAGAAATTGCCACAGAACTTTGCTCACCGAGCAGGCCCAAACCATCACCCATCAGCTGGCACCTGGGGGCTCCCATGGCCTAGCCTGGGAAGCATCAGACATACTAAGCACAGGCCTATCACACATCTGACCCTGGAGAAGAATCGACACCACTTGCTGGAAACTGTACAGAACTGTGTCCTGCCTCACACCAAAGCGATTCAGCCAATCCAGACACACAGTTTGTTGTGAATGACAAAGTTATAGGTTAGACAGGGGTACCACATTAATTCAAACCTCAGAAAACAAGACATTGATTCAAAAGTCAAAACGAGATACAAATGTGTCAGTTTCTGATATTTTTATTATTAACAGGGCATTTTTTTTTTTTTTTTTTTTTTTTCAGCTAGGAAATAGCAAAGGTTTCAAATCACGTGCTACTTTGACTAAGCCATTAAGGGATTAAGAAAGTTTGTTGCTTTTTGTATATGTGTGTGATTTATGCTACAGGACCTAACAAATGACCTCAGGGCTTAAAACCAGTGATTTGCCTAGGCTGTCTCTGCCTTGAGAATGATGGGGCAAATCATTTTCTTACCACCTAATGGTTTTCCTCCAGTGCTCCATGACTCAGAGAAACTGGTCTGTAGACACTGATAAAGGGGGCCATGAAAGGGAAGGCAATTAGGTGACAGTGCAGCTCTGAATGCTGCTGATTACAAGCGACCCTCTGCCATCAAGGAGTCGAATCATCCTAGGCTGTGCAGGGAAATCAGCTCAATGTGCCTCAGAAAGGGATCTTTAACGATCCATATATACCACACTGCCACTCACCCCTGCAGCGCCACTGCAGTAAATGGACTTCTAAATTCCCCAGCCAGACCTCACTATTGTCACAGAAGGTCTTCTCCCCCTTTCCAAACACTCAGGCAGTTACTTTTTCTCTTAAGGAGAGCCCACTGATGAATTAAAGATGATAGAATTTGCAGGTCAGCATCTCTCCTGTCATGCCTTCCCCTGGAAAAGCAAATAAGGTTCCTCCCTGCCCTCTGCTCTGGGCGTCTGCTTAGTTCTCATCATGAAAGGATGAAGCCACAGATCTTGAGGGCAGACTATGAGAGAAAATCCCAAAAGGAAGAGGGCTCACTAGAGCCCACAGCTGCTTTTTTATTACAATCGCAAACTTGTTCTGGACCAGACCCTGGGCCAGGCACTGGGGACGTAGAAAGCACCACCAGGGCCCAGCCCTGCCCTCCAGGGCCACACAAGCTGGCAGGGGAGGCAGACAGGAAAACAGACTGCAATAAGGGATCTACAAAAGCAGCCGCTTTGTGCCCCTAGTCCCGACCACTCCTTACCCCTCCAGGGTCTGCCTCACTTCCACCTTTGCTTTCAGTCAAGGGCAAGGAGGCTCAGCCCTGGGAGGTGGCGGTCCCTGCCTGGAGAGGCAGAGACAGAGTCAGCAGGGAGCTTTCAAGAGCTCGCAGCCCTGCCTAGGGGGCTGGTGTCAACACATTCTGCCAAGACTGATACTTCTCCACTCCCGCACTTCAGACCAGGCCTCCACATTCCTCAGAACCTCTTTTGGAGAGTGTTTCAAGAGCCCCCTCCTCTACTTACACCACTGTGGACAAAGCCGTGTGTGTGTGTGTGTGTGTGTGTGTGTGTGTATCTTTCCTCAGCAGAGAGCCCACCTGGCTGGGCAAGCTCCCCAAACTGAAGGCAAAGTCTGGATGGCTCAGCAGATCCAGGAGCTGGGGCTCAGAAGGAGGGGGTGGGGAGAAGTAAAAATAATCGCTCAATTTCAGGCTTGCTTAAGGCTAAGTGAATTTCATAATCCATAGATCATGTTATACAAATTGCATTTCACAGTTTGAAAAAAAATAATCCCACACTGTGTACAATCCTGGGTGGTTTATTTTACAAATAAATAACCATGCTCTAAACAGCTCTATTTCCTTAGCCATCACTCGCAGAGAGCAGATTGACTCTCCGATTCCCCTTGCTCCCTCCTTCACAGATCATAATTTCATTGCCAAAGAGGCTTTATTTATACAGCTAATCGCTATGTGAACAAAACAGAAAACAGATGGTATCTATTGAGGGCTTACTATGTGCTAGGTAATAAGCAGCATGCAAATGATAATATTAACATTATTAAATAATAACATACATGATTGCATTTAAGGCTTATAGTATGAAGTGAGGATTGTTGTCTCATTCAATAGATGAAGAAACAGGATCAGAGAGGTTAAGCAACTTATTCGAGTTCATGTAACTAATAGTCATAGCTCAGCATACAGAAAAAAGTACCTAACAAAATGACCCACAAAACTAAATATCCAAATAAATATTGTATGGCCTCTCCAAGGAGAACCATGTACCCAATCCCAGTATAAAATAGACTTGGGACTGGGGAGGGATCCAGAACTCCCAGGGGGTATCCTGGCCCTGGGTGCCCTTGCCATCAACCTCCCTGGGGAGGAGGGAGACGGTTGCCACCTGAAGCTACTGCTTTATATCCCAATCCATGCAATGAGACAGACAGGCCTGCTGGGGGCGCTGAAGTAGCACCCAGGCCATACTGACTGCCGTTACCATTTTATCTTTTTTTTTTTAACCCCTGTGATTGGCAACAGATGGGAGAGCTGGACTATAAAGAAAGCTGAGCGCCGAAGAATCGATGCTTTTGAACTGTGGTATTGGAGAAGACTCTTGAGAGTCCCTTAGACTGCAAGGAGATACAACCAGTTTATCCTAAAGGAGATCAGTCCTGAATATTCACTGGAAGGACTGATGCTGTAGTTGAAACTCCAATACTTTGGCCACCTGATGCGAAGAACTGACTCATTGGGAAAGACCCTGATGATGGGAAAGATTGAAGGCGGGAGGAGAAGGGGACGACAGAGGATGAGATGGTTGGATAGCATCACCAACTCGACAGACATGAGTTTGACCAAGCCCTGGGAGGTGGTGATGGACAGGGAAGCCTGGCGTGCTGCAGTCCATGGGCTCACAAAGAGTCGGACATGACTGAGTGACTGAACAGAACTGAACAGTGACTGAACACCCTGGCAACAGCTCAGGGTGCCAGGGTGTTTGGTCACAAGAGAGAAAGAAGTGAGGACCATCCAGATTCACACGTTCTGATGGTACTTCAGCCTCTCGTCAAGAATCCAGCAGAAGGACCAGTTCATGGAAGCTCAAGGATAAGGAATCACCCTTCCTGGGATGCTGTTACAAATCAATTTCCTAGTTGATTCCAGAAATCAACCGTCTGTGACTTAGTCTAATATATGAAAGCAAGTGTGGTCCCTTTGGCCAGGAGGGAAGCTTATATGCTAAGTCAGAGATGCTTCATATTTCATCTAATAATTCATAGATTATGACTTCATAGCTCATAGTGCCAGAAGAATTATTAATAATGATAAGAACAGCTAACTAAATGCTAGACCTGACACAGTGCTGCAAATACATCCTCTTGCCTCATTCCCCCAAAACTTCATAGGTAGGAATGACTGTCTCCTCTTCATTGGTCAGGAAGCAGAGGTGAAGCACTTTTGTCCTGGGATCTTACCTGGGAGGTGAGAGAGCTGGGCTTTGAACTTAACTCTATCAAACTCCACAGCTCAGACTCTGCACCCCCTGCCCCATACAACCTGCTCAAATTTGAGTGGAAGTGCTTTGAAAAGCAAGGTACAAATGACCATGGTTATTTGTATCTACATGACAATCTGATGGAGAATCAATGAGTTAAATCTTGCAGAGAACCATCCTGCTCTTTCAGGAAAGCCATGAGTAAGTTAGAAAGAGAGAGCCAGTGCTTTATTTCCAACGAATTTGGAAAAAGCTTCAGGTTAGGGCTAGAAGGGAGCTGACCCTCCTTACCTCAGGCCTGCTGGACAACAGTAGCTGTCAGTATTCCAGATGGCATAATGAGTGGGTGCGAAACTTTCTAGATTCTGGGGAGGAAAACACACAGGACCCCCTTCAGGTCCAGTTCAGGTTTCATGGCCTCACTGGCTCATGCCAGCTTATCTATTGATTCCCTCTCCTTGGAGAGAACTTGACTCACACGCGCCTGAAGGACTCTTCCAGCACTCGAGGGCCTGGGCTGACACTGACTCTCCATCGTACCCAGGATATATCAACAGCTGTCCACACAGACGCAGGCCTGGGAGTCTCCGGCCCTTCGGTGAGTAGATGTGGATGGACAGAGTCCAAGGAGCACAGCCCTGGTGACGGCCCGATTTTCTCTCTGGCTCCCACCCAGAAGGCTCCCACCCAGAAGAGCCCTGAGCTGTTCGTTCGACAGTTCAGTGGCTCGAATTAATGACAACTCCAGCAGGCAGGCAGGCGGCACTCTGTCTGAGATGGCAGTCCTCACTCTTGTTATCAAATCCCCTAAAGCGATCGCTAACCCCCTGCTATCACCTGGCAGGCTGCGGGCAGCTCATTAAAAGGGAGAAAACTCCCTCCTCATGGTCCCCAAACTCCATTCCCTGGAGAGCTGCCCGGTGAAGCTGATAAACCCCAAGTTGTGTTTAACTTTCATTTAAACCCAAACAACCCCTGGGTGCTCTCTGTGCTGGCTGGGCCTCGGTTAATGACACAGAACACAGCAGAAGAAGTGAGACGAAGGGAAGAAAGGATGCAAGAATAGCGTTTATATTGCTCCTCCCCATCTTTGGAGAAAATGGAGGAAGCTAGGAGCTCACAGCTTTGGTGGAGGAGAGCAAGGAGGGGAAGAGGAGGAAGAAAGGAATTTGAAACCAGGAGGACCAAGATCCTGGGCTCACGATGCACCTTTACTTGGCTCCATCTCTATTAGGCTGGGAAGAGAGCAGATGATATAGAGCACGATATTCATGGTGCCATTTTCCTTGAGTTGCTTCCTGAAGAAATATTACAGAAATGAAATTGAGTCGATTGAGAGCTAGAAGAAGTCTTGAAGGCACCTACTGTGGTAAGGCACAGGGACCTGGGACTTTACGCCACAAAACATTGTTGACACACACACCCAAGAGACGGGATATGCCACAGAGATTTGGGACAAGCGGCTGAATCTCTCTCTGGGCCTCAGTTTTCTGTAACATCGCCTACCTTGTATACTGCCAGAAGGAGTACATGAGTTAGCTCTTCTATTGAAAGACTCCAGTTTGGTACCTGGCACATGTGGCTTCCTTCCATCCCCCTTTCCTTCTTTTTTTTTTTTTCCCCCAAAAGCATCAGAGACAATAAAGTGACCTCCCAAAACCCATAAAGTCAGCTAATGGTAAAGGCAGGGCAAGTACCTGTCTACTGACACTCCTTGCCTTTTCCCAGTTACATCCTGAAATTCTGCTGAACTTGCCTTGATGAATAAACATGGTTCCGGAGACAATAGGGTCTCGACCCAGTGAAGGTTCAAGCCCCCACTCTACAACTATGTGATTCTGGACAATTTCCATGAGTCCTGTGTATCAGCTTCCTCATCTATAAAATGGAAGTTGTAGCAACTTCACAGGTTTGTGGTGAAGTTTCAACAAGTTGGCAGGTGTCCAGGGTCCAGCCTCATTCCTGGTGCATCCCACGTGCTCAGCATCCTTTGCCATCCCCTGCCCCTTCTTACTGCATCTCCCACAGTGCCAGGGCAGTGCCCTGTCCACAGGATGCTCTCTGAAGCTGTTTGTTGGCCAGTAGGACTGAAGCCAACTTCCAGAGAAATGTAGCCTGCCCTGCTACATCGATTTTGAGATGGGCCACGTCTATCTTCAGCACTGCGTCACCTCATTGACCCACTGCTTGGCTGCCTTTCTCAAACCTGCACACCATGTCTGAGAATCTTCCATGCCCGCTTCAACCCTGGAGCTACACCACAGTTTCACCTCCTATTCAGCCTGTGCCCAATTCTTCACTGATATAATCATGAGCTGCTGCTGCTGCAGATGATGGGGGTGGTGGTAGTTGACTTCTCTTGAGCTCATTCTGTACTAGACACTGCCCTTTTCTTTACGTAGTTTTCTTGATTCCATTCTCATAATTCCTATGTGACCCATTTTTTGGTTAAGTAATTCAGCAACAGAAGTCACAAGCAGCTAGTAAGGTGATGGAGCTGGAATTCACATTCTTCTAACTCCAGAGTCCACATGCTGAACCCTTTGAAAAGCCTTAACTTAAAAAAAGGTCTTACTCTGAATAATAAGTTATAGCCACAAGGGTAATAACGATGTGACAATTAAGGTAATACCAGCTGCAATGACAGTTTGAATCCAAAAGTTCGGTGGCTCAACTCGAAAAGAATTGATCTCATATTTGTATAACTTCAGTGATGGAGTGAAGAGATGAACTGGTGAACAGGAGACCTTTGCCCTGCAGCCAGCCAGGGCTCTGGGCTGATGGATACCCTGCTCGCTTCAGCACACGGTTATATCGCAGTGAGAACATTTTATAAGCCAGGCTGGGATGAAGCTTTAAATCATTTCTACCCACATTCCACTGGCCTGAACTCAGTCACATGACTTTCCCTAGTTACCAGTTAGGCTGAGGAGGGAAGCCCATGGCTAGGCAGGGTTTCTAAGCAGTAACTCTTTATTGTGGAATGGGTGCAGTCATCTTTGGTGACAGCCAGCCATTCCTGTCATAAATAATAATAGCAGCAACAATAAGAAAGATAACACTAAAAGGAGTTACCCTTAATTGAGCACTTGCTGTGCATATGCACCAGGCTCGGTGCTAAGTACTTGATATATATCATACGTACTTCTCACACTCTGAAAGATGAATAGTATTATCTCTATTTTACAGAGAAGAAAACTGGCATTTTAGGAGAGGAAGGGTTTCAAGACTCACATGGCTGGTGAGCGGTCGTCGATCAAACAACAAACCAGATGTCTCAGTCTGGGTCCTCTAGACAGCAGAGCTTCAGTGGGAATTCAAGTGCAGACACTCTTAGAGAAACCCAAGTACTTAGCAAGTGCTTGTGCAAGTACTTATATCAAGTACTTAGCACAGAGCCTGGTGCATATGGCAGTGAGAGGGAGAAAAAGAGGGAAATGAGGCCAGGAAAGGGGAAAAGGGATGCGAAGCGATGCCTCACTGGGCGGCGGGGCCACTGCTTCACCACAAGCTGCTATAACACAGCAGGTGATCAGCAGGTGCGTTTGCTTAGCATGTGGAGCTTTCTCCAAAAAATCTGTAAGGACAAGGCCTCAGAGTGGTCCCTGGCAGGGAGGAAGAAGAGGGGAATTGGCTGATCTCCCCCAGGTTTCTTCCTTCCTGTTGGTCCAAGTCTACAGAAGGTTGGCTCCCTATACTTGGAGGTGGTATCATTTGGCCCCTGGTGGGCCCTGGGGAGGCCAGAGACAATATGCTGCCTCCCGCCCATGTCTCACAGTGGGGGCCAACGCAGCAAAGGCAAGGGCCAGCGCAGAGGGCATGGAGCCACACAGGCCCAGCACTTCAGCTCGGACTGTCCAACTGTGGGTGGTGGCAAGACGAGGAGGCAGGAGTGCCTTCAGCAAGGAGGTGGTGCTCTGAGTCACCTGAGAAATGCCTGAGGCTCCTGTCTCAGCACCAAAGCCCACGCTCTTTCCACCACCTTACCCAGCTCCCTCTCAAAGCAGACCAAAACTGTGGGAGTTTCGGGTCCTTGGATGGGGGAGAAAGAGAGGAGTGCATCTCAGGCAGGAGTGCATCTCAGATCTCACCCCGTAAGGGACCCCCTTTCTCCCCACGATGGAAGGAGCAGCTGAAATCAAAACACCAGGAACCCAGGAGAGTCCACCCATGTAGCAGCTCCTTTGGGCAAGAAAAGGGGCCACACACCTGATGATGGTGGCTGAGAGGGTGAGGGTGATACCTTTGAGCTCATTGCCACACCCATTTTTAGAAATTTCACAGCACTGGAAGACAGTTTCCTCTAAGTTCACGCAGCCAGTGGGTGACTGGGTGGGACCAGAGTTCTGAGCCTTTTCAATGATGCCACCCTCTCCCAATATCTCTGCAGGCTTTTGTAGACCACATTTATCGCTTCTTGGCTTTTTGACTAAGATCAAGTGTAGACCACCCTTAACCCTAATTCTGGCTTGCTCTCCAATGCCTGGACTCCCCCAGCAAGAGGAGAAAAACTCTTCCCATGGTTAAGAAATGCACTTCTTTTCTAGCCATGCCTACCACAGGTGCAGGGTCATTTCTATAGGGAAAGTCCTCCTGTAGGATGAGTCATTTCACCTTTAGTTGTGAGGGATTCCAAACCCACAGACATCATTATCCTTGTTTATCACCTGGCCTGATCCCAAGAAGTCAGCAGCCCCACACTGCCCACCAAAACCAGATAGGAGCCAGAGGCTCTGCTTGAAGGCTTTGAATGGAGGGCCTGCCACCCACGCCAGCCGCCTTTCCTCAACCCATTAGCATTCCAGAGAGGGTCTCTGGGAAGATGGGGAGGAGGGAGCATACAGATGGGAAAGTGTGCAGTCCCCTCCCCAAGGTCCTCCCCCTGGACTTACATCATTTTTAGCCAAGATGGTCCCTGTTTCTGAAACTGAAGATTCCTTGCAAGGAGTAGAGCCAAGCCCAAACCAGTATTTCTGAGCCACCCCACTCCCCCTGCCAAGCCATGAGGAGGAGGATTAAGAAAATGATGGGGCATCAGGGCACCTACAATTAGGCCAGCACATTGCTATCTCCACAAATGGCATGAGCAATGTGATTTAACAGCTCATTATTAATGGGAGAAATGAGATAAAGACCAGGTTCCGTGTCCAAGGGGAGATCCTAGACCAAATTGAATACATGTGCTAATGCTCACTTTCAGGCCAACCCTGACAGAAGAGTGAATTCCACTCCTGCCCAACTTCAGCACCCCCAGTCCCTAGCCATCCCCCATGAAACCGAGGGAGAAAATGGGCTCCGATAAAAGCACATTATCTGCTGTGACCTGCATCCTCTCCCTGAGAGGACAGTAAGGGGAGTGTCGTGTCTGTTGTTTCACAAAATTGCTTAAAAAATAAATAACGAGTAATGTCAGCTGTAATGCAGGATAAAAGGGTGGGTTGTATCAGAAAAACAAGCGAGAAATACTGTGGAGATGAAACAGGAGTTTCATGTTCCTGTGGCTTTCTGTATACAGGGCGCTGCCAGCTGTTTGGAGGCTGTGTGTGTTGTGTGTGTGAGCACATGTGTGTGTGTGTCTCCCAGTATCCCTTCTGGCTCCCTTCCAGTCCACTCTTGTCTTAGTAGCCCATGTGATTGATCATGTCTCCCCCTAGTTTTAAAACCTTTCAGTGGCTGGAAAAAAAAAAAAAAGAGTACAATGGTGTACTCTTACACCAAAGACCAAAATCTTTCAAGTGACTGTGAGACTTCACGTGAGAAGCCCCTGCTTGTGCCCCAGCCCCACCTTCAACCACAATCCTGGTGAACTGCCGGGGTCCAGCCACACTGGCCTTTCATCATGGCTTTGAGCGCCCTCTGCTCCTCCCTGCCCTGGGGCCTTTGCACCTGCTATTCCCTCTTTCTGAGCCATTCTTCCCACCTCCTTTTGCCCCTTCAGTACCTAATACAAGCAGTCATTTCATTTTTTTTTTTTCTGAACTATATTTTCTTTTTATTTGACATTTGCCATGACTCCTTTCTTTTTGTAAAGACTGATTGCTCAAGTGCTTTAATAATTCTGCCTCAACTGGTTTAATGGAATATTTGCTATCAGTTCACTGGCTCACCCATACTCAAATATAAAAAGATCATGATTTTGTACCTAACCATCCTTAAGACTAGTATTTTTCCAGATGCACAGGCGCATGAAAAGTTGCTCAACATCACTAATTCTTAGAGGAACGCAAATCAAAACTACAGCGAGGTACTGTCTCACACTCAGTCAGAATGGCTATCATTATAAAGATTGAAATGCTGAAGAGGGTGTGGAGAAAAGGGAACCCTCCTGCACTGCTGGTGGGAATGTCAACTGGTACAGCCACTACAGAAAACAGTGTGGAGTTTCCTTTATAAAATGAAAATAGAGTTGCCGTATGATACAGCGATCCCACTCCTGGGCATATATCTGGACAAAACTCCAATTCAAAAAGACACATGTAGGGACTTCCCTGGTAGCCCAGGGGTAAGAATCCACCTTGCAATGCAGAAGAAGCAGGCTCAATCCTCAGTCAGAGCAAAGATCCCACAGGCCACGGGGTCACTAAGCCTGCACGTCACAACCAGAGAAAAGCCCCTGTGCTATAATGAAAACACCCCGCACGCGGCAAGATCCAAGACCTGACACAGCAAAAAATAAATATTTTTAAAAGACAAGATAAAAATTATTTTTAAAAGGATACATGCACTCCTATGTTCGCAGAAGCACTATTCACAATAGCCAAGACATGGGAACAACCTAAATGTCCATTGGCAGATGAATGGATAAAGAAGATGTGGTACATATATACAATGCAATACTACTGCTGCTGCTGCTAAGTCGCTTCAGTCGTGTCCGACTCTGTGCGACCCCATAGATGGCAGCCCACCAGGCTCCCCCATCCCTGGGATTCTCCAAGCAAGAACACCACTCAGCCATAAAAAATGAAATAATACCATTTTCAGCAACATGAGATTATCATACGAAGTTAAGTCAGAAAGAAAAAGACAAATACCGTACAATATCACTTACGTGAGGAATCTAAAATACGACACAAGTCAACCTATCCACGAAATAGAAATAGACTCAAGGACACAGAGAGCAGACTTGTAGTTGTCGTGAGGGAAGGATGGGGGGTTAGCAGATGCAAACTAGTATGTATAGAATGGATAAACAACCATGTCCTACTGTAGGGCACAGGGAACTGTATTCAATATCCCGTGATAAACCGTAATGGAAAAGAATACAAAGAAGAATATGTGTGTGTGTGTGTGTGTGTGTATATATACATATATATATATGTATATGTATGTATTGATAAAACAATGACTTTGCTGTATAGCAGAAATTAACACAACATTGTAAGTCAACTATATTTCAATAAAAGAAACCCAGTGTTTTTTCCCAGAGCAATATATTTTGACCTGGAGATTCAAATTGTTTTCTTTTCCTTTTCAATGCAAGCAGCTTCTCTGTTGTGAGAGTTTTGACTACGACTCCCCTTCAAACTGTTTCAGTTTCTTCTCTGAAAATACTTGTAGCTCTGAGCTGAGCTCTGTTTTCCAGCCTCCATGTCAAGTGTGTTCTTTTGAATCACTTCAGTCTTTATTCTTTTCCACTTCAGGTTTTCTCTCCACTGGACTATCAGTTCGCCTTCTCCTTTAGAGTGACCATCTTTTATTTTTGTTGCCCCTTCTTTACAGGTCTCAAATGTGCTTATGGGCTTTTCTTAAATTAATTAATTCTAGATTACATCAGAACACAGATTCCAAAGTATTTTCTATTAAAGAGAGAGTTCTCTACAAAAACAAAACAAAAAAAACACAAGACACTATAGAGTTTAGGATAAGTAGACACCTTTGTTTCATTTTAAGCATCACTAAACCTGAAAAAATACAGCCATTTCTAAGAAAGCTTTCCTTGGCCCCTTTATGTACTCTTACACCCCCCCCCCCCCCCGTATATCTTCTTTGTATTGTGTGTCCCCATTTTAATTACATAATTATTTGTGTGGTTAGTTATTTAATGCCTGTCTTCCTCATCCTATTGTGAGCTCCATGACAGCAAGGTCAAGTTGCATTTTTTTCTGATTTCAAGAACACTATGTAGGAGGGCTGGCCTGCATTGCACTAGCAGAGAGGTATTTCCAGACATGTATGCAGCGCAGACTGAAGAAAATAAGCTGAATGCTATTGAGTATAGAAGGTTAAACCATTTCTTCATTCATTCACTCAGTCACCAAGTCCTTGCTGGATGCCTACCTGGTGCCAGGAGATGTCTTGGCTGGGCAAACAGGGTCTGATAGTTAACAAGATGGGTGTGGACCATGCACAAGGCACAGTTCATGTGACCTGCCCTCTGTGGAGTCATTCTTGAGCCTTTCACCTCCCAAGTGATGTACTGCTCCTTTCTTTCTGATTGGTGCCCATCTCTCAGCCTTTCCCATGCTTGACTGCCCCGAGTGTCTTCTCCACTGACTGTACCCACTGCACTGCACCCTGAGGGCCAGGCTAATTTTTGCTGACTGTACCTACCCAGTGCCAAACACAATACCTCACACCCTCCTGGTGCCTAATACATGGACAACGAAAGAATGCAAGAATGAATGGTGGAGCCACATAATCAGTCAAGACCGTGAGCTGACCCTTTCCCTCCCCTACTCTCCAGTCCCCCTGGGATCCCCACTCTCTGTTCCAGCTGCACTGACCCCAGCACTTTGGACAACACTGAGTGTGCACTTGCACAGGCTGCATCTCTTACATAGAAACTTTTCCCTTCGTCTGACTCAAGCTCATCTTGCAGTTCTTAGTGTAAGTGCCACTTCCCCCAGAATGCCTTCCCTGTCCTGACCATCACCACCTTCCCCCTGAGTTCAGTTCAGTAGCTCAGTCGTGTTCGACTCTTTGTGACCCCATGGACTGCAGCACACCAGGGTTTCCTGTCCATCGCCAACTCCCAGAGCTTGCTCAAACTCTTGTCCATCAAGTCGGTGATGCCATCCAACCATCTCATCCTCTGTTGTCCCCTTCTCCTCTTGCCTTCAATCTATCCCAGCATCAGGATCTTTCCCAATGAGTTAATTGTTTGCATCAGGTAGCCAAAGTATTGAAATTTCAGCTTCAGCATCAGTCCTTCCAATGAATATTCAGGACTGATTTCCTTTAGGATGGACTGGTTGGATCTCCTTGCAGTCCAAGGGACTCTCAAGAATCTTCTCCAACACCACAGTTCAAAAGCATCAATTCTTCGGCACTCAGCTTTCTTTATAGTTCAACTCTCACATCCATACATGACTACTGGAAAAACCATAGCTTTGACGACCTAACCCTAACCTTTACTCTCACCAGGTGCTAAACCCAGACTTGGTAGGGATCCTGCCATGGCTTCTCATAGCTCCCAGGACTCCCCCAGTTAATTATCTCTGTTCACTCCTAGAAAGTAGCTTCGTCTATCTTGTATACAAACCCCTTTCCTGGCACATAGTTGTCTCTGAATGAATTTTTTCAAGCAAGTGATTGTAAAAATACTTGGGTAGAAATTGATATGAAGGCAGAATGCTTCTAATTTCTTGCCTTCAATTATGTAACTTCAAATATATGGGCATTTTACTGAAGCTCTGAGCAAAAAGCTAAATTACTTTTTTTTTTAAGTTCACATTTGGAATTAATTTTTAAACCAATTTGCATGTTATTCTCAATATTCTACATCATTCTTGACTACACCTGCAGGCCGGGGTAATGAGGAATGATGTTCAGAATGAATCAAAGATTAAATCATGTTCACCGCATGTAAGAAAAATAGCTTCTGACATTGTCTATGGATTTTTAACAAGGGTTGGAACAAAAGAGAACTTTTAATTAACCCTCAGTTACCTAGGAAATTACACCCATCACAGAATTCATTCACAAAAATACATTTCTTGATCACGTACTGTGTGAATGATTAAGGGCCAGAGATGTGAATGAGCACATGTAGGGGGCAGAAAGCAAAGATGGTGCCGTGTTGGGCATGTTACATTGACTGCCCGCTTAAACCTCACAACCTCTCTGTGAGGTCAATATTATCACTGTCTCTTTTGTAACTGGGAAAACAGACTTGGAGAAGTTGTGTAATTTTCCTAGGAGCACATAGCTGATAAGGGCTAGAGATGGGGTTTGAGTTTAGGTCTGCTGAATGTAGACCTGTGCTTCCTCTAGCTTCCTGATTTCTACCCATCATGACTGAGAGGACATGGGGAGACTGGTAATAATAGTATCAACAATACTAACACAGCATGGAGGGTACAAGCAAACAGACAAAGGAAATCCAGACTCTTACTTACCACATACTGTATCTCAGACAGGTTACTGAGCCTTTGGAAATCTCAGCTTCTTCATTGGTAAACTGGGATGATAATTAGTACCTACCTCATAGGGCTTCTGTAAGGATCAATGAGATAATCCATGTTGGGTGGGGGACAAGGTGCACTAAGGTACAATAATACTACAGAGAAGGGTTCTTTTAGCCCTGAGGATCAAATGGTTATAAGACAAGGGACGGGGCAGTGATGAACCAGAAACCAAGTAAAGCAGGAGGCCATGTAGGCTCACTTTATATAAACGCAAGGCTTCCAGGGGCCCAGCACCAATCTTATTCTTTTAAAAAATCATTTCAGAAGCACTAAATCACCAATGCTTACATTGGCACAGACAGAAAATGATACTATGTGGGAAAACATCCATATCAATGACTCAAAAAGTGATTCAGAAATTTCAAGCTCTAATTAGAGACATTTTAGCAATACCTTACTCGATTTATTTTGCTTGAGTCTTTTTTATGCATGTGCAAGTGATAGGATAGAAAGTCATGCCTAATTAAGTATAAGAGAACTCTTCTGATAAGTAGAAAAATTCTAAATGATGAGAATGCTATTGTGTCATAGTTTAATTGGCAGTCATATTTTTCCTGAGTGGTACATAAAATCACAGTGAATTTTATAACCAATGGCATTTGAGATTTGATGAAACACCATAACTCACAAATAGACACTTGGTATATGACCCATTTGTGAGTTTTAACTGCCTAAAGAAGGAATTCAGTCTAAAGTATAAAGGGCTGTTCTCCTTTATGTCCCCAGTATTTATGTCTCCAATACTTCCCGGAGTTAATTTTGCTGGAAAATGAGATTGCAAAGGGGAGAGAAGGGAAAGATGGAAAAGAGAGACAGGAGACAGAGTGTAGGGTGAGGTTAAAGCAAAAATTGTATCATTTACAGTTTATACACAGGGCCAATCCTGATAACAGGAAATATTTAGAAGGATGATTCAAGATACTGTGAAATCTTCAGTCATCAGGCAAAGATATTATATTTACCACATACGTTTGGAAAAGAAAGTAGATTTTGAGGCAAATTTGCAAGGATTGGAAACAAGATTTTTCCACTTAGTTAGCCTCAAGTAACTAGAACTTGTGAAACTTAGACATCCTGGTTAAATGAGAGCTGGGTAATGGTAGTAGCTTCATGTCATAAGTGCTCATTGTCGTCTCTGTAACAAGTCACAGGCTCTGCAATACCACTGCTGCCCCTGTTATACTCTCACCAACCTAATCACACTGTCAACAGATCGGTACCATCAAGACTGAGGAGAGCTGGGGACCAATATCACAAGTCAAGACAGATTTGGGAAACGTGAAGAACCTTCTCAACTTTTCTGAGAAGAACTTTGGCAAAAATCCCCCACAGCTCTTCGCTTCTTTCCTGTGCTTCTTTTGACTATGAAAGTGGAACTCAAATGGTGACTGACACACCCATGTCAGTGAACATCTTTTTTAAACTGGATGGCTCATCTGTAACAAAACCAAAGTTTTAGCTCCCACCTCCCAGTCTAGAGTAGTTTGATCATCCAAGGTAGGAAAATACCTCAAGAACAGTTCAAATGGTGCTGGGCTTCTAAAGGAGCTAAAGAATAAATATGCTACGAACCCGGGGGTATGCTACTGTGGATGCATTCATGGGAACTTCATGTCAAGTCCAGGAAGGCTCACTCAGTTCTAGATTCCATGCTTCTGATGGAACTCAGCTTCCTTCCAGAGGCTGTGCTGCAAAACTCCTCACTTCCCTTGTTTCTCTCTAATTTCTTAATTCCTTCTTTTTCTAATTATCAGTAATAAAACATTGGCCATTTTGACATACTAATTCTTCTCTGAAAAATGTTTCATTTCTCCACCACTAAGTGGCACAGAGATGACCCCCAACATACGTCCTCTCTCTGGAACCAAGACACCTCACTCTCTTCAATGTCCATACCACCAACAGCCACTGGTCCCCTTCTATGCATAAAATCAGATGCCTGGCTCCAAAATTATGGACAGACTTGGAGTATCCAGCTCTTGAGACATGGAAAGTCATAGCTTCTGTTTTTCATGAGAGAATAGAGGCTGCTTTGAAGACTATCCATGTTATCCTCTCTTCTTTGGCATATTTCTTAGGGGAATATGCCATGGGGAAGCCATGTGATCAGTTTAGTTTATCCAGTGGAGTGTGGGCAAGGTGAACAAGACTACTCCCAGGCCTGGCACCTAAACCTACTGTGTAATGCTTCATGCTCTCTCTTCTTTTGCCTATTGGCCAGATGCTAAAAATCTCCTGGACTGCTGTAGGGAGGATGGTCCATAACGTCCACAGTTGTTATAGGGCATGGAGGCCCTGGGTGATGTATGATGGGAGAGCCCAGAGATGAAAGAAACTGGGTCCTTGAATGTTTATGTGGTGCAGAGTCCCATGCTAACCCATTTGAAACCATGGCATGAGTGAGAAACATCCCTTGATTGTATTAAGCCTTTGAAATTTTAAGCTTTATTTGTTATACCAGCTAATATTATTTACTTTAACATATTAACATATTTCTGAAAACTCTTTTCTAATGCAGATTTTATTCGTGCATGGGATAGCTTAAATTATTCAATTGGATTTGAGATTTTTTGAAAAGCAATGATCTGACTTCAAGTCAGAGGGAAATGGAACTTGTCAAGGACAGTCACAACATCAAGGAGCTAATAGAAAAGGTCCCAATTAGATTCAGGGGCCTAATTGGGCACTCCTGGTGGAGCTAACACTCTTCAATAAACAAGTATGTTACCAGCTTGCAAAATGCATGGTCCATACCACCGCCTTTCAGTTGAGCAGATGGGGGTTTTGACATAAATTGTGCTGGCATTTGCTGCCCTGAAAATAGATTTGTTTTTGCCTGCTTCCAAAATCAGTTTTAAAAAGCAACGAACAGTCAGCAAGTTCCAAGTTCCCCCCTTGAGGCGGGTCAGCAGGACCAGACCTCTGTTTACTATTGAAAAGTGCAGAAATGAAGGATCCAAGCATGGTGGGCTTGCAGTGGCTCTTGGCCATTCCCTTGTCGCTGCCCTATCAATGCAGAAAACTTCAGGATTACTTGTCATCTCTAATCTTTCTAGAAGCATATATTGATTTGATAATAAGAAAATTATTTTTACATTATAAAATCAGAACTAAAAGAGGTGCAGAATTACTTAGGTCAACATTTCCAAAATAAACTCTCAAGGTATAGAAGTTGCATCAGCTCTTAGAACTGCACATAGTGATTTCTGGACCATTCCAGATGGAGCAGCCAACCTGTGTTTGCTTGCCCTCTCTGATGGGGAGCTCACCACTTGATGAAGTAGCACAGTGTAGTGTTGAAGAGCACTGTAATTAGAGAACTGAAATGGCCTCCACAAAAATCCCATTCTTTAGTCCCGCTATTGTGGTTACTCAGTTACTCAGTCATATCCGACTCTTTGTGACCCTGTGAACTGCAGCAACCAGGTTTCCCTGCCCTTCACCATCTCCCAGAGTTTGCTCAAACTCATGTCCATTGAGTTGATGATGCCATCCAACCATCTCATCCTCTGTCCTGTATCTGCCCTTTAAAGGCACCCCCACACACACACACAAATCCCATGGACAGAGGAGCCTGGTGGGCTGCCATCTCTGGGGTCACACAGAGTCGGACACAACTGAAGCGACTTAGCAGCAGTAGCCACACACACCATAAATACAATCCTATCTCTACATATGGACCTTTCAGGCATTTGAACACAGAAATGAAGGCTAAACATTGATCTTCTTCTTATTTCTGTCCCAAAGTCCTCTCTTCACCAAATAGCATAATTTCTAGGACCCTTCCTCAGAATATACTCCAGTCATCAACGTCCTGTGAAAACTCAAGTGCCAGGAGCTGGTCATAAGTCTAACAAATACAGAGAGGAATGGGGTTACCATTCAGAATGTTTAGGACGTTAATGTTTCCAGTGATTTGAACTCTTTTCGATTGCCTCTGAGACCAGCAAGGCTCTCCTTAGCTCCAGGAAGGTTTACTGGTAAGATTAACATGGGGATAAGGAAGCAAGAACGTGGGTCCCATGGAAACCCTGAAATGGATGGATTAGCACCACAGGGTAATTCAGGATCCACAGCAGTGCTGACAGCAGGGACGCCTCAGCAGCCTTTCAGGGGCCCTGGCTCCACCTCTGCTGCTCCGGATCCCACCCACCAGGCCCTCGCCCTCCGTTCCTCCCGTCTTTCTAGCATCTGCTTACTCCTGGCTGACACCTTCTTGCGTCCATCATGCCTCTGGCTTCTCCTGCCTGCCCCCCCTGTGAGTGTGTAGTCCATGGTCTTTTCCCAAAATATTCTCTATGACTTACATTCAACCGTTCCACAGGGAGAGAACTTGATATTTCCACTTAATCACCATCTACCCAATCATGCCAAGTTTTAGCAGCAGGTCATCCTGTCAGCCTCTGGCCAGCCTACAGATGAGTACACTCTCCTCTGATCCATCAACAAAAATGAGATGGGTGGCTCACAGGATATGAGAGGGGCAATTTCTACAGAAAGAATTCTGTGAGGGTCTTTAGTAAGATGGGCCTGTGTGCTGGCTTGCCTTATTTTAAGCCGCTGCACAACTCCAGGCTTGTCAATACTTTTTTTTTTTTTTTTTTTTAATGTGAACCACTTTTAAAGTCTTTATTGAGTTTATTACAATATCCTTTCTGTTTTCTGTTTTGCTTTTTTGGCCCCGATGCATGTGAGATCTTAGCTCCCCGACTAGGGATCGAACCCCCACCTTCTGCACTGGAAGGCCAACCACTGGACCACCAGGGAAGCCCAGGCTGTCAACATGTTTGACAGTCACATTACACTCAAGCCTCCTGCTTACTGAAAAATCCCAAAGTTGGCCCTTCACCAGCTGCGGCTAAGCCTCTCCTCTCCACCAAATAACTGTATGCACAAATCTTCACCTCTTACATTCATCTTCGTAGATTTCGCTTAAGGCCCAAGCCTGCAAGTTGTCTCTTAATCCAAATGCATTCTTCTGACACCACCCTTTACAATCTCTGCTCTGTAAGCCTGATCAGAACCATAAAGAGAAGCAGCAGAATGAGAGGGTTAAAGTCAGCATCCAAACCCAGCCCCACTTTGGCCAGACAAATTGTTTTTAATGCAATAAAATTTCAAGTAAGAGTTGGTTGAAACAATGATTTCTGAAACAAAAATAAAAATTGAAAACCAGAGGCCAGGCTTCTCCCAGGCTCCCAGACTCAGTGGATGGTCTCATTGTTCACTGCATGGAGGTGCAGGGCTTGCACAATCCTCCAGGCCTCCTCCTGGGGCAAGCAGAAGCCAACGAGTACACTCCATCTCCCCACTGTGGAGATGGAGTGTACGCGTCTCCCATGACTACACTCTCATAGTCCTTAAATGTGCAAAGAGCTGGGACATGACTGCTGACCTCCCAGCTCCAGGGAGCAGCAGCCTGCTACACTGCTTCCCACTTCAGACTTTAAACAGCATTCACTCAGCACAGCTGCAGGGGACGAGCTGTTTATCCCTGGCACTGTGAGTCCACCATGGGCAGAGGGACAGCGGGTGAAACTGGCTGTTGTCAGCTTCCAGGCAGGAGATGAGATGCTCCCCCATGAGCATTTCTGTTACCTTTAAAGCTAAAATAGGGCAGCTGTGCCTTGTAAAGACTTAAGAGGCTATGGAAGGGGCTTTTTGTATTGTACCCAAACCTTGGCTGAAGCCTTAAATGAAAGTTAACGGGTAACAACATGTGGTGCTAGTAGTAAAGAACCCACCTGCCAATGCAGGAGACATAGGAGATGCAAGTTTGATCGCTGGATTGGGAAGATCCCCTGGAGGAGGGCATGGCAACCCACTCCAGTATTCCTGCCTGGAGAATCCCATGGACAGAGGAGCCTGGCGGGCTGCAGTCCCTGGGGTCTCAAAAGAGTCAGACACAACTGGAGTGACTTAGCATGCATGCACGCCACGGGTAACAAACACCCCGTGTTGTGGACGGTGGCTTGACACATCCCAGCGACACTTCTTGGAAGATGGCAAAGCTAGTTCTGAGATCCCCTTCTCCATTCAGGTTGTGTCAGAGGAAGCTGGGACTTCTTTGAGGAGCTGGTCCTCCTAAGCACATCTGTGGAGGAACAAGAGGGAAGAGAGAAAGGTGGTGCTTTCCACCCTCATCCCTCACTGGCCGAGTGAGGGGGCCCCAGAAGAATTGTCCAGAGACTGAGGATCTATTCAGGAGGCTTCTCACTCCTCAATTGTGCTCAGTTCCTCAAACTTGCATAAAAAAAAAACAAAACACAACTCCCTGGTATACATGGAGTAGACAGAAGTGAGAAAGTTCTTGGGAACTCAACATGCCTCCAGGAGTTTGAAGTGTATGTGACTTGAACAGGGCAGCCCAGGCACTGGGGCTGCCACGATGGCAAGGCAAGGGGATGGAGGTCAGCAGTGGGGTTAGCTGTTCACTGGCCTTTCAGCTGGGCAAGAAGACACTATACTCATGGGATAGACAACCCTGGAGAACTGAGCTTGAACTGTCTCAACAGCCTGAAGAAGGCTGTGAGAGAGGGGACGGGAGGACGGGACCAAAACCAAGGAGACCAGCTGGGCCGAGGGGCACAGTCCATGCTAGGGGACGGTGCAGTGCCGAGGACCCACCCGAGGCTCCATGGCAGAGCCGACTTCAAGGAACTGCTCTGACTCAGGTAACTGGATAGCTGGGCAAGAAATGCAAAGAGCATCAGCTGGCTGAGAAAGCCTCTGCCCCATCCTTCCTGCCCAGCCTGACCCTGAGCAGACAGAATGAGGGAAATAAAGGTGGGGGGTGGGGGCAGCTGGAACATGGAACAAGGAGAATGAAGGGCAGAGGGTGGTCCTCCTCTGAGGACCAGACCAGGTGGAGCTGACGGGAGGGATAAAGTTGTCCCCTCAAGGGCAGGTGACGGTTTTCCATTTAAATTGGACTCAATGTTCAAATAACTCAAGATGAGATGAGACCTCTCCTGTCCTCCCCCTCCCCGCCTCCTCTCCCTCCTCTTTCCTCTTCTTCTCACTGCTTCCTCCTCTTTCTTCATGACTGAAAAGGTGGAAACTATGAACATCACCAAGTGACAGAGAAGTGAAGGGACCCTACTACGGAGTCCAGGCCACTAGAGAAACTGGTTGGGCACTCTCAGAACTTAATCTTCCTAAGCCTTAGATTCCTCATTTGTAACCTGGAGATAACAAGGCTCACCTTCCAGTCTTGAAGACTGAGATGAAAGCATTTATGTCAGTGTATGAAGCATCTAGCACTTGGGAGTGCCCAGCCAATGTCTGCCACCGCTGACAGGGGTCCCTCCCTATAATCTCTGAGCCAGCAGACTTCTAGAACAGCGGAGCTGAGAGACTGTGGAAAGCCATGGTCTAATATCCTCATGTTACTCATAACTAAACTGAGGTTCAGAGAAGCTTGAGTCAAGTTGCCTGGAGTCACCCAGTGGGTTCACAGCAGAGTCAAAATCCAGACCCAAATCTGACCCCAAAGCCAGTCTTCTTTCTACCATGGCCCTGGGCATTTCCATAATAGTTCAGTGAAGGTCTGAAGATTGGTTGATTGAAATGTCTGTTGATTGGCCTGGTGTCCTTAGCAGTGCTTAGGACTGCCAGATAAATGGATGTGTGAGTACAAGGTTTCATTCACCTGGCAAACCTTCCCCAGGCATCAACCTTGTCCCTAGAACTGTGAATGGAGCTTGATATGGACCTGGAAACCATCATCTCTGTATTCATTGAGCTCCCAACCTAACAAGGGAGGCAGAAGACTATGAATATACATTGGAGATTCCAGAAAGGCAGCATAGAGAGGTTCACGAGCTTGTGCAGTGGATGGGAAATGAGGGAGGTCCACCCAGGATCCTCTCCTGTCCCCATCTCCCCAGGCCACTTGTCTTTTATGGTTCAATTTTGAGCTCCCCAGCTCTGCCGTCAGGCTGGCAGAAAGTCCTCTCTGATCTTGCTTTGGCCTCTAAGTGGTAAGTGTACCTTACCACACTGCACACGAGTCAAGGTTCTTAGGCAAGAGCTTTTTTGACACGGACAAAGAAAAGATCACTGGAGAAAGCATTTGCCAACAATCAGCTCTGCTTGTTTCATAATTTAACATTCTGGCCAATCAACCCTTCTCTTCCCACTCTGATTCACTGCTTATAGGTATTTACAACAGGAAGGTAATTCCGAGTGAACCCAAGGAAAGGTGACTGCAAGGTACAGGGCTTTCCTAAAGAAAGAAAAGTGAACAGAGCTCAAGGTGTAGTTCCTGGCCAGGATATTAAACTTCACATTCAAGTAGCACCGTTTGCCCAGTGATCTCAAAGCCCTTAGAAGGAATGACATGAACTGCATTTTTTTAAACATCAGGTAATCCAAAGCTGAATTCAGAGTCCGTGTAAGTACTGCTGGGGATAAGCACTTAATGTCTTTGGGCACAAAACCAATTAAATACAGCCAAGGCAGTACTGTGGCTTGAATGTGTCAACGAAATAATTCTCAGTGACGGCTAATCGGATCAGCCCAGATCTGCAGCTGGCAAAACCTTCAAGGGCTCTGAAAGCTCAGGGACTGGTCAGGGGACAAATGCTTCCAGGCACTGGTAGACAGAGGGAAAAGGCTTCAGGACAAACTGGGGAATGATGGGAACAAAACTATAAGAATGAAGATGTATTCTAGAAAAAACAGACCTCTAACTGCCCAATTATGTAATGTTTTCACACGGGAAGACAGTCAGGTCTTAAGCCAGAGATTGTAAATGAAGGGTCAGCAGATCAAATCTAGCCCAGGCGTGTGCTTTGTCAGGCTAATACAATGTGCGTGCATGCTGTTTGTATTAGTTGCCAATATTAAATATTGGAATATTTAACAAAACACCCTGACTTCTGGGTTTTATTAAAACTTGGAATATCTGAAAGATTTAAATACAAAGAAGGAAGCAATTATAATAGAAGAAATCATTGGAGAATTCTTTTATAATGAATGCTTTTCCACTTTGGACCCAGAATCCAGAAGTTATAAAGGAAATAATTGATAAATTTGAGTATATAAAAATCAAAAACACAGTAAACAAAGTCAGAAAGACAAACAATAAACTGAAGGTAGAAACTGCAACTCATATTACACGGGTATTATAATCACTCTGATATGCAGAGACTTCAAGAATTGAATAAGTAAAAAAAAAAAAAAAAGAATTCAATAAGTAAAAAATCAACCCAACAAGAAACAAGCAAATGACATAAACTGACAGTTCACAGACAGTGAAATACAGGTGGCTTGTATTTCTAAATATAGAAAAGATGTTCAACTCGACTCATATTTTTTTTTAAAAACCAAGCTAAATTATACCAAGATGCCATTTTTCACATCCTGGAATGGCAAATATCCAAGACCATGATTATATCCACCATTGGCAGCACTGAGGAAGATTGCAACTCCTCTTCCAGAAAATTAAACAACAACAACTATTTTCCACTGCAGGCCAGAAACCATCTGACTTTTCATCACGTGTCCCAGTGACTAGACACCCTTGGGAGTTTTGTACCCGGAACCTGAAGATGGAAACAAGAATTTTGTCTGGATACTATCCAGCATTTAACTTGAACATGCTGCTCTTCGATAATTAGGCAAAGGTTCTGGTGAAAAATAGAAGGGTTTCCTCGGTAATCTGAGCTGCATGTGCTCTTCTCTTTCTTTTATTATAAGAGAGAAAGAAGGAGAGAAGCAGCAGGAGGGAAGGCGAAAATCTAGCGCCATTGCAAGTTCGCTGTGCACTCATACACACTCACTGCGCACTTCATACCTATCATCTCATTTCTTCCCCACAACAAGCCCAAGGGCACAGCAATCTTCTTTTTGTAGAGAAGCAGACTCAGAGTAGCCACGGGACCTGACCTTCTTTGACTGATGCGTGCAGGGAGGGGCTGAACGAAGGAGCCACAGCGCGGGTCCAAGTGGAGGAGAGGCTAAGTTTGACATGGGTCATTTTGGTTGTATGGATGAAAGGAACCCCAGGAGCGACGGGTGCACTGGTCAGCTGCTGGGCCGTGGCAGGGGGCCATGCCAGGGCTTTCATTTGTGCTTTGCTTTAATCCTCTTCTTCAGTGAGAGAGGTGCCAAGACCAGTCTTACAGGCTGCTCTGTGTAAATAAAATAGCAGTGGTGAGCCCCTCAAATGCCATTTTGCTTCCTCTGATTAGGGAAGAAAGCACACAACTGACCTTTGCGCTGCATAAATCATCAGGTTCCTGGACAATGTGGTGGGGGTGGGGAGGGTCAGACAGGACCTCAAGAGGGACACGAATTTCCTGCTAGTAGAGCAGTTAGGGGAGGAGTCAATCAATTCACTAGAAAACAATGACAAGACTTTGCGCTCACTGAAATCTCTCCTTCCCTAGGCACCTCACCTATCTGCCCCTCCACCCTTGCCTCCTCAGAGCAGTTATCTCAGGGTTACTTGAGATGCTGTCCCTGGGCTTGAGATCCTAAAACTTCCCGCCAAATAAAACATAACTCTCAGCGACAAAAAAAAAAAAAAAAGACTGCACCCTGAGACAGTGGAGAAGTTCTCACTAGTTACAGCCTACAGTACTTGATTTCCCTCTCCCCGTAGCCTGAATCATATGCCTCTCTTGGCAAGTTCACCATGAGAGACACAAGGATTCTTGCTGACCTGTCCTTCCCCGTTAATGGAACTACTTGTGGGTAGATGTTGTTATCCTTGGCAAAGGGATATCTTTGGAAACCAGGGATTAGAGTGAAAAGGCCAATATTTTTTCTGTAACCAAGGAGCATCCCTGATTTATTTCTTCACAGAGTCCTTCATGGAGTATCAGGTTGTGATGGCAAAAATTCCCAGAGAAGAATGATGAGGAAGAAAGTCATTTAAGGCTTGGGAAAGCTGAGTTCCTTTGGAGCCTGCCAGCAGCACCTCTCTATCCCAGAAATCCCCCTTGGGAGCCATCGGAGCCCTTCTTTGGGGAAGACACAACTCTATATATCTAGAGCTGTGATGCAAATGGATTTTGTGGGATGCTCTGAACACTGATTAAAACCACTAAGAAAGGGAGAGGGTGGGCAGGAAGCTGTCAAATTTTGCAAAAAACCACATTCCCAGAACCTTTCCAAACCATTCTCAGAGTCTCTCTAAACCCAAACTTGTGTTTCCTTTCACCATTACTCAGAATCACTGAGCTAGAGTTGTCAGAATCATGCACTTCTCTGAAATAGTGTGACTTCAGTTAATCAAACTTTCTTATATCAGAGCCCCAGTAACATAAAAGCTATCTTGTTCCCTCTTTCCCTCTGTCATTAAAACAAAAAGGCAAAAGATAAGAAAACAATCTCACCTCAGGGATTTGGACAATAATGTTTAGTAGATATCTTGGCTTGACCTGAACAATAAAGAGTCATAAGAAGTGATGTTCAGAATTACAGACTTGGGGGTCCTTTAATATCCTCAATCATCAAAAAAAAGAATTTGATATGAGCCTTATACTCTGTCTAGTAGAGTATCAAAAGAACTCAGAACTAACAAGGGTTGAAACCAAAAGGGTTTTCTGGCTAAGGCTCCATCCTTGTCCCTAAGTTTAGCACTTAATGGAAGTGGCACTGTAACTTCCCATTGCAGGGGGCAGGTTTCTTGACCATTATTCTGAGACATAATGGATCAGAACTACATAAAATGCACAGAACACTAAACCGCAGGAGATCCAGTTCAAGCCAAGACTGTAACCTGCTGGGATTTGTCCATCTAATTGTCTGACTCTGAGCTTCCTTATCTGGAAGACAAGTCTATTGAATTAGCACAGGCTGACCTTACTGAGAGGAAAAAGAGACCAGCAGGGCACAAAGGACCTACCCAGTTGGAAGAAGGAAAATGTACTCTAGAAGAAGGGGAGACCGTGGTGAAGGGCACATCAGTGGTAAAGCACGCTGTTCTTTCCCTTGGATCTGGGGATGCTATCCCTGCTCTTGGATATGGGTTGGCTGTTCTCTTCTCCAAAAATGGCTTTTCCTTTCTTTTGTATGTGTCTAAATTCTATGCAACCTTAAAGGTCCAGTTCAAAAGTCATCTCCATAATCTTTCTATTACAAATAACCTCTTCATTGGACTATTACAGCACTAGCTTGTACCTCTATGATGACACTTACCCTTTTCTCTTATACTTATCACTTTGTCTTATACTAAAATAGTCCATACCCATAGTGTCCCTGCTTCCCATCAACTGGTCCCTGATACCCATAGTGTCACCAGCTTCCCTGGTGGCTCAGATGGTAGAGTCTGCCTGAAGTGCAGGAGACCCAGGTTCCATCCCTGGGTGGGGAAGATCCTCTGGAGAAGGAAATGGCAACCCACTCCAGTATCCTTGCCTGAAAAATCCCATGGACAGAGGAACCTGACTGGTTATAGTCCATGGGGTTGCAAAGAGTCAGACATGACTGAGTGACTTCACTTTCACTTTGATAGGTCCCAGACACAGACTGAATACATATTTGTATACTTGATAATGCCTAGGAGAATGCTTTCTGCATAGTAGGTGTTCAAATTACTGTGGAATGAATGAATGGAATCCCATAATATCTGAACAAAATTGCTCTAGTTAAATATTTAAATACTTTAAATATTTTTATCTTGAAATTCTTGCTTAGATCTTATTTTAAAACTGGAATAATCCCATTTCAAATTCTAATTTAGTTATGGATTGATCCCACCATGGACCACATCTTAAAGAACCTTTAATTTCTGACAGCCAAATGTTTGATGAGCACCATACCTAGAGTTCTTCTCATCGCTGCTCTCAAATGCACATCTGTGGCAACATTTCAGCCCAAGCCTGCTGGGAAAATTTAATTTCTCTCTTACAGCCTCACCTCCCAAGAACAAGAAAATAATACTTACAGAGCCAGTAATCTTTGCTCAATACAAATAAAGGGGAAAACAATACCCATGGCTCCTTAAAGCTGTATATTAGCCACACTGCAGAAAGTATCTCATTGATATTAATGTGCTTACAGAATATTACACAAAAATTAATTAAAAATTGAATAAGACCAGAGCTCAACATTCTGCATGTATAATTTCCCTGCCAAAGCAGCTCATACAATGAATAGCTAAAATTTTAAGAGCATTAGTTTATCGCATTGCAACATAAAACTCCATGTCAGATCACCCTTTTCATAGGAGATGGGGGCTCTCTGGCTTTCTGGGTCCACAATTAACATGTCGACTTTGGGGAGGAGAATTAGGTCCTGGGTGTGATGCTATTTTATGATTCTCAGCTTGAGCTGCAGCCCCCAGGGACATGCCCAGTTATTTCAGAACCACAAATCCATGGAGAAACCCATCAGAAGTCTCCTTGACCCCAGGTCTCTCTGCAAACTCAGTAGTAACTCAGAGGGAGGAAACCATGGCCGGTCAGGTCAAGATGACTTCTACCTCTCAGGTCCCAGTCACTTCTGCTCCTTGACTCTGCTCCCTGCAGGTAGCCACCTGAAGTATTGGGTTGGCCAAAGAGTTTGGGTTTTTCTGTAACATCTTTTCTTAACCCAAATGAACTTTTTTGGCCAACCCAATAGAGAGATAATGAACACAGGAGTCAGACAGACATCAGCAAGCAAGTTCCATCTCTGAGCCACAGTTCTTCACTACTTTATAGGTATTACTACATAATACCTACCTTATAGCATTCTGTCAAGAGCTACATGGGATAATGTGAATGTTGCACATGGTACAGAGCAGATGCTCAGTGAATACACCCTCCCACCTCCCTGCACTGAAGACAAAACCCCAAACTTCAGTCCAACAGCTCCCAGTTCCATTTATTTCTCTACATCATAAAGTATCCACAAACCTCTTGCCTGTTGAGTCTACTGGACAAGTCTATCTCTTGAAGGAAAGAGATATACCTCATTCAACTCTGTGTTCCCAGCACCTTTCACAGAGCCTGGCACACAGATCTTAGCCAGAAATGTGTGTAGGACAAATGACCGAAAGAATGGAAGAAAATCATCACTAGTTGTTGGGTGCTGGCCTCCAGCACTTCACACACATTGTGCTAAGTTGCTTTCAGTTGTGACCGACTCTTTGGGTTTTTCCAGAAGCTCAGCTAATAAAGAATCTGCCTGCCAATGCAGGAGACGCAAGAGATGTGGGTTCAATCCCTGGGTCAGGAAGACCCCCTGGAAGAGGGCATGGCAACCTATTCCAGGATTCTTGCCTAGAGAATCCCCATGGACAGAGGAGCCTGGCAGGTTACAGTCCATGCGGTCACAAAGAGTTGGACATGACTGAGCACATATGCCTTTGTGACCCTATGGACTGTAGCCTGCCAGGCTCCTCCGTCCATGGGGATTCTCTAGGCAAGAATACTGGAGTGGGTTGCCATGCCCTTCTCCAGGGGATCTTCCTGACCCAAGGACGGAACCTGTATCTCTTAAATCTCCTGATTGACAGGTGAGTTCTTTACCACTAGTGCCACCTAGGAAGCCCTTACACACATTAGTTCATTGAATCTGTACAAGAATCCTTGAAGGTGGATACTGCCTCTGTTCTACAGTTAAGGATACCAACACTCCAAGAGATTTGGCATGGCAATCTTGCAGACATTACATAAACAATAGGTCAACCACATGAAATCACCTTCAAAAACTGCAAATGAGTATTTACTATATGTTAGGTACTGAGCTAAACACCCTACATGCATTATAACTTCAGCATTACAACTCTGTGAAACAAGAGAAACTACAGATATGGAAAGAGAGGCTCAGAAGGGTTAAGCATCTTACCCACAGTTCTGAACCATTTTAGACTGACTGCAGCGGCCATTTCAAACGGATCAACCTGATCTTAAAAGGGAAAGCCAGGGCTCCAGCTCAGACCTTTCTGCCTCCGAGTCCCTGATGTGCTGCTGTGCCTCTTGAATAAATGAGTCAGTGGCTGACAGGAGAGGAGAGGGAAGGGGAAAAAGAGCAGGCAGAAGGAGGGAGAGAGACTCACAAGGGAGGGGACATATGTATACTTACAGCTGACTCACGTTGTTGTACAGCAGAGACCAGCACAACATTGTAAAGCAATTATCCTCTAATTTAATAAATTAGAAAAAAAAATTACCGAAAAAAGAAAAATAGAGAGAGGGAGAGAGGAAAGGAAAGAGGAGGGCAGACGTTCCTCAACATAACTATCTGGGTAATTCCTACAAGGCCAGATCTTTCCTGTTTAATCTTCTTCATAATTCCTGCTGTAGGGACCTGGCTGGTCTCCAAACCTGTAGTTCCCCACAGCCAGTGTATAAAATGCCAAGGGGCCAACCTCTGCTTTGTGCTTCATCCCAGAAGGCCACATGGATGGTTTCCCGCTGGAGGCAGAACAGCGCTCTCCAGCACAGGCACACCCTAGAGTCCTGGGCCGGTAGTCACTCTCTGCCAGGGTTGGCCTCCCAGGGGCACCGCTTCCCAACACAGCGGCCCCGAGTCACTCTCCACACGGCTGGTCAGACCTGGCTCACTGAACCCCAGGCTCACTTGTGAAGTCAGGTGCTCTGGCCATGGGAAGTTGGGCCAGCCCAGCAGAGATCTGGGGAAACCATGCCACGCTCTTCTCCAAGCTGGCCCTGGGCCACCGGAGCAAGAGTTTGTAGAAGAGGATGAGGGATGGCTCCTCAGAGGAAAGAAAACAGGACTGAGACCAAAGAGCCCCAGGTTCCAGGTCTGCATGTGCTGGTTTGTGTGAGTCCTCTCCTCTCTCTAGGGACCAGCAACCAACCAACTTGAGCTCGGGGCTGGATCATCTCCTTTAAACCTTGTAACAACCCTGTAATACAGATATAAAAATTTTCATTACAGCTAAAGAAACTGCGTCTCAGAGAGGTTAAATGACCGGTACAGTGTCACACAGCAAGAAAAACTGGGGAGCTGGGACGTGATTCCTGTCTGGATGTGACTTTGAATCCTACTTTCCCACTGTTGCTCTGTCAAGGACCCTGCTCCTTCACTCTTGGTAATGGATGATGGTCATTATCTTAACCTCCCATGCTGGGGCACTGATGGGCTCTCAAGCGCCGTATCAACGTTAGGAGTGAAGATCACTAGGTTATTCCTCCCCTTCCCACCCCCGGCCTCAGGTCTTCATTCACTTACTGTGACCCAAGGGAGACAGATTAGTGTTTCCCAAATTTCCACTTCTATGATTTTTGCCATATCCTTATATCACATGTGCTAATACTTAATGTCTGTCTTTAAATCAGTGACTTTTTTTTTAAATCAACATCATTCTAAGCCATATCCATGAAATCAAGAGACCAATGCTTTGATTATATTATTTCCCGATACACAACAAAATACATTGAGAATTAAGTTACAAACTGTCCATCTAGGTGACACCTAGGAGCACCCCATCAGAGGCAAGAGAGTCTTTGTTTGGGCATGCTCAAGGACTTCCAAGGTTTTGTTCAGCCCTAGCTCTGAGTCTTTGCCCCATTCCCCATGCATGGAGTTGTGTGTGTATAATGGACCTGTGTCATTTGCTGCAGTGTGGCCTGGTCCTCCATGGCGGATGCCAGACTGGCAAGAGGCAGCTGTGTGATGCAAAATTGGACCGCAGCAGTCAGGCAAAGAAGGTGGAAGTTGATCTCTGGGAACCCAAGCATGGTTTCCAGCTGGAGTGCCCGGGGCAGGAGACTGATGAGCCCGAAGAGGTGGAGAGCAGGAAAGGGCAGAGTCCCACTGGTTGGTAAACCCATCCACCAGCAGCCACACATCAAACCCAATCCCTGCTTCCCATGGTGTGAGGCTAGGGAGAGCAGCTGGCCAAGGCCTTTGGGGCAACATCCTCAGGGGTCTCTTCATGGTGGAGGGAGGAGGGGCAAGCATCCTGCCACATACAGTGGAGCTCACCCTTAAGTTTGTTTTGTTTTGCTTGTTAGCTTTTCACTGAAGCAAAACATAATACAGAAAAATACACAAATCACAAATGCAGAGCTCAATAAATTGTCAGTAACTGAATATACCTAGGCACTCAGTACCCAGATAAAGAAACATAACGTCAGCTTCATCCTAGAAGCCTTCTAATGCTCCCTTCTAGTTGGTATCTTGTCCCAGGGGTGGACACTACCCTAGTTCCTAATATCAGAGATTGGTTTTACCTACTGTGAACTTTATATAAATGAAAACATACCTATGTCATCTTACATTTGGCTTCTCAGGTTCAACATTATCTGTGTAAAATTCATCCATATTATTAATATATAGCTTCAGTTTGTTCACTCTCATTGGTATATAACAGTCTGTTGTATAAATATACTAAAATTTATTTATCTACTCCTTGTGGGTATTTGGGTAGGGCTTGGTTTGGGGCTGTTATGCATAACGCTGCTATGAACATTCCAGCACATGACTTTTGTCTTCATTTCTCTTGGGTACATACCTAGGGAGGAAAGAGTTCAGTCATAGTAAATGTACATGTTCAGGTTGAGTGGATACTGACAGTTTTCCAGAGCAGTTACACCAATATCTACTCTCACCAGCAATGTATGAGAGTTTTAGTTGCTCGCCATCCTTGCCAACCATTGATATTGTTAAAAATCCTCTTAATTTCAGCCATTCTGTTGGCTTTATCCCAGAACCATACTTTGGTTTTGTCCAAACAGCACAGCAAACCCATAGGCGCATGTTGTTTCTAAGAAGCAATGTGGTATAGCAGACATTGCTTAGACCCTCAGAAGACCTCACGCTAATGCTGGCTCTCCAGCAGCTAACTTGATGCCATTAGGAAAGAATTGCTACTGGACTTCACCAAGTCCCTCCTAAAGCCCTCATTCATTCGTCTGACTCTCAGGATGAACTGATAAAGGCAGGCAGGAAGAAATTATTCTCCAGAGCTTACACAAATTGCCAAGCAAGGACCAGGGACAAAATTCCGATCCCAGTCCAATGTTCTTTCACTGAACTTATACTGACTCCGCATTTATACTGATTTATACTGACTTATAACTTGCTCCCCATTTTTAAGAAGAAGGTATTGAACTGCATGATCTCTGATGTTTCTTACAGTTTAAATATGGCAGAAAATTCATTTCTGAGTATATGACTGGTTTACTCACTAAGAATTTAAACAAATGGAAGAGACTTGCTCAGTCTTAAAAGGAAACTGAGTCAAGCTCAGCTGGTGACTCAAATGCCAAACGAAGCAGAATCTTTGTGAATACTCAGCTGTTGGAAATGACAGAAACTCAGTAAGACTAAAAGTGAACAGAGGTTACAGCTTGGCCATTGAAATGACAAAAATGTGCTCAACAGACACATTTTATTATTCAGGACTTCCTACACCTAAAGAGCAGCTGACCATCAACTCATTCATGCATCCAACCAATAAGCCATTTATCTATCCATCCATTCAACCAGGCTTCCATCCTTTTATTCACTGAGCATTTATTGAACACCTACTGTGTCAGTCCCCATACCAGCTTCTGGGGTTACAGAAACAAATCAGGAACAATCCTTGCTCTGAAGAAACTCTCCATCTAGGCAAGTGTCTTATTCGATACACACCTCTCTATACTCTGAGTTACTAGAAGGCAAAGGCCTTATCTCAACTCTGTCATTCCCAGATCATCTATTGCTAAGCCCAGTACATAGTATTGGTAAGACACACTTTACAAATAAACTGTTAATCCCTGAGAATTCTGGAAAAGAATTTGGAGTATTTATTTCTATCATTCCTTATTTCTCCTCATTGGACTAAGAATGAGACCAGGTCTTGGGGCTTTGCCTACCACGTTCCCTTCAGCATACCAACCAAAGTTCAAAGAGAAAAAGCAGGTGACTGTCACACCAGCTTCCTTTCTCAGTCATGCTGATGGATACAAACAGCTGGGCAACAAGTTCTGCCAAAGTTCCCCAGAGAATCTTATTCATGAGATCCTTCCATATCAGACTCGTCTCCCTAGTATTCTAATTGGCTAATGATGGAATGCTACCGTGTTTTTAATGAGGCTCATCTGCAGTGCTTTTTCTCTAAAGAGATAGCAGGAAACCTACATGTTTTATAAAAAGCAAATAATTGTCAGCATTTCAACAACAAAGATGAGCAGAATATAGTTCAGAGGAGGTAGGCAGCTTGCAGGCAGGAGCCATGAAAGACGTGCAAGACACCTCAAACTCCAAAGCAGTGCCACTACTCCCCACCCCCAGTAATACTGATCCCCAAGCCTCCAGGGCTCAGTTCCCAGCATTCAAGGCATGAGCCTGCCAGGAGATGTGTTCAGGTCCATAAATACTCTCTGAGCTCCTATTATGTGCACTCAGTGGCTGAGTGTTACCCTTACTGCCTCCCCCTCCCTTACCTCCCAACCACCATTAAGTACCAAGTTGTACAATCCCTCTAGCTCTGGAATCCATCCCCGGCTCTCACTCCTTATTGCCACCACCTGAGGCCAGCCCATCATCATCCCCCTACCTGGACTCCACACCAGCCCTCCTAATTGTCTCCCTCCCTCTACTCAGACCCTCTAGCCACATAACAGATGCAAATCTGATCACCTTGCCCTCCAAAAGCTTTCAACAGTACGTACAGAAATGCTCCTTCTGTTGACCTGTAAGCCCCTCCATGATCTGGCTGCTTGCTACCTCCCTTTTCAGCCTCATCTCAGTCCCTTCTCTGGACTTATTTTGTTCCAAATGCACAAGTCTTTCCCTAAATATGCTCTTCAGATCAGATCAGATCAGTCACTCAGTCTTCTCTGACTCTGCGACCCCATGAATCACAGCACGCCAGGCCTCCCTGTCCATCACCAACTCCCGGAGGTCACTCAGACTCACATCCATCGAGTCAGTGATGCCATCCAGCCATCTCATCCTCTGTCGTCCCCTTCTCCTCCTGCCCCCAATCCCTCCCAGCATCAGAGTCTTCAATGAATCAACTCTTTGCATGAGGTGGCCAAAGTACTGGAGTTTCAGCTTTAGCATCAGTCCTTCCAAAGAAATCCCAGGGCTGATCTCCTTCAGAATGGACTGGTTGGATCTCCTTGCAGTCCAAGGGACTCTCAAGAGTCTTCTCCAACACCACAGTTCAAAAGCATCAATTCTTCGGCGCTCAGCCTTCTTCACAGTCCAGCTCTCACATCCATACATGACCACAGGAAAGATCATAGCCTTAACTAGGCGAACCTTTGTTGGCAAAGTGATGTCTCTGCTTTTGAATATGCTATCTAGGTTGGTCATAACTTTCCTTCCAAGGAGTAAGTGTCTTTTAATTTCATGGCTGCAGTCACCATCTGCAATGATTTTGGAGCCCAGAAAAATATGCTCTTACTCTTCCCTAAAAGCAGACTTTTACACATGCTGGTCTCTTCTTGGAATATGCCTTTTCCCTGTGCTTTATCTCCTAAGTCACCCCATTTCATCCTAGAATAAGAGTTTCAGCTTCAGTCTTCAGTGAACACTTGTCTGAGCCCACAGTGAGGGAAATCCCTCTGCTGTTAAGGCCCCAGCACTGGCACATTTCCTTTGGGGGATACTCAACCCACTGATGGGCTTCCCTGGTGGCTCAGCTGGTAAAGAATCGGCCTGGAATGTGGAAGAACTGGGTTTGATCCCTGGGTTGGGAAGATCGCCTGGAGAAGGGAAAGGCTATCCACTCCAGTATTCTGGTCTGGAGAATTCCAGGGACTGTATAGTCCATGGGGTCCCAAAGAGTCAGACATGACTAAGTGACTTTCACTTTCAACCCATTGATTCTCCTTTCCATGTCCAGCCTCCCTCCTAGACTGTAGATTCCCTTAGAGCAGGCATATTTAGCCTTTCACTATTGAGGTACCTCAGTTCATAACAGGCAGCCTCCCAGACAGGAGACTCTTGATAAACACTGGATGGAGAGAGACTGACTGATTCATCACAAGCACTGAACTTCCTGTTAGAAGGTCAGAGAAGGTTTTAAAAGAGACACCTGGGTTTCTTTCCAAACTCTAGTCTGTTTGTCCTTGGGCAGGTGACTTCACATCTCGGAGCCTCAGGGTCTTCATCTTTACATTCATGATACAATACCTATCCATCCTGTCTCATAGATGTTGAACCAAAAAATGAAATAAGCATACCTGGATGCTGTTGCCAAAAATATGTTGGTTGTAACAGCTCCTATTTTGATTAATAAAGATGTGTTTGAGCCTAGCTATAATGATTTAAAATTCACAGTCCAAAACTGCAATTACTTTTGTACCAACCTAATAGAATTCATTATAGCTTCTCTGGTGGCTCAGATGGTAAAGAATCTGCCTGCAATGCAAGAGACCCAGGTTTGATGCCTGGGCCGGGAGGATCCCCTGGAGAAGAAAATGGCAACCCAGGCCAGTATTTTTGCCTGAAGAATCCAGAATTCCTGCCATGGACAGAGGAGCCTGGTGGGCTACAGTCCACAGGGTCGCAAACAGTCGGACACGACTGAGGACTAAGCATGCACGCATGCTCTAAATGAACTCCCATCTCTGGTCATCTTCTCATCCAAATAGAAAGGAACGTACTCTCTCCCCATTCTTTATCCCTAAGTACATTCTCTGGGCACCTTGGGATTGAGCTAAGAGCCTCTTAATAAATAATAAATAGGACACAATGAGAAAGGGGAAAGCCAAAAGAGATTTATAAAAGACAGAAGAAAAACACCCTAGCCACACACACAAAAAACAGCTCCTAGTCCTCCATGTCTCTGGGGTCTTATAATGAAGGAGAAAAACCCTAAATACTTATGGGATAAGGGAAGGAAATGGTATTTATGGCATGTGGGTAGAAAATGCATTCTGAGTAGCAGGAAGTCCTTTAGATGTCCCATAACCCAGTGGCTTTCAATTCCTTCACAGGTTCAAGTTAGATGACAGTCTGGTCCAGAAGAGAGTCCTTTTTCTACTAACGCAGTGGTTTTCAAAGTACAGATCCCAGAGCAACAGCAGCAGCAGCACCACCTGGGAACTTACTAAAGTTCAGATTCTCAGGCCTCGGTTCAGTTCAGTCACTCAGTTGTGTCCGACTCTTTGCAACCCCATGGACTACAGCACACCAGGCTTCCCTGTCCATAACCAACTCCCAGAGTTTACTCAAACTCATATCCATTGAGTCGGTGATGCTATCCAATGATCTCATCCTCTGTTGTCCGCTTCTCCGTCCGCCTTCAATCTTTCTCAGCATCAGGCTCTTTTCCAATGAGTCAGTTCTTCACATCAGGTAGCCAAAGTATTGGAGTTTCAGCTTCAGCATCAGTCCTTCCAATGAATATTCAGGGCTGATTTCCTTTAGAATTGACTAGTTGGATCAAGAGTCTTCTCTAGCACCACAGTCAAAAGCATCAATTCTTTGGCACTCAGCTTTCTTTTTTTTTTTTTTATGTTGGAACAATGTGTGCTCTATTTTATTTTTTTTAATTAAATTTTATTTTGCTTAACTTTACAATATTGTATTGTTTTTGCCATACATCAAGATGGATCCGCCACAAGTATACATGTGTTCCCCATCCTGAACCCTCCTCCCTCCTCCCCTCCCCATACCATTCCTCTGGATCGTCCCAGTGCACCAGCCCCAGGCATCCATTATCAGGCATCGTACCTGGACAGTCCAACTCTCACAACCATACATGACTAGTAGAAAGACCATAGCTTTGACTAAATGGATCTTTGTTGGCAAAATAAAGTCTCTGCTTTTTAATATGCTGTCTAGGTTAGTCATAACTTTTCTTCCAAGGAGCAAGCATCTTTTAATTTCATGGCTGCAGTCACCATCTGCAGTGATTTAGGAACCCAAAAAAGTAAAGTCTGTCAGTGTTTCCATTGTTTCCCCATCTATTTGCCTTGAAGTGATGGGACTAGATGCCATGATCTTAGTTTTCTGAATGTTGAGTTCTAAGCCAAATTTTTCACTCTCCTCTTTCACTTTCATCAAGAGGCTCTTCAGTTCTTCTCTTTCTGCCACAATCGTGGTGTCATCTGCATATCTGAGGTTATTGATACTTCTCCTGGCAATCTTGATTCCAGCTTGTGTTTCTTCCAGTCCAGTGTTTCTCGTGATGTACTCTGCATATTAGTTAAATAAGCAGGGTGACAATATACAGCCTTGACATGCTCCTTTCCCAATTTGGAACCAGTATCTTGTTCCATATCCGGTTCTAACTGTTGCTTCTTGACCTGCATACAGATTTCTCATGAGGCAAGTCAGGTGATCTGGTATTCCCATCTCTTTAAGAATTTTCCACAGTTTGTTGTGATCCACACAGTCAAAGGCTTTGGCGTAGTCAATAAAGCTCAGTCAGCCTCAATGAATCATTTCCGTCAAGGGCCCAAGTAAGCCCTCTAGGTGATTCTGCCAACATCGAGGTTGAGCCCTACCATGCTACTTGGGCAGACAAAGACAGAGAATGGAGACAGCACAGCAACTGGTAAGTGTGGAGATGTCCCCTCTGGCATCCCCACCAACACAGGCCTCCCTGTATTTCAGACTGGCCGAAGGAGGACCTGATGCCAAGATGTTCTGTGCACACGTCCTTGCGTCCCTTCACCACCAAAAAAAACTGATCCTGGAACTCAAGCAGAGTCTTGAAAATAGAGGCTCAAAAAGCAAACAAATATTTATGCCTGTCTGACCTTTCTTCCTCCCCCATTACCTCTGGAAACAGTGGCTACAGGCATAAATCTCTCAGTCCATATTCAATCTAGAGGGTCTCACAATCAAGAGAGAAGACTGTGAGTGACGGATAAAAATGTGTCAACTTTTAAGTGTTCGAGGGTTTATATTTGCCTCCACCTGCTAAGGAGAATTCTGTATTGCCTTTTGGTTTTCACTTCCCTCTCTTAAGGAAAAAAGTTTCACGCTTGTTAGGAGAGGGACTAAGTCTATAGCCAAATTAAAGGATTAGAGAAGATATGGAGGGAAGAAACAGACAGAAGACCCTTTCACATTATGTGTAGTGAGATTTGGGCTTAGGGGAAGAGAGACAGATTGAGAGGAACTGTAGGGTGCAAAGAAACTGGAGAAGAGGGAAAAGGGAGTTTTGCCAAGGAGCGTGGTAGGTTAGGGTGAGCATCTTTGTTGTCTCCATGACATGGACTTTAGTTTTTCATTTGAATATCATTACTTTACATTTTTCATTTTGATTGTTAGTCCTTGGATACACTAATGCTCCCAAGCTGAATCACGTGCTCCCGTAGTCATTTTAGGGTTGCATGTGTATGCTGACAATCACAGCATTTCAACAGAGCTGTAGGGACCGTGTACTGTGCCCGACTCATTCAAGTCAGGTAGGGCAGGCTCCTCCATCAGGAAGACATCACCTCTGGGTCTGGAGGAATGAATAAAGGTCATTTAGGTAATAAAGGGCGCCTGTCAAATGACAGAGGACCTGCATTTCTAAAGAACAGTTTGATGCAAAAGACCAACAGCTTTCAGAAACAATTAGCACTTTGAAAAATGGATGACAAGGAAGACAGCCAGGCCCTCTTTGGATGGGTGGTCACCTCAGCAACGTAGGGAGAATTTATGACTGGCCAACAGGACATTTCTGGCTGCCTGGGACAATTATTAAATGGAGTTTGCTGGTGCCAAGGCATCTCAGCTCACCCTTGGCCATGCCTCCTAAGAATACTAATTCTTTTTTTTTAATTTCATTTTTTAACTTTACAATATTGTATTGGTTTTGCCATATATCAAAATGAATCCGCCACAGGTATACATGTGTTCCCCATCCTGAACCTTCCTCCCTCCTCCCTCCCCATACCATCCCTCTGCACGATACTGGATGCTTGGGGCTGGTGCGCTGGGACGACTCAGAAGAATACTAATTCTTATCTAGAAATCTGGCCTTCTACTCTGTCAGGGTCTTTAGAAAACCATAATGTTCCATCAGTGTTCGTCTCTATTTGGCATAGCAGAAGCAGCATCTCAGCTCTCGTTTACTGAGAGATGGGCCAGGTTTAAAAGACAACTGAGAGCTACATAATATAATGTCATTCCCACTTTACAGATAAGGAAACTGAGGCTCAGCTGGCATGTGGTGGAGCCAGCTTGAACCCAGGTAAGAAGGGCACCAAATCCCGTTCTCTTATCCAGACGCTCTCCTGACTCTCCGCCCCCAACCCTCACCACACACTCTTCTCGGTCCCCTATACACTCTAACATTCCTAAGTAAAGGGTTTTTTCATTTAAATTCTTACCTCCCCATGTACAGCATATACTAGGTGGCCAGCATAACCTAGGTGATCAGGAAATATCTGTTTAATGATTAATGAAAGGAAGGAGCCCTTCTTGTGTCAAGGAATCCTGACCCGAAGTGAAGTCTGGTCTCCTCATCCCATCGGAAGCATGATGTGAAGAACGGCACATGAAGCCCTGCCCCACCCACAAATCAGCCAGCCTGCTTGGCTTTCCATCCATTACACCTTCACCATCTGTGTGTTCAGTCACTTCAGTCATGTCCGACTCTGTGCGACCCTATGGACCGTAGCCCACCAGGCTCCTCTGTCCATGGGATTCTCCAGGCAAGAATACTGGAGTGGGCTGCCATGCCCTCCTCCAGGGGATCTTCCCAACCCAGGGATCCAACCTACATCTCCTGCATTGCAGGCAGATTCTTTACTGCTGAGCCACGAGGGAAGCCCACACCTTCATTATTTATGTTGGAAAGTGTTCCCCACCTCCCCGCTTTGAAATAAAAATATTCCTTTGGGGAGCTATCAGAAACATCAGCACAAGGTAAGTAGTCAGGAGTACAGATGCTGGAGCCAAATTCTCTGGGTTTAAATCCCAGCTTGAAAGTGAAAGTCACTCAGTCGTGTCTGACTCTGCGAGCATGGAGTTAGTCCATGGAATTCTCCAGGCCAGAATACTGGAGTGGTTAGCCTATCCCTTCTCCAGGGGATCTTCCTGACCCAGGAATTGAACTGGGGTCTCCTGCACTGCAGGCAGATTCTTTGCCAATTGAGCTATGAGGGAAGCCCCTCTTGGCTTAGGAAATCCCAGCTTAGCCACATTCTGTGTGGCCTTGGGCAAGTTACTTAACCTTTCCCTGCCTATGTCCTTATTAGTAAAATAGGATAATAAGATCTACTTAGAAGAGTTGTTATGGAGATTAAGTGAATCAGTGTGTATAAAGTGCTTAGAATAGTGCCTGGCACACTTAACATTATTGAACTATGTGTTGAAAACATGAATCAGGCAGGGATTAGATGGAAACCAGCAGAGGATCAGAATGAGGTTCCATGTAAGTAGATGAAAAGAAGGGCCCGGATGTGGGGCAGGAGTTGTCTGAAACAAAACATATGTCGCCTTTATAGTCCACTCAAGGCTGCCCACAACTGTTGTGTGGCTCTTGGGGAGGTCCCGGCCGTCAGAAAGGTCCCCCTTCTTTTGTACCCCCTGGACCAGAGTTGGGTCAGGAAGTGGGGGAACACCCCCAGAGGATGCTAGTGCACAGAGGTCTGTGGACACCCTGGACTCTCTCTGCAGGGTCCAGTCTCTTGTGCCCAGCAGCAGCTCTAGGCAGCCTCCCAGAGAAGCTCCTAGTCCCTGGTCTGGCCCTGAGTTCCCACCCCTTCCCACTGAATCCTGAGCCCTTGGCTCAGCCCAGAATGTTCAGTCATTTCCCTCCATCTGGGGCTGAATAGGATCCCAAACTTTGGAGTCAACAAGACTTGGGTTCAAATCCTAGCTCTGTAAGAGTATCTGTTTGAGTAAGTAACTACCCTGAGTCTCAGTTTCTACATCTTTAGAATGGGAGTGCAATAATAAGTCCACCTCCAAGGGTTTTTGAGAAAACTAAGTTAAATAGCAAAGGTAAATCTTGGAGCATGAGCCCAGAAGCTCTGTAAAGATTTGCTGAGTGAGTGAGTCCTAGACTCATATGGCTCATGGCTTTCACCATTCCATTGAAAGGGGAGACCATAGCACTGGATCACTCCCCTTTCAACCTTGCCAAGGTCCCTCTAGGCAGTCCAGGGCTATTTACCTAAGTGATAAGAAGACCGGGGAGCATTCCAAGATCCCACCCACCACCCAAGAATGAAGCTGAGAGCTCAGCAGGTGACTGGGAGAGATTTGAAGTTTCAGAGACAATCAAGATCTGGTAATGAAGATCAGGAAAAGCAATGCCTAAATTAGTTTCCATGCTTTGTTAAATCTGGAAGTCACATTTAGCTCAGGTGGTAAAGAATCTGCCTGCATTGCAGGAGACCTGGGTTCGAGCCCTGGGTCAGGTAATTCCCCTGGAGAAAGGAATGGCAACCCACTCCAGTATTCTTGCCTGGAGAATCCCATGGATGGAGGGGCCTGGCAGGCTACAGTCCACAGGGCTTCTAAGAGCTGGACACAACCGAGCAACTAACACACACGGTGAAAGATCGGGAAAAGCAATACCTAAATTTGTCCCCATGATTTGTTAACTCTGGAAGTCACATTTAGTAAAACACTAGTGACTAAAGAGGAGATCCTTCTTTACTTTCTCTTTTTTAAACCCTCTAGCATCATTCAGCTTTTGCACTTGCAGAATAAACCGACCATCTCTCTAGGTTCCCAGAGACCCCACCCGACACAAGGCAGGCCAATGATTTGCTCGCCAAGGGAAGCTGACATTCCCAAAGGGGAAAAAAAGGCGTGTGATTTACATGGCTTAATATACTCATTAAAGGTTTAATTGGAGTTACTTTGCCACTGATCCTCCAACAGCCCCCTTTTCTCCCCTTTTAATTAACAGAGTAACCTTTAGCTTCACAACTCATAAAAGAAAGCCAAGTATGAAAACAGGGGCTCTATCTGCTTCTCCTTCTTGATCCTATCAGGCAGCTTAAGACTCCAGTGGGACTCACGGGCTCTGGGTGGGGTGGGGGGGCACTTGTCTTCAGTTTCAAGTATTCATATCCTCTGAAAAAAAGGGGCTCTAGAGGCTAAGTCAGCCAGGCCCAGGTTCAAATCCTGGCTCTGTCATTCACTAGCTATGACCTTGGGCAAGATCATCTTTTTAACCTCAGTTCCCTTATCTGTAAAACAGGGATAATAACTGAACGGATAGTTCATGGCGTTGTTGTGAGTTTCAAATGCCTGTAACATTTGTGCTGAAAGCACCGTGCCTGCCACGTGGTACATGCCCAGTAAAAGTTTGCAGTTTGCTCTTATTAAAGTCACAGCTATGTAGTGTGATGAGTTTGGGGGTAGCAGGAATCTGACTACCAAAGACTTCACAAACACTGATAAAATGTAATTTTTGCCTGAAGGAGTCACTAAATAGTTTCTGGGAAATCACATACTATATTTTTAGCAAAATTTATTTGGAGTGGCTGCACACAATCATCCCATACGTAATCACGCTTCAGAATATTTTAGCTGCTTGCCAGGATTGCAATTGGTAAGCTGTCCCTCTCCCAACCTCCCCCTCTTCTGCCCTTTTCCTGCCCACTTGCAACACAAAATATAAATAATTAATGGTATCCAATTACCTAAGCTGAAAATAAATAAAGCTTCAAGGGTGTATTGGATTTCCACACAAATCCACCATTAGGAAGATGATGCATTCCCCTTGCAGGTGTCTGCATCCTGAAAGCCATTTGTGATGGGACCGCTCAGTGGGTACCAGGGTTAGTTAAAGCTCGCTTCATTATGGTGGCGTTGGGGCAGATGGGAACTGACGGCGCCGGGCCATTTTCATAGGGAAATGCACACAGAGTCCCAGGTCAGCGCCGTGATAAATGGGCTTGCCGACAATTTGCTGGGAGCATGCATCTTGGGAGACTCCTGAGGTCATGAAATGTCTGCTGTTAAGCTACACAATTTTCTTTACTTATCAGTCCCAACCACATCGCAGACACATATTTGCACAATGAAACAAAGGAGGACATGCATTATCGGGCCCCAGCCAGAACGAGCGAGGCACTCAGCCAGCCAGTGCTGATTGGATAAAGCCTGGACATACTGCACGCCAAGTGTGGAAGGGAAGAGAGGCTGGAGATTTCAAGTGGCAAACTGGGAAAGGGAGCACGTGGGGCAGCTGTGGGTGGGTGGAGTTCTCTAAAGAGCACAATTCCAAGGGCTAAAGTCATCTGTCACCACCACAGTCTTGGTGGCTAGCTCTGTCCTCCACACAGCAGTCCAGGACTCTCCCCAGAATGCAGATCTCATGTTTACAAGCATCGCTTAGCTCCCCATTGTCCACAGGAGAAAGCCCAAACTCCCTAGCACACCTGCAAACCCTTCCACGTTCTGCACATACCTCAACCCTGGGTCCTTCAGCCTATTCCACATTCTTGCCATCCTTCATTCATTCAGATGCCTGCAGGCCTTTGTGCATGCCATTTGCTATCTGGCAATACTCTTTTCTGTACTCCTTTAACTGGTTAACTCCTAGTCACCCTCCATATCTCAGATGAGATTGGCTTCCTCCAGGAAGTCTTCCCTGACCCCCACTACATTTAATGGTAGTCAGGGAAGACTTCCTGGAGGAAGCCAACTTCTCACAGCACAGCCCTGTTCAACAGTATTGCTGATGCCTTGTTTCTTGTCTCTGGACTATCAGCTCTGTGGGGGCAGAGTCTGTCTTGTGCCTGATATTAATATTTCCAGTTCCCTGGAAATATTAATATTTCCAGTTCCCTGGAAATATTAATATTTCCAGTTCCCTGGAAATATTAATATTTCCAGCCACCATGCATGACTCAGAGTAGATACCTGAAACTGTCTATAAGATGAATGAGTAAGTAAGCAGAGAAAGAACCTGCACACCAGCAGGAGGCAGCCATCGTAGGTGAGCCACATACTCTGTCAAGGTCAGGCCAGGACCTCCATCTCCTCTACTGCCCCCATTCAAATAAGCCTCCACCTGGCACTGGGAAACAGTGATCAAATGAGATAACAAAGTTGAAAACCATCTATGACATCAGAAACAAAATCCCTAGGAGGCAGTGGAAGTTACCCCCAGCTTGGAAGTTACTCCCAAACAGGGGAGCAGAGGAAGATATGGAATTTGGTATATGAAACAGAAGTCTGGGGCCAGAGAAATGAGAGAGGGTACACAGAATCAGGAGCATATTGGGAAAGAAGTGATTTCAATGAATTTCCCCAAATAGTCATGAGTCCATGCTGCTCCTTTTATGGGTATGTTTCACAGGCCAAGAACAAACCAGACTCTCTTGGGTATGGAGTGATTGGCTAGTGAGGCCCAGATCCTACACAAGGCAGTGGTGACAGTGGACATTTCAAGAGAAAACTAAGCTTGGTTAACTGCAAAAAAGAGAGAGAGAAAAAAAAAGAACAAGGTTGGGTGAAGAGAAATAGATTCAAAGTGACAAAACTAAGATCATCACATCCGGTCCCATCACTTCATGGCAAATAGGTGGGGAAACGATATACAGTGACAGACTTTATTTTCGTGGGCTCCAAAATCGCTGCAGATGGTGATCACAGCCATGAAATCAAAAGACGCTTGCTCATCAGAAGAAAAGCTATGACCAACCTAGACAGCATATTAAAAAGCAGAGGCATTACTTTGCCCACAAAGGTCTGTCTAGTCAAGGCTATGGTTTTTCCAGTTGTCATGTATGGATGTGAGAGTTAGACTATAAAGAAAGCTTAGCACCGAATTGATGCTTTGGAACTGTGGTGTGGGAGAAGACTCTTAAGAGTCCCTTGGACTGCAAGGAGATCCAACCAGTCAATCCTAAAGGAAATCAGTCCTGAATATTCACTGGAAGGACTGATGCTGAAGCTCTAATACTTTGGCCACCTAATGTGAAGAGCTGACTCATTGGGAAAGACCCTGATGCTGGGAAAGATTGAAGGCAGAAGGAGAAGGGGACAACAGAGAATGAGATGGTTGGATCGCATCACTGATGTGATGGACATGAGTTTGAGCAAGCTCTGGGAGTTGATGACGGACAGGGAAGCCTGGCATGCTGCAGTCTATGGGGTTGCAAAGGGTCAGATATGACTGAGCGACTGAACTGAACTGAACTGACATGAGCCCATCCTTAGGGAATGGCTAATTCCAGGGGCTACCTGGAGAGGTATCAGGAAGCATCTGAGCAGGCCAGTCTGGAGAAGAGAGACCTGCAGCCCTAGTTCTGTCTGCTCTGTGACTTAAGGCAAGTGGTCTGCTGTCTCTGTCTTTCCTGTTCCTCTTGCCGAAAACAATGCTTTCACCATTTTTGCCATAGGATCTCCCTACACCTGTTAGATAAGCCCCTCATTTAGCAGATGAGGAAATCGAGGATCAGAAAAATAGTCACCTGTCCCAGCTCACCTAGCTAGTGGGTGACCATGCTCAGATTCAAATCAGATGAGTCCAAATTGGGCCCTCCCCTAAGTCCAGCAGGCTGCCAGGGGGGCCCAGCTTCCCTGAGCCACAAAGCAAGAACACAGGGGCTGAGCCAGCTTGGGCTGACAGCCAGAAGTTGGCAAAATGTGTTCCACATCTCTGCTCACTCCACCAGGCACCTTGTAGTTCTTTCCTGGGATTTGTTCCTTTGTACCCAGCGCCAAACAGCATACCCTACTCCATTCCCCAAGACCACGCTTCTCCTTTATTTCAGTGGTCCTGTCGTGTTTATTGAGCAAGCAATCCATACCTGGGTAATTATGGCATCTCTCTGAGATAACCCTTTTGCATTTTTAAAAGGTTCTTTTTGGAGACCCAATGTCTTCATCCAAAGGCCGAATACCATAGAGAAAATGTCACTGTTCCCTGATGCACCTGCTCTCTACTGGGCACAGGCAGATGTTAATCAACAGGTACTGCTGATCCCATTTTACAGACGGGGAGACTGAAGCCCGGAAAGACTTAATAATACACTCAATGTTACAGGTAGGAAATGGCAGTGTAAAACTTTCAGCCCAGGCCTATGTCTCATACCCAGCTTTCCCCACTGTATCAAGGGGTTTTCATGCACCTGTGGATATGTGGGGGGTTGTGGCAAGAGCCGGGGGGATGCAGAGTGGTTTGTGCAAAGGGAGAGGAGGACAAACACTTTTAATAGTCCTCTCATCATTTCTTCAAGGACTTCCCAGGTGGTTCAGTGATAAAGAATCCACCTGCTAATGCAGGAGACATGGGATCGATCCCTGGGTCAGGAAGATTCCCCTGGAGAAGGAAATGGCAATCCCTCTCAGTATTCTTGCCTGGAAAATCCCATGGACAGAGAAGTCTGGCAGGCTACAGTCCATGGGGTCACAAGAGTCAGACACGACTTAGTAACTGAACAACACAAACATCACTCCTTCACACAGGGGGAACACAGCTCTGGCTGCAGAAAGAACGTTGCGGGGAGGAGAGCAGAAACAACCACCGCAAAAGGAAAGGGATAGTTTAACAGAGAGGGAGATGGAGACCAGGTGGGAAGGAAGGACGGGGGAGTCGGGGGAGTCCGTCCAGGGTCAGAATCTGGGTGAAAAACTATCAATATCCTAGAAGGCACCTCCCAAACATCTGCTTCCCTGTTGATCTGGAAGGACCTGGTGGTCTCAGACCAGCAGTGTTTAGCACACACGTCAGTGAGTATTTTTCTCCTTGTTCATGAACGTTCAGAGACATCAGGACTCTGGGCTCTTCTAGGACAATAGATACCAATTCCTACCTTCCGGGGCCAAGGGACAAACTCGCTAGGGTGGACAAGTCAGCTGCCATTTGCCTCTGTCCTTGGTCCACACTCCTATCCACTGCCCTGGGGGACCCGGATGGTGTCGGGGGAAGGGGAGGCAGAAGCTCAGTGATGAGTTTTGAAGACCCAACAGAGAGCACTTCCAAATTGAAACTTAAAAGAAGAAAGAAAAAAGTCGTTTTACCCTCTGTTCTCTGATTCCTTGCTGAATAGGCATGTGGGTTTAAAATTTAATCATGAATTCGTTGGAAGGAAATAAATCGTGGAGTAAATGTTTAAAGTGCAAAACTGCTGAGTTCTTGGGTTGTGATCACTCGATTTAGCATGGAAACTAAGAGTTAGTGTTTTCCGAGAGTGGAGACAAAGACGCATTTAAAATTCTTTTAAATGATAGATGCCATTAATTTTTTAAAAAATAATCTGATTTGCGATGCAGTGTAACAACATAAAAATGTCTCACTGTTCTAAACCTAGGCTTCAAGCTGCATAAATTTTATCTGTACCCACAGAAAGCTGAAGGTTGCTTTCTCATTCTTGGCCTCATGGGCTCAGACAACCAAATTCTGATATTTCCTGCCCACAGTTTGGAGAAGGCAATGGCACCCCACTCTAGTACTCTTGCCTGGAAAATCTCATGGACGGAGGAGCCTGGTGGGCTACTGAGTGACTTCACTTTCACTTTTCACTTTCCTGCATTGGAGGAGGAAATGGCAACCGGACTCCACTGTTCTTGCCTGGAGAATCCCAGGGACGGGGGAGCCTGGTGGGCTGCCGTCTATGGGGTCGCACAGAGTCGGCCATGACTCAAGTGACTTAGCAGCCCACAGTTTAATTCAGAGGGTAAGGCTGATTTCAAGTGAGGTGCTGGTGAGGCCCATGGAAAGAGGGGAACTTGCAGGCAGTAAAGGAGACAGATATGGGTGTAATCAGCTTGCCCAGTTCAGGCCTCCCTCTTCTTTCCCCACATCACCCCTGAACTCCTCCCCACTTGACTCTCCTCTACTCCATTAAATTCTTAAGCTAGAGTTATCATTGTCAAATACAATGTGACCACATCACTCTTGATGAAAACTTTTCCATGCTTCCCCAACAAGAAAGCTCAATCACTTGACAGAGCTTATGCCATGGCCCTGAGCAGTAAGGCCCCTCAACCTCTCTGTCTTCCTTCCTACCCATGCTCAAGGTGGCCTCTCCACTCTATCTCCAATAGGTACAGCCTGCTCCTACCTCAGGGCCTTTGCACATGACTGCTTCTCTACCTGAACTAATTGCTGTCTCTTTAGAGAGTCCGATTCCTCCTTCACTTCTTTCAGGTTCTGTACAAATGTCTCTTATCAAAGAGGCCTCCCCTGACCATCCCATCTCAAATAACACCCCTTCTCCTAACCACACACCTTATATCCCTGACTTTGCTTTGTTTTTCCCACGGTGTTTCTAAACATCGGAAACATTATATCCACACCTGTTTATTCTGTGTCTTCTTGTGCTAGGATTGAAGCCTCATGGCACCAGGGCCTTTGTGCAGTTTGTTCTTTGCACTGTCCTCAGAACAGTGCCTAGTACATACATTGTTGGAACTCAATGGATACTGACAGAATGAATTAAATGGATGAACAGCATCCTGATGTTTGCCATTCCACAAACATAGCTGCTGCTTCCACCTCTCTATCTTGGAACATGCTGTTCCATTCACACATGGAATGCCCTTCCTCCCATTTCTTTTATAAAAAAATATTTATATATTGACTGACTGTGTCGGGTCTCAGTTGCCGCTCTCAGGATCTCTGTCACGTCATGCCAGATGTCTTGTTTTGGAGCATGGATTCTCTAGTATCCATGGAACAGGGATCGAACCCAAGTTCCCTACACTGCAAGGCACATTCTTAACCACAAGACCACCAGTGAAGTCCCCTTCCCCTTGATACTACGATGCTAACCCCTGCTTTTCTTTAATGTCCCTTCTCTGAGAAGGACCTTGTCCCTGCTTTTGGGCCCCAAAATAGTGAGCTCTCTGTCCTATGCCGGCTCCTTCTGGGTCACCAGCATGGAACTGTGGACAAGTTTCTCTTGTTCCCCTAGGAGATGCTGAATTCCACCCCTCCTCATAGAAGAGGTATATTATTTTTTCTCAAGTACCAACTATATCTTAAGCAAGGCCCTAGAAAATAATCAATACTCTGTAAAGGTTTGCTGAAAATTAGCCGATAAATCTGTTCTTGCCTGGAGAATCCCAGGGACGGAGGAGCCTGGTAGGCTGCCATCTAGGGGGTCGCACAGAGTTGGAAACGACTGAAGCAACTTAGCAGCGGCAGCAGCCAATAAATTATCATCATAGTTGATGTCTATTAAGCATTTACTATTTGCCTGTCACTGTCTAAGCTTTAGATTAACTCATCTTTTTATCAACCCTCTTTGGTAGGAGCTAATATCACTCCATACGTCAGATAGATAAACAGGTTAGCTGTGCTGCCCTGCTTAATTGCTCAGTCACGTCTGACTCTTTGTGACCTCATGGATTGTAGCCCAACAGGCTCCTCTGTCAATGGGATTCTCCAGGCAAGAATACTGGAGTTGGTTGCCATGCCCTCCTCCAGGGGATCTTCCCAACCCAGAGATCAAACCCAGGTCTCCTGCACTGCAGACAGATTCTTTACCATCTGAGCCACAAGGGAAGCCCTAATGAATGACTACCGATGGCTTAATATGTGTCAGGAGACATTGTAGGTGCCGAGGATGAAGCATTATCTATTTACACCCAAACATACCAAAGATAAATAAGCAAACAGAGTCAAGATGTTTTCAAAGTCATATAAATTACATTATAAGCACAACAAAGGAGGGAAAAAAATAGACTGAGAAGAAAACATACAAAGAGCTATGAGAGCATAATGCAGGGGACTTTGATCTAGACATACAACAATGAAAACAAATACTTATGAAGTGCTTACTGTGTTTCAAGCACCAAGCTCTGAATAGATCAGGCTATTTAATATTCATAACAAGTCTGTATAGTGGGAGCTACTGTTATCTTCACTTTAAACATGAGGACATTTTAGGCACAAAAAGAGAAATAACTTGTTCAAGGTCAAACCAACAGTAAGTAACAAAACCAGAGTATGAAGCCAGGCATGCTTGCTACAGTCTACACCCCTCCGTGCCTTGTTCATACTTCACCACATGGAGAGGTGGCACTGGGATGAGGTGTCAGGGGCTGGGTCACCCTGGGCGGGCCACCACCTCTTTGGGTTTCAATGTTCTAGAGTGAAAAACAAGACTGCAGGGCCAGATCAAAGCCTGATACTCTTCTTCTGCCAGGGGTGAAGGACCCTCAGAAATCATGTGAAGAATTTTGTGTACAAGCAAATGTGACCATGTCTCTTTTCTTTCACTTTTATTTGTAGTGTTTATTTGGCTATGCCAGGTCTCAGCTGTGGCATGTGGGATCCAGTTCCCCAGCCAGGGATTGAACTCAGGCCTCCTGCATTAGGAGGGTGGAGTCTTAGCCACTGGACCACCAGGCAAGTCCTGAGCATGTTTCTTAACTGTGGCACCATAGTTTAAATTTTCAGAGTGATCTGTGGCCCCCTAAAAAAGTGCATTCAAGCATTCCTTCTAGAAGGTACTGTTCCTCATGAAATATACCAAGAAACATAACTTGTGTACTTCCGTATGGTGTGTACATGCCCACTCTCAGAAGAACCCAAATGTCTACAATACTTTCTGTTCAGAAGATGAATTCTGAGTCCATCTTAAACAGTGTCCCCTGTATCTTCCCCAACTGCCCCTGCTTCCTTTGATTTTTGATCCTTCCTCCTTCACCTGATTCCTTCTGTACATTGAAGACCCAGGCAAAACTCTTCTCAGCTCTGATGTTACTAAGGTCAAATAAAGCTGAGCTGCATAGCTGTGATTTCATAAATGTGTCCAGTAAATCCGACAATGAAACATTTTATTAGGTGAGAAATGCCATACATAAGTTATTTATTTGCCCATCAAAATGTGAATAAAACAACTTCATTGTACAAGGATACAGTTTGATTCCATGGCTGTCAACTCATGGCTACTAGTGTGGTCAGTGGGATTTGGTTTTGTCTTGTTATTGTATATTTAGATTACGAAAAAATTAAATTCGGCCATTCGATGCCCAAGTCTTAAGTCACTTAACATTACATGCACCTTTCAATAATGCATTAACATATAAAATATATTCTTAAAGACAAACAGAAAGAATTAATATTTTATGAGCTACAACCCACAAATGTCTTTAGAAGCATTGATTGCTTCCTAAATCCATTAGGCTCTATTTTGGTCTCTGATGGCTGGAGACAGTCTGCTCTGTGGTAGGAATTATTTTGGCAGAACAATGATTTAGAGATGGCCAACGTTTCGACAACCCTCAGCTTCTGACACTGAGTTCTAAAGAAGGTCGAATAAGAACACGTGGCTCTTGGCACATCCTTGGCTATTGTCAGATTCTATATTTGCTGGTCAAAGGAGAACTGCTCTTCTGTAATGAAGTCTGAGTAACTAGGCATTAGGCTAATCCAAATAACCTGTCAAAAGGTCAGATTGAGCTATTTTCCATCAAGGTGATAATAATGATTATAACAGTAGTGGCTATGGTTTATACAGTGGATGATGTATATCCTGTCTACCCTAGGGGCACCACCAATCACACCATGGAAGAGGATGTAAAATGTTTGGAGGAAGGGGTTGCTGTTGTCTAGTTGCTAAGTGGTGTTCAGCTCTTTGCAACCCCATGGACTGCAGCCCATTAGGCTCCTCTGTCCATGGGATTTCCCAGGCAAGAATACTGAAGTGGCTTACCATTTTCTTCTCCAGGGGATCTTCCTGACCCCAGGATCAAACTCACATCTCCTTCATTGCAGGTGGATTCTTTACCACTGAACCACCGAGGAAGCCCCAGAGGGTGGGGTACCATCTTCTAACTCCCACACATCCACTATATAAGCAAGTGATAGCCTCATCCCCCAGGGACCTGTGAGTTAGGGGTCATATCCCCATTCTATATTTGGAGAAATGAACTTGTTGCTGCTGCTAAGTCACTTCAGTCGTGTCCGACTCTGTGCAACCCCATAGACGGCAGCCCACCAGGCTCCGCGGTCCCTGGGATTCTCCAGGCAAGAACACTGGAGTGGGTTGCCATTTCCTTCTCCAAGGAAATGAACTTAGGCAGGTTCCTGACTTACTACAGCCACACAGGTAGCCAGGGTGATGCTGAGATTCAAACCCAGCTCACCTGACTTCAAATCCTGCACTACCCTGCACAACATACAAGCTGGCTAATGAGAGGGACCAATGTGACTCCAAGAGATTGAAGGAAGACAGCAGCTAGAACAGATGGGAAAGCCAGGGCATACCTTCCCGGTCACCCAGATAGAACGTACTGAGCAAACAAAGCCCCTTAGTGGAAGCTCCACCTGGATCAGTGACGAGGAGATCTCCATGCCTTTGATGAAACCAACTTATCTCCCTCTCCCTTGTGATTCCTTACGACTCACAGTCACCAGATTCTCCAAAGCTCTTATTGAATTAAACCCTATCTTCTAAAGTTTGTCTCTTGCACAAGAGGTCTCCTGTAGAGAACTCACCACTCCATATCATAAATGTCTATTACATCCCCAACATCCTGCAGGCCTGAGAGTGCTTGGGAGACATGAACTTCTCCTGGACTGTCTCTAGTACAGCTGCTGATGATTTAAATGAGTTCAAATTAACTGGATTTTCATTCAACTCTCTCACCTCTGGACAAGTCAGAACTCAACTCAGAGCTGCCCCCACCCCTCTCCAAGTCACCCATCCACACTCTGTCCATCTGGGCTCAGCCCAGCTCAAGCATCATCTTGAAGCCTTCCCTCTCCTCTCAGACTGTCTCATACCACAGGGCTCTTACACATGCTCTCACAGAAACAACTTTGTGTTTTCAAATGGATTAAAGCCTTCCTGTGGGAGAGGTCTGTTCTTGGAGAGTTGGAGGCACATGTGCTATGCTGTGCTGTGCTTAGTTGCTCAGTCATGTTTAACTCTTTGTGGTGCCATGCACCATAGCCCACCAGGCTCCTCTGTCCATGGGGATTCTCCAGGCAAGAATACTGGAGTGGATTGCCATGCCCTCCTCCAGGGGATCTTCCCAACCCAGGGATTGAACCCAAATCTCCTTCATTGCAGCCAGATTCTTTACCATCTGAACCACCTGGAAAGCCCAAGAATCCTGGAGTGGGTAGCCTATCCCTTCTCCAGGGGATCTTCCTGACCTAGGAATCAAACTGGGGTCTCCTGCATTGCAGGTGGATTCTTTACCAGCTGAGCTACCAAGGAAGTCCCTTGGAGGCACATGCATATGCCCATGATATATACTGTTTAACCTCCCTAAGCACATCCGCCTCTTCTTCACTAGAAGAAAGCAAATAAAGCCAACTAGCCCTAACTAAAGCCCATAACGATTAAGTGCACAGTGAATCCTCACAATGTCACTGCAGATAGGAAGAAGCGATGCCCACGTTATAGAGGAAAAAACTGACGCTCAGAATTCTTCAGTAACCAGCCTACAGTTGGACAATTAATCAGGGGCAGATCTGGAAATTGAATCAAGTTCAGGTCTCTTGCTCCTTCTAAGACACCAGACTGCATCTTGATCTCAAGCAAAATGATGATCTCTTCCTTCCGACATTTTCTTTTGAAGCCACAGCAGTTCCGTTTCTAATAGCCAACAGCTGCTAAAGAAACGGTTCCATAATTACTCCCCAGAAATATCACCAGGTTTGTCTATTTATGCCAAGATCAGACCTCCATTTCAGACTTCAAACTGAAAGATGTCCAGATGTTTTGCAATTCAACATTTTTTTAAAAATCTCAGTCTTTCCTTCCATTCTTAAAAAAAAAAAAAAACCCTCTGTCCATCTTAATTACAGGACTTGTCTAAGGCTGCTTGCCAACTGAAATGTAGTCTTAATTCTTCCTGGCTGAAGACAAATGAATCCTTCTAGAAGCCCACTTGGAACATATGATGGAACCAAGACTCTGCATCTCTGAGTCTGATGTGACATAGTCTTAAGGGACTGCTACTTCTGCAGGCAGAGCTCAAATTAAGAGGCCTGAAAAAGATGGAAGAATTAGAGATTGGTAAGGAACCATATTTTTCTAATGTCAATCACACTGGGACACCTCTCTTTTTCTCTTCTCACCACATCAGCTGTTCTTTCTTTCTCCTTCACCAATGCTTTCCATCTTCCTGACAGCTTAATGTTGGAGTGAGCACCCTAGAGATGAGTCCTCGGGTCTCTTTTCCATCCACACTTATTCCCAGTGTCATGACCTTAAACATCATCTATTCTCTGATGATTTCCAAACGTATATATCATAAACTAGACTTCTCCTGTGAACCTCAGCCTCATGTTCAACCACCTATTCAACACTTCCACTTGGGGGTCTGATAAGCATCTCACTGTTAATACGTCCAACGCCCAGTCTCCATATTTTCTTCTCCCCATACCTGCTTCTTCCACTGCCTTCTCTGATTCATTAAATAGCAACTCCATTTTTCCACTGGCTCAAGCCCAAAACTTAAGGCTTCCTTAACTCTTCCTTTCCTCTCATAACCCAGAAGTAATCCATCAGCAAAAATTGTTTGTTGTATACTTGGTGTATCTAGAATTGACCCACTTCTCCACCTCCATGACTACAGCCACTGTGCAAGTTGCCCTTGTTACCCACAGGGATTATTGCCATCGCCTTCTACCTGCTCTAACCCCTCCTGTCCTCTCTCCTCTTCCAGCCATCGTCCACACAGAAGACCCAAACAAGTGCATTCTTTAAAATGTAAGCCTGATGCTGTCTATCCTCTTGCTCAAAACCCCCTGCTGGGTTTTACTTACCACAATGCAAAAACCAAAGCCCTTATAACCATCTGAGGGGCCTAAGCATCACTTTTCTCCCCTCTTAGTTTCTTTGGCAACATCACTGCCATTCATCCTTAGAAATGCCAGACACATTCTCCTTGCAAGGTCTTTGCATTTGCTCTCTTCAGATACCCTCCTGCCTCACTCCCTAGCCTCAGGACTCTGCTGAAATGTGGACATGCTGTTGAGGTCCTCCCAGACCAGCTTGTGCAACACACTATCAGCACCTTGTTGCCATATTTCCATTCCCAGTACTCAACTTCATTTTTGTTCACTACACTTATAACCCTCTGACAGGCTCCGTGTTTTACTCATTTGATGTTCATTATTTTGATTATCCCCTCTCCTTATCAGAGTGTAAGCTCCAACTGGACAAGACTTGTCTGATTTGCCCACCAGTGTATCCCCACTCTCCTAGGACAGTGCCAAGGAGAGATGCCACAGGTCGGTCATTTTCCAGTGAACAAATGGGAAAGAGGAAGATGCTCAGAGCCCCAGGAAACTAGCCAAGGATACCTCCCGTCCTAAATAGCCTTACAAGCTTTAGAAACGCCAAGCAGACCACACTCATGGTCCCATCCATCCTGTGCCTTCTCCCAGTGGTGAGTGGGAAGGACCTGACACTTTCCCCAGAGGTTGTCTTTAAACAGTTGGACAGTTACCCTGAGGAATCTCCAGTTTTATTACAGAGCCCTCATCCAGAGTTTTCTTTGCAAAGAGGTGAAGTGCTGCAATGGTGGGTCTTTGGGGCATGCGTGCCCCTAAGAGACAGTCCTGGAGGCCTGAAGGTTTAGTCCATGGCTTCTGGAGGGAGAAATGACCTCTTCTCCCCATTCTTTTGCCATCCCACCAATGGGAAAGCCTAGCCACACCAGCAGGACAAAGAGCAAGTCAGCCCTGGGGACACCGGCTCTGTGTGGCATCTGTATTTACTAGAGGGATGAAGGGGAAGAAAAACAAAGAAAGTGAGGCTGGGGTAGGGGTGGGGGAAGGTGGCTCTTCAGGATAGCTTCCTGTACTGAATGCCGACTTGACCTGAATTCACAGCTGTCACTGGACTTACCCCAGTGATTTCCTCCATCACACCCTTTGGATAAAAGGCATGGCACCTTCCTCCCCCAACCACAGAATGAAGCCGCAGTGCAGACCGACCTTCCACATCTGGACACAGGAATCTGTCATCTGAGAACATTCACCTGCTCCTCAGAACTGTTCATGGGATGGTCTAGGAAAACAGAAATGGCTTCCAAGGGGGTGAGTTGCACAAACGAAAAAGACGCTTCTCTATATTCTGGCCACTGAACCTGGGGCTCTCATGGGCACTAGGAAGGGCAGAACCATATATGGGGTAAAGGGCTAGCTGACTTTGGAGTCAGTCAGACCTGGTATGAAGCTCAGCTCCACCACTGGGCCTGGACATTTTAACCTCTCTAAGCCTCCATTTTCTCACCATAAATGGAGTTGATCATAGTACTTGCAGTTTAGGGTCAGAGAAAGGAAGGGTCTGCCATCTTTTCCCAGTGGCACACCAACCGCATCAGTCTGTTCCTCCTACTCCCAACTCTCCCCATCCCCAGAGACTAAGGTTACTAAGGCTCCAAGGACAGGAGTCTTGGCACATCCTTCTGTGTCCTCTGCCTACATCCACTTCACCTGGTCCAGAGCAAGCCCATTAACAAGGATTTGCTGAACTGCGTAGAGTTGAAAAATATCCAGGCTACAAGGTAAAACCAACCTCAGGGACTTGAAATAAAAAAAGAAGCCTTCTACATTACCACCCAGAGAAATTACCATTCTGGTAATGTCAGGGCTGAAATAAAGAGCTACTGACCGTCTCTCCAGGTTGGAATCTGACTTCTGAAGGTGGCGCAGGGAGAGAGTTCTGATTTTTTTTTTTTCCTTGCAAAATTCATCACAGACAGTCAGCCTAAGACACAGGGGAAAACAGAACTGTGTTTTGACTTCTAATTTATCTTCTTAATATCCACTTCCCCACGCCCTGGACCAGGGCCAATGAGTCTCAAGGATCACATTTCACCAGTGACCTTCAATGTGTGATTCAACATCTCTTTTTGTAGTAATAAGATCTTTTAACCAAAAGTGACCATTTTATGAGGCTGAGACATTAATGAAAGAGCCAACAGGCAAACTGAAGGTGGGGGTTGTTGAAGCCCAGGGAGAAATCAGTGTGTTCCGAAGCCAGCTTCCAGCTGTGACTTGAGCAACAGTGACCTGGGGTTCAGGAAAAGTGTTTGCCAGAGCCTGAGGCTGTGTCCAAAAGCACTGTTCACACCCCAGCGGAGATCCTGTCTGTGAGTGAAGGAGGAGTCCACGTCCTCCTTTGCTGGTGGGAGCAGGGGTGTCAGAGGGGGCCTGAGGCAGGCTTCTGCACAGGATGGCAGGGGGGGGTTCCTGCAGCTGAGACTAGTAGAGCACCTCTTAATCCACAAACTGTGCATCTGGCCAGAATTAAGGGGCTGGGTAGAACTGAGTGTCAAAAGGGACACTGGGTTTAGTAAGCCAGGGAAGGACCCCCACGAGGTTGAAGAATGGAGGCAGGGGTGTGAAGTTCAGGGATAGGAAAGCAGAGGGGCAAGTGGAGCATAGAGGGGGCTCAGAGGAAAGACAAGCCAGCGCAAAAGCAAGGCTAGTCTCACAGGATCACCGTGGCGGCAGAGGCTTGATGCATGGGAAAGCCAGCTGTCTTTAAAGGGATGGAGACTGGCTGACAGAAGGGGAAACCAGCAGTGCTCTCTCCCAGGCTTACCTCTTCAAGAGCCAGCCTTCTAGGCATCACGGAGCTTCTGGGACACCAGGGATGCAGTCAACACCTCCGACATGTCTCCCAGACCGAGGGTGCCAAGGAGAGTCAAGAATCCAGCAGGACTGACAGAGTGGATGTGGCCTGGGGACACATCCCTCTGCCACCACCAGCCCGATGACAGAGGCACAGGCATTGCCCTTCTCTGGTTCTCCCTCCCCCAGCTCCCACTGCAACGCAGCCTGAGTATCCGAGCTATTTGGGCCCATGCTTAGCATAGTCAGTCTAGTCTTCCCATTTTACAGATGGGCAAACTGAGGCCCAGAATGCAAATGATATACCTTCCCCCGGTCATACAAAGAGAGAGCAGCCAGGGTAAGACTAGATCCAATGTCTCCTGACTTGCAGCCCACTGACCTTTATTTGGTGGCATACAATTTGGAGTTAATTTTGATTCAAGGTGCAATTTAATCTATTTTTTATTATAAAATCAATACTTGCGTGTTGTAACAAATTTAAATATACTTGCAAAAATACTCGTAAGACATAGAAATGATGAGCTCCCTCAGCCACTCACAAATACACACACCAGAGGTAACCTTTCTACATGTGGGAGATCAGGAGTTTACAGCTCCCTTTCAGAAAGCAGATATGAGGAACCCCAACACACACAAGACACACACACCCCTCAAGAATGCAACCCTGTCTACAACAGCCCTGCCAAGTGATCAATAAACCTTGACTTGGGTACCTACAGGACCAAGAAAGCTCATTACCTCTGGAAGCATCCTGTCCACTTTTCCATAGCTCTGGTGGTCAGAGAGCTCCTCCTTTAATTGAACAGAAACTTGTCTATCCATCACCCTAGTTTAACCCTTTTGACAACCCCAAACATATTTGCTTCCTCTTTTATGGTGGCCTTCAAGTAATTAAAGCAGACCCCACAGCGCTCAGTCTTCTCATCACCATGCCAACCGCCACTGGTTCAATGGTTCTGTCAGGATGCAGTCAGGATCACCTGCCACTCAGGAGCTTCACCAAGGCCCTGAGCCACACAGGACTGCACAGGAGAAACATGCATTACTCCCCCACCCATCACCATTCCCCGTAGAGCGAGGCAGCAGCCTGCAGTGAAGACGTGAGCCTCACTGGATTTAAGAGAATTCAGTGTCCCTACGTCCCAGTGTAGAAGCCTGACCATTAATGAAGGAAGATTTGCTGGGATGATTTTAATTCTTTTGGAAAGTGAAGATCAAGCTTTAATGAAAAGCTTCACATAAATGTTACATCACATAGTATTCACTGCCACACAAGTGTTTGGATCCCACTCCGAGGCCATCCCTTCACCTAATGTTAGCCAAACTCTCCTCATTGACGAACCCCTGAGAAGGGATGCACTGCCATAGAGTGGAGCCTGAGAAGTGACACACCATGGCACCTCCCGCCAGGTGAGGGGCCCAGGAAGCGAGGAACACAGCTTCCTTCTGGAGACCCTCTGACTTCATGGATCTCACAGTGTGGCTGCGAGTAAGCCCAGGACAGGAGCAGAAAAACAGAGACTGAACGTTCTGAATAAATGGTACCTCTTCACAGAAAATGCACTAAGTAGAACCCTCACAGGTTGCAGGAACGCATTACACACCAACCTACCACACACGCCACTGGAGCTGTGTCCTGGTCTCATAGGCAAGTGCCCACTGTGGGCCCACTGCGTGGTTTGATCTCTGCCTCCACGCTTCCATGGGTTCATGGGGTCGCAAAGAGTTGGACCCGACTGAGCGACTTTCACTTTCCACGCGTCCTTACTGTGGGATCTTGGCTAATAACAGCGACTGTTCTGCCCAGTGCCCGTCTGGCATGTATAACATACTCAAATGTTAGCTAGCCATAATAACAGATGCTTAGCAAACACTCGTGGGGAAAAGGCACTCCCTTACACCCTCTGAGCTGCTGAGACTGGCTATTCCTAATAACCAATATCACTTCCTAAGAATGTATTAGGGACATGCTAGGCAGGGCTCTGGGCACTTGAAGTGCATTTTCTCAGCTAATCCTCACCGAACTCCAGGAGCGGGGGACTATTACCCACTGTGCAGTTGAGGACACTCTCCATTCCTGCCTGAGCACAATGCAAAACTCTCCCAACTTAAAACTTCGCCAAGCTGGGATTTGGGTGCCAGGGATGGCACAGGAAGGAAATGAGAGGGTTCTGTTATAGGAGCGCTCAGGGGTGCGGGGGCAGAGGAAGGGCAGGAACAGGACAGGACCAAACGGGAGGGGCAGGAAGAGGGACAGCATCAAGAACAGAGGCTGAAATAAAAACCAGAGCAATCGGTGCGCTGGGATTGCCTCCACGCCACATCTAGGAACCCGCGGAGGGCTCAAGAGCAGGGGCGGGGTGGGGGGTGCTGTCAGCTGGAGTTTCGGGGCTCAGCCGCCTGCCCAGTGAGTCACCAGCTGCTTCCTGCTCCTGCAACAATGGTGCTTCCTGAGCCAGGACCTGGGCAGACACACCTGCCAGTGAGGGAAAGGAGCTGAAGTCTTCATGCGTTTGTTCCATTGCACTAAACACCGAGAAAGCTAGGAGACTCGGCTCCTTTCTGGCTGTGATCAGGCCAAGGGAATGGGGATCATCCTGGACAGTTTAGAGTGTAACTTCCAGAAGAGACCCAGGATGTGTCCTTCAACCTCCCACCACCCACCCCTGAGTAAAGCAAGTCTTCAATTTCACTGCCTCCAAAAATCCTCAGGGTTCACAGTCCAAATGGAAAGAGAAATTCCTGATAGAACAGTCTGCGTGAGTTTCACCCTTTCATAAGTGAGATCTTACTTCAAAAACCCTAGGTTATAAATTCTTTTTAAAGCAGAATGATAAAGTGGAGCAAAAATGGCTCTCAATGCAGTACATTTCAAGTTTAAAGCAAGCAAATTACTACTGGGAAAGAAAAGTGTATAGGGGAGAACAAAGGGAAAAAGTCCAAATTAAAAAGCCTGGAGGTAGCAGTCCAATTCCATTTCCTTCTTCCTCAGGTTTTTGTCGGCAAGATACTTTTCATTCCGAGAAGGATTACATTTGAAATTGACAGCTGATGGGATTTTCATTGCAAAATTAAAACACATTTGTCAGATGTTTTTTCTTTAACTGTATTTTATTGACACACAAATAATTTCAGGCTACAGATAACAGCTCATATTTTATAATCCCTGTAAACAGACAAAAGGAACCACACCTTCCCATCTAAGTCAATGGAGCACAACAAATGGGGTGGGATGGAAGTGCTTTAAAGCTACAAACCAGCCCAAGCAGTTATTGGCTGAAGTGGAGAGCAGAGGCTTCCAGGACAAGCCAGCAGATGCTAGATCCCTCCCAAGGTCCAGTGGGGACTGGACACAGTGAGGAAGCATGACTGAAGGCCTGTCTGGCACCTTTATCCACGGCCTTCTAGACAACAACCCAAGAAAGAAGAAGCTGATGGTCTCAGTGTCATTCCCACAGCAGGATGCACAGGGTAGAAAGCAAAATATTCCAGTGTCCACCTAATCAAATCCCAAGTCCCTTTTCAAAAGGAAGGAGGGACAGACAATCTGAGAAAGAAGGCAGGATGAGCTCAGGCTGCAGAGGGTAGATCACCCAATTCCCAGATCTTTTCTCGCTAACACCTGGCCCCACGTGTAGACAGTGCTGAGCAACGTCAGGGCCATTTGCTAGCCTCTGGAGGAGCCACACAGAGTCCTGCGAGGAACAGTCCAAATCTCTGCTGTGGCAAAGATTGCCACTGGGAATCTGAGCAAGTCATTTCACCTCTCGGAGCCTCCACTGCTTCCAGTGCAGACTGGAAATGTGACATGCTTCACAAGGATGTTGTCATTATACCTTTATGCCAGGCACGGTGGCTGGCTTTCCTGCAAGATCACGTTCAATTCTCACTACAGCTCTGATGTAGGAACTATGTGGTGGTTTTAAGCAGTGCTACAGATGGTTTTCCACTCCTCCCATCAAAAAGTAGACTCTAATTTCCCCCCTTTTATATGGGCCAGATGTCTAGACTCATATCTAATGGACAGAATGTAGCAGAAGCGATGCAGAGTGAATTCTGAGGCTAGGTCCTTAAAGGCAATACATGCCTGGTCCTCCCCCTCCCCTCCCTTCCCCTCCTCCTCCCCCTCTCCACATCCCCTTACCTTAGGATGCTCGTCCTTGCATTCCGCTATCATGTGGTGAGGAAGCCCCTGTGAGAGGATACATGTAGCCCAGCTAGGCCCCTAGATGACTACCAGCACCAACTACCGCATATGTGAGTGACAGTGAGTGAACCTTCAGATGATTCCAGATTCAAGCCACCTTAGTTGATGCTGAATGGAGCAAAGAAAACTATCCCCACTGAACCTGCCCCAATCATAGATTTGTGAGCAAGATAAATGTAGCTATTTCTTTAAATCATTGTGCTGGGATTATTTGCTATGTAATAATAGATTCCTGGAACAAATTCTTATTATATCCATTTAACAGATGAAAAATTGAGGCTTGGAGAGATAAAGTCACATGCCCCACACGGTGAGCAACTGGCAGTCAGGACTTGAAACCAGCTGGCAAGGCTTATAGCCAAAGCCACTATTCCATACTACCTTCCCAGCCTGATTCTCCATCATCAACTAAAAGGCTTAAACAGAGTCAGATTAATCCTCAGTTGCCAGAAAACATGAATCCAGACTTTCTACTCCCTGAGCACTCTGGTCAAGAGTTCAACATATTCCTTCCTTTACCATGATTTGGTATCATGATTTTTTTGCTTTATTTAAATATTATTTTCTTGGGGATATAGACGGGGACATGAGGAGAAAATCAACACTTTATTAGCATCCTCTATGTGCACAGCACTGTGCTCATTATTTTTCTAAACAAAACAGAATAGGCAAAAAGGAAAGCTGCAGTTAGATTGAACTCCAGTGTCTATTACGACACAATATGAAATCCCTCTTACTCTCCAGTTCTTTCTCCTCATCCACTGGCCCACACCCCACTGATAAGTGTTAAAATCTCTATTATTTTCTTACTGTGATGCCATTAGCAACATCTAAATTCAAAATCATCCCCCACTGTTTCTGCTACTTAAACGCACAGGACTCTTTTCAGGACAGAGAGTAACAGCGACTATCTTCTTCACCAGAAGGTCCTCCTCAAATTCAAGGGGTCATTCTGTCTTTAATTGAAGTATAGTTGATTTACAATGTTGTGTTAGTTTCAAGTGTATAGCAGAGTAATATGTATATATATATTCTTTTTCAGATTCTTTTCCATTATATAAGTTATTACAAGATATTGAATATAGTTCTCTGTGCTATACAGAAGGGCCTTTTTGGTTTCCTGTTTTCTGTATGTGTATATGTTAATCCCATCTTCCTAGAGAGAGGTTTAATCTAAAGAGCTCACAAGATTATGGAGGCTGGCAAGTCAAGAGGTCATTCTTTTAAAGTCACAACAAGGTTTCAGATAACCTAATCGCCTCCGAAATTCAGAGCATCAATAGTCACTGAAGGTTTAACTTGAGAATGGTGAGAAAGTGCTGGGTGAGGACAATTCTGCCAAAGGTGTGTGGACAGAACAGGCAGGAACCAGGCTGAGGGCTTTGGGAACGGATGAGATGACAGCTGGGAAGGGACAGAGGTGAAAAGGCTGAGGAAGCGCTGACTAGGTGCTGAGAGTAAGGCAGGGAGACAAGCCAGAGACAGCTTGAAAGTGATGCTCAAGGGTAAGGTACAGATACGGTGCCTCTTTGGAAGTCAGCTGTAATGAAGGCAAGACGTGGGATTCAATCAGAATGTGAGGGGGGCTGAAGGGAGGCAGTATGTGCAGCGAGTCCTACAGAACAAAGGCCTAGGGACACAGTGAAGCTGGTGAGATGCCAGCTCCACCACTTACACGATCTGGGACCCCCGTGGACACGTTACTCAGCCTCTCCCCCTCTCAGTGTCTGCATCCTCCAGGGAGACTGGAGTAGCTTCTACATCTCAAGTATGGGAAGTGACGAGGTTATCACTGTCTACATGGGATCAGTTAAGATATGATGTGTTAAGGACAGTGCCTGGCATGCAGTCACTACACAATAAATAGTGACCACTCTTAAAACTCATCCTACTCACTGTCCATTCAGGCCCTCTTTTATACATTTGCCTCCTTCTCCCCAGATTTTGCATCTTCTTCTCAGCCTGTAAGGTCTGCTTGGAGATTTTCTCCCTAGAGAGGCCTTTCCTCACCACTTCCCTCCACACCCTTCACCCTATCTGGCTTTCCTTACAGCAGGCAAGCAGGAGCTGCTGCTCATTTGTCCTCAGTGATGAGACAATCCATCAGCCTGGTCTCCCGACCACATTCTTTGATGCTTCCTTCCCATCCTAACTGAAACTTTATGATTTATTTCTTTGTTTTACTTGTATATTGCTTCTCACCAGGGCTTTAACAAACTGGTTCGCCCTGCCAGCACACAGGAGGAACTCAATAGATGTTTGCAGAAGGATGGAATTCATATTGATTATGACTTTGTAGGCAGGAAGCAGAATTAGGCATTCAGGGCAGATCTGAGAGCTACCCACCAAGGATCAAATGCTGGGGCAGGGGGACAATCAGCTCTTGTGTGGGGAGTCTCGAGAGAGAGAAAATTATGGGACTTGGGCCATCCATTAGGAAAAGCCACAGAGAGGGGTTGGGGGAAAGAGACAAGAGGGCCAAAGCAGGATCATCACAGGCTCAGGCCACCAGCACCTGCACAGCTAAGCTCAACAGAAAGGGATGACCACAGCAAGGAGCCCAGAAAGGGCTCTGAGGGTCAGAGGTTATCAGTTAATGAGGCTCCATATGTAAACTGTCTCACAAACTTACAAGCCTGTACAAACAATTGTTTCCTAGAATGTTTGTACAAATGGTGCAGATTATGAAACTCTGGCCAAAATAAAAATATCACATGTGGCCAAGGTCACAGAGCAGCCTGGATCGTTGAAGAGAGGACAGGAATTCTACCTCTGACCCTAGGCCACAAGTCTGTCTGGTCTGACCAGATTGCAGTAGAGAGGCGATGTGAGAGTATCTCTGTTGGGAGCTTAGGCCTGTGGGCTTGGCAGGAGGCTCTCAAGGAAGCTCAAGTTTCTCAGGTCAAACTATGCATGCCACAGTAGCACAGATGAGGTGTCTGGAAAGAGCAGGCTTTGAAAACAGTAAAGCACTGAAGACTCAGAGTTTCATAAACATCTTTAAAGTCACTCCTGTGTGCTAGGCACTGGCCAGTTCCCAGTCATTCTGGCATTTAACCCCACAACAGCTCTATCAGACAGGTGTCCTGGATCTTCATGGTCCAGATGAAGAAACTGAGACTCAGAGAGGAAAAAGGATCAGCTTACCATCACAAATCTGGTAGGTGGGAGAATAAGATTCAAACCCAGGCACTTGGAGAGCATATTCTATACCCTTTCTGACAGGTTACAGTAGCCTCTAAAATGCAAGACACTTTGTTAAAGTATATTGTATTGCCAATATGCAGCTTAATGTGTACAGGTGAGTGGTGATTTGGTTTATTGTCCAGTTCCACTAGACTGCAGGCCCTGTCTTCATACCTGTTACCTCTCTGCGGTAAACCTGCCTTGTGCCAGGAGCTATTGGTTCAGTGCTGGTGGAGTTGACTAGCTGGTGGATTGACTGTGGCCGAGCAGCAGGCCATGTCACTACTCACCCTCTTCTTGTTCAGGATGAACAAGTCTATGAGATTTGTTTCCACCAATTGAGGAAGCAGGCTGGTGGGTCCCTTGGCAAGCAACCAGAATGTTAGGGCAAAAACGTGAGTCTGGCTCATAGTGGAAAATTGAGGGCAGAGCAGAAAGAGCACTGCTGCTAAGTCGCTTCAGTCGTGTCCGACTCTGTGTGACCCCATAGACGGCAGCCCACCAGGCTGCCCCGTCCCTGAGATTCTCCAGGCAAGAACACTGGAGTGGGTTGCCATTTCCTTCTCCAATGCATGAAAGTGAAAAGTGAAAGTGAAGTTGCTCAGTCGTGTCCGACTCTTAGCGACCCATGGACTGCAGCCCACCAGGCTCCTCCGTCCATGGGATTTTCCAGGCAAGAGTACTAGAGTGGGGTGCCATTGCCTTCTCCGAGAAAGAGCACAGCTCTGGTGTTAAAAGGACCTGGGTTCAAATCCAGTTTCCCAGCCAGTGCTGTGCCCTTAAATAAGGTACTTATCCTTTCTGAAGCATGGCTTCCTCAGCTGTCAGTAGGGACAGTGCCACCTGCCTCTGGAGTTATTGTAGGAATATACACAATAGATGTGAAGCCTGGAGCATGTAATAGGTATTCAGTAAACTCTGAATGTGACAGCAATCACAGAATCATAAGAATTCATAGGTTTCAGTTTGCCCAATGTGTCCACACTACTAACATCTATTTCATAATAAGTCACAAGAAAGCAGATGTTCGTCAAACGCACCCACATCCACCCCACCACCCACTCCCCCGACCTCCTCCCAGCAGCAAAACCCCCATCCAACTACAGTTCAATCTCTCCATGCGGATGACATTACAGGAAGTTTAGAAAAACAGATTCTCAGATGGAATATATATTACATGGGTGTTTTTAATACCTAGCAATTATATCTTCAGAACAAGACAGAGAATCAGCAGGCAAATTTTCAATGTCTCCACTGAGGCTCGACCTCGAGGAAGCCAGACTCAGGTCCTGGGATGTAAAGCTGGTTTTTGTAGGATGGGGAACAGCTGAAGAAAGGGGGCCTCTCGCACAGTCTGGCAGAGGTAAGTGATGTGCTTGTGAGGAGAGTCACATGTGTCCCATTAGCCTGAGAAACTCCAACATGCAACTTATAACCCAGTGTTTTCTAAAGCACTCTAAAACATACAGAGATTTACATGTTAATGTTGAAAATCTTCAACCCCTTTCCCTTCCATTCCCAAACTGGAAGTTTTTGGGCTTGGAGTTTTCAGTGTCAGAAAGCAGGTGATGTTCTTCATCACTGTCATTTACTTCTTACATTTCCATCATGTGCATTCGAGTCACCTGAGGGCCTTGTGGAAACGCAGATTCCAATTCAGTCGGTACGGGAAGGGGCCTGGGATTCTCCGTTTCTAATGAGCTCCCAGCCCAGGCCGTGGGCGCTAATCACACACTTGGCGTGGACAGGCACACAAGGGCCCTAGTAAGTGCCTGCCGCCTGCTCAGGGTCCATCAAAGGGAGACAAATGTCAGCAAGTTCTTCCTCTCCACTGAGCTTTTTCTCCTTAAGAATGGAGCTCTTAAATAAGGCTTGAATATTAAAGAAGTCTATTTAAATCAAATTACAGCAAAGAGCAGGATTTAAAACAAATGAATGACTTCTCTGCAGTTACTGTGAACTGGTTTCATCCATCTCATGGCATTAGAAAGCCTCCTGTCTCCTACTCACAGTCTCCAGGACTCTCTGGGGCCAGATCCCAGCGTCCACTCCTTCCCTGGACAGCTAGAGCCCCCTGCTTTCCACGACCTCTCAGCCTCACTCAACACCCACCCCCAACCCCTCCCTGTCACTTCACAAGGGGAAGAAAATGCTATTCTGTTCCATGAGCATGGCAAACGTGGGAAGAAAAAGATGATATGCACTGGAGAGAAAGCTCTGTGGGCCTCAGAAGCTTCTCTCTGCATCCCAGCTCCCAGTCCACACTCTCACCTTGGCCACAGGCAGCTCCTAAAACACTACATGCTACTCAGTCCCCAGGCCTTTCTTCCCACAATGCCCCCCAACCCTGACAACCTCCCTTTCTTCACGTGCTCAGGGGCTCTTTCTCATTCTCAAATCTCAGCTCTGGAAAGCTCTGGGCCACTGAGCCCACATCTTCCCCGTGGCAGCTGCTCCTCCTTCAGCCACCTTGTCCCAGGGCACCTGCCTGACCTGAATCGCAAGTGCTTAAAGCACATCCAGAGGGACAAGGAAGATTTTAAACTAGAAACACAAATGGATGATCCGACCTCTTGCTTCCCAGAAAAGACCTGCCAACGTGGGTGTGTGTATGTGTGTGCTGTGTGTGCATGCATGCACTCACCTAGCAAATGAGAGAATGAGAAAGTGATATCATTGAAAAAAATGTGCAATGGGACAAAAAAGGCTGTTTGGAGGACAAAGCATGGGTTTCTGGCCCTGAATCAGGTGTAACCATCTGTGTGGCCTCAGGAGCTCACTTCCATCATCCCTCACAGCTCTTTGCCTACACTTCTCCCCAAAGAAGGGCCTGCTGTCTTCCCACGGGGTGGACAGCTTCCATTCACCTTCCTTCTCTCTCTTCTTTCCTAATTTTACTCTCAGTCCATCTCATACCTGCTTCTTTTCCAGGACACTATTTCTGAAGACCATGCCCTTGCCTATCACTTTTTTTACTCTCTACCCACTGCCCCTTTGAGTCACGGAGATAATATGAGTGCATGTCTGCTAAGTTGCTTCAGTTCTGCCTGATTCTTTGTGACGCTATGGAGTGTAGCCCACCAGGCTCCTCTGTCCATGGAATTCTCCAGGCAAGCATACTGGAGTGGATTGCCCTTCCTCCTCCAGGGGATTTTTCAGACCCAGGGATCAAACCCAAATCTCCTTCATTGGCAGGTGGGTTCTTTACCACTAGCACCACCTGGGAAGCCCTCTAACCCCAAACTATAAAACTAATGCACTTCAGGTTTTTTCCAAGTCACATTTTCTCTCTACCAAACCGAGGTCAAAGTTACATCAAACTTTCCTGATGTTCTATTACAGCACACTGAACAGTGCTGGAAAACGCTGAAAGTCATTCTAAGGGCTGTACCATCTCAATCTTGAACTTGACAATACAGGCTCCCCACTGCCTTACGTTAATGCTGGGAACCTCCTCAAACACGTCTTGTGTCTCCACTGAGAGCCAGATTTGACAAGCATTCACTGAGCACCTATCACATGCCAAGATTTTTTTTTTTTTACATGATCCATTAATGAGATAAGAATGATTATAGCCATTTCACCCAGGAGAAAACAGAGGTTCGGAAAATTAAACCCTGGGGACTTTCCCAAAATGACATAGATAAGACATCATGGGGCCATAGTCCAAAACTGTGCCCTAACTTCAAAGCCAGAACTCTTTTCATTATAAAAGAGTATCACTTTCTCACACTGGAATTGCTCCTTCTGTGTTACTGCACAGTGCCTGGCTAAATGCTTGGCACAAAATAAATATTTGTTGAATTGATTTAACTTTTGCCTTTGGGCGAGTAAACAAAGCCACAGCAACTTATGGCTTAAGACTGTATTAACTTAAGATAATTTTCTTACACTGAAAGATCAAAATGCAGCTATATTTAAAAAGAGATAGAGGGGAATACGTTTCAACAAATGCAACAAGATCATTATTAATACCATCTATTCCCATGCATTTCTTTTCAAAGAACTAGAAATGCAGAGGCAAAAGGTAAAAGGAGAAAAATGATCTTTTTCCTGTTTAAGCCAGAGCCTCAAGACTCTTATGTTTGGTGCCAAAACATGTTTTTCAGTTTTCACACTTACTTTGAAATTGGTTGAAGATAACACATGTGTCTGAGAATCAAGAAGGTATGGTAAATAACACTAGCTATGTGGTGACTGACTCAACAAAGCTTCATTTCAAAAACTGTCTACATTCCCCTTCCCCCTGAAGGCATGAATTTTGTTTTACCCATCATGACACAATTACATAATGGTTGGATTAGTGCATGAATGAAGAAATATATTTATCCAGAAACCATTTAATCACATAACTCAAATCATTTTGAACAGAATTTAAATTGACCCCACAATAGCAATAAACTGAGAACCCAGTTGTCCCACACCCTGACCAACTTTGGGAGTCATCAGACTTTTGTATTTTAGCCATTCTAATAGGTATGGAATGGTACTTCATTGTACCTTTAAATTGCATGTTCCTTATGACTAATGATGTGGAACTCCTTTTTATGGGCTTACTAGCCATTCCTAGGTCTTCTTTTGTGAAGTTCTTGTTCAAATCTTTTGCCCATTTTTTACTTAGCTGTCTTGTTAATTGTCAACTTGTAAAAAGTCTTTATATATTCTGGATGGGAGTCCTCTGTCAAGTATATGCATTGTGAATACTTTCTTCCAGTCTGTGGCTGACTTGTTCTTGCAAAGGCATGCTTATTTAATAAACCTGAAGCAAACTCGGTCACACTCATTAGGTCCCTGGCTCTGGGCAGAAGGAAGCCTGTGGTGAGTGTCCCAGCCCAGAGAAGGCTGCTCCAGCAAGGGCTGTTGTGCCAGATGCCTTGTTATATTAAGGCTGGGAGTTGTTAGCATTCATCTTGAGGTCCTCAGTCTGTTCAGAGATGCTCTTATGCGCTGGGCACCTGGATAGTGTCACGGGACACCTAGTCCTGTGAAAGACAAGATTCTCATCGGCAGCAGCACTTTTTCAGGGAAGGGAGGAGAGGAGGTGCCTGTGAGCTCGTATGTCCACATGAATAATACTCACAATAATAAACATCCAACAACCAGTGTCCACCTAAACCATGAATGAGAGCAACACAACTCTATACGAGATATTCCCACAGACACCCTGTGTCAACTCATATTTGCCTTTGTCTCTCACACTGTCCAAGCCAACATCCACATGGGGTGATGAGGGATGTTCAGTGTCACAGCCAATGAGGGCAAAGCTCCCCAAAAGAGTTTACACAGTTTGGTTTTTTCCTTTTTAACTAACTAATTCCTATTTAAGATAGAAAATTTAGAAAACACAGATAAGCAAAGGAAAGAAGAACCTCACAAATCCCCACTTACCAGAGATAAACATTTTAGTATTTCAGGATATACCCTTTTACTCTTTTTCTTCCGTATATATATTCTTGTATTTCTATTTTTTAAAATTATTTCATGGAATATATACTGTTTTACAATCTGCTGTTTCTACCATTTTGCTATAAATATTTTTTCATGTCATTGCATGGCTTCTCTTTCTTATAACTTTATATCAGAATATTGCCAATTAACTGGAGAAGGAAACAGCAACCCACTCCAATATTCTTGCCTTGAGAATCCCATGGACAGAGGAACCTGGCAGGCTACAGTCCATGGGGTTGAAAGAGTCGGACACAACTGAGCGACTAAACTGCCGCCACCGATTGCCAATGAATAATGTTGTGATGGTTTCAGGCGCACAGCAGAGTGCCTCAGGCATACATATCCGTGCATCCATTCTCCCCCCCAGCTCCCCTCCCATCCAGGCCGCCCCATAACATTAAGCAGAGTTCCCTGTGCTGTACAGGAGGTCCTTGTTGGTTATTTTGCATGACCTTCTATTACGTCTGTTTAATGGTTGGATGGTTCTCAGTTGAACAGATGCACCAGAGTTTATTTAACCAATTTTCTATTGTTGAAAGGACTGATCATTGGAAGGACTGATGCTGAAGCTGAAGCTCCAATACTTTGCCCACCTGATGCGAAGAGCTGACTCATTGGAAAAGACCCTGATGCTGGGAAAGACTGAAGGCAAAAGGAGAAGGGGTAGGCAGAAGATTAGATGGTTAGATAGCATCACTGATTCAATGGACATGAATTTGAGCAAACTTCAGGAGACAGTGAAGGACAGGGAGGCCTGGCATGCTGCAGTCCATGGGGTTGCAAAGAGTCGGACACTACCGAGTGACTGAACAACAACAAATAGTTGAAAATTTAGCTCGTTTCCAATTTTTCACTCAAGTGCAATGTTAGGGTAAACATTTTAACAACTACATCTTTGAGTATCCAAGATTATTTTCTTAAAATAAATTCCTGGAAATAGAATTGCTGGGTTAAGAGCCATGCAAACATTTTAGGTTTTGACACAGCAGACAATGGTCATCTCACTGAAAGGAAAAGCCTTGAACATTTATTGAGGCAAGTATGAAGCAGGCGCTATGCTAGGGGCTTTAGCTGCATCACCTCCAACTCCTTGCAACAACCCAGCACAGGCCATGCCTGGATTGGACAGAGGGGACCGCTGCAGCTCCGTGAGGTCGAGATACGAGGCTACTAAGTGATGAGCTGGTCTGACCCTAAGGCCTGTGCTATTTCCAGACTCTGTTCTCTTGGCCTCTGCTTACCTTAACAGAGAAGTGGACTCGGGCACTTCAAAGGGCTTTTTTTTTTTTTTAATGTCACTGTATTTTGGGAGGTAGAGGGAGCTCCAATTATAATAATAGCAATATCTAGGTGACTTAACCTGAGAAAGATGATCTCTTGTTTGCATCACAGTCCAGTGTGGGGGCAGAGGTTGTGGGCTTTGCTCCAGGCAGTCATTCAGATCCTCAGGCTCCTTCCATCAGTGACCCTCCTTTAGGTCCTCTGGGATCATGAATGGGAGCGTTACTTGGCTGGGGGGTTGGGGTGGGGGCGGTGGGGGTGCAGGACAAGCTTGCCAGTGGCATACACCCCTTCTGTTCATATTCCATTGGCTAGAATTCATTGATGTGGCCAGACTTCGCTACAAAGGAAGCAGGAACTTGTAGCGAGGCTGTGAGCCCAGGAGGAAGAGCCCATAGGTACCAGGGACTTCTGCAGCCTCTGTTACTGGGTTGAAGGCAACTAGGTTTTCCTACTAACCCTCAGCTAACTAGAAAAAGCCATGAATCCCTCACTTAGCCTAGGGTACAAGTTCAGTGCAGGCATCTCAGAGACAGACATCCTGTGTTCAATCCAAAAGCTCTGCCCTCACAAGCTATGTCCTTTGTAAGGACTCAGAGTAACAGTAGCTAACAGGTTGGAGTGCTCTCTCTATATGAGGGGGTATTGTACATGGTTAAATCCTTAAACTTCGGAATCAGACTACCTATGTTCAAGTTTTGGCTCTGTGGAGAGAGACAAATATCATGATATCCCTTATATGTAGAATCTTAAAAAAATGATACAAATTTTTAAGACAGAAATAAATTCACAGACATAGAAAACAAACTTATGGCTACCAAAGGGGAAAGTCAGGGAGGGGTCAATTACAAGTTTGGGATTAGCATATACACACTGCTGCTGCTGCTGCTGAGTTGCGTCAGTCGTGTCCGACTCTGTGCAACCTCATAGACGGCAGCCCACCCGGCTCCACCATCCATGGGATTTTCCAGGCAAGAGCACTGGAGTAGGGTGCCATTGCCTTCTCCAATATACACACTACTATATATAAAATAGGTAATCAACAAGGACCTGCTGTATAACACAGGGAACTCTACTCCACATCTTATAATAATCTATAATAGAAAAGAATCTAAAAACGAATATATATGTGTATGTGTGTTTAACTGAATCACCAGCCTGTATACCTGAAATGAACATGACACTGTAAACCAACTATATTTCAATAAAAATTTTTTTTAAGTTTTGGGTCTGTCATTTACTAGCTGTGTGACCTTGGGCATGCTCTTAACCTCACTGTGTTCCAGTTCCTCATCGGGAAAATGCGAATAATGGAACCATGTCCTGTATCCTCCACAGTTGTAAGGAATGAATGTGTTGTACCTATTAAAGCACTTAGCACAATGCCTGGCACAGACCAAACCTGATCTAGATTTTAGCTCTTATTGTCGGGATGGTGCGTGGGCATTGCACTAAGTGCTTTGAAGTCACTGGACTCCTTTGGGCCACAGTTTCCTCCCCTGTAAAGTGGGGAGAGAATCACTTGCCACAGGGCTGTTGCTGCAATGAAGGGAAATTAGTTATGGAAAGCACAGCGAGCATCTGGCCAGAATGAGCAGCTCCATGGACGGCAGGCACTGTGAGTCGCCCCCATGGGCTCTAATTCATCAAGGTCAGCACAATAGCTGCCCCCTGGGCTGCTGTCAAAGGTCACTGGCGACAATTCCAGGCTCTCATTCAGGATGGGCCAAGAGGGAGAGAATTCTATGACCAGAGCCGTCTCCTGTGCTCACGTCCCGTCCCATTGTACACAGGGAACACGGTGTCGCAAGCACATTATTCCACTCCCGAGGATGCCATGCACTGGCCCCCTCAGGCTCTATTCAGCTTAGATTAAAAAGCCACTGCCTTTCCCAGCTGCCTTTCTGAAATATTCATCCTGCAGACAGAGATTCCAGTGCACAAGGCACCCTCCCTTGGAAGCTCAGGGGACTTGCTGGCAGCGAGTCCACAAGGGGACCAGGTAGTGATGGGCCCACAGAGCAGCCTGGTCACCACTCAGCAGGCTGGCCTAGAACACACTACTCAGACCTGCCTGGCCTCCACCTTCACAGCTCCCCTCTGCCCTCAGAAGCCCGGCAGGGCCTCTCTGTGTCCCGGTCACCTGCCTGGATGTCCCACCTCTCTCTCCTTGGCCCACCCCCATTTGGGTAGGCATCTTGATCAAGAATATTTCTTTGAAGATCAGATTTATGGTTACAAGAGTTGGGGGTGGTGGGTAGGTTGGAGGAAAGTGGTTAAAAGGTACCAACTTCCAGTTATAAGATAAATAAGTACTAGGGATGTATTGTACAATGATGACTAAAGTCAACACCACTGTGTGTATCTATGAAAGTTGTTAGAGAGTAAATATGAAAGTTGATAGAGTCATCATAAGAAAAAATAAGAAAGAAAAAACTTTTCCTTTTTTGCTTTCTCTCTTTTTTGTATCTCTATGAGATGATGGATGCTAACTAAACATATTGTGGTCATTCTTTTATTATGTAAGTCAAACCATTCACCTATACATCTTAAATTTATACAGAGATATATGTCAATAAAACTGGAGGTAGAAAAAGAAAATGCTCAGCCTTCTTCACCATAAAACCTAAATAAAAAAAGAATATCTCTTTAGCACCCAAGGGCCAAATAATCAATTGACCAATGAGCCTGCATTTGCTCTGCTGTTACGTTTGGTTCACTTCTGCCCAGGCTGTCCTCTTCCTCTCCCACTCCAAGCTCCCAGGAGACCAGCTTGCTCCTCAGAGCCCCACCTGCCTCACCCTCACCCCACAGCCCCTCCTCATTTACAGCCCCCTTTTCCCTGGGCAGGAACTTTAGTGACCCTGAACCACCACACTCCCTTCTTCATCCCCAGAAAGTCAGGGACCCCCCACCCCACAATCTTTCCTGAACCGCTGTACATGTTTTTCAACAAGACAGAGGCACACAAGTTTTGAAAGGCCATCAACACCGGGGCTATATCTTATTATCTACCTTTAATTCATTCTGTCACTTAAATATTTAAATCATTAAATGAATCTGTATATAAAATATTTCATGAATGCCTATGTGCAGTCACTATACTAGGTGCTAGGGATATAAAGTCTAATAGGTCACATTTGTGTCTTCACAAAGCTCCCAGTCCAGGGAGGGAGAGAGACAAGGAATCATACTGAATGGACAGAGAGAGGGCTGGGACAAGCGGCTAAGCACGGGGAAAGAAGCTCCCCCACCCTGGGGGTCACAAAGGCTTCCCTATGAAGCAATGCCTCACAGAGCCTTAACACGTGAGAAGAGCTAGTTAAACAAAGACAGGGGAGCCAGGGCAACCTAGCAGGCAGCTGAGACTGTAGGGGTGCAGGCAAAGAGGCAAGAAACAGCAGGGGAAATGGAGCATCATATATAAAAATACTGAATCGCTATGTTGTACCCCTGAAATTAATATAATATTGTAAACCAACTTTACTTCAATTTTTTAAAAAAGAAACAGCAGGGAACCATTATAACTCATTTAGAACCACTAGAGCTTATTTCAGAGAAGGCAATGGCACCCTACTCCAGCACTCTTGCCTGGAGAATCCCAGGGACGGGGAAGCCTGGTAGGCTGCAGTCCCTGGGGTTGCAGAGTTGGACACGACTGAAGTGACTTAGCAGCAGCAGCAGCAGCAGAGCTTATTTCTCAAGACAGGGGTGGGAGCTGGGGCTGCAGAGGAATGAGTGGGCCTAGGTCATGGTTACAGGGTGGTCAGCTCAGCCCAGTTGGCCCTGACTTTGCCTGCATTTTTAGCGCTGAAAGTCCCACATTCCAGGAAGCCCATTCACTCCTGGGCTAAGCAGGCAGTTGGTCACCCTAGTCAAGGAACTCTGTGGCGGGCTGAGGAGCTTAGACATTTTGCAAAGGTGACAAGGAGTCTACAGAGGACCATAAGCATGCAAGTGACCTGATCAGATCTATATTTATAATTTATTCAGAAAATTCACTCCAACCACTTCTGCCATCCAAACAGTGCACGCTCCCCCATGCACATCTCCACAGCACATCAGTTGTTCATAATGCTTGGCGTGCACTGACTACCCATGCTTTGCCATGACACTGAAGGCTCTGCCACTCCCTACTGGCCTGCTGTCACGGAGGACGTTATGGTAGATGGCTGGAGATGGGAGTGCCTTCCTCCCACGCCCCCATACACTTCCTGGTTACCTACTCAGAGGCATTCCACTTCCTGGGCAACCTGTGAAATCACACAACATGGAAATTCCAGAGACGGTTCAAGAACGCCAGAATTTCCCCAGACCTGTAGATTTTCTAGCTAGTGCGTTCTGGACTTTCAGAGCCACGGGGATGATGTATCTAACGCAAGGGAGTGGTGGCAGCCTTAGGAAATCCAATATGGAGAGACTCCCATGGCAACAAGCTTAATGGAGATCAACATCACTGCACTGTGTTCAAACCTCATTAAGGCCGACTAGATTGCTGCCAGAACAGAGAGAAGATGAGCTCTATTATTTATTAGTTTTGATTGTTTGCATAAAAAGATTCCACTTAGATGGAATCTTAATCCACTTAATTGCAAGTAATACAATACACAGGGAGTGAGAAGGAACAGACGAATGGGAAGTTTTGTGAGAGGGCCTGAAAGGTAAAAACCATCATGGCAGTATTAATCCTGTCTGTATGGAGTACAAGATATTAATTATATAACTTTGTTACATACGTCTATAACTATAGGCACCCTAGCTATCCAAAATATTAACTAAATCTGTTTTTCAAAATGGTCCATTGGTTGGACCATTGGAGGAGTTGGTCCAATTCCTGATGCTGGTGGAAGCAGGAGGTGCCTCTTGGGAAGACACAGAGGGCTGGAGAGCGGAGGGCTGCCGTAATGGAGTTCTGCATACAGACAGCGAGGCAGTAAGAAGGAAGGCGTGTGGGGGTGGGTGTGGGGCAGCGGGGAGTCTCCAAGGAGTACCGGGCAAAGCAGCAGTTTGAAGTGAAAACACAGAAAAGAAAAAGAAACCTCGGAGAAGCCTGTGTGGGGCTCCGGTCAGCTCTCCAGAGCCGAGGCAGGATTGAAGTGATGCTGAAAGAGCAGAGTGAGGACAGTGGTGGCAGCCATGCCCCGCAGGCACTGGGGGCCTGAGGCCATTGCCACCCTCTCGTGTCCTCCCATCTCTCTCCTTTGCTCTACAGCAGCCACATGGGAGTCTGATTCAGGACATAACAGGGAAATGAAGAGAAGACAGATATGTTCTCGTGAATCAAGTGTGAAGTATGGGCGTGACTTCTTTCTTCTAACTCTCACTTGGAGTGTTCCTGTCCGCTGTCAAGGCTTCACAGCATCTCATCCCAACCACCCACTCAGTAACAGGTAACAGGCCCCGGTGCCCTCACTCTCTTACCAGGCCTCCCTCTGACCCCCTGGGCTTCTCCACCCAGTCACTAGGACTTCACTGTCCCTGCTCCCCACTCATACTCCATTTAGCCTTTCTGACCTTGAACCAGACTACAGATCCCCAGACATTCTCACCACCAGCTACAAGCAGACCTCACTGGTCCACCAAGAGGCCCCCAGAAACCTCGCCCCACCTCTCCTCCAAGACTCAGCCTCAGCAACAGCATCTCGAGGAAACATCTCTGCCTCAACCCCTGTATCACACTGAGGAAGAAGTTGAACAGAGGCTGAGAAATTTGCCCAAGATCACACAGCGAATGAGGGGTGACACTGGAACTCAGGCCCAGGGCCTTCCACAGACACACCGACCCTGGGGTGGGGGTGCCAGAAAAATCAACAAAGGCCCAAGTAGCTCAGAGGCTGGTCAGGATGCTGATCAGAAGACAGAACCCCCTTAGCAGCATCTGAGGTGTGTGTTGATCATCCATCCCTTCAGAGCAGGAAAACACAATCAAAGGTGTCATCAAACCTATCCTTGAGATTTTGGCTTATTGTATAAAAGACACTGTCTCCTCCTTGGTAAGTGACTCCCTTCCCTACCCCCACCCAGCTCTCCGTCTGCCATTTCAAAAGCCAATGGGAAAGAGATGCTTTTATTACAACCAGCCCTATCATAGCCAATAGCTAGGCAGTGCTCTTTATTAAAGGTGCATGCTGATGCCGAGTGGCGTCTATCAGAGATTCAGTGTGTGCACGCGGTGCCACCACCCTGCGCCTGCCAGGGAACTGATAAGGTGCCTCTCGTTGGGTTTTGACAAGCAGCAGCACAGGAGGATGCATCAGGGCCCCCACCAAGCCAGAGGCGTGTTGCCAAGGAATAAACTCTGGGGGGAGAAACAAAGAAGACAGAAACAATATCCCAAAGCGATGAGGTTAGATGTGAAAATGAAGCAGGACCCTCCCCAAAATGCCCAGCCTCCATTTTCAGATGGCCTGAAAAAGTCCCCTGCAACTTGGCAGTGGAAAGATAAATGACATGCGTAGAGGGGCCGGGGTGGTGACAGCCCCAGCAGAGGGGGAGAAGTGTGTTTGCCACACGCATCACTTCACTGCACATGGAGCTTGTCTCATGCACATGCTCTCTGAAACCCTTTTCTCTCCCCGGAGATGAGCTGTTTGTTCAGGGCCCAGACAGCTCTGCCTTGTCAAATGCTGTCTCCTCTGGTCCTCCACCTGCCTCTGCCAAGTCTCACCATCTTAATCTATTCAAAAGGCTGTTACCCAAATAAACCTTCACACACTTCATATCACTCCTTTCCTTGGGCTGTTACACCCTGACTCCCAGCTCCTTTAACTTACACCAGTGAAAATGTCTCTTCCATTTTCCCAAAGAACTGAAATGAAATTCAAATCCTGGAAGTCTTGGGGAAAATGGTAGAGCCATTACCCTAGGAAGTGGAGACCTGGCTTGTCCTTCCCAATAAGTCTTTTAACCTCCCAGGGCCTAAAAATCTTGTCTGTAGAATGGGCCTGAAAGTACTTTATTCTGAATACCCAAGGCATTTTTGGAAGACCTATAAGCCAACTCAAAGACCTATGATCACACCAAGTCCACCGTCTTCCACTGTTCTTTGACGTATGTGTCATGCCAGGCACAGGGCTTAGGTCTGGGAACATAGACATGTGAGGTCATGGTCCCTCCCTCAAGGAACATCCAAACACAAGGAGTGGGGCAGTTATAGCCCAGGGCTCTGTGTTTGATAAAAAGGGTCCTTACATCTGTCTGGGAACAGGAAGAAGAGACAAGAGAGGAGCTGAAGTTAATGGATGGACAATATGGGCAAAAGCTTTCCAGGCAGAAGGCAGAGCTGGTACAAAGGCCTGGAGCTACAGGAGGCTTGCAATATGCCCTCCCATGCTCCCTGCAACATCCTCTCATTTGCCCTGTCCTCTCCAGGCAAAACCTCAAACCACCCCCTGTGCTTCCTTAGGGCCATACAATCAGCACTTTTAAACTTTTTCAAGCTGTGATCCCTTTGTATCACTGATGAGAAAGCAAGGCCTGGAAAAAAGAGAGTTTTCCCAGGTTCCATACCAGATCTTCTGTTTCTTCTCTGGGACACTTTCCCCATCCCATGTATTCCCAGCCTTCTCCAGACCCCTTATCACTCAAAGTCCCCTCAATGGGAATGCTCTTTCTTCCTGAACTAGCTCCATCCCACTGCTTTCCTGACAACTGAGCCCAATTAAGAGTGATATGAGTGGTGGGCAGCATAGTGGAAGCTGGTAGCACTCAGGGAAACAAGTGATTGTTAATACACTTGCACATCAAATTTCAGCTTTAGCATCACTCTCTAGGAAGCTCTCCCTGACCACTGTCCCAGGCCAGGTGTTCCTCCTTTGTTTTTCCAGAGCCTCGGTGCTAATGCCCAAGCAACTATCACACCAATGTAATTATACATTTACTGTCTTCCCTACCAAACTGGGAGTTCCAGACAGTATCTGGTATATAATAGGTTCTCAATGAATAGCTATGGATGGATATGGATATGGATGGATGGATGAATGGCTGGATGGATAGATAGATAACTGAATGAATGAACAAACCTGTTTCTTTGAGAGGCAGTGTGAGATTGTTGAAGGAACTTGAAATAGAAACAGAAAGACTTGCGTTCGAGTCCAGCTCTGCCACTCATTGGCAATGTGACCTTGGATGAGTCTCAGTCCCACAGAACCTCAGTTCTCTCCTCTGTAGTGGGGAAATCTAAATGTACTCAGGTCAAGGCTGTCAGGAGATTTAAATGTCCATCAACCTGAAGGCATTCTGTCAACTACGCAATGTTGTGAGTATATTACCTCTATTTACAATTAGGATGCTTGGACAGCAAGTAAAAGAAAATCCATTTGATCTTAGCTTAAACAGAGGAATGTATTGACCCATCAGAAATGCAACAATAAGAAATTTTTGAGAAGGAAATAATTGTAGAAGTAGAGAACTTGATTTTTCTAACACAAGATTTTTCTTAATCTCCACAAACTTGCCTTTCTCCCTTGACCTGTCTTTAAACCAGCAAGCTCTTGGCTGTCACATCTTATCTGAAGGAGAATTGATAAAGGCTACTTGTAAGAAAAAAAGTCCACGGTTATATTATAGTTATTCATTTAAGCAACAGGTTAAAACTATAGATGTTTAATCTTCTTGCCTCGTTTTTCCTGAAATCCCCTTCAGTCAACCTACCAAGATATTTCTAGTGATATTTGTGTTTTTAATAAAAATGAATCTTTTGAGGAAAGGCTAATAAAATGATCATAAACACACACACTCCCAGGGTCATCACCAGAAGATAAGACATAAAGAGCTATAGCAATGCCAAGGGATAATAACACAGGATTCTTCTGTTGAGATCTTCCAGGGGAGTTTAGTGTTTTCTGAGGTACAGCAATGGGATCTGACCACTTGAACAGGTGAAAACACAAGGCTTGGCTGTAATTCTGCAGAATAATCCAGGTCCACCCAAGCCACAGCATTCACACCCAGAAACAAACAACTCTACTCCTGAACAGCACCAATTGATAGACAGTTCTAATATCTAATTTAATAGGAAGGAGTGGCTGGGAGAACAGTAAATTCAGACTGATAGAGAGCAAAAGCTGAACTTGGTTAGAGGGAGGTAGATGCTGAAATGTGGAGGAGGTAGATATTAAAACTCAAGCACTAGGAAATGAACAACCCCAGGAAGAATTTTGCTGGAATAGGAGGGGAAGGGAGCACCAAGGCCTTAGCCTGCTTTCTCCATGAGCAGTCTCTCATTGCCTGATCTGTGCCTGACCCTCCTCTGGGATGAAGTCAGATACACTGGATTTTGAGTGACTGCAGTGGGGAAGCAGAGCTCCTGTGGACGTGTCCCTCCAAAACTGTATGGAAGAAAGAGTCTACCCAGAGGTATGGAATAACAGCTCCTCCCTTGAGAGGGTCGTGAAGAGAACAACAGGCTGCCACAAACCAAGAAGTTGGACAAACAAGTCTCTATGGAGTAGCTCCAGGTGGTGAGGATCGGGCTAGGATTTGGAAGGAACCTAGAAGAAGAGCAAACTGTCATGGTCCAGGAGGAAATTTCAGTGTGGCTAGAGAGGGGAACATCAGGGTCCAAGTCCTGACCTCGAAGCAGAGCAAGCCCGGCAGGCAACCTTCGACCGGAAGGGACAGATACAATCAAAGTCAGTCTTTGTGTGCCTAAAGGAATGCCAGTCAAGGTGGGTGGAGCACAGTTCTAATAAAGAGACAGGGATAGGTATCAGATTCAGAGGGAAGAAAAAGCCTTGCAGGGGAATTGGATGGTATGACGGGCACCAAAATGCTGGGTGGGCCAAACAGTCAGGGAACAAGGTGGAAGGAGGGTTATGCCTCCTGCATGTCCAGATTCCAAACTGTGCTGGATTCATAATACTTCCAGAGTTAAGGCTTCTTAAAATCAAAAAAAGAAAATATTTTTTCAAAAAGTAAGGAGCTGATCTAGCCCAACAGCTTCTGGTTGGATTTTCTTGGTGTCTCTTCCTCTTTTGCAGATGAAGAAGTGGCTACGTAAAATCCAACTGCAATGTAAAGGCTCAAAACAACTGACTTCAGATAAAGCACAAGAGTGTGCCAGGCTCTCCCAACCATGCGTCCTTGGAGAATGCACAGTGGTGCCTTGTGGCCAGCAGCAGATGGCGGCTCACCCATCACCCCGCACCAGACACCACGAAGAGCCCTTTAGTGAGGATGGCGATAAGGGGTTCTTTAAAACAGACAATTATTTTAATCTGTGAAGAAAAATTCTCCTTGGATGCACTGAGTATTTTGATCTTCACATAGTCATCTACTGGAACTGACAGGGAGCTATGGTATCAAGTTACTGTTAAATATAATAAATATCAAGACAGCAAGGTTAGGTGTGAAGTCAGAAAAGCATATGTTTGGGGTGGAGGGGAGCAGACCAGTCATACATATGGTGAACTGTGGTCATAATACACGCTCAGAATTGCTGTGAAATGCACATACTGGCTCCAGTCCATGGGGTCGCTTAGAGTCAGACATGACTAAGCGACTTCACTTTCACTTTTCACTTTCATGCACTGGAGAAGGAAATGGCAACCCACTCCAGTGTTCTTGCCTGGAGAATCCCAAGGACGGGGAAGCCTGGTGGGCTGCCGTCTCTGGGGTCGCACAGAGTCGGACACGACTGAAGCGACTTAGCAGCAGCAGCAGCAGCACATACTGAATTTTATTGTCTAAGACAGAAACTCAGAAAACTCTCTCCTTGTTTTAAGTTTTATAAATTTCTGTCACAATGAATGCATTGCCTTCATGTAAGTGATCTTGATTAAAGTTATCACACCTTTTCTGAGGGGAAGAAAGGCCTGTGATATGGGCATTTTAGCCTCTACTTCCTCCCCTAAAAAATGGGAGAAATAATTCCACCAGAAAATTACTAGAACTAATCAATGAATACAGTAAAGTTGCAGGATATAAAATTAACACACAGAAATCCCTTGCATTCCTGTACACTAATAACGAGAAAATAGAAAGAGAAATTAAGGAAACAATTCCATTCACCATTGCAATGAAAACAATAAAATACTTAGGAATATATCTTCCTAAAGAATCTAAAGACCTATATTTAGAAAACTATAAAACACTGCTGAAAGAAATTAAAGAGGACACTAATAGATGGAGGAATATTCCTTGTTCGTGGATTGGTAGAATCAATATAGTGAAAATGAGTATACTACCCAAAGCAATTTATAGATTCAATGCAATCCCCATCAAGCTACCAACAGTATTCTTCACAGAGCTAGAACAAATAATTTCTCAATTTGTATGGAAATACAAAAAACCTCGAATAGCCAAAGCTATCTTGAGAAAGAAGAACGGAACTGGAGGAATCAACCTGCCTGACTTCAGGCTCTACTATAAAGCTACAGTCATCAAGACAGTATGGTACTGGCACAAAGACAGAAACATAGATCAATGGAACAAAATAGAAAGTCCAGAGATAAATCCACGCACATATGGTCACCTAATCTTTGACAAAGGCGGCAAGAATATACAATGCAGTAAAGACAATCTTTTTAACAAGTGGTGCTGGGAAAACTGGTTAAACACTTGTAAAAGAATGAAACTAGAACACTGTCTAACACCATACACAAAAATAAATTCAAAATGGATTAAAGAGCTAAATATAAGACCAGAAACCATAAAACTCCTAGAGGATAACATAGGCAAAACACTCTCTGACTTACATCACAGCAGGATCCTCTATGACCCACTTCCGAGAATATTGGAAATAAAATCAAAAATGAACAAATGGGACCTAATCAAACTTAAAAGCTTTTGCACAACAAAGGAAACTATAGACAAGCTGAAAAGACAGCCCTCAGAATGGGAGAAAATAATAGCAAATGAAGCAACAGACAAACAACTAATCTCAAAAATATACAAGCAACTTCTACAGCTCAATTCCAGGAAAATAAACGACCCAATCAAAAAATGGGCCAAAGAACTTAATAGACATTTCTCCAAAGAAGACATACAGATGGCTAACAAACACATGAAAAGATGCTCAACATCGCTCATTATCAGAGAAATGCAAATCAAAACCACTATGAGATACCATTACACGCCAGTCAGAATGGCTGCGATCCAAAAATCCACAAGCAATAAATGCTGGAGAGGGTGCGGAGAGAAGGGAACCCTCTTACACTGTTGGTGGGAATGCAAACTAGTACAGCCATTATGGAGAACAGTATGGAGATTCCTCAAAAAACTGGGAATAGAACTGCCTTATGACCCAGCAATCCCACTGCTGGGCATACACACTGAGAAAACCAGAATTGAAAGAGGCACGTGTACCCCAGTGTTCATAGCAGCACTGTTTACAATAGCCAGGACGTGGAAGCAACCTAGATGCCCATCCACAGATGAATGGATAAGCAAGCTGTGGTACATATACACGATGGAGTATTACTCAGCCATTAAAAAGAATACATTTGAATCAGTTCTATTGAGGTGGATGGAACTGGAGCCTATTATACAGAGTGAAGTAAGCCAGAAAGAAAAACACAAATACAGTATACTAACACATATATATGGAAATTAGAAAGATGGTAACAATCACCCTGCTTATGAGACAGCAAAAGAGACACTGATGTATAGAATAGACTTTTGGACTCTGGGACTGGGAGAGGGTGGGACGATTGGGGAGAATAGCATTGAAATATGTATAATATCATGTCTGAAACGAGTCAGTCCGGGTGCGATGCCCGATAACAGATGCCTGGGACTGGAGCACTGGGATGACCTGGAGGGATGGTGTGGGAGGGGGGAGGGAGGAGGGTTCGGGATGGGGAGCACGGGTATTCTGGTGGCGGATCCATCTCGATGTATGGTAAAAGTAATACAATATTGTAAAAATAAAATAAAATAAAAAAGGAAAAAAAAAAAATGGGAGAAATAATACCTACCATTAAAAGTATCCTTCCATTCAGCATTCACTGGGCTCCAGACACTCGCAGCCACATCCTTGATGCTGGTGTTACATCAGTGAACATGAAAACACATCTGCCACTGTAGATTTTAAAACTCAGAAGAGACAAACAGTAAACAAAAATGTAACTAAGGCTGCGATGTCATTTCAGGTAGGGTAAGTGCTGTGACCAAAACAGCAGGATAAGGGCAGAGAGAGCGGGAGGTGGGGCTGGTTTAGGTGATGTGGTCAGAGAAGAGCCCTGATGAAGAGTGAAGCAGCCAAGTGAATATCAGGGGAACCCTTTTCCAGGCAGAGGGAGCAGTAGGTGCAAATACTCTGACAGGTTCAGGGAACAGCACGAAGCTCACTGAGGCTCAAGGCGAGATAAGAGGAGGAGAGGTGGCCTTCCTGGGAGATGTCCAAGCAGGCTGTATGAGTCTGGAGCGCAGGTGCACAGTTGGACCTAAAGACAGAGACGTGGGAGTGAGCAGCATAGACATGGAAAGTAAACCAAAAGGCTGGATCAGACCCCCTGCGAAGGCCTAGAGAAGAGAAAACAGGACCCAGGATTGAGCCCAGGTACTTGACATTCAGAAGAAGAGCCAGCAGATTAAAAAGACAAAATCATTTATATAGGAGAAAAAGCAAGAGAGCAAAAGTCTTGCAAGGAGAGAAGGATCTGTTTTGTAGGAATGATATGGGGTAATATATATAAATGTCTCAGCATAAAGTCCATCAGGGCTGGCTCTCAAAAATGTGGTTTGCTTCCCCTTGGTTTCAGAGAGAATTAAGTACTGCAGGATTTCAAATAAGGAAGAAATCAGTGTGGACTGGAAAAAGGAACACTATTTCCCATCCCTATAAAAAAGAACACAATAAGACTGGTTAAGGTTAAAATGAATTTTTCCTAGAAATTCCCATAGCCCAAATGGCCAAATGCTGTGAAATGATTAGAATCCATGGCTGATGAGGCCAGAAGGCCCTGAAATCTGGCTTCTGCAGCCATTTCTCAGCATTACTTATTACCCACACCTCTCACACCTGATCTCCTCTGCCATCTCACACAAGTGGGGCTGGATGCTGAAGCAGGGCTCATCTTGCTTCCGTTTGGAACCAATATTTTCTATGCGCTTCAAACATGATGGCGTGGGGACCCCCATGTTGGAGGTCCCATAGCTCCCTTCTGCAGGCGCCCCCAGACATCTGGAGGAAGCACCGGCAGCTCAGCCCTGTTGTTTCCCAAGCCAGCAAGAAGAGAGGTCTTGCTGACAGCAGTTTAATACCCAGGCCACACTCCATCTAAATCAAATACAAACCCAGCTGTCATCTAACTCACAACAAATGTGGACCCTCCAGTGGCAATCTGAAGGGATGAAGCAACAGAGAAAGCTTCCAGACCTCGATGGATAAAGGGACTTCATGGAAAGAACTGGAATAATCCCCTGTTCAGCCCTTTTCCACTAGTAAAGAACATGCACATTTACTGTGTCACAAGACCCTGTACCATCAACAAGGATGCCAGCTCTCTTTTGCTTGAGATGCATCACCAACTCAATGGACGTGAGTTTGAGCAAACTCCGGGAGATAGTGAAGGACAGGGAAGCCTGACATGCTGCAGTTTATGGGGTCGTAAAGAGTTGGACACAACTGAGTGACTGAACAACAACAATCCTCTTTAACCAATAAGGAAACTGAGGCACACAGAGACATGATTGGCCAAAGAATGCACAGTGTATTTCGTAGCAGAGTTAGAACTGTATCAATGTTCCTCAAGAGTTGCCTACAGCACTAATAGGAAGATTAAATGAGATGCAGAAATGGGTGTGGATAGGATTCTGAGACATCAGGCCTCACAAAGTAGAATTAGGACAGTCGAATTTCAAAGCTTTCATTTAAATCCTGATATCCATCACTACTTCTCTATAGCTCAAATGGTAAAGAATCTGCCTGCAGTGCAAGAGACCCGGGTTCAATCCCTGGGTCAGGAAAATCCCCTGGAGAAGAAATGGAAACCCACTCCAGTATTCTTGCCTGGAGAATCCCATGGACAAAGGAGCCTGGGGGGGCTACAGTCCAGGGTCACAGAGAGACATGACTGAGTGACTAACACACACACATCCAACACTAGACAAGTTACTATTAACTGCCCTATCCTTCAGTTACCTCACCTAACCACACCAACCTTCTTCTAGGATCATGGTAAATTACACTCAGTCAGAAGGTGGGAGAACACAAGTGGTTCACAAAGCCGACTGACGTCAGATGGTGAGGATTTGAGTGCTGGCTCCTCTAAAAGTTACAGAGATGATGAACAGTACCTTCCTGTCAGGAATTTTCTGAAGATTAAGTGAAACACATGTACAAGATTCAGTACAGAATAATTCAGAATAGCACATGATAGATGTTTAATAAAACTTGGTTGATGCAGCTGCTTTCACCTTTCTGCAATTCTTTCCCATTGATGGCAAGACTTATAGAGGTTAACTGTCTATTTGTGATGCCCAAGTTTTTCCGTCTGTAAAACGGGGGCATGAAATAGATGGTCTCAAGGAACATCTACCTCTGACGTTCTATGAGGCTACTGGCATCTCAAGGAGATGCCTCTTCCCAGAGAATCATGGAATCTTCCCAAAACTCAGAGCGGGAAAGCCCAGCTGTCTGCTGTCATACAGCTTGGAAGCCACATCGCTGGCACAGGTCCCCTTAACATTAACTGTCGGCAAACCTGGCCTTTGAAGCAACTCCAAGTGCTGTATCTGTCCGTGGTGGAGAGACAGAAGCTTGGGCACCATGCTCTCCTCGGCGGTTACCCAAGTCCATCCTCTGACTGAGCACACACCCAGGCCATTTCAGGGCACAAAGAAAGTTACAGAAAGACGGGACTTCTGGATGGTTTACTCTTCCCTCCCTCCTGCCTAAATAAGCATTCTACTCCATGTTGTAATTACTCTCCTCTCAGTCCAAAATATTTAGCAGAAATATTTTAGGAGTGTGCAAACACCTGCCACAAAGCTGTGTCATATGAGGCCTTTTACTGCTCAGAGTCCCCCAGTATCAGGTGACACACCCTCTCCTGCACACGAAACCGATGCATCTGGGTAATCAGAATCAGACTCTGCTGCAGAGTTTGAGAAAAACATGCTCAGCAAAATGTTACAAGGCATCTTCCCTTCTTCCCCCACCTCCCAACACCAGCTCAGTGCAAAGGTTTCTCCAATAAGAAGACTTAACCATCTCCTCATTAGCCATTCTTTCACCCATTCAGGCCAAATTGGTATTTGATGCAACAGGGAAAAATGTGTTGAGTACATTACTAATCAGACTCAGCAAAGGAAAGGTCATGGGGGTGACTGGCACAATTACGGGATGTGGGCAACAGGCCAATGAGAGTGTGCAAGGGAGGAGTAGAAATCGATGGCTATGAAATTATGGAGGGTTATGAATAGTTGGAGGCAACTGAAAGGCTGACATTCTGCCCAAACCAGACATGTGCAAGGCTTCCATCTTCAACTGTCTTCAACTCTTATTAAGAGGAAGACGTCTTGGCCCCAAGGCAGCCAGTACAGAGAACTGAATCCAGAAGCCTGCAACCAGGTCTTAGGAACAAGAGTCACTTGGTGTGGAAAATTCAGTTAGAAATGTATCAGACGGCTTAGAGCTGCAGCAAGAAGAGAGATGTCGAGGTGCCCACCAAAGGAAACTAGGCTTGTTATCTTTCCATTTCTTTATGCAGTTGCTCAATATTCTCAACAGCCTCAGGAGGACATGTGTTTCCAAGAGACTTTTCCAGATAGAGTGTGCTGGGGTACAGAAATGGCACCCAAACTGCCTTAACTGGACATTGATTCTCAATGTGTGTTTAATTTTACAACAAAGTAGTAGCAAACCATCCAGGAGGTCTCCTTATAGTGCACAGCTCAAAGAAACTCTCTAAGGAAGTCACGGAGGTTTGCAAAGGATGATGAACCAGAAATGAAGCACACAGCGTTATAGCCCTCAATCCCTATCAACAGGCATGGCTAAGGATTTCTTTTTAAAGGAATCCCATCAAGCTCTAACTTCAGAGAGGACTATCCATCTAGTTTATCAAACATAGCGTAGATCAGGCAGTGATGAAGTTGTGGTCCTTCTATTAAGTTTTTTAGATTACTAATCTGAATCACCAATGAAAGCTTTCATTAAATTGCACCCTAGGAACTGATTTGCAATGGGTTGTTCCCCTGTGCTATGCAAACTTGCTGTAGAAAATCAGTCATCCTAGACTCCCTAAAGAGTAGACATGACATCCGGGCATCTGTTAAGTTTGCTCAAAAACATATGCGAGCCTTTTTTTAAAGAACCGTAATTACATCCTGCTGAAACCTCCAAGGACCCGGGTAACTGCCTTTGTATTACAACATCCATTTCCCACTTAGGCAGGCTCGGCTCTGCTATTTAGATGCGCGTGACAATCTGCCTGCTCCTCCAGCACGCTCTCTCAGCCAGAGGCTGCAAATGGTCAAGTCATCCCATGTTCAAAGAAGACCGAACTTGGAGGAAGGAAGTGCTGTCAGGCGGTGGGTGTATGTATCCTTTATTAAAACACAACCAGGAATTTGGAGCTGAAAGGGACCTTAGCATTAATCCATGCAAGTCTCTCATTTTCAGATGGTACCGCAGAAGACCAGAGAGGGAAATCACTTGTCTGCTGTCACACAGCTCAAATCTGAAACAGTATATGGTACAGTGATGAAAAACTTAGACTCTGGGGTCAGACAGATGACAAATACCAGGCTCTCAGACACGACTGAGCAACCGAACTGAACTCACTTATTTACTCTGTGACATTTAGCAAAGTGCTTAACTTCCCTAGTCTCTGGGTCCTTTATTCATAAAATGGAGACTATAAAAGTATCTGGGATCTACCCAAGGAACATTAGCTGTTAGCTGTTTTCATTTTCCCAAACATGACCTCATTTAATCCTCACAACAAGCATATGAGAGAGAAAGTGCTGAGATTACAGCCTCTTCATACAGGTGAGAAAAAGAAGACTCAAATAGTGAAATGACTCTCCCGACCATCACACACATGCACTGTCCACTGCCTGATAATCATGGGGGTGCTTGATTCAATGTCCCCCAGGTTTCTTGACTTCACCCAGAGATGAACAGGGAGGCCAGAAAGAAGTTTGCTTGTTTGTGTCTGCATGAGAGCAAAATCAGTGCAGCCACCACTGAGGATTTCAGATCCTGCAGGGACTCTGGGTCTAGTGGACTGTTCCCTGCCCTGGGGAAGAGAAGGGAGCAGATGTATCTCCAAACCTGCTACTGGATGATGTTGGGGACGTGTGTATAAGGGGGGAGGGGGCGTATGACCTCAGGAGTCTATTGCATATTTTAAAGCTGACATCAGAGGACTTGTCAATGCTCCATCAGCCTGCCCTCCTGACCCCCAAATCTGGCCTTTGGGAAAAATCTAATTGACTGCTCTGAGTGACACTGGAGCCGGGTGAGTGATAAAGTCACATGCAGTCACTTTCTGACTGTGTGCCCTAATGGAAGGAGGAAAGCATTGAATGAATGCGTGAGTGAGTGAATTAATGCACACCAGGGTTATTTACACTAAGCTCTGGAGGGCAATATAGTGATGTCTCCATTAATACATTTTCTGGGAACTCAGCTTCTGTGAAGATGTCGGCTAAGGACAGTCACAAGAAAGCTGCAGGGCCTGTCTGAAAGAAAGACCCCAAATAGCAGCTTCTCTGGGCCTCATTTTGGGAGAGTTTCTGGTCCTTGGGACCCACAAGGATGGACATACAGCTCAGGTAATGGGTGGCTGCACTCTGGGCCACTGGGAAGGAGAGCATCCCAGAGAAGTCTCCACCTGCAAAAGGGCTGGAGGTCTGCCATCTTGCGTAACAGAGCCAGTGGAAATTTTTTCTGGAAATTCTACAGCCATGAGCACCTCCCTGTGTCCTTGCTAACTGTTCATTCACCCATTCATTCACGGCATGAAGAGGTCATCTCAGAGCACCTACAAGGTGACTGACATGACAGCAGAAATACAAGAATGAGTGAGACCTGACCTAAATCTTTGAAAAGCTCATTGTCACGCAGGGGAGAGAGATAGGACATCATACTCCACAATGGAGTATGAGAAGCCCACCTCAGAGGTCTGCTCCAGGGGCTCTGAAAGCACAGAGGAGGGGTCCCCATACCAGCAAGGAGGTGGGGCTGAGGGAAAACTTCTCAGAGGAGGTGACTTCTGACATGAATCTTCAAGGAAGACCAACCGTTCAGCACAGTCAATGCAGCCCTTGTTCTTGGCAGAGGAAAGAGTGCATGCGGATGCTCGGAGACTGAGAAGACCCCGAAGGGCCGGAGATGACAAAACAGTGGTGCACAACCTCAGTGGAGGGCCCAGGCCTGGTTCTGCCTCTCTGGGTCTGACAACTCTGGGCCTCAGTCTCCTTGTCTGAACCATGATGACTCTGGATTTAGAGACTCAGGTATTTAAATTCTAGCAGCAACTACAGGGCAGCTATGAGAATCTAGCTAGCTGTCTGATATTTGGGAGTGGTGGGATGGGGAGGAAGGTAGCAGAGGGATGCCATATATTAAGTTCTCACTACACACCCGCAGTCTCAATGTTCTCTTTTCCAAAGAGGGAAAACGTTCCTGAAAAGCGTTATCCTTCCCATTGTACAGACAAGGAGCCGATGGTCAGAGAGGAGAAGCAATTTTCCAATGGTCCCGTTGTAAGGGCTGGAAACAAGATTTCCTCTGGGAGTTGATTGTAGACCCAGTTCTTCCTAGGACATCCCTCTGCTTCCCATCCACCACTGGCAGCTCTAGCAGGCCCAGCCCAGGGACTTGGAGCCTTCTCTCAACCCAAACACCTGTATCCTTGCCCATCTAGGAGCTTCTGGCTCCCCTCCTCAGCAAACAGGCCTTGCAGGGAAAGCTGCAGAAAGGGGACCGTGCCCAGAGGACTGAGCAGGAAGAGCAGCCCTGGCTCTCTCCTTCCGTCCACACAGACTCAGACACACAGAGCCTGGCTCCGAGGAGGGTGGGGAGGGTACGCTGGGCGCAGCTGCGCCCTCCCCACCAGGCCAGCATGGGCTCCGAGGAGCCGCCCTGACGTCATGCCCACTAGTAACCTGACCCCTGATGGCTGCCCCCTCCTGCCCCCGCCGGGCTCATCCTGCCGGCTCAGAGGAGAGGTCACCCCCCTGGGGAAGGGGCCAGGTGGGGTTCTTTTAAGCGGCTGCTGAAATGAGAGATAATTTTGGCTATTGACATCTCCCACAGGACTTCCCATTCTCAGAGCTCGTCCTAATTCTTCCTCTCTGGCTGTTTCTAGAGTCAGACCAGCTTTCACTTCACACTAAAAGAGCAAGGGTGGCTGTCCCGTGGGGCTTCTGCTCCTCACCATATTAGTTGGCCAAGAGCGGGAGTCATAAAAGGACAAGGTTGACTGAGGGAGTTTCACTTTAGGCAAATAAACAGTTATGAAATAGCCCTTTATTTAATCACTGACACACACTCTATAAAATGGGTCTAAGGACCAGCCAAACACTAAGGTTACTTAAATGTAATTCTAATAAAGCAGACAGAGGAGAAAGCATGAACCCTCCTTAAATCCCTTGGGTATTTATGGACTGCTTCTATGACTGTAGCACCACGATCCACTCTGGAGGATGAAAAACAAACTCAAGACTCAGTCTCCAGCCTCTAACATCTTACACTCTAATTAGGAACACACCACCATTGCTGCCATTAGCCCTGTTCTCTGACAGTATTTACAGAATAGTCACTGTCCACTTGGAGAAGGAAATGGCAACCCACTTCAGTATTCTTTCCTAGAGAATTCCATGGACAGAGGAGCCTGGTGGGCTATAGTCCATGGGATCACAAAGAGTCAGACATGACTGAGTGACTAACATTTTCTACCATCTACTAGGTACTTGTATTATCTCATTTAATCCTCATAAGACAACCAGGCTAGAGCAGCTACTGTTTTCCCCTTTGAACAATGAAGGGAACAGGGGCACAGAGAGGGGAAGGGATTTTCTGAAAGTCACAGAGCTGGGAGCTTCATCCTTCAACTCCACAGCTCATGCTCTTCGCTCATATGCGATTCAATGAAAATTATAGTGTACCAGGCAGGAAACAGAGAAAGAAAGAGTTTAAAAGAATCAAAGAAGGAAGAAGAGAGAAGAGATAGGGAAGGTTTCAACTGGATAGGAATGGAAGAATCAGTCCTGAAGAGTGGTCCAGGCTGGCTGGTTGGAGGAAAGGGGAGAATAAGGTGAAGATGGACAGACACTAGCAGTTTCTGGGAGGACAGCTAGTCCTGGCTGAGACAGCCCAGACACAAGCCGTCATCTCCCCATCCTCTCATCCAATATACATGCAACTTGGGCTCTCAACACACCGGCAAAACTACAGCGGATAGGATCATTATTTCTAGCTCGTCCTTGTCCAAAGAGGGAGAGGTACCCTCAGAATGCAGCTCAGTGGCCCTTAACGATAACATTTAGCCCAGAGATCTTCCTATGGAAGGTAGAAAATGACAAAAGTCAAAATATCATGTGGGAAAACCAAGCTTTGCGTAGTGAACAAATTCATAAACAGTAATAAGCAATCGCCATTTTCTAAAGTTCTCTAAGGAAAGGAACTCCACAACGACATCTAGAGTGCAAATCACCATTATTTTATATGATGGGAGACAGGTCCTTGACTCCTGCACCTTGCAAAACAAGATGATTGTGTACAAATGCTGTTGCTGCTGCTGCTGCTACGGTGGCGTCTGTCGGCTCCAGGTCCCTGCGCCTCCTGCCTTGCAGTCCCACATTCTAACATGTGCTGACTGCCCACTGCCTGCAGGATCTCTGGGGCTCTGGACCGACACTGTAGGGGACACAGAGATGCCACAACAGGTTAACGGGAGCTGAAGACTCAGTCTACATAACTAGAGTCAAAGTTGGAAGATGGACAGACAGGGCGACATTGGCTGCTTTCCAAAAACTAGCCGAGGAGGTTCCGTTAGCCCAAGAGGATAAAGTCTGACCACATGTCTGAGAAATAAGTGGGCGGGCATCCCTCTGTCAGGAAGTGAGTCTTCCTTTCATGGGGAGGCAGTAATGGCAGAGTAGATAAGAGGACCCACTCTGGCTTCTGTGATACTGTGACATATTAACAAATACATATTTAGTCTTCATCTCCAGTTCTGGCACAGAGCTTCTAAAATCCTTGGAATTTCCTGAGTGATAGGGGTGAGAGGAGAGCCTAGTCTTCTGTTTTTCCAGAGTTTATGCTAATGAGATGACTCTCAATGGGGGCTTTAGGATGGGGGCTGGTTGCCAGAGGAACCGACCGTGATTAGAGGATTGGAACTTTCAGGCCCACCACCCACATCCTCTGACCCCCAGGGAGGGGAGAGGGGTTGGAAACTGAGTTAATCACCAATGGCCAAAGATCTAATCAATCATGCCCACATAATGGATCTTCCGCTAAAAGCTCTTAAGCTAAGGGGTATAGGGAGATTCAGAGTTGGCAAACACATTGAGGAGCCAGAAGAGTGGCATGCCCAGAGAGGGCAAAGAAGCTCCACGTGCCCCTCCACATACTGTGCCATATGGCCTTCCATCTGGTTGTTGTATCCTTTATAATAAACCAGTAATAGTAAGTCAACTCTTCTCTTAGGTTCCATTCTAGCAAACCCCAAGGAGCAGGTAGTGGGTCAGAAGTACAGGTGGTCTGGACTTGCGCTGGCATCTGAGTGGGGAGCAGGTTTATGGGACTGAGTCCTTAACTTGTGGGATCTGACACTCCAGGTAGATAGTGTCAGAATCTAATTGAATTGCATTGTAGGATACCTAGCTGCTGTTGAAAAATTGGTCTATGTGGAAAACACATACAAACACACAGAATACACACATTTTGTGTTCAGACGTGTTCTGTAAAATTCATAGCAGTCGAGCTTCAGACATACCTGGATGTGAATTTCAGTTTCATCACATTTTAGGCTGGGAGCTTTGGGGAAACTGCTCAACCTAAGCTTTTTTCATCTATAAAATGTAGCTAATACCAACATCAGACTATTGTAAAGATTATAGGATGATTCCAGTATACAGAACATGCTCAAACAATAATTAATCATCAAATGAGTGAATGAATAAATAATAGCTAATACTTAACATAGCCTTGACTTAATATGTCAAGGCACTTACCTAAGTGTTACTCACTTGTCTAATGTTCAATGTTTAATGCTCTAGAAGGTAGATGTTATACTTATTATAATAATTATAATTATTATATATTATATAATAATTATTATATTATTATAATATATATTATATAATATATAATATAATAATTATTATATTATTATAATATATTATTGTTATTATATATTATTATTCCCATTTTATAGATGAGGAAACCAAGGCACAGAGAAGATAACAAGTTGCTGAAGGTCACACATCAAGGAAGTTGCAGATTACAGTTTTAAAACCAGGTTTGACTACTGAACCCAGGTTTTACCTACTATATTGCTTTGTAGAGGGCTTATGCTATGCTAAATTGCTTCAGTCGTGTCCAACTCTGTGCGACCCCATAGACGGAAGCCCACCAGGCTCCGCCGTCCCTGGGACTCTCCAGGCAAGAACACTGGAGAGGGTTGCCATTTCCTTCTCCAATGCATGAAAGTGAAAAGTGAAAGTGAAGTCACTCAGTCGTGTCCGACTCTTAGCGACCCCATGGACTGCAGCCCACCAGGCTCCTCCATCCATGGGATTTTCCAGGCAAGAGTACTGGAGTGGGTTGCCATTGCCTTCTCCTGTAGAGGGCTTGGCATATGGTAAATATTCAGTAATTAGTCAACATTATTGCTGGTATCATATTGTTACTGATGTACAGGGAAGTGTTTCCAAACTGAGGCCTGTATATTCCACAGGTATATTTTATAGTACATCAATAAAATTTTTTAAAGCCTTTATACCCACGATTTTATTTTAATGAGTAATCAGAAAGAAAAATAAGTAGCACATCAAACCTGGAATTTCATTGATAATATTCTTGTGAAAAGACTAATCTTTTTAAGTGAGTCAATTTTAAAACAGATATGGAGTAATAATAATAATAGAGTAGAAATCAAGTCAGTGGTATATCAGAGTCTGATAATGGTACCTGATGAAAAAGGGCATAGGCTTTGGAGTCATGCAGAGTTGGCTTCAAGACTGAGGGGCTACTGTTTCCAGCTGTCAGAACCATGGGAAAGCCACTAACTTCTCCAAGCCTTTATTTCCCTATCTATAAAGTGGGAACAGTGCCACCTAAGGTGACAAGGCACTAAAGTCCCAGCACCACCAGATCCCAGCAGGCACTTCTCTACCCTCCAGGCCACCTCCGTGTCAGGCATCTGCATTGCGCTCACTATGTCTTTCCCCATTACCTCCACTTCATCCCGCTTAAGTTCACTGAGATCTAGGATCTCCAGGCACCATTCTGGAGGCCTAGGGATTCTCCTCTCAACCTTACTCCAGCAGGCAAATCCCTTCTGCCTCTTCAGTTGTGTCGATAATAAGATTTGGGCATTCCATAGGAATCTGTATAGGAAGATACTCCAGGGACACGGGCAGAAATTAGATTTTTTTCAATTATTGTAGGAAAGGGCTTCATGTTGTTCTAGTAATGCAAACTGCTATTTGCCGTTTCCCTCCTCACAGTCCTGCCCGGGCCCTGCCAAGTGACTGACGGCCACGAGAAAAGAGCACAAACACAACCAGGGCTCCTGTTTCCAACCACCCTTGATTTCAACCGGCACAGTGAGTTGGCTCCCCGGGCCTGGTGCAATGGCCCATGGATGATGGAAGGCTGCCAGGGACGAAGATGCTTTACAGCTGGGAATTCTGCCCAGCCTTCCAACCAGAAGATCCCCTCCTACAGCCACTCCAGTTACTAGCAAAAGGCCAGACCAAGGAGTCGAAGAACTTCATACAAATCCAGCAGGAGCTGAGGCCCAAGGAAGGACAGGAGTCTCCCAGTCACAGCTGCCACACCAGGCAATGAACTGGGATTGTCACCCAAGCCCTCTCCACGGTGTGACTTTTCCTCACGCTTCTGTAGATAAGGGAGACTGGTCCCAAAGTAGACCCACTAATACCTCAATAACAAAGTGCAGTTTCTCATGGCTTAACGTGAGCTCTGCTGCTGCTGCAGCTGCTGCTAAGTCGCTTCAGTCATGTCCGACTCTGTGCGACCCCATAGACGGCAGCCCACCAGGCCCCGCGGTCCCTGGGATTCTCCAGGCAAGAACACTGGAGTGGGTTGCCATTTCCTCCCCCAATGCAGGAAAGTGAAAAGTGAAAGTGAAGTGGCTCAGTCATGTCCGACTCTTAGCGACCCCATGGAGCCTACCAGGCTTCTCCATCCATGGGATTTTCCAGGCAAGAGTACTGGAGTGGGGTGCCATTGCCTTCTCCAACACAGACATAACCATATGTAAAATAGATAGCCAATGGGAAGCTGCTGTATAACACAGAGAGCTCAAGGCGGTACTCTGTGACAACCTTGAGGGGTGGGGTGGGGTGGGGAGGGGGAGGGGAGGGGGGCGGGAGGGGATGTATATATACTTACAGCTGTTGTATGGCAGAAACCAATATAATGTTGTAAAGCAATTGTCCTCCAATTAAAAATAAACTTAAGAAATAAATAAAAAAGAAGCTTCTCCCATTTGCAGTCAACAGCTACATCATCCCCATTGCAGAACATTTCATGGGCTCTGACAGGACACTGTCTTTCCTTGACTCCTCTTTCTTGCCCTCGTCATTTCTCCCGTTGTGCTACAACATATAAGGGCACATTTTGCACTGATTTATTCAGTACATCCCCTTTTGGGGACATCTCCGCTACTGTCTCACCTTTAAATGACCAGCTCATGTAGCCATCAGTGAAGGAAACTTCCAGGTTACCCACCAGCATGGACCCATGGAAACTCATAGGAAAAAGGCACATCTCTGCCAGGGCAGGGAGGGAAATAATAGATCCACAATTTTAAAATAAACAAAAACAAAAAACTGGGTCTTCAAAGCTAAGAAACCCCACATATACAAAGATGTACAAGTGCAGGATGTGCAGCTCCAAGCGGTCCTCCCAGGCATTCTTTCTCCCATCACAAAATCAAAGGCAATTAAACCTTCCTTTCTAAGATGCTACTGCTCGATGCCACCAAGAGTGTAGCTCAGAGAGTCGGAGGACAGACCCAATTCTCTCTTTGAACCCTCAACCTATTCAGAATGTTGACTCATTCATTCATTCAACAAATGCGCAGTGATCATCGACTACATGCCAAACAATGTGGAATGAGTCAGGAATCTCAGAATTAACAAGAAACCAAATGGTTGGTGAAGAGACTTTCAGCTATTGATTGGAAGTTCACACGAGGATGTGTACAAGATACAACAACAATAATTGTTCATTCTCTTCAGAACATGCCATTTTCCCATGAAGTTTTGCCCATGTCATTGAGGACTTTTGCTTGTTGCCTTTTTTAATGATATCAGTGGAAAAGGAAAGAAATATATTTTAAACAGAACCATGCAATCTGGGGGAGCCTCCATCCCTTCACTTTTTAAAGGGAGAGGTTATTGCTGAAGGAACCTAACTCAACTATGTAAGAAGCTAGCAAAAAGCTTGGATTGTAAGCAGAAAGGTACCCTGTTCCAAGGTGTCCAGACTGGTACCTCTGTGACAGCTTCACAAGAGATGAAGGACATAAGATCTTGCTAGTTGTAATCAAGGTTCTGACTCCTGTCCTTCACATCCCCCTGTGATTCTCAGAGGTCCAAGGAGCACAGATGCAGGAAATAGACAAGGCTTTAAGTAACCTTGTCTGTATTTACTCAGCTTAGCCAAGAGAGAAATCCCCACATACACCCAAGTGGATTTCTCGACCTTCCTCACTGACACATACAGTTACACAACTCTGGCTCCTTCCCCAAATGACCTCCCATTCCCACATCAGGAACCACACTGATCTGGCTCTATCAGCCACAGCCCCAATCCCAACCCTTGCTTTATCTTCCTCAACCAAACTGGGAATGCAGATGCAAGATTTCAGATGTTCCCTCTTCCCAGAAAAGGCTGCATTATTTAAAAAAAAAAAAAAAAAAATCCACTCCTGCTCTGCCAACTGCATCTCTTCTCTTTTCTCTCCCCAACCCCCACATCCCTTTCTAATTATCCCAAAGAGAAGGAAGATTAAAAATTAATGCCCTGAGGATAGGAGTCAGAGATGTCAGTATTTTTATTCAAACTACAGACATGGAGGAATCTGATCTAAGCTTTAGAAGCAAAGTAAATCTCATCTAGGACAAGATTTGGAAAGCATTGATTAATTGGAATTCACCTCCAGGTAACCAGATTTTTTTCCCTGGTACTGCAGTTTTAGGGGATGCTACAAAGTGTAATAAATGAAACTCATAAAACATATTCAAGCAAAAATTCAACTTGTGGTCGGGGGGGATGTTGGAATCACACAAAAGGTTTAGCCTCATCTACTATATAACAGGCGCTTCCCAAGTGGCACTTGTGGTAAAGAATTCACCTGCCAAAGCAGGAGACATAAGAGACATGGGTTCCATCCCTGGGTCAGGAAGACTCCCCAGGGAAGGAAATGGCACCCCACTCTAGTATTCTTGACTGGAGAATCCCATGGACAGAGGAGCCTGGTGGGCTACAGTTCATGGGGTCACAAAGAGTTGGACAGGACTGAGCATCTGAGCAGCAGCAATTACATAATAGAGTCCTGTAAATTGTCAATTAAGGTGCAGAATGATGAAGTTAAAAAAGTTCCTATAAGATTGCTACATGAAGGAAGACTTGGCTTCCTTGACTGTGCTTCTAAAGCATAAAAGCAGACTTTCTTTGAGGAAGACTTGCAGTAGCAGTTTAAATTAGAAATAATCTTGTATGACCTTCAGTTACCAGAAAAGGAAACTCACATGAATTAGCAGCAGTCACCCAACCCCCCACCACTTTATTCCCCAAATATGCTATTTACAGAATTTTGCCAAGCCAGGGAAGGGAAATGTAAGAATTATAATAGATACCATTTAATGCTTAACTGTGTACTAAGTACTGGATTAAATACTTCAAGGACATTATATCTCATAATCCTCACCAAAGGTTTTATTATTCATCCTAATTTTCTAGATGAAGAAGTAGAGGCCAGAAAAGATAAATAAATTATCCAAAGTAATAAAGTCCCAAAGTTACTGACACTCTCTCCCTCCAGTATACAACCACACTCTACACAGTTCAAGACAGGAATGAATGATCAAACAGTGCAGACCAAGGGGAAAAGTTAAAGTCTAAAGAGATCAGGTAAGTAAAAGGTTTTAACAAATATGCCAACCCTACACAGGATGCCAGCTGGAGAGTTCACACTGCTTAGCACTTATTAAATTTCAGCCCTCTTTTGTGCTGAGGACACAGTAATTTGGTTCCTGGAAGCAAGTTGGGACATAGCTGAAAGGCCAATGTCAATTCATTTCAGTTCAGTTCAGTTCAGTTCAGTTGCTCAGTCGTGTCCGACTCTTTGCAACCCCATGAATCGCAGCACGCCAGGCCTCCCTGTCCATCACCAACTCCCGGAGTTCACTCAGACTCACTTAGTGCAGAGCTATACTTGCGTAATTTATGTATATCTTTCAAACAAATGGGGAGAGGCCACCTCTGAGGTGCCCAAGTTATTGGTCAACTTCTACCTGCTTCTCAGGTGGCACTAGTGGTAAAGACTCCACCCGCCAATGCAGGAGACTCAAGAGATGGGGTTCGATTCCTGAGTCAGGAAGATCCCCTGGAGTAGGAAATGGCAACCCACTCCAGTGTTCTTGCCAGGAAAATTCCATGGACCGAGGAGCCTGGTGGGCAACAGTCCATGGGACCTCAAAGAGTCAGACACAACTAAGCTACTAGCACCTTTAGGATAGAAAATAACTTTTTCAGTATCTTTAAAGTAGGGTCCCTAAGAGGTCATCTTCTCCCCTGTTGAAAATTAAACTAAAATAACAAAATATCAATATTTATTTCTGCTGATTGAGGAAGGCAGCTTCATTTCCCAGAAAATGATCCTATCTGATGGATAAAGAGAGTAGGGATCTTCACTGCCATCTAGTTATTGACAAGGTGTGTGACACATGGCCGGTCACTTCGCCTGTCCATGCCTCACTTACCTCATCCACCAAATGGGGACAGTGTCTGCTCTGCTATGACCAGGGCAAAAGACCATGGTGCACCCCGGGAACATTAATCGGGGGCAAAAGTGCCCCTGGGCTACCGGACCCCCTGGGCTATCAGACCACATTCTAATAGGTACAGGGGGAGGTTCTGAACCTCAGAGACTCCTGGGACTCATGCCACCTAGCACATGAGTCAGCCATATCCAGTTGCTGGCCAGTTTCTGCTCCTCAGAGTCTATGTCTTACATCTACTCATTTCTGCTTTCCCTTTGTCTTAGCCCTGGAACAGAAGCTTATCACGAATGCCTAGACCACTATTCGGGTCCTCTCTCTGGTCTCTTTGATTCCAGGCTCTGTTGCCTGTGTTACTACTCTTGCCCCTTCCTAGCCACCCCGGTTTATTTCAGAATCTTTCCCAGAACCACATTCTGGGCATTCCTGCATTCTGACACCCCCAGTGGTTTCTCAGGGCCTATAGGACAACATCTCAATTGTCCACATGGCAAGTCCAGTTTCTCCATTCTCTGTCCTCATCCTTTGCATCCATGGATTTTCTCACTCAACAAATATTTGCTGAAGACCTGCCAGGCATCAGGCACTGAGTTAGATGCTGGGGAACTGAAGTAGCATCTGCCTTCAGGGAGCTTACAGTCTGGGTTGTTTAAAGTAAAATGCCTTCAGCCAACTCTCTCTCTCTGTACACTAGTGTCTGCTAGGGCCACCACAGCAAAATACCATGGACTAGGTGGCTTAAACAACAGAAATTTGCTTTCTCACAGTTCTGGAGGCTTGAAGTCCACAATCCAAGTGTCAGCAGGTATGCATTCTCCTGAGGCTTCCCTCCCCAGCTGGCAGATGGCCCCCTTCTCACTCCGTCCTCAAGCGGCCTTTCCTCTGTACACATACACTCTTGGTGGCCCTTCCTCTTCTCATAAGGACGCCAGTCACATCAGCTTAGTGTCCCACACTCATGACCTCATTTAACCTCAATTATCTCCTTGAAGGGCCTATCTCTGAACACAGTCACATTCTGAGATCTACTTCAACACATGAGTCTGGGGCAGGGGACACAATTCAGTCCATCCTTTGAGCTGCTCACTCAGCCCTCCCCCAGTGTGCTTCTCACTCAGCTATCACAGACGGAGCTCAAGCTCCTCCTTCTCCAGGAAGGCACTCTGCCCACCTTCCCACCCCTGCCAACCTCCAAACCAGACAGACACTTATCTAATGTCACTGCCCCTGCTGGTTAAACTGACTCCTTCAAGACAACAGAAGTACCAAGAGACAGTCTCTAAGCTCATCATTATGACCCCAGAGCCTCGCGCTGGCCAGCATACAGTAGGGACTTAATAAATAAATGTGGGAAGAATTAAGGCATAAATGAGACTGATCCTATGCTGTCTGATCTCCTCCACACTGAAATGAAAATAGGGCACTGCCCTGGCCCCTTTGCTGGCCTCTCTCCCCCTACACCTGAACAGAAGCTCCAAACTTACTGAATAGAGTTGCACCCGGCTACAGGCTCTTTCCGTCCCTCACTGACAAGAGCAGTGTGCTATGGTAAGTCCTCAGTGTCCATCCTCCAAGCGTTTGGTTAACACCCCCTCCATTCATGCCAGGCAGACAGGCGGACCATGCAGGCAGAGAGCTGTCAGGAGGCTGATCAACTTGTAACTGCTGCCACTGCGGGCTGCAAAGGGGCGGCAGCAGCCCACAGGCCCAGGCCAAGGAGCAAGCACCTCAGCTCATCTGGAAAGAGCTCAGGGAGCTGCGGCTAGAGCTGCATCTTTACCTGAAGTGTGAGCATCCATCCATCCAGAGCGCTGACTGCACCGTCAGCCTGTCAGAGCTCAGATCACTAGGAGGAGAGTTTCTCTACAGCAGCTCAGCCTCACCCAGGCCAGGGACTGACTGTGGGGAGGGTCATGACATGGAGCTCTGATCTGAGGAATGATGTGGACATAATACCTAGATGAACAAACACCTATGAGATGCCACACAGGCCAACTGTGCTATGCAGTAAGCATGACTCACACATGTGCTGTGCTTTGTGTATATACAGGTATACAACTAAATCTAAGTAAATAGTTAGAAGAAGCTATTTTAAAAGTACATTCCAGTTTAAAAATTTTAGAGATCTAATCCTAATGGTGAAGTGAAGCTACAGTGAAAGGCAGGAGCCTAGCAGACAAAATAAGTTGCAGAAACTTGGAGAAAGCATAGCCTTTGCATCTGTGCAACAAGTTAGTAATACCTACAACAAGAGCATGGGCAAGATCTAAATGAGATCAAATGAGTGCCTAGGACACTCTCTGCCACATAGCAGTTATTCCACATGTTAGTTATTTTCCCCATCTTCAGCTATTACTTAATCCTTTCTGAAAGAATCACTAAATCTAAATCATGTGTACTTGGGGAAATTATCTTAAAATATGTGTCTTGATTCTTTCTTTGCCTGAAAAGAAATAACAGCTGCTCTGCTTCCACTCGTGCAGACCAAATAAGAGAGCACTTTGCCGTGAGAAGCATTAGAAGGTATCATTACTTCAACTCGCTTCATCCAAAGGGCTGCAAGCCCTCTCCAGCCACTGATGTACCAAAAACTTGGCAACATCTTAGATTTATACCTCTCTGTCAGTCTAGTGACTAGTCTAGTCACTAACCCAAATTCTCCTGCTCCTCCCTTCAAAATATCCCTACTTTCTATTCCACTCACCAGACCCAATCTAGCCGCCCTAATCAAATCTATTCAATCACTGCAGAGAAATCCTAACTATCTCCTTGAATCCTACTTCTCCCTCTTCTCTCTCTAAGAGTGGACAACATATTAAACCGGTCCTTTTGGAAGGTCACATTCAGCTTAAGGACCACAGGGAAAGAGAAATCTCAAAGCATCAAGTAATATTTATTCATTCATTCAGCCACCATTCACTGGTGCCTATTGTGTGCCAGGGGATGAAGAGATGGACAAAATTAGTTCCTTCTTCAATGAGCCAATCATCTGGTACAGGGTGTGATATAGGGAAGAAAAAACTTCTGGGCCATGAGGAGAATGCCATGAACTGCTATCCCACCCGCACTTGAATAAGGTATTATTAATAGAAGCAGGAGGAAAGTATAGTCTTCATGGAGGACAGATGAGGGGTCTCAAGGCAGACAGGTGGTCACATGCATAAGCAAAGGCTCAGAGATGGGAGAAGTGTGAGGGTTGTTCATGAAACAGAAAAGAGGGTTTGGTAGAGAATATCTGGGTAAAAGAGACTGAGAGCTTATAATCATCACAGCAATTCTCATTTGCTGATTATTTACCATGTTCCAGGAACAGTGCTAAACATCTTATAAGCTATGAATAGAAACCACTGGGAGAAAAAAAAAACAGCTCAGGGACATTACAGAACTTTTTCAGGGTTTAAGCTGAGGTCTACAAGACTCCTACAAGATTTGAGCTTTTACCTATAATACCCTAGAAGTTGGGCACAGTGTAAAGTGCCAGGGGCTGGGGAGCGTGAGGACACAGCAAAAAACGTTAAAGTTGCTCAGTTGTGTCTGACTCTTTGCAAATCTATGACTGTAGCCTGCCAGGCTCCTCTGTCCATGGGATTCTCCAGGCAAGAATACTGGAGTGGATAGCCAATCCCTTCTTCAGGGGATCTTCCTTCCCAACCCAGGGGTTGAACCTGGATTTCCTGCATTGCCGGCAGATTCTTTACCATCTGAGCCAACAGGGAAGCTGGAGGACACAGCAGGAAATCTCTAAATAGAATGACAACACTTCAGGAAGACTCTAAAGAAGAGGAATCTGGCAGGAGTGGAGGAGACATGGAAACAAGAGAGCCACCCACAGAGGCTATGCCACTAGCCAAGCAAGAATTCCTCGACCTGAGGGTGGTGGCGGTGAGACCAGACAGAAAAGATTGGCCAGATATACTACGCACAGGAGCCAGTCTGCAGAGAACAGGATCAGAAAGTAGCGGACTTAGGGGATGCGTGGTGGGGTAAGGTCCAATGATGCTGAGGTGATGAGCAAGTCAGGGCTGCCAGGAATGAAAAGGAGAGGAGAGGCTGCTGGGACAAGCATGAACATATCTTCCCCTTTGTCGGTCAGCATTTGGCAATCCAGAACAGTTCAGCCAACCCCGGAAATTTTAATTACACAAAGCTCAAACTCAGCCTCTCCAAAGTCATTTCAAAACACCGTCTCCAGGTGTCTTTCATGCTGAGAAGCTGACAGCCAGGAGAATATTCAAACTAAACCATCTTTGTCACCACTCAGTCAAGTATCTTGAAAACCCCTGAATAATTCTTATTTTACAGTGTTCACCCTCTGTGGGAAAGCTCCATCTGTGAAGGACAAACTTCTAAGGAAGAGTAGAGAAAAAAATCAATCAAACAGTCATTCCCTTGACTGATCAATAGGTGTCTGTCAGGGAAATTTTACTTCTCCCATCTGTGCTAGTTAAGTGGGTCCTTACAGCACTGAACAATACTTATACCTCACTGAATTTCTCTTCATGGCAATTTGCAGCCCATGCCTCTCCGGATTTTTCCTGACTTCAGCACAGAATTTGAATTAGGCAAGATGCTCGGGATGCATGGGAAGCTACTGTCCATAAGTGGTACCAAGATAAGTGGCCCAAAGGGGAGTTCTGAATGGCACCCCTGCCTGCTGCAGGGTAGGAGTAGGCACGTTCGCATCTGAAGTCTGCCATCTGATCTTCCCACAGCCAGCTGCTGTTCATCACCAGGGTCTCCACTTCCCCAAGGGGGAACCTCCCTTATACCAGCTACAATGCAGCCCCTCAGGGGCAAGGAAGGGTCTATATCCTGCTCTGTGCAGTGGCTACACAGGTGTACTAAAGATTTTTTTTTAATTGAGTTATGAATTTAAGAAGCATGCACTTTGCTGAATGTAAGTTACACCTCAATTAAAAGGAAATTAAAAAATAATTACAAGTGTGAAATACACTCTTCCAGAGCCCACAACACTACCCAGTCCTTATTGTTTTCTTTAGCACATAGACCATTGTCTGCAAATAGATAGCTATCTAGAGAGGCTCTGTCTTACACTGTAACCAATTAGTCATGTGTCTATTGAAGCTTAAATTAGTTTAAACTAAATGAAAACCTTTTTTTGTTGTTGTTTTTGGCTGAGCCATGCAGCAGGCAGGATTTTAGTTCCCCAACCAGGAATCAAACCCATACCTCCTGTAGTAGAAGCACAGAGTCCCAAACACTGAGCCGCCAAGGAATTCTCAACTTAAACTAAATGAGATTTAAAATGAAGGTCCTCAATCATACTAGCCACATTTCAGATACGACTGGTGGCTACTGACACGTACAGTTCATGAATGGAACATTTCAATCATCACAGAAAGTTGTGCTGGGCTAGAACGTAAGTTTCAGGAAGAAAGCCATCATGTCTGTCTAGTTGATTCCTAGCTCCAAGAACAGAGCTAGGCACATGGAAGGCACTTCATAAATACTTGTTGAATACATGAACATGGGAATTTTGTAATACAAAAAAAAAATCATGGAGCAAAAACCCAAATGTGAAAACATCCTAACTGTACGCACAAGGGATTAGTTAAATAAACTCTGGCACATTCTAGTGTGGAACTCTCTCTAGTCATTAAAATGTGTCAGGTAGATGTGTATATAATGATTCAGACAGACATCCACACCATGTGAAGTGAAAAAAATTAGGTTCTTAAAAATATGTACAGTGTGACTTCCTTTTATTAAGAAACACAAGCCAAGAGTAGTCAGAAATGCCATATATCACATTGTTAATAGCAGTTACTGCTGAATAGAATTAGAGAAAAGAAGAATTTACATTCCAAATCCTTCTGTAATGTTTGAATGTGTAATGAGTGTTTTATCAGAGTTTTTTTTTAAGATTTAAAACAAAATCACATGCAGCCCTTTAAGAACAAAAAGAACACAAGAAATCTTACATTGCAAACTGTCCCAAGAATATACAGAACATTTCTTAAATAATTACCAAGTGCCAAACTCCTTACCAGCTTTGCTTCAGTTAATCTTAACAATGTCTCTATAATTAAATACCATTATCCTCTGTAGAAAACGTAGACTAATAATCAGAGAGCTCAAGTAGCTTTCTCAGAGTCACACAGCTAACACACAGCACAACTGGCATCTGAACTCAGCTCTCTGCTTCTACAGCTCACGGCACACTCGCAAGAAGCACAAGCAAACCCCTCCCCCCAAAAAAAAGCCTAATCCTAGAGGAGCCCTCAACCAGGAGCTCTATCCATATGGAATCCAGAAGAGGGCCAAGTTACAGCAAGGAGCATTAAACCTGCCAAACCCCAAAGACAACAGCTTTTTCTGCTCAGGACAGTAGAAAATAGAGCAAAATGGCACTGGCCAGCCTCCCTCTGCCTTGACTGCTCAGCCCTCCGAAATTTCCTGCCTTGAGTCACACACACACACACACACACACACACACACACACACACACTGACAGCAATGCCACAAGAATCGATCTCGTGCCCGTGAACGTGTGGTAACGTAAGCAAGCTGGTGGGGAACTCTCAGCTCCCCAACAGACGCCTCGACTGTGCCTTTGCTGGACTTTCTGCCAAAACCCCCTGAAGAGAGGTTCCCAGTTCACCAGAGATATCTGAGCCAAAACACAGGAGAGCCCCTTTTCAGCTCCGTGGACAAGACATTCTGGGCTGCGTGCCCGGAAGCTTGTTTAGCTTCACACTTGACACAAATGGTGTGTGTGTTTACCCACAAACACACACGTGCACACACCAACAGAAGCTGTTGCGGTGGCGGTATTTCTAGAAGAATTACCCAAAACTGTACTACAGCAATATGGAACTATATCGTGGTGCCCATCAGAGAACGCAGTCTAATTCCTCCTCAGCAAAGTTCCAACCACTGCCCGGAAAATTCAGTAGGAGATGAAATGTAATACTCTATTAAGCCTTATTTTGCCAGCACAAGTGAGAGCTCGCTCAACCATGGAGAGTCATTAAAATGGATCTTACATATATCATTATAAATTTAATAATCGCCATGACGGCTAGAGTTCAAGTTAAAATGAATGTCAGCTGAGCATGACCAATTGATGTTACCCCAGCTGCCACGGAGCCTCACTTGGGGTTACAGTCTGCTTCCAAAGGCTCCACAGTACATGTGGACAAGACGCAGGGACAGATGGGAAATGCAGACAAGCACACCTAGCCAAGGAGAGGCCCTCATAATTGCACATTATCTTGGTGTACCAGCCCAATTAAAATTTTCTACAGTGTCAGAGGTCCCAAATGTTCCTCTGCTAAAGTGTCTGGATATCAAACCTGGCTCACACTTACTGAAACGCAGTTAATCCCAGGACCCGTTCACAACAGTTACTAGGTTTCCTCCCATCTCTCAGAAAGCTCCTGCAGAAACAGGAGCAGAGAGGTCTCGTAGGCTGGTTATTCACTGAATAAATCAAAAGCCACAAAACAAATTTCACTTATCTAGGTGCCTAAGATAGTGGGCACTCTTTCTTCTTTATGGTGAGTACAGCTTCAGGAGTGGAAACTTTCCTTTTTTTTAGGGATACCATCACTATCTGTGTTTTTGTTTCCATTTATCTTTACTTTTTTAAGGTCAGAGCAAAACCCCATACTAAATCTTTTTCAAACACATGCACAGCCATTGAAAATTATAGGGAAGAATTTTAAGGCTAGGTTTCACCTCCACAGGTATTTCACACAAGGAATGACTTTTTTTTTAGACTCATGAAGTGAAGGGATACCCCACTCCACATGGAGAGAAGAGCAGAAGGTTTTCTTCAACCATTCACAACATTTCAAAGGAAATATCAGAAATTATTTTCAGATTAACACAGACTCTGGATCCGCTCGAGCTGTATCACCCCCTGATCACCCCCTGGTCCTAGCAATTCCCCTGGGAATGAGGAAGCACAGCTTCAACTTTCTTCCTGAACAACCAGCCACTCAATGCTACTCTCGAAGGCTTTTGAAGACAAGTTGAACTTTAACCGGTAGACACAAGTCCTGGGTGACTGCGGCTTTCAGGCTGATGACAGCAAATGACCTATACTCAATGGGCCTTTTTAAATGACTTTGACATTCTCACAGATGGGGCCAAAGAGCGGAGTAGAATATGTTTTTGATCCATAAACACAAGAGCCAGCAGACCTCATGGCGAATAACTCAAATGAAACCACCACTGTCAAGAGTACCATTTCCAAACGGAGCTAACAATGTATGAATCCCAAAGGGAGCTTCAGTACAAAATAAGCTCATATTTGACGTAGAGGACACCAACACTGTTTGTCAACTCCCTAAGCTAAGGCTTATACATCTTTGTCCTTCTGATTTTTGCCTTCTTTCTCTCTCCCCCTTGCCCACCAATGAGCCATGCTTCAAGTTCAGCACTAGGACCTGGCAAGTCAAAAGCCACCATCCTGCCACCTCAACCAGCAAAAGACAAACCAGCATAATCAAAGACACAAGAACAGTAAGGACGACCACCTGGGCGCCCTGAATCCTGCTTAGCAATTCCGGCACCATAAGCCAAGCAACAGAATTCTCGCTTACCCTCTTTTGATCTTCCAGTCCGTGGGTAACCAGTTTTCTCTTCTGCTGCTGGCTGGACTCAGAAACTGATTCCATTTCCCAGGAATAAAATTCCCTCTCTTCTTCAGCGGTGCTTCCAAATCCACAGTGGAATAAAAGAACCCAGGCAAAAGTGATGCATGCAGGCGGCCAGACACGGTTCCTGCCAGCCGAGGAAATCCACACGACCTTGTCAAAGGTCTCCCCGGCTTCTTAAAACCCACTCGGGGACCTCTCTTGCCATTGCTGTCTTAGCAATGAGGGTGGCTGCTCCGGCATCGTGAGTGCTGGGATTTGGGACTTTTACTTCAGTTCCAGTCCTGGCTTCCTGAGTGCCCAGAGGACAGATTTGGGCAGAGGCGAGTCCATATCCTGGGGCATGTGCCACATCACTGCCCCAGAAATCCTTTCCCTCACTGTCTCCTTGGCACCGATAATTTATATGTCAATAACAATGTAAATGGGCATTTAATCCACCGAGCTGATAGCACCCACATCCCTCTCCGGCAGCCCCCGACTCCCATAAATCACCACAAAGCTGCTCGCAAAGCCGTCCCTCACAGTTCCTGCGGGTGCTCATCACCAAGACTACTCCCTTCCTGGGCTGTCATCTTCCTCCGTGGAGTAAGACACATACCTGAGGAGAAAAGGTTCAACGGTCAGAATCGCCTTGTGCAGAGGAGGACAGGTGTGAGCTTCCTTGCCCACCATCTGAAGTCCACACCCAGCAGCCAGCAGTGATCTTCCTCCGAGCCTCGCCATTCTCCGAGCACACCCCTGGACAAGCACCTGGGGGCTGCCTGGGTTCCCCACTCCCGCCGGGAAAAGACACACAGAGGACCCTGTTCTCCAAACACGAACACCAGAGACAGAAATGAATTCTTTCTCAAACCTATGTGGGGTGCATTGTCATCGCAGGAATAAAGCACCCAGCTATGATAAGACAGGGAAGCAATGGCCTGTGAAGTGAAAAGGCATCAACATTTCTCCCCTAATTACAGCTGCGGAGGCAGGCGTGCAGCAGGCGAGACAACGGGGTCCACTGGGGAACTGAAAAGAGCAGACTAGATCATCTGAGAGCTGGAAGGCGACTGTGCCCCAGAGCCGCGTTCCCTGCCTCAGAACCTGCAGGCAGAGAAGGCACCCCGTCACCTCCAGGCTGACGTCACAGAGCTCAAAGGGACAGGGAGGGAGGGAGGAGAGGAGGGACCTCCACACCAAGGAAAGCATTTTGCATGGGATGCACCTTCCATGAACGTCTAAGGGGAGGGAACATATTGGAGAATCCCCACGAAGAAGTGTCAATAAATAATTATGAATGCCTTTTCCCATAGCACCAGCACCACCAGGAAAGAAATTTAAAAAGGGGGAGAAAGCTCTTACCAAAAGGCACTCACCTCTTGCCAGCATTTCTAATCAACGCACTAGCCATTCTACAATTCAGGCTGCGCCAGCCTCCGGGAGAACTGTGGCCAGATCCGGCCGCAGTGGGCATTAGACAGAAGCCCTCAGACCCTCCCTTGCAGCTGTCCTGACCGGTGGCTACTTTGGAATGAGGCCGAAGCCACCCTCTGTCACAAAAGGCTTCCGCACAGCTCAGCGCCAAAGCAGGTTAAAAGGCGAATGAGAGACCCAGACACGGAGGGCTTACAAGGAGGAAGAGAACAGCTTCTCCTGGAAGAGAAGCTACAGAAAGGTTGAAGGCTTGTCCTATACCATATGAAACACTCAGCAAGCTTGTCCTATAACATATGAAACACTCAGCAAGAGCAGATTTCTCCAAGTGAATGCACAGGTCAAAAATGTTCTGAATTTGGCAAGAATCCATCCATGAGAGCTTAATGTCCAGAAGACAAGCATCTCATACACCCACGGGTGGCTCTAAGAAGCGCTCTGCTGGCCTAGGAAATAGCTGAGCTTCCAGAGAAAGCCCTCTGGTTGCCCACCACCATCTCCACAACCCCTTCAAGGGATCCCTGGCAAGGTGAAACCTTTCAGATTCTATTCTTTTTAGCTCCAGATCACAATGCAAAAACTCTTGCAAATGGGCTCCGAGTAGTATTACCCTTTTCTGAATCTAAACTGAGACCTCCAACTAGAGGACTCAGCCAGATCTAGGTTTGAATCTCAACTTTGCAACTTAATTCACTGTGTGACTCTGAACAAAGAACTTAACCTCTCTGAGTCTCAGTTTTCTCATCTATAAAGTGGGGATAACGATAGCACATAGGAGTGGGAAGGTCAAGATCTCCTATTGACAGAGGAGAAAGCTAAAGTGTGCTGAATGCTTGCTCTACATCAGGGGCTCTCTTCTGCTTTACATATTCATTCATTCAACAAATTTCTGTGTGCCAGTTATCTTGCTCCAAGGTCCCTGGCTTCCCTGGTGGCTCAGCTGGTAAAGAATCTGTCTGCAATGTGGGAGACCTGGTTCAATCCCTGGGTTGGGAAAATCCCATGGAGTATTCTGAACTGTATAGTCCATGGGGTCACAAAGAGTCAGACACAACTGAGCAACTTTCACTTTCAGCCTTGGGTTAGAGATAAGACAACTGCTGATGAGGAAGGTGAAGTAACCTGCCGAAAGTCACACACCTAGAAAGTCGTGGGGCTGGGAATTGAACCCATGTGTGACTGCAAAGTCCTTGCTCATACCCACGCCTCGCTGGCAGGATCGCTGTTATTTGGCTTTTCACACGCAGCCTGAGTCCAGAGGCCACACTTCTTAATGCTTCTGGCTCTCCTCATGAAAAATAATAAAAGAAAAAAAGGCCCCGCCCAAAGGATCTCCTACTTGGACAGGCCTTCTCCAGAGGGGCCACGGCGTCCTCAGCCCTTGTTTCTGAGAACAGCTCTGCGCTGTGCACCAGACCCTGGCTCTCTCCCGGGTGAGACCCTGTCACATCCCATCACGCCAGCCGGTGCACATGCCCCAAGTGCACATGGGCACAGAAGTCCTCACCACAGAAAAACCTCCCCGTCAGTGGGGAGTGGGAGGATGTTCAATACCTCCTGCGAGCCCTTTTTTTTTTTTTTTTTTTCCTGGAGTCGGTCTCCACCAGTTCTGGGGCTGTCACTGTCCTTGTGCTAGAGCCAAGGTAGGGAGGGGATACCCGAGAAAGGGAGAAGCAAGGATGCTGCTCTCAGCTGGCCGCCACGTCCAGTCAGTTTCCTGACGGGGGAGGACTTCGTGAGAGCAGACCCTGATGTAAAAGCTCTGATTTCTTACTGCCCAGAGAAATCTCAGGAAGTTTTCAAACATACTTGAATTAAAAAAAAAAAAGAGAGAGAGCTGAAAGGCGGGACTAAAGGGCCATTTCACTGGATGGTTGAGAAGTCAAAATGTTTGCTGGATTGATCTCTAAATGCAGCAACAGAGCATCAGCTTCTCCTCTCCATTCCCTAAGTCAGCCAAGAGAAGTGCAAGGGAAAGGGAAGGAAGAAAAGTGGACCATAAGAGGGATCGGGGAGCATCATAGGCAAGCCCAGCTCCTCCTTAAAGTCCAGAAGATAAGACAAGCTATCCTGAAGACATCCCAAACACACTGCCGGGGTTTCCTCCTGCTTAGTCAAACACAGTCTCTGAAAGCCTTCAACGTCCCACTCCACATACACCCAACCCCCTCTGCCTTCTGGGTAACCCCCAGGATAAAGTTTTTTAAAGACTAGTTTGGAGGCACAGCCCCAGACTTGGAGACCCAAGCCAGGGTCTAGCCTCTAATGCAGAGGCATCCTTTCAAAAAGCCCAGGGAGGTGTCACTCCCCCAGGAAACGCCAATTTGGAATGCCAGGTGTCAGGCAAGCCACAGGCCAATCCCTCCCACGTACAACGCACTCCTTCCTTCTGCCTGGGTGCTGGCATTGTGGACCCATTTCAAATGCTTTGGTAAAGCATCCTTGTTATTCTCCGAAGTTTTCAAAATTGGGCATAGCCCCTTTGGCGTTCTCCTCACCCCTTCCCTCTCCCCAGTTGCTCCTGCTCGCAGGTAGCTCCAAGATTGGGGAAACTGGTTTTAAACCTGGATTAAAGGTTAGCAGGGTGAGAAAGGGCAGCCTGACCTATTTCATCCTCTAACTGAAGTCAAGCTTCTGAAACAAGGGTGCATCGCCTCTGGAATGGTCTAATTAACACTCACCACCAACACAGCATTTTTAATTAGTCTTTGGTTGCCAATAGGGGAAACGGAGGAGCTTCTTGGCAATCAAGCCCTTCATTAATCAATCAATAAGTAAGTTACATAAGATGTAAGAAAGAGAGCCAAGGAGGCATGATGGTTTCCGGGCTGAGTTTATTATTATTATTATTTGGGGGCGCCTTTTTTTTTTTTTTTTTTTTGCAACCAAAGGGAGCCCGGCCAAGTCCGCCACTTGCTTGCTAAGCTGCCGAGAAGGGCTGACCCAGCCGCCAACCCCAGAGCCTTTATTTGCGCACGACTAGGGAGTGGAGCGTGCTCCCGCCTCTTCCCAGAAGAAAAGAAAGGATCGCACACAAAAATAAGTCACTAGGGCCCCAGCTGGGCGGCGCGGGCTGCTGCTGCCACCGCCACCAGGGTTCCTTTGCCGGCAAGAAAGGAGCCGGCTCAGCGGAGCGCACACCCGGGAGGCGCCTTGGCTCCCGGCGCTTGGGCGCCCCCTCCCCGCCCGCTGCCCACGCCCTCGCCCTCGCCGCCGCCGACTGCTACCCTGAGCGTGGGAGGGAGCGCCAGAGAAACCGGAGGCCTGGCCTCCTTTCCCCGGCTTCGATCCACCTACACTCACTCATACACACACACACACACACACACACACACACACACACACACACGGATACGGACAGACACAGAAGAGACTCAGACACAGTCTGACACAGGCATAGCAGACACTCGCAGAGGTCCAGACATACACGCAGACTCACACACACACAGACACACACACACACACACACATATACCTACCGAAGCTCGGATCACACACACGAGGGTGCACACCCACCCAGAAAGGGACACGCGCAGACAGGTACCAGACATGCAGAGGCAGAGGGTATATAAAACAGAGGCACAGACAGAAAACACACACAAGCGCAAGATACACAGACAGGCACACAGAGGGAAGAGACACACACAAAAACCGAAAATACATGGAGATGCTGACAGAAGGATCCACAAACAGCGCTACTCAAACAGAAGCACCCGGAGAGGGCGTTCAAAGACACCCACGCAGAGAGCACACACAGAGGGGCCCAGACGTGAGGATACATCCAGAGATCCAATCACCCAAAGGGGGGAATCACGCACAGAAACACACAAACAGAAGACATCAGACACACAAGAACACGCACAAGAAGATACACCCAGCTTCAGGCACGCACACCCAGAACACACACCCACTCTGCATGGGGGCGTATGCAGCGTAGCCGGAGGCCGGGGAAAGTGTTCCTGGAGCTCGCCCGCAGAACCGCCTCAGACGGAGCACCTCGCCGTGCGCCCCAGCCAGCCTCTGCCCGGCAAGACTTTGCCCGCGCCTCTCTGAACAAGGGACCGCCGGCCGTCTGCGTCCGCCGGCCGGGTCTCGGTGCTGCAATCACGCGTCCAAGGAGGCCTGGGTCCTCCGACAGGGTCCCGGAGTGGAGATGTGGCCCCCGCGCTGCTTCGCGCGGGGCCAGCCCTCTCCCCGCCGGCAGTCCCCGCCCTGCCCGGCCCCCGGAGCCCAGCACAGAGCATCCCCAAGTCCTCTCCTTCCCTCTCGTCCCGTTGCGCGGCAAACTTTCGCCCGGCCGGTCCAGGCGCGGGGCAGCTTGGCCCACCCCGGCCCCCGGGGATGGCTCCGGGAGCTCCTACCTGCGCCCACGCGGCTTCGCGGAGCCACCGCCTCCAGCCGGTCTCGCACCGCACTCCGGCCCGCGCTTCTCAGTCGCGGCCGCTGCCGCTGCAGCCGCTCCTTGCCCTCCCGTTACCCAGGAAACCGCCTCCCCCTTCCTCCCGCCAACCAACCAGCACCGTTCACATGGCGCCTCTAAGCCAATGGGTGATCTCGGAATTCCGGTCCTCTTCCAGGGTCCGGAGCCCCTTCCCAGGCTAAGGGACCAGACGGGGAGGCAGCGCTCTCACTAGAGCTACTGCTACTAAAAGGTGGGGTCCCCCGGGCCAGAGAGAGTCATCTGCTTTCTCTGCAGGGACCATTCTTCTGTGGGACATAGTACCTGACACTTTTAGAAAGACCCACAAGACTGGAGAACTTGAGTCTGAAAATGCCCAGGGCACCTACTTCAGCCTTCCTCTAAACCCAGAATTCCTTCAGACAGGGAGCTGTCCAGCCTTGAGCAACTCGCTGGATGGAGCGCTCACTTTTCCCAAGGCAACGCTTAGTACATCCTCCCCTTTAGAGCTCTAACTAGAAGCAAGGTCTTTCCAACACAGAACTGATCCTGCCCCCTGACCAAGACCCGTGCCTGCTCTCTTGAACCTGTAGAAAAAAAAAGATTCCCAGCTACCTAGGAGGCCTTCAGAAACTAGACCACACATACTGTTCCCATGTGACCCTTCTTCAGGAGGCTCTTCTTTCATGTTTCATCTTTTCCCAGGGCCAGTTTGAAATCAGAGAGGCTTGTGCTCGTCCCTGTCCCTCTACCCCTCTTTCAGGTGTCAGTCTGGGATCCAGTGCCCAAGTGGGAGGAATCTCGGCATCCTAGCACTATTTGCTAAACGGACCTGAAGTTGAGAAAACAAACGTTTTCTCATCTCTTAAACCCAGATCAGTTTCCCAAATATGGAGTAAGAGGAGAGACAGGCATGTCCAGAAAGGGACTAGGGTGGTCACCTCCATCTCTGAAGACCTCTTATTTCCCTCCTATTTAATCCTCCAATCAAAACTTACTCCTTCATATGGGACATCCAAGGTGAGAAAGCATGGAGTCCGCTTGGTTCTGGCAGGAGAGTGGCCTGGCCCTTCCAAAGCCCACGGATGCCACCAGGCTGCAGGCCTGTCCACAGTCACAAACAGGTTTTGCTACATCACCACGTGGTGAGGACCATATGGGCCCAGCATTCTCAGGGTGCTATAGACCCAGAGCTCAGTGCACAGGCCGAAGCAGAAGGTCAGTCCTGCTTCTGGGTCCCTATTTGAGGTCTGGGAGGAGATTCCTGCTCAGGAAGGGGGTGACACTTCCCAGGTGTGGTGGTAAGAAGGGGGCGGAAGCCTTCTATTGAGAGCAGAGGGCCCAGGTGCAAGATGGCAGGGGTAAGGCAGTTGCAGCTGGGATGGAATGGCACCTAGGGCTCGTGGTCCCTCCAACAGAGACACGTTACGTGCCTGGATCCTGCCCCAGAGGGGTCCATTGAGAATGGTCACAAGACAGAACTGAAAAATGAAAACTGTGCCACCTTCCTAGCCAATTGCTGTGGGTCTCTCTGAGGTCATGCAAGGAATATGACCAGCAGGGGAGTGATAGGAAAGTAACACTGTGTACCCTGTTGCAGGGAGTATGATGGTCAGAAGAACACACAGGTCTGAGCCAGATAGCCTGGGCTGGAATCCTCTCTCTATTTATCAGCTATACAATCTTATCTCTGAATCTCCATTTCCTCAGCTATAAAACAGAAAAGTTTTATATTCCTTCTGATAGAGAAGTTCTGAGGATCAGGTGTGATCATAGGTGAGCATATGCTTTGTAAGCAAGAATGTACCTTGCAGAAGAGAAAGGCTTTTACAATAAACCCCATTTGCCCGTGTGACGGTTAATTTTATGTGTCAGCTTGGCTAGGCTGTGATACCCAATTTTGGGTCAGATACCACTCTAGATGTTGCTACAAAATGATTATTAACATTTAAATTAGAAGACTTTGAACAAAACAGGTCACTTTCTATACTATGGATGGGCCTCATTCACATTCATTTAATCAAAGACCTTAAAAGAAAAGACTGAAGTCCCCCTAAGGAAAAGGAACTCTGCCTCCAGATTAGCTCTGGACTCACAACTGCAACATCAACTCTTCCCTGACTCTCCAGCCTGCCATCCTGCCCTCCAGATTTTGAATTTGACAGACTCCCTACAAATACACTAGCCAATTCCTTCAAACAAATCCATATCTATGAGAAAGGGGAAGAGAAAGAACTATATAATGTAGACAGATACATAAATATATACATATCCTGTTGGTCCTGTTTTTGGAGAACTGTGACTAATACAGCCCTCCCTGGAATGAGGAGGATTTGCCAGGCAAATCCAAAGAGAGGAAACAACCAAGCAGCCAGATCTGTAGCCCGATCATAAGCCAGCCAGTCGTTGATGTGTTTTGCCAAATCTGGGTCAAGTGGGCTTCGATTTACTTTCACAGACGTTTTTGATCCACCAGTCTACACAACAGCCTTTCACCTACTAGAGGTGGACAATTGGGGGAACATTTTTCTAAACTAGCTCCCTTTCTCTCCTGCCACCATGCCTCCTACCTAGTCCCCATCTGCACACTAGGATCCAAGAGGATAGAGTTAGTTTTAAGGAGATTCTGTCTGACCAACCTCCCTTTCTCTCTTATACACATACACACACACACACACACACACACACACACAGGAATCCCAAATGAGAGTTGCAGCAAATGCCTTAACAACTTCTACCAATTGCAAGACCATTTTTTCCTTTATTAAGAATGCACAAAGTTTTAAAAATTACATCCAGTCACCCATTTAGGGTCCTAACCCCAAATCTGCCCCATCACCTGAGGAGGGGGTTATTTCTATTTCACCAATGCATACAAACGGGAAGTACAGTATAACCGGGTCTCCCAGGGACTAGAACTACAAGCCTAGGGACCCAGCTGCTCCCCTGACACCCTCAGGAAGGGACTGTCCCTTCTTTTGTCTCCCTTTTTGCTCACTCACCTTCCTGGTGGCCTAACACAGCTGCCAGTCCCAGTGTCTCTATCAGGATCTCTCAGTGCAAATACCCAATACCCTCTGGGACTTTGTTCAAATTCTCATGACAGAATCTCATTCGTCACTGACCTTTGGGTCAGATCAGAAGTCAATCAGCAGCAGCAAATACAAAGAAATCTTTCAATCACTGGACAATATCAGACATCTGTAGCACACAGTGAGAAGAGGACACGCCAAGGTACTTAACTCAGCTTCTGAGTCCTAATGCTGACCCCCTGCACCCCTATTTGCTTGTCTTCAAGAGTGCCCATGTTGCTCTCTTTCAGAGCTATGGAACCCCTGAACAAGTAACTTGTGAGGCTCTTTAGGAAATTAAAGTAGATTCTATTTTTCTATAAATTGAGGAACATCTTTCATCCAGTTTCAAAAGAAGACTCTGGTCTTAGGCCTCTAGTAAGCAGGCAGGCTTGGTAGATTCATTGCAGACAGTCTTCACATGCGTGACAGCAGACAGAGGTGGCATCTTAGGTACAGAAATGCTCTTGTGTCTTTAGTTGTCTGTGAATTGAACGCAGGGCCACTTGGCCAGCAGAGTGGGAAAGAATTTGGAAAATGTCCCTTTCCACCTTATCTTTTAGGATTGGTGAACTTTCATTATCTTTGGGGACCCATTTCTCAGAATTTCCCCCTAAAGCCCTGGTCAGAATAGAATTGGTTGTTCTCTTTTTGGGCATCTCATAGCACTTTGTACTCTTCTAGCATCTTCTAGCCACACCACACCATAATCATTCCTTTTCACGTTTCTCTCCCTGACTAGTTATTCGTGCATTCATCCTTCACTCAATCCTGCAACAGATTTTATTGCCAATAAAGATTCTGAGATACAGCAGTGAACAAAGCAGGAAAGGTCCTTGCTCTTGTGGTGAGAGAGGAAGAAGATGGAAAAGAAAGACATATTTAGGCAAGGTTATTTGAGAAAATCATTAGGGCTCTGTGGGGAGTAAAAATAGGATGGTGTAACAGAGAATTACCAGGTAGGTAGCAGTAGGTGACTTCTTTGAGAAGAAATTTAAACTGAGGTCTGAGTTACAAGAAGGATACAGCCACACAAGGATCAGGAGGAAGAACATTGCAGACAGAGGCAGCTCCTCGTGCAAAGGCCACGAGGCAGATGGCAAAGCAACAAGCATGGCACGTTCATGGGGCAAAGAGAAGGTTAGTGTGACTACAGCAGAGCACTCACAGCTGTCTAGGGAAAAAACCAGCCTAAGGAGGTAGCAGGAGTAGGGAAGCATCCAGCCCTCTTTTCTGTACCCCTGCATGGTACCAGCTTGACCCTCACCCACCATATTCCCCTTTTTCTGAGGCTTAACTCAATTTGTCTCTTCCAACATAGCAAACATCTCACTCTATGCTCCTCACCTCGTCCTTTCCCTCCATACACACCCTTTAAGTTTAGGGTATATTATATCTGTATGATTATGTTTTCCAACTCCTTCATTCAGTGAGTTGATAAGTTTTATTGAATGACCACATATACCAAGAACTGACATGCATCTGCAGTATGAACTCATTGATTAGAACACACGAAGAGTCAGAAGATCTCTGAGAAGTCAAGAGATGACGCAAAAGTTTGTGATAAAGGAAACCTTTATCACTAGCCCTCATTCAAAGCCTCTCTGCTCTTGGTTTACTCACATTTTTAATGGGACTGGTTATTCCATTCCCAGGCTCACAGCAAATCAGAGGAAGGCATTGATCCCTACAGTTGGCAAACTGACAACTCTAAGAAGTAAGAAAATACCATCTGTCAGCAAGAGAAGAAACCATTAAACCTATGAAAACCAAAGCGAAAGGTCTGGGCAATCTGGGACCATTTAGTGAATGGACAATCAATCTCAAACATTTCATCCATTTATTAAACTACATGGATCCCTCATAATGCTGACTCTGAATCCAACAAAGGTCTTATAAGGCAGGGAAGATCTTAGTGTGCTAGAAAGCTTTTCATACAGATTGGCTAAACAGAATTTAATGGACAAACCCAGGGCTTCTAGGAAAGTTCAGCTGTCAAAAGTGACTCGCGTTCTGGACAGCCAGTATTTGACACTGATTGAACTATTAATTACAATTTATTGAGCAACTGTAAGATGTGCCACTTGCTTTAAATACTTGACTTCATTCAAACCCCAAAGCAACGCTAAAAGTTGGCACTGCTAGCATCCCTGTGTTTTGAAGGAGGAAAGAAGAGAAAACAGGCTCAGGGAGTTTAGCGGCAGATCTTTTATAACCCAAATCAAAAGATGAGAGAATAAGCAATATTTCTTTCTTCTTATTTTATGCCTCTTAACATTTAACATAAATCTGGGGATACAGTAAGCTCTCAAAATAGGGGCTCAGGGCTCACTCATCCAAGAAATTTATCCAAGGAATTGTACTAGCAACCAGAGATACAGTGAAGAACAGGCCAGGCACAGAACCTGTCCTCAGAGCAGTGCAGCGTGAAGATCTGATGAGTCTATTCTGTTGTTTTGAAAACAATCAATTTGCTGTGATTCTATTAAATATGACTCTCATTCTGGATTTTTTGGAAGCAGCTGAAGTTTCACTCTTGAAAAAAAGAAGTGCCAGATTGTAGTAAAGTCTGAAGTTTATGTTTGAAGGAAATTAATGACCCCCACCTCTACTGAGCCCATTCCTGGGGCAGCCTTCCATCCTTATTTGGTGTTGTCCCTTCTGCAACTTCGAAGGGTTACTTACTGGAAGCCACTCCGTCCTCCTCATCCGCAGAATGGTCATTGCAGGGGTGATAGGGAGGGGAGAGAGGGATGGGCTCTGACCTTCTGGTTCTCCTTCCTGCCCCTGGCAGGTTCTCCTCAAACTCTTCCTTCATCATCCTTCACTCAGCACCACCATGACTGAGCAGCTAGAGCAGACGGAAGGAGTCTGTTTTCCCGACAGAGAGTGGGCTGAGACAATGCCCCACTGTCTGAAATAGACAGTAGCTGGGAGGGAGTTTATTGTCAGCCAGCAAGGGGGTGGACTGGCTCTGGCTACCCAGTCCCTGGTGGCCTGGGTAGGATGATGCTACCCAAACATAGGAGGATGCTACAAAAACAGGCCTGCCGAGAAACACCCACATGAGCAATGAGCACATCAGCTGGGCTGTGGAGGAGCCAAATGTAGAGAAAAGGGCTCAGAGTAGGACATCCTAGGGAGGTTGGAATGGGTAACAAGATTCAAGCTAGACATTGATTTTAGTGGTTTTTGTTTTCAAGATATCTTAGGAAAGTGGGGGCATATACGTACTAGAAATGGAGTTGAAACTAAAAATTTAAAACAAATCCAGTGAATATTTATTGAGTATCTATGTTCCATGAATGTAAGAATGAGATTCTTTGGAAGCCAATAGTCAAGGAACATTAGAGGAAGCAGAAGTCTAGGGGATCTAGGAAGGAAAACTGGGTCCTGGAGAAGTAAGATCAATGGCAAGCCAGTGGTGTGGAAGTGGTGGCCTCAGGTGCCATGCGTACATGCACGCTCAATCACTTCATCGTGTCCAATTCTTTGCAATTCCATGGATTGCATGGGGCTCCTCGCACCAGGCTCCTCTGTCCATGGGATTCTCCAGCAAGCATACTGGAATGGATTGCCATGCCCTCCTCCAGGGGATCTTCCCAACCCAGGGATCGAACCCGAGTCCCCTGTTTCTCTTCAATGCAGGCTAATTTTTTACCTCTGAGCCACAGAGGAAGCTCCCTCAGGCACCATGCTTCCTTCCAAAGCCCAAAGGGAGTCACCAGGGAGGAATTTTAAGCTGGAGAAGGGGGAGTGAGGTAATCAGGTGAGCTGTTTAGAGAAATATCTCTGGTGACCACTGTGAAGAATGGACTAAAGCAGGGAAGACTGCAGAGAGACAGGAGGCAGCTGCAGCGCAGGAAGCAAGAGAGGGTGAGGATACGGACTTGGGCAATGGCAAACGTTGTTTAGCTGTGTTGACAAGACAATGTGGGGAATCCCAGATCCCACTGCATTCAAGTCTAGAGCGACTCTACTGTCTAAAAGAGAATGGGTGTGTCCTCCTAGATTCTGAGTAAAAGTTCCAGTTGTCCCATAACTGAATAGTGTTTGTTTCATGGGTGTGTGACTCTCCGTTGACATTTTGTTTTGCTGGATTCTTCAAAGGGAAGACTCTTGGCTTTGATGATGAAGCCACCCACCCTAGCTTCCTGTGTGTGGATCAAGACCTTTTCTGGGAGGGCAGGTGTGGGGCCCCTGGCTTGGCTACTTTGCATAGCACACTGGGAGCATTTGCATTTCCAAAGTCTTGTTTCTCCATTGAAAGGGAGCCCCATTAGATTTTTTTTTTTTTTTGTCATGTGGCATCAGAGGAAAGTGGCCTGGAAATCAATGCAAATTCCTTTCATCCGGCAATGTGTCCAGTGGTCTAACTACTCAAAGTCCAACAGGCTGAGCAAGGACATAAAGAAGAAAATCCCCACTTCAGTTCCTTTGGATGGATCCCCAGCTGCCTCCTAACTAGTGCTCACACACATATATGCACGCGGGCACACACACAGTAAGCCCTCAGGGTCCACCCCTAAGGGCTTCTTAAGGTACCTTTGAAGTCTGGTGAGGTCACCACACTATGCCATTGTCTTTTCCCCTGGGGTTGAGTCAGGGAAACCTACATATTTCAAATCCTCAAAGAAAATTTTAAAAACTCTCTTCTTTCTGGGTCAGTAGGTTAGCTTTGTGTTTAAAAACAAAACAAAAAACAAAGATGAATTCTTCATGAAGAAATCTATCAGTGTGAGTGCTGCTGCCATGAATCTCTTTGCCTTCCTTTACCTGCAGAATCTCCCCTGGAGATAGGATGCTTGGCTCTACGTGAGTTGTAAGCAGGTTCAGGTAGAAACACCTTGAGCTTCAGAGTCTAAATCCAGAGACTTCAGTTCTATGTCTGATTAACTATTGTTCTGAAAATAATTTTTAAATGTTTAGGTCCAACTCCGTGTGCATGCAAGCTCAGTCGCTAACTCCTGTTTGAGTGACCCCATGGACTATAGCCCACCAGGCACCTTTGTCCACGGGATTTTCCAGGCAAGAATACTGGAGTGGGTTGCTACTTCCTCCTCCAGGGCACCCTCCAGACCCAGGGATGGAACCACTTCTCCTGAACTGGAAGGTGGATTCTTTATCACTGAACCACGTGTCCCAGGTCCAACTCCAACAGACTTATTAATCATGTTGTGATCGAGGATGGAATGAGTTTATGATTTTTAAATGGGAGAACTGTTGTGGTTGCCATCAGACTGAAAAAAAACTTACTAAAGTAATAGTAAATGCTATTGGTGAGGGCACAGAGAAACACATCCAACAGTTTGTTAAGAACGTAATCTGTGTTAGGAATTGCTGTAGGCTAGGGTCGTAGTATAATAAATGGAAAAAATCCTTGCCTCATGGAATGTACATCTAGTGTCATTCATTTTGCTGAAAGTGTGCATACCTCTTAGAAGGCAGAATGTATCAAAAGCCTTAAAATATGTGTACATGCCCTTCAGTACAATCATGCACCCACATATATATAAGACTGTAAAGTTGTTTGAAAGAGTAAAAAACTTAGGGGAAAAACCTAAACATATTACATTAAGTTACTAGTCAAATTAATTATATTTCACTTTTACAACTGAGAATTATACTACTATTAAAATAATGTAAAAACACATTTATTGATTTGGGGAAAATGTTTTATGATATTTTGCTACACAAAAAAAAGTTACAAAACTTTTAGGTAGAATATGATTCTATTTGTATAAAATAGATAGAAAAAATTAAATGAAAGGTTAGCATTGATTTAATAATATTTACTGAGCATGTCCCTGGTGGCTCAGGCAATAAAGTATCTGCCTGCAATGCAGGAGACCCTGGGTTCGATCCCTGGGTTGGGAAGATCCCCTGGAGAAGGGAATGGCAGTCCACTCCAGTATTCTTGCTTGGAGAATCCCCATGGACAGGGGAGCCTGGCAGACTATGCAACCCATAGGGTGACAAAGAGTCGAACATGACTGAGCAACTAAGCATGCATGCACTGAGCACTTACTATGTGCCCGGGCCCTGGAGTTAAACAGAAAGAATACGATCAGCCGGGTCCTTTCCCCCGTGGGATCTGTGGTGGTTATTTTTGAGTGGTAGACTTTGGGGTAACTTTAATTTTTTCCATTTGTTGTTTCCATGCTTTCTAAACTGATCAGATATTCCTTTTTTAAATTACTTTAAAATTAAACATAATTTAAAAAATCAACACTGGGGAGATCATTCGTAGGTTGGGGTTGGAACATGGACCTTGGAGATTAAAGCCCACCTCTTAGGTCCTTCCTTGCTCTGTGGGAGTAATCCAGGATGACCAAGAGCAGCACAACCAGAGGGCAAGAGCCAGACAGGTGCTGTGAGACCAGGCCCAGCATTGAAAAGAAGACGCCCCATCTCTAGCCAGGATCTCGGGTGAAGCAGAGGCAAAGCCAAGACCAGAGGGAGAGAGAGGAAGCACAAAATGAGGCCAAGGAGCGGAAGGCCCACCTTTTGTCATGAAAAGGGCTAAAGCACATCAAACCCCTCTTTCTTCTGGCACATCAGAGGGTTAGCAGGGGGTAAAGGCACAGGGTCAGGTGGGCAGCTTCTGCCAGCTTCTTAAAATACATCCACCACGAGTAAGTAGTAAGATATGTGTTAATCTCTCAGTCGTGTCCGACTCTTTGTGACCCCATGGACTGTAGCCCACCAGGCTCCTCTGTCAATGGAATTCTCCAGGCAAGAAGACTGGAGTGGGTTATCATTTCCGCCTCCAAGTAAGATACTAAAAACCATCCAAGTATCCAATAAGGGAATGATTAAGCCAGTTAAGGTTCTTTTAATACTTACATTCTAGTTGAGCTATTTCAAATCCTAAAAGATGATGCTGTGAAAGTGCTGCACTCAATATGCCAGCAAATTTGGAAAACTCAACAGTGGCCACAGGACTGGAAAAGGTCAGTTTTCATTCTAATCCCAAAGAAAGGCAATGCCAAAGAATGCTCAAACTACTGCACAGTTGCACTAATCTCATACAATAGCAAAGTAATGCTCAAAATGCTCCAAGCCAGGCTTCAACAGTACGTAAATCATGAACTTCCCGATGTTCAAGCAGGATTTAGAAAAGGCAGAGGAACCAGAGATCAAATTGCCAACATCTGCTGGATCATTAAAAAAGCAAGAGAATTTCAGAAAAACATCTACTTCTGCTTTCCTGATTACTCCAAAGCCTTTGACTGTGTGGATCACAACAAACTGTGGGAAATTCTTCAAGAGATGGGAATACCAGACCACCTTACCTGCCTCCTAAGAAATCTGTATGCAGGTCAAGAAGCAACAGTTAGAACCGGACACAGAACAGATTGGTTCCAAATAGGGAAAGGAGTATGTCAAGGCTATATATTGTCACCCTGCTTATTTAACTTATATGCAGAGTACATCATGCAAAATGCTGGGCTGGATGAAGCAGAAGCTGGAATCAAGATTGCCGGGAGAAATATCAATAATCTCAGATATGCAAATGACACCACCCTTATGGCAGAAAGCAAATAAGAACTAAAGAGCCTTTTGATGAAAGTGAAAGAGAGTGAAAAAGCTGGCTTAAAACTCAACATTCAAAAAACAAAGATCATGGCAACTGGTCTCCATCACTTCACAGCAAACAGATGGGGAAACAATGGAAACAGTGACAGACTTTATTTTGGGGGGCTCCAAAATCACTGTAGATGGTGACTGCAGCCATGAAATTAAAAGATACTTGCTTCTCGGAAGGAAAGTTATGACCAACCTAGACAGCACATTAAAAAGCAGAGACATTACTTTGCCAGCAAAGATCCATCTAGTCAAGGCTATGGTTTTTCCAGTAGTCATGTATGGATGTGAGAGTTGGACTATAAAGAAAGCTAAGCGCTGAAGAATTGATGCTTTTGAACTATGGTGTTGGAGAAGACTCTTGAGAGTCCCTTGGACTGCCAAGAGATCAAACCAGTCAATCCTAAAGGAAATCAGTGCTGAATATTCATTGGAAGGACTGATGTTAAAGCTGTAATTACAATACTTTGGCCACCTGATGCAAAGAATGGACTCATTGGAAAAGACCCTGATGTTGGAAAAGATTGAAGGCAGGCAAAGAAGGAGACAACAGAGTATGAGATGGTTGGATGGCATTACTGACTCAATGGACGTGAGTTTGAGTAAGCTCCAGATGTTGGTGCAGGACAGGGAAGCCTGGCGTGCTACAGTCCATGAGGTCACAAAGAGTCAGACACGACTGAGTGACTGAACTGAACTGATACAAATATGGACAGATAGCAAATTGAGATATTAGCTAAAGCTTTATTCCTTTTTCATAATTCTTGGAAATTTTAGGGAAGAATGTTAGGTACTGGTGGATACTCGGAGAAGGAAGTGTCATGGTCTTACCTATACCATCCTTCCCCTCATTTCACCCCCAAGGTCAAGTCTTGGGAGAAATGGAAATAATTTTTTAAAATAGGGTTGCAGAATTTTTATTTTGTGTGGAGGAGGGATGTTTAACTATAATCTCAATTTCTTTACTAGAGTTAGGACTATGTTATTTAATTATCTATTTATTCTTGAGTAAGCTTCGGTGTTGTTCAGTCTCTCAGTCCTGTCTGACTCTTTGCAACCCCATGTACTGCAGCACACCAGACTTCCCTGTCCTTCACCATCTCATGAAGTTTGCTCCAACTCATGTCCATTGAGTCGGTGATGCCACCCAACCGTCTCATCCTGTGTCGTCCCCTTCTCCTCCTGCCTTCAATCTTTCCCAACATCAGGGTCTTTTCCAGTGAGTCAGCTCTTCACATCAGGTGGCCAAAGTACTGGAGCTTCAGCTTCAGCATCAGTCCTTCCAATGAATATTCAGCATTGACTTCTTTTAGGATTGACTGGTTTGATCTCCTTGCAGTTCAAGGGACACTCAAGAGTCTTCTCCAACACCACAGTTCAAGCTTTGGTAGCTTGATCTTTTAAAAAATTTGTCTATTTCATTTAAGTTTTCATATAGTTGACATAAAGTTGTTTACAATATTTCCTTATTATCCTTCTAGTACCAATAACAACTTGTAATGATGTCAAAATAAATAAATAAAATATGGTAACAGAAATTTGAGAGGTGAGGAGATCCCTACTTTGCTTCCTTAGGGAGGATCAGGAAGACTGTCCCCAGCCAGCCCCACCCCAGCATAATCTCATGCCATGGAATAAGAATGGCGGCAGGACAGTGCTAGACATAACAAGACTGTAGTGACCCCTTGTGTATCCCCTGGCATAGCTACAAACACAATGAACTCCAAAGTTTGCCATAACCTCCAAGCAGGGTGTCCAAGTGTTGCAAGGGATCCAATGGATCTGACAACATGTCTGGGGAATGGACGGGTCAAGGAAGTAAAAAGTCTGTTCAACAATGACCAGAGGCTGCACCTGGCCTTGGACATCTTGGGGGAGGGTGGCATCAATGATGGTAGCCACCAAAGTGCAGGAGGGACTTGGTTCTTCCTCAGTGGATGCCAATGTAAGCCAGATGATGCCAAGCCTAGTCACTTACCTGTTTATTCTCACATCCATTCCCCACCCTAAGAGAACCCCATTTCTGCTCTCTGCTGCGGGCAACTGCATTTCCCAGTCTCCTTTGCCAACTGGTTTGGCCAATGAGAGGCACTGGGGGAAGGCTGAAGGAGGAGAGAAGCTGGGCTATTTCATCCTCTCTCAGTCCACCCACCTCAGGTGAAGCACAAGTTCCTTTGGTGGCTCTCTCCTTTGATTCTAGCTTCTGCCAAATGGCCCCTCCTAGGCAGCCCTATAGCTCCATCCAGAAAGACTTTGCCGTGGCTCTAGCTAGAAGGTTCTGGCTCCTGGGCTCTGTAACACTGCCACCTCACTCATGTCCCCCGACCCTAACAGTGATAATCACTTCCTGGCAGCTCATCACTGTTCCTTCTTTGGTCTCTCATGCCCTCCATAACTGATGTGTCCTATCTCCTGTCTTACATTGGCTTCTGTTTTCCTAACTGGACTTTCACTAATCTGGAACAGAAGCCTCCCTCACTCTGAACTGAAGTCTTGATGCTAAGTGAGACACCTGGGACTTTTTCACAATCCCAGGGGAAAGGAGGGAGGTTGGACATCCTGAATTAATTGAATTTACCCCCAAAAAAGTGTTAGGAAAACTCTGGATGATTATTAGGTAGATTTTTTTTTTTTTGGTCTGTTTCTTCATTGTAGCCATCAGCTATAAAGGTAGTTCAAAATGAAGTTTAAGCTACAGAAGAATAAAATGATTATCTTTCCAGATTTGAATGTGTAACTTGTAAAATTCCTACTCACTACATTAAGTATGAACATGAAATGAATGTATGCCATCATCATAACTAAGTAAAATTTGTGTATATGTAGATAGAGGCAAGGAAAGCAATAGGAAAAAAAAAACTTCCTTGTAATAGGATGGAAAGAGAATATCTGACTTTTAAAAAATCTTAAAAGGGAACTCTTCGGGGGTCACCTGGGAGCTTTACTAAATCAGACATCTCCTCCACCCCAGGGTCACCATCTGTGGAAAATGGTAAAGATTCGTCCTCTGGAGCAGCACCAAGTGACTGGGGACATTTTTACTATATGGAAAGTTGACAGAACAAAAGGCGTAAAGTTAAAAATATAGGCAAGCAGTGAAGAATAGCAGAGGTGCTAAGATACAAGCATCAGAAGCAGGTGTTAGACTCTTCCTGAAGCCACATCATAATTAAACTAGGTCAGATGTAAGGCTTTGATTATACCAGGCTGAGTAGGGGTGCAGGGTCAAAGCATCTAGAGAATACGAGGCCACTTTGTCCAACTTGGGGATCGTCTCCCCTCTGAGCTTAGAGACACAGTCCTGCTCTCCCACAGACTGGTCCTTGGTATCCTCTTGAAAGATATGATTCTGGGCAAAAGGAGCTGAACCATACTTCCTGTCTCCAGACCCACAGGGATAGAGGAATGTTCTCTACAGAAAATTCTGAAAGAGAGACACTTAAAAATTAATATGACCCAGCATAGTGATCCCAAGCATGGACTTGGAGCCTGGCAGACCCAGGCCGAGGCCAGCTAACTGCATACTAGATATGTGACCCCCAACATGGCCCTTAACCTCTCCAAGCCTCAGTCTCTCCATCTGTATACAGAGATGGTAATAATAAACCTGCCTCAAGGACATGGGGGCGTAGGAGCTAAGATAAGGCTGACAAAATGCTTAGGACACTAATGCTTGATAAATGTTAGCTGCTTAATTATTTTCAAAATCAAAATCCTTAAGTTTAATTTTATCAAAGGTGTCAAATGAACCACAGACGGTGTACTAGTCATGATGGAAGAATGTGAGATGAACATCCTCCTGTTAACTGTTTCTGATGGTCACCATTGGCTGGCAGGGTGAGGAAGAGGGATGAAAAAAACATAAAACCCAATCAGAAGAACTGAAGACCCAATGTAAGGACCATTTACTAAAATACTGTGGAAAACTTGGCATGCTCCAGGTTGCAAAAGGTTTTGAATAACAGATATCCCTAAGTGTTCACTCAGAAGCCCTCATCTATTAATAAGCAACTCTGTTCTCTAGAGTTGAGACCAAACCTTCCAGGTGACTCAGAGCAAAGAGTCTGGGTCCTTGCCATGCCACTCAGTGAGGACAAAGTCAGGTAAACATCCCTTCCAATTTAACATGGCCCCATGGTTCTCTCACCCAGGGCAACATCCTGAACACAGACAGACAGGATTTAGATGAGCAAGGAGAAAGGGCCACTGGATATTTAGATTCTTTTTTTAAAAGTATTGTTGATTATAATATTGTGTTAGTTTCAGATGTATACTAAATTGATTCAGTTATATATATGGTTTTTCCAATAGTCATGTATGGATGTGAGAGTTGGACCAGAAAGAAAGCTGAGGGCCGAAGAATTGATGCTTTTGAACTGTGGTGTTGGAGAAGACTCTTTAGAGTCCCTTGGACTGCAAGGAGATCCAACCAGTCCATCCTAAAGGAGATCAGTCCTGGGTGTTCATTGGAAGGACCGATATTGAAGCTGAAACTCCAATACTTTGGCCACCTCATGCGAAGAGTTGACTCATTGGAAAAGACCCTGATGCTGGGAGGGATTGGGGGCAGGAGGAGAAGGGGACGAGAGGATGAGATGGCTGGATGGCATCACTGACTCGATGGATGCAAGTCTGAGTGAACTCCGGGGGGGTGGTGATGGACAGGGAGGCCTGGCGTGCTGCCGTCCATGGGGGTCTCAAAGAGTTGGATACAACTAAATGACCAAACGATAACAAAACATATTATTTTCTCAGATTCTTTTCCATTATAGGTTATAACAAGATATTGAATATAATTCCCTGTGCTATATAGTAAATCCTTATTGCTTGCCTATTTCATGTATAGTAGTTTGTATCTGTTAATCTGGGTAACTGGTTTCTTTAAGCTACACAGCCAAACTCAGGAAATTTAATACCAGACCTAAGTCTAATGTTTCCCAAACCTGTAATTCTTAACATTTGAGAACACTGGTATTCCTGAAAGTTTGATGAAAATGTTGGGCCCTGACCAGCAACATGCACATGTCCAGACATGTACACTATTTTACATATTATTTCAGGGTATTTATAAAGTTGCACGAACCTCCTAAGGCCAGAAATAAACAGACCTACAGTTGTAGCAAGACTTTGTAATCTTTGAACAGGAAAATTCAAATGATATCTACTTAGGAAAAATGATCATGTAAACACATACATACACACAATGCTTCCTTTCTATAGCAAAGACAAGCTGCTCCCCTTACCAGAGTTTTTGGGTGACCCTTCCAAATCTCACAGACTCATGTGGTAAAGCCCAGTTTCCACTCATATTCCAAAATCCAATTACTCCCTCACATCATGGACTTCCTTCCAAGTGTTTACCATTATGTGACATCCCCAAGGCACACCCCAGTTGGCCCTCCTAACCAGCTGGGCAGTCAAAGCAAGCCTCATTGCAAAGCTGTCAAGGCAAAGGCAAGAGGTTACATAATTCCAATTAGCAGAAGCCCCACCGACTCTAAACAGCTCCTTACCACTTCATCATCTTTCCCCTCCAAGGAAATAATCACAATTGCCACCAACATCCTGGACACAAAAGCTGACAGAATAAACACGGTGCTCACCCGGCAGACCCCAGGATTAAAATGTAATCTCAGAATAAAGTCTAATAACTTTCCCCCTTCTGAACACACTTGGAATAAAATTAGCATATAAATCAAAGCTTAATCAGGACATTGTAACAATGAACAGCACCGGCTGGTATTAAGGGTTTCAGACCCAATATGATGCATCAAATAAACACCATAATTAGAGAACAAAATCAGGGCGGTCTCCCGGTAATCAATCACCCAGCCAGGTTCAAGCCTTCCGACTTGAGGGTCGCCTCTGTTTTCTGTCTTGTGAATCTTCCAGCCCGTCTCTCTCCAGAGACTTCAGGCATCTTCCAGGCTGGTCCCTGGCACATCTCTCCAGCCCTTGGCACTCAAAGAGGAGTCCTGGCACTGAGCAAGGATGGAAGAGATTTGCAGGTTGGTCAGAACAATAGCCTGCGGGGTTCAGAATGAAGCACGGATTCATTATTTGAGCAGTACTGGGTCCTTTAGCTGCTGCTTTTATCCAATCCAGAAAAATAACTGTCTGAGGCAGAAAGCCAGGAATTCTTAAGATGTGTCTCTTCTATTTTCACCATGCTTCAGCCATACCAGCTCCCTTGCTGGTTCACGTATACATACTCTGAACAAATGCCTGCCCCGGGACCTTTGCACAAGCTGTTTGCTCTCCTTTGAATGCTCTTCTCTCACTTCATCAGAGACGTCCTTCTCATCCCTCTTATCTAAAATAGCACCTCCTATCACTTTTTTTGGGCTTCCCAGGTGGCGCTAGTGGTAAAGAACCCCTGCCAATGCTGGAGGAGTGATCCCTCAGTTGGGAAGTTCCCCTAGAGGATGGCAGGGGACCCCACCCCAGAATTCTCCGGGTGTTCTTGCGCAGAGAATTCCATGGACAGAGGAGCCTGGCGGACTACAGTCCATAGGTTCACAAAGAGTCAGACATGCATGCATCACTCTTTTACTCTCTGCTGGAAGTTTAAGGGTCCAATGAAAAGTACCCTCCTACTCCATGTTAGTTCTAATCCAACGGCGAAGTTTTTTTAAAAAGGCAGATGGGAAAATAATGTCACCTTTATTTCCAGTTGGAGAAGGCAATGGCACCCCACTCCAGTACTCTTGCCTGGAAAATCCCATGGATGGAGGAGCCTGGAAGGCTGCAGTCCATGGGGTCGCTGGGAGTCGGACACGACTGAGCGACTTCACTTTCTCTTTTCACTTTCATGCATTGGAGAAGGAAATGGCAACCCACTCCAGTGTTCTTGCCTGGAGAATCCCAGGGATGGGAGAGCCCGGTGGGCTCCTGTCTATGGGGTCACACAGAGTCGGACACGGCTGAAGTGACTTAGCATAGCATAGCATTATTTCCAGTAGAACTGACATTGGAAAATGAGGCTTGTATCTGTGGGCAAGTGGGCCTCTGGGAACTGACCTGTAGATGAGGAAGATAGATCCTGGCTTTGCAGAGCCAGAGAGCAGGGACCCCTAACAGGTGAGGCTGGAGGAGCAGAGCAGGCTGGTACTTGGAGAGAGCAGGCTTATGCCTAGCAGAAAAGAAGGCAGATGAGTAGGACCTCATATACCCTACTCTTCATCCCCAAATCACCAAAGGTGAATCAGCACCCCATCCTTGGAAGAGTGTTCCACAAGCGTGGGTCCTCACCCCACGTGGGGGACAGGCAGGAGGAAGATGTGGCTTCCACCCCCACCCCCACCTTAGTTATCTTTAGAGCTCTTGTCACCACCTGATGAATTACATCAGTATTTGTCGATTTGCTGTCTTGCCACACTAAATGTAAACTTCAGGAGGATAGCACTTTGCTCGTTTACTGCTTCATCCTGAATCCCCAAGGCCTAGAACTGTGCCTGGTTACAGCAGACTTCCACTAAGTGAAATAAAGGAGCAGAGGGACTTTTTAACTTATCTCTTCAAAATAACACTGTATTCTTAGACTGTGCTGTGCTTGGGATGTGGTCATCTCTAATCCTTCCCAGACTTTGGGAAGTCTTAGTATAATTACCAATCATCTCCTTAAATGTGAAGCTGATTTCTTATATGGTGTAGCTTTCTTGACCTCTAACCCACCTAGATTAAACACCATGCCTGCAAAACACTGTCTGTCCTGCTCACCACTCTCTCCACTGCACCAAGCACAGTATCTGGCACAATAAGTGGTGGGATCACCTCCTCCTCCACCAGCAGGAGGAACAGAGGGAGGATGTGAGGAGGGAAAGATGACTCTTCTTTATCTCCAAACCATGTTCCCCAGGGCTGGTCCTTTCACCTAAAGATGTGACCCAGCCTTCAGCATCCCAAGAGAAAAGACCTTATCATCTTTACCTAACAGTTGAGGCCTCAGATCCAGAGAAGTTAAACAACCAGGTCACACAAGTAAGGTCATAGGGAGTGGCGGTGAAAGGCATTCGGACCCACGCCCTCTGACTCCAAGGCCAGTGCTCATCGTATGACACCTTCTCTCTTTTTAAAAAAAAAAAAATTCTGTATTTGGCTGTATTCAGTCTTAGTTGTGGCATGCAGGGTCTTCACTGGGTCATGTGCGAGCTTGCGTTTCGGTGCGCAGGCTCAGTAGCTGTGGAGCACAGGTTTGGTTGCCCTGTGGCATGTGGGATCTTAGTTTCCTGACCAGGAACTGAACCCGTGTGCCCTGCATTGCAAGGTCAATTCTTAACCACTAGACCATCAGGGAAGTCCTGATACCTGCTCCTTTAGGAGCACAGGTCAAAACCACCCAGGCCAAGGCCCTGTTGGTCTGGAGAAGCTGTGACAAGGGCATCATGGTAAGCCCTCTTCCCTTCAGGGTCCAGTGAGAGAGGGGTCCACCCAGCCTGCAGCTGGGCTGGGGCTTCTAGCCACTCAAGGCTGGGCTATCTGTTGAGATCATGTGATGGCCCAGGTAGAGGCCACCTCCAGCTTACCTGCCTCCCCTATGGTATTCCTTTTCCAAGTGTCTGCTGATCCCTGCGGGGAAACTGCGATCACTTCCCGAAGTCCCATGTCCTGAGCATCTGGGCCCCAACCTGGTTCTGGCTCTGTTAGGGGTGGGAGGACCCAGATGAAATGTCACAGAGTATGCCCAAAGGGACCCAGCCTGGAGTGGGAGGCATATACATAAACAGCTATTATGTGTCTCTTCTGCATTAGACTCACCTACTGATGGTGGTCTCCCGCTCTTGGATATCCACCAGGGGCCAGACATGAGCCACGCACTTCACATCCAGCCTCCCATTTCATCCACAATAACTCTCTGAAGCAGCTACGATTACAAGCTGTCCCATTTCACAGATAAAGAAACTGAGGCTAAGAAGCGTGCATTCAGGTCCAAATCTATCTAAAACTGGAGAGCTTAAACTCTCCTGGCCTATCCTGTCCTCTCCTGGGTTGTTTTCTCTCCAGGCTGCCTCTCCCCATGCTGACCAAGAATAAAGAAGAAGAAGCAGGAGTGCAGCCATGCAGTAGCCCCCATACCCCCACCCCAGACTTCCCATGGTGGATCACTTTCCAGCACGCGTTCTCATCTCTCCATACCTCACTCACACCATTCTCTCTGCATGGAACCCCCTTCCCCAAACTGCAAAATCCTGCTCGAACATCCAGGCCCTGTACAAATATCACAGCCTCTGTGACCACTGTCCCAGAGCCAAATTCCATCATCCTGTCTTGCCTGTCACTTAGAGAACAGACCTCAATTTCAGTAGACCTGAGACCAACAGGGTCAGCTGCACCTAGGTCTTGTTAGAAAAGCCAGGTGGGGTTTGTGGGTTTTTTTGGTCTTTTAAAAAATTGTGATAAAATATGTATAACAAAATTTACCATTCTAACCTTTTCTAAGTGTAGAGTTTAGGGTCATTATGTACATTCATGCTGTGCAGCCATCACCATCACTGATCTCCAGAACTTTCTCATCATCTGAAACTGAAGTTTTGTCCCATTAAACAATAACTTCCTCGGGAATTTTCTGATGGTCCAGTGGTTAGGATTCAGTGCTTTCACTGCTGTGGGCCTGGGTGTGATCCCTTGTCAAGGAACTAAGATCTCACGAGTCATGTGGTATGGCCAAAAAAGTGGGTTTTGTTTTGTCTTTTTTTTTTTTTTTTTTTGTGGGGTCTTTGAGGCTATTTTTGATATGTGAATGGGAATGTAATGTTTTTCTCTTACAAAAAATGTTATTGAGAGCATGTTCCTAAGAAATGTCAGTCTTGAATCACAACACAGAATTACTGGAACAGAAACTCTGGGTGTGGGGCCAGCATCTGTATTAGCAAATCTCACCACTTAGTCTGGCGCACTTTTATTCTGACATATTTTATTAGAGCCACTTGTCTGTGTTTAAAGAAAATCGCTGGCTGGGAGGACCTGCCAGGCCAGGACTAGATGCTGCTCAGAGTCCAGCCCACGCTAGATACTCTGTTTACTTTGAAAAGGCTTTTTTCCCCAACAACCTTGTGGCTTAGAGGCATCAGCAATGATAAGGAGGGCAGAAGGATGGTCAGAAGGAAACTGGTCTCCCTTCTTTCTGAGTCCCCTCCCCGTGGGCCAGTAGAGGAGGCTTCATCATCTTTACCTAACAGATGAGGCCAGACTGAAAGTGGACACCACCTCCAGCCTTGCATCTGCTCGGTGGACAAAAGCTCCTTGTATTTTCATTTACTCTTTTCATGAAAAGTTATTGGCAGTCTATCAGAGGCCAGACACTGCTAAGCATGAGGGACACATGGTGAGTAAAGTAATGATCAACCCCTAGCCTCAAGGAGCTTACAGTCTAATGGGGGTAGACACGCAGTCATCAAACAACTATAGCTAACTTTGTAATCAAATAACTATAGCTAACTTTATACTAATAAGTAATTTATAATAATAACTATAGTTATCATATAACTATAGCTAACTCGTTAGAAAAGATCCTGATGCTGGGAAGGACTGAAGGCAGGAGGAGAAGGGGATGACAGAGGATGAGATGGTTGGAGGGCATCACCGACTCGATGGACGTGAGTTTGAGCAAGCTCCAGGAGTTGATGATAGGGAAGTCTGGCGTGCTGCAGTCCATGAGGTTATAAAGTGTCAGACATGACTGAACAACTGGACTGAACTGAACTTTAAGTGCCATGTACATCTATTGGGTAGTTTAATGCTCACAACTATCTTAAAAGCAGATACTACTGTGATCATCCTCTTCCTTTGTGAGGAAGCAGATATAGAAAGGTGAAAATACTTTCCACAGTTTCCTACCGATTGCAGATGGCAGAGCTGATATCTGAGTTCAGCAAAAATTCATCCCTGCTCTTAATCACACACAATATTATCTTAAAATAATTACAAAAAAAAAAAATACTATGACTCACAGACATAGAAAACAAATTATGGTTACCAAACGGGAAAGGAGGAAGGGATAAATTAGCAGCCTGGGATTAGCAGATACAAACTGCTATACATAAAACAGATAAGCAAGGACCACAGGGAACTATATTCAACATCTTGTAATAATCTTGTGGTGGAAAATAATCTTTAAAAGAATATATATATACACACATATATATAACTGAATCACTTTGTTGTATATGCGTAACTAGTACATTACAAATCAACTATACTTCCATAAAAACAAATAATACTCTAACATATGATAATCACTCTGAAAAATAGCACACAAGAGTGCAGGACAGCAGAAACTGATAAAAGTTATGAGGGGAGAGGGGACAGTCAGAGAACTTCCTGGAGGAAGAGACATCTGAACTGATTTGAAGGTTAAATAGGAGCTAAAGAGACTGATCGGTGAGGGGAGGGTGGGGGTACTGGTGGGGCCTTTCCCTGCAGAGGAAGGGCTCCTGCACAGCTCTGGGGCTGAAAGTGGCAGAGGGTGAAGCTAGAGGACGGAGTAGAGGTCAGAAGTGTGGGCAGCAGCACCAGGTCAGTCAGGTACCTGGTGCCATGCCAGCAGCCCTTATCCTTGGTCCAGTCCAGGGACTTACACTCTTCTGAAGAAACATTGTCAAGCTAAGAGTCTCACATTGAAGGATGGTCTATTATGTGTGAAAATGTGGTTAAAGTCAAGAAAAATCTCATCATTCACCCATTCAGTCCTTTGTAGATATTGATCAAGTGCCTGTCATGGGCCAGGCTGGTTACAGGTGTTGGGATACAGCTCCATCCTCCTGGAGCACCTCCAAATCATGCCCAGGGAGAGAGGACCCTCTGGAGACTGATAACCTGCCTTCCTCTATCAGCACTGTGTTCAGTGCTCTGTCGACTGATGTGGTTTGTGTTTTAATGACTAATCAGTGGCACTTATCATAATCATAACTAGACCTCCTGGTCACCAAAATGCACAGCTCTTACAATTTCAACAGCTACTTACAGTGCACAGGACTTGAAGCATTTCTTAAGAAGCTCACATAAGATAAATCACCGTGGCTGCTCATAAAGCGAACTTTGTTAATAGAAGCTAGGGTAATGAAATGAATGTCTACAGACCTGTAATTCATTCTGCATAACATTTACACACTGCACTCCGCTGCAATCTTGTTAAATGACTTTAGTCAGCAAAACTCAGCCCAAAAACCAGGTGGAGAATGAACACAGATTGGTTCAAATAGGCCTTCAGAGAGCGTTTTCCAAATCTGATAGATTTTTTCCAAAGAAGATAAATGAATAGCCAACAGGTACATGAAAAGGTGCTAAATATCACAAATCGTTAAGGAAATGCAAATCAAAACTACAATGAGATACCACCTCATGCTTGTTAGAATGGCTATTATCAAAAAGACAAGAAGTAACAAATGCTGCCGTAAATGTGGAGAAAAGGGAACTCTTGTGCACCATTGGTGGGAATATAAATCTGCGCAACCACTGTGGAAGACAGTATGGCATTTCCTCAAAAAATTAAAAATAGAACTACCAGATGATCCACCAATCCCGCTTCTCGGTATTTATCTGAAGGAAACGCAAACACAGTGCCAAAGAGAATCCCCATGTTCACAGCAGCACTAGTCACAATAGCCAAACTGTGGGGACAACCTAAATGTCCATCAGCAGATGAATGGATGAAGAAAATGTCATATGTGTGCATGGGTGTGTACATACATGTGTAAATACACATGCACACACACTGAAACAATGGAATCCTATGCAGTAGTCAAAAAAAGGAAATCCTGCCATTTGTGACAACATGGATGAACTTGTAGGATGTTAAGTGAAGTTAGATAAATACTATACAAATACTTATTTGTGGAATCTTAAAAAACTCTAAAAATCTAAATCTAAAAAAAACCCTCTGATCTAGAAAAAGAGATCAGACGAGGCACAGAGTGGGGGATGAGGCACTGAATGAAAGCGGCCAAAAGGCACCCACTCCCAGCTGTGAGATAAGTAAGTACTGGAGATGTGACTCATAACACGACAACCAGTTAGCACGGCTGCATGGTGTATCTGAAAGTTAAGAGAGTAAATTGGAGAAGGCAATGGCACCCCACTCCAGTACTCTTGCCTGGAAAATCCCATGGACCGAGGAGCCTGGTGGGCTGCAGTCCATGGGGTCACGAAGAGTCAGACACGACTAAGCGACTTCACTTTCACTTTCATGCATTGGAGAAGGAAATGGCAACCCACTCCAGTGTTCTTGCCTGGAGAATCCCAGGGACGGGGGAGCCTGGTGGGCTGCCGTCTATGGGGTAGCACAGAGTCGGACACGACTGATGCGACTTAGCAGCAGCAAGACAGTAAATACTAGGAGTTCTCATCCAAAAAAAAAAAAAAAAAAGGCTTTTTTTCTTGTCTTTGTAGCTATCTGAGTGTTAACTGAACTTACTGTTTTCAGTAGTTGTCATTTCACAATATATGTAAGTCAAATCATTATGTTGTACATCTTAAACTTATACATGCTGTATGTCAATAATACATCAATAAAACTGGGGGAAACCTGCTTGCATTGCCTCTTTTTTTTTTCCTATAAGATGAAGCAAGTGGTATCACTGTGCAGATTCCACTGAAACTGTGATATCTTGATGTCTCATCATACATAGGACAAAAAACAAACTCCTTTACTTCGTCTGTAGGGTCCCACATTACTTGGCCATCCCTACTTGTGATGCTACTACCTTCCCCTCACTCAATTCTCCAGACCGATCTTGCTGCAACTTAGGTAAACCAAACTCATTCCCACCCCAGGGCCTTTTTTCTTGCTCTTCCTCTGCCTGAACTGCTGTTCCCTCAGTCTCCCACGGGTGGCCCCTAGGCTTCATTGATGTCACAACTCAAATATCACATCCACAGAGAGGCCTGCACTGTCACCTTAGGGCTCCCCACTTTTAGAACTTTTTGAAATTATCTTGCTTTTAGACTTATTTACTTGTTTTTTCTTTAGTCTATCCCCCTACTGAAATAAAAGGACCATTTAGAACAGGGAGTAGAGACTTTTTTAAACTTTTTATTTGTCTCTACTTGTCTTATCAGCAGTAGAGACTTTTTTAAACTTTTTATTTCATACTGGAGTTTCCCCAGTGGCTCAGTGGGTAAAGAATCTCCCTGCAGTTCAGGAGATACAGGAAACTGGGTTTGATCCCTGGCTCAGGAAGATTCCCTGGAGAAGGAAATGTCAACCCATTCCAGTACTCTTGCCTGGAAAATCTCATGGACAGAGGAACCTGGTGGGTAGAGTCCAAAGGGTCAGACACAGCTGGGCATCTAAGCATGAGAGAGGGTCACACCTTGCCCTCTTAAACCCAAATAAGAAATGATAGCTGATTAACAATGTTGTCATAATTTCAGGTGGACAGAAGTGATTCAGCCATACATATACATGTACCCATTCTCTCCCAAATTCCCTTTCCATCCAGGCTGCCACATAACATTAAGCAGAGTTCCCTGTACTATGTAGTGGGACCTTGTGGATTATCCATTTTAAATACAGCAGTGCATACATGTCCATCTCAAACTCCATAACTATTTCTTCCCTGCTGACAACTGGAGAAGGAAATGGCAACCCACTCCAGTGTTCTTGCCTGGACAATCCCAGGGACGGCGGAGCCTGGTGGGCTGCCGTCCACGGGGTCACACAGAGGCGGACACGACTGAAGTGACTTAGCAGCTGACAACCATAAGTTTGTTCTCTAAGTCTGTGAATCTGTTTCTGTTTTGTAAGCAAATTCATTTGTATCATTTCTTTTGAGAGTCTGTATATAAGGGATATCATATGATATTTCTCTTTCTCTGACATTTCACTCAGTATGACAATCTCTAGGTCCATACACGTTGCTTTAAATGGCATTATTTCATTCTTTTTTAAAAAATAAATTTATTCATTTTAATTGGAGGCTAATTACTTTACCATACTATATTGGTTTTGCCATACATCGACATGAATCTGCCATGGGTGTACATGTGTTCCCCATCCTGAACCCCTCTCCCACTTCCCTCCCCATACCATCCCTCTGGGTCATCCCAGTGCACCAGCCCCGAGCACCCTGTATCAAGCATCGAACCTGGACTGGCAATCCATTTCACATATGGTAAAATACATGTTTCAATGCCATTCTCCCAAATCATCCCACCCTCGCCCTCTCCCACAGAGTCCAAAAGACTGTTCTATACATCTGTGTCCCTTTTGCTTAAGGCTGGGTAATATTCCACTGTATATATGTGCATCTTTATCCACCCCTCTGTCAATAGACATTTAGGTTGCTTTCATGTCTTGGCTGTAGTGAATAGTGCTATGATGAACATAGGGGTTCATGCATTCTCGTATTTCTTTCTTATGCCTTCACATAAGAATAATAATTTATATTAGAGTGTCTATCTTTTCTCTTCTCATATTCTAGCATTTAATGTTGCAGATGAAAAATCCAATAATGTATGACCCTTTCTTATTTATAGTTGATTTACTTTTCCTGTTTAAAAGGTTGTAGGATATTCCTCTTGGTTAGAATTCCAAAATTTCAGATGAACGTAGGCCTGTGCCTTAATGAAACTAACACTTTTAATCTGGATTCATGTATTTCTTCTACTAGGAGAACTTGTTTAATGTTTTCTTGATTATTGTTTCTTCTTTATTCACTCTGTTCTGTACTTCAGTATTCTTATTTTGTGAAACCTGGAGCTGATAGACCTGATAGTTCTATTTTATATATATATTTTTTATTTATCCTCATAATTTCCTTGTCTTTGTGTTCTGCATTCTGGAAAGTTCCTCTAAGTTATCTTCTAATTCACCAGTCCCACTTTCAGCTAGAGTCCCTTCTACTAGTCACTGTTGATTTTTTCCCCTTATTTCTTTTGTTTTTTCCTTAGAACTTTTTTCTAAGAGCTGTCTGATTTTCTCTATTTTGGGTCAGTCTTCTCTTATTTACTCAATATCTTTTAAATACCTCTAAAAATCATCTTTTAAAAAATCTAAAAATGCTTCTGAGACTTTAGACATATGATTTTTTTTCTTTTGTTTCCTACATTAATTCTGTTTTCAGTCAGAAATATTTGCTCTTGGTCCTTAGCCTGATGCCCTTCCTTGAGCTGTTGATTTTCCTTGTCCTTCTGATGTGCTCTTGTCTTTCCCTGATTCCACATGAAGACACATGCTGGTTGGGACTGGCGACTGACATGGGTTTTTGAATACCTCTCCAAAGCCACGTGTGTCGACTCAGAAGGGATGGGTCTGGAGGTGGGACTCTCTTTGGGTTCACAAACTGAGTGCAGGTCAGTGGACAGATGGCCCCCTCCAGGCCCATGCATGGTATCAGCGACCCCCACCGAAACCCCAGTGAAGCAATAGAATTCCTACCTTGCATGCTCAGCTTCTCCGGGCAAGGCTGACACAAACCTCCAGATCCTTCCATCTGATCCCACTTTCTGCACAGTGACCTTTCCTTCCCACACCTCACAATTACCCTGAACTTCATAGGCGCCCCCACACCCGTCCTTGGTGGTGGTGGGCCCGTCAACACTGAACACACCATCTGACTCCACTGATAGACCTGAGAGGGACAGGGGCATGGAGGTCACAGAGAGATGCACGGCCTTCTAGCCTGGAAACTGAGACTGTACCCCAGCAGATGATGAGTCTGTGAAGAGCAGAGATGTGTTCTTACATTCCTCCTGTGTCCGGTGCCTGGCTCTGCACCAGTGCATGACAAGCACTTGATAAAAGACATAGACCGAAGGACTTGAACTTCCAAGTTTTTTGTTCCAATTGTGCTGCTTTTCGGTGTGCCCTTTCCACCTTTGCTGTTACTCCCTTGCCCAGGCCCAGTCATTTTCAGTTCAGATGTCAAGGCTCAGCTCAAATATCACCTCAAAGGAAAGCTCCTCTGCCCCTTCCCCTGTGCCTCCACAGCTTCGATCAGGACACCTGTTGTGCTCTGTACACGAGTGCACGATTATCTCAGGCTTGTGGTGAGGTCTAAACAAAGGTGTAAGTGACAAAAGTACAAATGGATGACTCCATGCTAAGCTGTGAGCCCAAGGCAGGGGTCACATCTCAGTCAAGTTCACATCATTGATGAGAGTGTCACTTGGCATAGAACAGCCAAATATTATGGAACTGAATTGAATAATGGGCTTCCCTGGTGGCTCAGACGGTAAAGAATCTGCCTGCAATGCAGGATACCTGGGTTCAATCCCTGGGTTGAGAAGAGCCCCTAGGGGAGAGCATGGCAACCGACTCCAGTATTCTTGCCTGGAGAACCCTGTGGACAGAGGAGCCTGGCGAGCTATACTCCATGGGGTTGCAAAGAGTTGGACACAACCGAGCGATTAAGCACAGCACACACAGAACTGAATAATACACAGGGTATTATTATCCCCAAATTAGGATATTTCCATATGGTTCTCAGACTCTGGGCAATCAGAATCCCTAACTCTAGTGGAATCTCAGGCACATAATCCCTTTTGGAGTCAGGAAGGGAACGAAGGGAAGTTCATTACTGAGCAGTGTAATATATGCCAGGTACTGAACCAGATGGTCTTACCATCTTGAAACAGGTGTTTCAAGATCTATTTTTAAAATAAAACACTTATTATTTATTAAGTATTTACCTATCACCAAACTATATTTTGAGTATTTTACATATGAAAACATATTTATCAGCACTATGAGATAGCTACTAACATAGCCTTGCTTTTTCCATTAGAGTAACTCAAACCAAAAGGTAGTTAACTCGCTTAAAATGACAGAGCTAGTAATTGAAAGAGCTGGAATTTGAACCCAGGCAGTGTCCTTCTAGGATCAGGCCAGGCTTCTGCTGTCTAAGGTATGACAGCTCATTCATTTAGTGTCCATACCAGCGTTGATAGGTACTACTCTCCCATTATATAGAACAGGACAGAGCTCACACATCCAGCCAACATTTACAGGGTAGACACCAGCACAGGGCAGGATGCCAGGCCTGCTTGACTTCTAAACGCACGTATCTCCATCCCCAGTTTCCCTGAAATGGGCAAGCATCACACCATAATCCCCACATGCTTTCCACGGGATGATGCCAGCAAAGTTAGAGTATCAGTGACATCCCAGCATCTTTGGAAATCCTAAGCAGATGGGGTCCTGAGCACATAGACACTCTGAAACATCAGTGAGCTGAAGACTTGGCTCTTCAAGAAGACATTCAAATGAACTTCATTTGCTAAGGGCTGGCTATGGCCCCAAGACACTATTTACTTTTGACATCTCTTAATTCTCTCCACAGTCCAGGAGTCAGCCAGTACCTACACTTTATAGAAGAAATGGGGGCTGGAACAAAAGAAGTTCCTGCCCAAGCTCACACAGCCAGAGAGTGGAAGAACTGGATTTAGAGCCCAGGTCTAAGTGTTAGGCTTCCTGGATGGCTCAGCAGTAAAGAATCCACCTGCGATGCAGGAGTCGCAGGAGATGCAGTTTCGATCCCTGGGTCAGGAATATTCTCTGGAGGAGGGCATGGCAACCCACTCCAGTATTCTTGCCTGGAGAACTCCATGGACAGAGGAGCCTGGCAGGCTACAGTCCATGGGGTCGCAAACAGTCGGACACGACTGAAGCAACTTAGATGTACACATGCGTAAGTGTTAGTCATTCAGTTGTGTCCAACTCTGCAATGACCATAACCCGCCAGGCTCCTCGATCCATGGAATTCTCTAGGTAAGAATACTAGAGAGGGTAGCCATTCCCTTTCCCAGAGGATCTTCCTGACCCAGGGTTTGAACTCAGGTCTCCTGCATTGCAGGCAGACTCTTTACTGTCTGAGCCACTAGGGAAGCCCGATCCCAGGTTATGTCAAATGCCAAAGTGCAAAATCCTGACCAGGAAGTTTGGCCTTAAATTCACCTGTGCCTTGCCAAAGACATTTCCCTTGAGATCTGGCTCACAACTTCTAAGTCTATGAAAGAGATGGTGGAAGAACTGGGAGGTGGTTGGGTTTGGTTCAGAGAGCAGTGAGAAGAACGTCCCAGTCAAGGAGCAGGGAATGATGGAGGCTGGGAGAAGGCAGAGTTCACAGAGGGGGTTGTGAGGGGGAAGGTGTACATGCAGGGTTTTTCCAGGGCCTTCTGTCTGAGACAGGTGGACAAGGGAGATGGGACTCAAGAGAGCCTTGTTCTGAGGCCCTGAATACACCGCTAGAAGGTCTGATCTTGGGTGCAAGGAAGGACAGCGCCACTGGCTACAGGTCCCATCTTTGTTCTTGATGGAGGAGGGGACCTCCAAGGTCTTGGGTTTAAAGTTAGAAGCCATCTGTTGTCCATGCATCCACCCTGGCCAGAGTTAATGCCACAAAGCCCAGCATCTGTTCAAAGCATCTACCATGGTGACCACAGTGGAGGCCCTGCTGGTGGGGCCCGGGCTGGACTTCAGCTTCTTCTCTGCTAGGATCACACAAAGTCACAGCAAGCAGCATGGCCTCGAGCCAAGTCAGCTGTGCCCCTGGGACTGAGAAAAACCATTCAGTTATGCTTGTTATGAAGGAAAGCCACTTAGTGGAAACTAACCTCCCTGGGGGCTGTGGGTTGCAGGAACAGACTGCAAGAAACCTTCCCTCTGAGGGTGGAGGGAAGTCTCCCCCATGGCTCCCACCCCCAGCCACGCGTGTGCATCCCTGGAGAGCTTGTAAACTATCCTGACACTGGTTTCCCCACAGCCAGGTGCGTCCAGCATGCAGCCAGGGCTGAGAACACACTGCAAACATGGACTCCAAAGCTGCATGGCTCAAATGCCAAAAGAGCCCTGAAGAAAAGCTGTCCATGGTGAAGGCCACAGTCATGTGCGGTGCCCACAAAGAAGTTTTCTTCCCAGTTGACAAGAGTTACAAAAAGTTTTCTTGCAAGCCTGGTCCTGAAGGCAAGGATCTTTCAAGGCCAATATGGAGGGAAGGGCAGTCCAGACCGAGGGACAAGCCAGAGTAAAGGTTCAAAGGCGGGAGACTCTGTGGGGAATCAAGTTCCTGTGCTCCTCTCGGGCCACGTCTCACCAAATAAGCTCAAGGGCACTTTTTATATTGAACCTGGTACCAATCTACAGCATTTCCCACTTTAGCACTTAATTCTTTGCCCTTGGAAAGGACTGTTCTGGAATAAGAAGTGGAGATGAAAGAGAATGGAGGTGATAGATTTCTTAGTCATTTAACAAATGTTTTCACATACAGCTTTATTTGCTCCCAGAAAACCCTTGGGAGGTGTAACCAGGATCTTACGGAGGATAGGAACACAGGTAAGGTTCCAGGCTGGAGGCCACGTGGGCAGCTATCATGAGAACAGCTGTTCATTTGGCTTACCCTGGGGTACCTTCCCTTGGGACACAGAGCCCAGTCAGCTGCTGACTCAGAAGTCTGAAGAGAGGTGCTGCTGTGCTATGCCGATTAAAGAGGGCAGTGACAGGAACCTTCCACAAGACGCCAGACTTTCACATCTGCTCATCCAACCAGGAACAAAGAATCAAGAAGCCACACCACAGAGCAGAAGCTGGCCCTCTCACCGCTTGATAAGTGGAGAATCCCTTGAACCTGTGTAATCCTTCAATGTTAAAATCCACAGCAATAGTCAACACATGCTTATGTGTTCATACAGAAATTATTACCCAGTCATATAAAATGATGCTTTTGGAAAATATTACAGACATTGAAAAATGCTCCCTCTACAATGTTAAATAAAATCAGATCTGAGTTCATGGCATTGTGAGTTAAGTCACTCCTTCTACAAAGGTGCCAGGCAGTGTTCCAGGCACTAAGAAAAAAGCAGTGGACAAAATATGAAAGTCCCTCCTCTTGGTGAGCTCCTTTTCTGGAGGGGGAGACAGACAATCATCACATAAGACGAAGACAAAGAGTGTCAGATGGTAGTAAGCACAGTCAAGAGAAATGATTTGAGAGAGGAGGAAAGACGGTAGAGACTTTTCTTCTTCTTTAGATTTTAATGCATTTTATAAAAAATAAACATTTATTATATTTGTGATCAGGAAAGAAGAAAACAGTTAAAAAAAATGCGGCAACGGAAAAAGTGATTGAATTAAGGACTGAAGTTGGTTCACAACTTGGCCCTCGGTTGGGATTCGGCCACATGGCTCTGCTGGCAGACAGAAGGGCAGCTATCCTACTTCTGGGGAGCGGGGGAGACACCCTGGCAAGAGAAGGCAGGCACGTGGCATGGTTAAATTCAATGACTTCCATGATGAGCTTTGAAAGTTCCATACAACTTTCTGCATCATTCTCCCTGTCCTTTCCTGAGGCTGTGCTTTGCCATGATTCTGGCCTACATTTAGCAGATGCGTGATTTAAGTCACTGAGCGTAGAATAAACGGATACACAGGATGAAGGATACCAGAGAGCAAATAAGAGCCTCCGATAGGGCAGACTGGTTCCAAATAGGAAAAGGAGCATGTCAAGGCTGTATATTGTCACCCTGCTTATTTAACTTATATGCAGAGTACATCTTGTGAAATGCTGGGCTGGATTAAGCACAAGCTGGAATCAAGATCACTGGGAGAAATATCAATAACCTCAGATATGCAGATGACACCACCCTTATGGCAGAAAGTGAAGAACTAAAGGTCCTTTTGATAAAAGTGAACGAGGAGAGTGAAAAAGTTGGCTTAAAGCTCAACATTCAGAAAATGAACATCATGGCACCTGGTCCTATCACCTCATGGAAAATAGATGGGGAAACAGTGGAAACAGTGGCTGACTTTATTTTTCTGGGCTCCAAAATCACTGCAGATGGTGACTGCAGCCATGAAATTAAAAGACGCTTACTCCTTGGAAGGAAAGTTATCACCAACCTAGACAGCATTTTAAAAAGCAGAGAAATCACTTTGCTGACAAAGGTCCATCTAGTCAAGGCTATGGTTTTACCAGTGTCAGACTTTATTTTTCTGGGCTCCAAAATCACTGCAGATGGTGACTGCAGCCATGAAATTAAAAGACGCTTACTCCTTGGAAGGAAAGTTATGACCAACCTAGATAGCATATTCAAAAGCAGAGACATTACTTTGTCAACAAAGGTTCGCCTAGTCAAGGCTATGGTCTTTCCTGTAGTCATGTATGGATGTGAGAGCTGGACTGTGAAGAAGGCTGAGCGCCAAAGAATTGATGCTTTTGAACTGTGGTGTTGGAGAAGACTCTTGAGAGTCCCTTGGACTGCAAGGAGATCCAACCAGTCCATTCTGAAGGAGATCAGCCCTGGGATTTCTTTGGAAGGAATGATGCTAAAGCTGAAACTCTCAGTATTTTGGCCACCTCATGTGAAGAGTTGACTCATTGGAGAAGACTGTGATGCTGGGAGGGATTGGGGGCAGGAGGAGAAGGGGACGACAGAGGATGAGATGGCTGGATGGCATCACTGACTTGATGGATGTGAGTCTGGGTGACCTCCGGAAGTTGGTGATGGACAGGGAGGCCTGGTGTGCTGCAGTTCATGGGGTCGCAAAGAGTCGGACACGACTGAGCGACTGATCTGATCTGATCTGATGTATGGATGTGAGAATTGGACTGTGAAGAAAGCGGAGTGCCAAAGAATTGATGTTTTTGAACTGCAGTGTTGGAGAAGACTCTTGAGAGTCCCTTGGACTGCAAGGAGATCCAACCAGTCCATCTGAAAGAAGATAAGTCTTGGGTGTTCATTGGAAGGACTGATGTTGAAGCTGAAACTCCAATATTTTGGCCAGCTGATGTGGAGAGCTGACTCATTTGAAAAGATCCTGATGCTGGGAAAGATTGAAGGCAGGAGGAGAAGGGGATGACAGAGGATGAGATGGTCGGATGGCAACACTGACTCAATGGACATGGGTTTGGGTGGACTCCAGGAGTTGGTGATGGACATGGAGGCCTGGTGTGCTGCGATTCATGGGGTCACAAAGAGTCAGACATGACTGAGCTACTGAACTGAACAGGGCAGAGGTTATAAGGGGTCTAAGAGATGGCTGGCTAGAGGTTGAGTGCTTTCTTAGGCCTGCCTGCAAGCTGGCACTCTGCTCCCTCAACTCACCCAGCTGGAGGGTTCCCCTGAGTAGACTCCATGAGAACACCATCTCCATACCCCTATTCACAGACAGTCTGAAAGTGGTCCAGCTCTCCACCCTGGCCCTGCCTGAGATGGCACATGAACCCATGAGCCAATGAATTGGCTAAATATGGTGGGGCATTCACAGCCATCAAGAAAGAGGAAGTTGCACCAAGAAAACCCTTTACCTTCTCTTGGGACGACAGTACTTCCCCAGGATATCATAATGCCAGATACGCTTTCTACCTCTTTTCCTGGAAGGGCGCCATAACATGGAGGCCTGGGCAGACAAGAGTTCAAATTTTCGTCCCGCCTCTCCTCAGTCATGTGATCCTGGGCAAGTTACTTAACCACTCTGGGCCCCTGGTTCCTCATCTGTGAGGAGGGGTTTGCCTACCTCAAGCTGTCTTTGATAGAATGAAAAGAATACACATTCACAGAGGCCTGGTCCTCTATAGGGGGCTTCCCTGGTGACGCAGACAGTAAAGAATCTGCCTGCAGTGCAGGAGACTCAGATTCGATCCCTGGGTTGGGAAGATCTATAAGGAGTGGGTAAATGGTAACTATTGCTCTTTTTCTTTCTTATTCTTTCTCTTCCTTCCCTATTCTCAGAGCCGCTTGGCATCCAACAATATCTTTTCTCTACCTGAATCCCAGAAAGCCCCCTGCCCTCTGGCCTTTCGTACTCTGCTCTTGAAGCACACCACTTGTGTGCATGACTTGTCTTACCAGTCAGTGTGAGTCCACAGGATTCACACTTTACCAGGGAGCGGAAGATGCCTGGAAGAGCTTACCTGGTTCTGGGACTACCCTGGCCAGGAGGGCTCTTCTCTGCTCTCTGCTGCCCCCTTTTGGCTTAGAGCCTAAAGAGACACCTGCCAGCTTTGTTCACAAGGCTACACCTTCTACTGGGTGATGATAGAAAGGCTACTCCTGGTAGTTAAAAAACAAAGCAAAAGTAATAAATAAAAAAGCTCTGGAGATTTATAGACATGAGCTCCAGAGCCAGTCCTGCCATGCCATGCTTGGCTGCTTTGGGATGCTAACAGCTCAGGTGACCCTGTAATCTGAGGCTTTGAAATAAAGGGGAAACCAGGCCATGCTTTACCTACTTGGAGGGTCTTCAATACATTTACCAGAGATGCTGAATTTCAACATGGTCTGCAAAAACCTAGCAGGAGTATTGCCTTTCCCTCAGTTCTAGGACTGATGTCAAGCATTATCATCCAATTACTTCATTTCTTCCTACCTGAGAACAGGGAGCCTCAGCATCCTTCTTAACACAGTTGCACACCAAGCAGCCAGTCCCAGTCATTGATCAGAGTTGGTGCACAAGATGAAGCTTGTTTTACCTCTTGGGGGTTGGAGCTCAAGAGCTGGGCCCTGCAGCCAAGAAGATGGAGACCAAAACTTCCTGCTCTGTGCCTGCTTCCATGTCAGCTTTCTCCAGTCAGTCTGGGTACATGCGATAATGCAGCACTGGGCTTCTGTTCTTGAAATATACTAGCTATTTCATTAGGAAACTTACTAAAGATAAAGTATCAGTAAGTTAAGATTTATAAGCATTACTGAGCCTTGGAATGGCAAGTAAGTGAGCATGTGGATGTTAACTGACGTCTCTCCCCCAGGATTTCTGATCACTCCCTTGGAAGAGCTAAACTGGATCACAAGACACCTGTTGCTTCCTGGATGGGTGATGACAGCAGGCCACAGAGGAGCCATAGAGCCAGAACCACAGTGTTCAACGTCTCAAAGCCTTCAAGGCTCTTAAGTTACAAGATCAGGGCTTTTGAGTGCCAGATGTCTGAGTCCTACAGAAGTCAGGTTGTAAAGTTTATGCTGTAAATGACAGATCTGGAAGAAAATGGGACCAGTCCGAGGCACTCCTTACCACTCTGCAGGAGGGATCATTCCACACACTGTTGTGAGAAGGAAAGCAGGGAGCGCAGATGTGGGGAGATCTCTGAGAAGGGGGTCTGTGCCCTGTCTACCCACCCAATCCATGACCCAGGCCAGGCCACAGGGGCAGGAGAGGTCAGGCATCTGAGAGCAGAGACTCTGGGGCTCACTTCTGGGTAAGCTGGGTTTTTCCCTCCCAGACCTTGCACAGAAGGGGAGATTCAGTAGAAATGGTTAAAAGAAGTATAACCTGTGTTCTTCCACACCAGAGAGGCAAAAATCTAATGTCAGGGAAATTTTATTCCATCTGGAGTTTCTCTTCTCCTTTACATTCTTCATTTGTTTCATTTTACTGTGTTTTGTTGGAGGGCCTCAAGACATGGGGGAAAGAAGTGTCTGGTCTCAATCACCACCAGTCCCACTGTTCCCATTGGGATGTCCCCAGGCCCTTATGGTCTCTGGCTGGCTGTTCACACGAGTGTCTGCTCCAGGTCTCCTGGATGCAGGTCCTGCCAGGTCTCCATGCCTGGTCTACAGACCCATGTTCCACCGTTCTCCGTGCTGTGTGTGAGCTTGTGAAGCCCCTGAGAGGCTGTCTCTGACCACTTCTGCTTAATACCTACTCACAGGCACTGTAAATTTAGGCTAATTACATAAATTATATAACCTCTCCACGCCTTAATTCCCCCAACTGTAAAATGCAGAAAACAATAATATATACCTCATGGGGCTGCTGGGATGGATTAGCTCATGTTAAATGTCTGCTGCTGCTGCTGCTAAGTCGCCTCAGTCGTGTCCGACTCTGATAAATGTCTAGAACACTATAAATATGTTTGTTCGCATTATTACTTGCTACTACTAGTAAAGGAATGAATGGTAGAGGTCTCCAGATACAAACACGAAATATGTAGTATTTGTCCCAGGCATTCGGATATGCCTTCCCAGGTGGGAGAGAAAGCGTGAGGTTGCAGCTAGGGCTTTGGGAACAGCACATCACACAAGACTGGAAAGTGCTGATATTTCAAAGCAGATCCAACAGAACAGTCCTGGGGGGCACCTCTGTGCCAGGCATGATCCCTGTGGTTGCTGAATGGTAGAGAACCTGAGGTCTGGGGGTAAAAGGGCAGGTGGCCACGGCAGTACGTGGTGGGGGAGAAGAAAATGGGAGGGGCCTCCAGGGCCTCAGGACACTGGCTTTCTAATCAACCAATATTAAAACCTTTCACTCTTTTCACAACCAGTACGGCCTTACCAAGACGATTGCTTCTAGAATGAAAAGCTATGACATACCTTAGACAGTATATTAAAAGGCAAAGACACAGTTCAAATGCCAGATGCCCTGGCCATGGGCTGGGCAAGCATCTCTCCATCACAGAGGGAAGACACTCGACCAGTTTCACTCATCCACTCCTCCTGTCTCCAGTCCAGCAGATCAACACAAGACCACTCCCTAAGCTCTCAACTGCTCTCACCCAATAAGCCGGCTGCAACTAACAAAAATACTTTTCAGGTGCTGAAAAGACCTCTATCTGTGGTACCCAGGGAAGAAAAAAAAAATATTCCTTCTTGTTTGTCCCTTAAAATGTACTTTTTGAAGCATAAAAAAAGGAGGAAAAGGAGAAAAAGCAGAGCACGGAGTAAAACCATTTGTACTGGTCAAACATGCCACTACCCATCCAAAGGAAAGGAGGAAATTGAAAATTAACTTCAGTCCCCTGGTTTGTGTCCTTCCTGCTTGCAACTTGCTAAGAAGAATCTCCACTTGCACTGGGCTGTGTCTTCTCATGGTGACATCTGTCAACCTAGGAGTTTAATTGTTGATAATAGCATTCCTGTTATTCAGGCACCACACAAATAGCATAAATATGATTTAACCACCCTTGCCAGAAATCACAAATTTGCCTCGTGCATGCTGAACACTAAGGCTGATTAGCGCAAAATTTAATTTTCGTTAATATCAGCCCAAGACAAGTAGAGCATGAAATTAACCTGATGTGTTAATATTGTGCTTCACAGTTCCAACGGCATCCTGTAGACACTCTCACTGGAGACAGGTGCCGCTCTGCATGGGGAAGATCTCTAGCAATCAGTGCTGTCTGGGAGGCAGAATGAGCTAGCCCAGGAGGTGGGGCTCCCTGCAGTTGCAGGAGTTCAAGAAGGCACTGGATGATGACTCAGTGAGGCACTGACAGCAAGAGGATATGATCATGGGAATTAAGGCCTATTCACCTCTGAGCATGGGTGCGTGTCCAGTCACTCAGTCGTGTCAGACTCTCTGCGATCCCATGGCTCCTCTGTCCATGGCATTTTCTAGGCAAGGATACTGGAGTGGGTTGCCATTTCCTCCTCCAGGGGATCTTCCCGACCCAGGGACCTAACCCACGTCTCTTGTACCTCCTGCACTGGCAGGTGGATTCTTTACCACTGAGCCATCAGGGAAGCCCATATTTTCCTCTGTGGTCCTCTCCAGTCCTCGGGTTCTGGGGATTTTAAATCTTAAAAACACTTCCACATTTCCGATGTTATTATCTAAGACAGGGGTTGGCTAACTATAGTCTGCGGGCTAAATTCAGTCCATTGCCTTTTTTGCACAGCTCATGAGCTAAGAAAAATTTTTACATTTTAAACAGAAGAATAACAAGTCATGACGTAAAAATTCGAAGTGTCCATAAAGTCTGATAGGCACCCAACCAGGCTGTTTGCTTTTGTATTGTTTATAGCTGCTTTGGGGCTATGACAGCAGAGCTGAGTAGATGCAATGGAGACCATATGAACTGGAAAGCACTAAATATTTACAGTCTGGCTCATTACTGGCAAAGTTTGCCAACCCTTGATCTGAGACAATAGTAATTTTCAAATGGGCTCTTTGGAGAAGGGACAAAGGAATCAAGAAGTGGGACTCTTAGCAAATTTCACTTACACAATACAGTGTTACCAACTATAATCACCACATTATATCAACACATTAGATCCTCAGATCTAACTCATCTTATAGCTGAAAGTTTGTTTTTATTTCTCCCACCATCTACCCCCTGGCAACCAGTTTTCTATTCTCTGTACCTATAAGTTTGATTTTTTTTTTTTTTAAGATTCCACATGTAAGTGATGTCATACAGTATTTGTCTTTCTCTGTCTGGCTTATTTCACTTTAGCCAATTCATCTTTTTATCCCTCACGTAGTAGGTCAGAATTTGAACTACGTGACCCCACCTTCCAGCCTGGCCAATGGTGGTCAAATACAACCATTTGACCGTAGGTCAGATAAACTATAGACCAACTACCGACTGATCCCACTTTGCATGAAACAAATGAACTGGACCAATCAGATCTCCTCGCTTAGAAATTAAAGCAACAAAAGAAGAGAGAATAACGCAGTCTTCAAAGGGAGCAAATAATGAAAAGTGGGAATGGCTATGGTAAGTCAAAACAAGCCAAAGATACGAGAAATTATAAGAAGGAGAAGTGATAGATAACAAAGGGACAGGGCTGGTGGGGGGACAGGGGGGAGCCAGCTGAAACCATGACAGAAAGAAGCAGGTATTAGGAGAACAGCATGAATCAGGGCTCAGAGCCCAAGGCCATGTTCTGGGATCACCAGCATGGCCTTGGATCCAGAACCCACCTCTAAGACCCCAGCTCCACAAAGCCTTGGGATAGAGCCTGTTCTTAAATCTTCATGATACTCCATCTCCCTTTTCTCATAATAAGTACCCTTAGCATAAACCCTTCTTCACCTTAGCTGAACTATCCTGAGTGGGCCCCTGCTTCTTGCAACCAAAACCATGCAACTGTCATGCCTGGTAAGCAATATTAGTGGTGGGCTGGTAAATGATTAACAATAAACTCTCTGGGAATAAAAAGCCCTGACTTGAAGTGTTTGCCAATACATGTGGTGTAAAATACTCCCACCATGGCTACTTTTAAGCTACCAACATGACATCACTGAACACGGATGGGAAGATCTGTGCACTATTACATAGACTTTTTACTATACATATACAATCAATGTAAATAACCTCAAGAGCATAGATAGTAAAATAATTAGTTGAGTATTTATGCTCAATGTGAGTACAAGTATTTGTCACCTTTGTTTTTTTTTTTTTTTTTTATTTTTTAACTTTACAATATTGTATTGGTTTTGCCATATATCAACATGAATCTGCCACAGGTACACACATGTTCCCCATCCTGAACCCTCCTCCCTCCTCCCTCCCTGTACCATCCCTCTGGGTTGTCCCAGTGCACCAGCCCCAAGCATCCAGTATCATGCATTGAACCTGGACTGGCGACTTGTTTCATATATGATATTATACATGTTTCAATGCCATTCTCCCAAATCATCCCACCCTCTCCCTCTCCCACAGAGTCCAAAAGACTGTTCGATACATCAGTGTCTCTTTTGCTGTCTCATATACAGGGTTATTGTTACCATCTTTCTAAATTCCATATATATGTGTTAGTATACTGTATCAGTGTTTTTCTTTCTGGCTTACTTCACTCTGTATAATAGGCTCCAGTTTCATCCACCTCATTAGAACTGATTCAAATGTATTCTTTTTAATGGCTGAGTAACACTCCATTGTGTATATGTACCACAGCTTTCTTATCCATTCACCTGCTGATGGACATCTAGGTTGCTTCCATGGCCTGGCTATTATAAACAGTGCTGTGATGAACATTGGGGTACACATGTCTCTTTTAACATAATTTATTTAGCTGTAAATAAATAAAGTCCATCCTAAAGGAAATCAGTCCTGAATATTCATTGGAAGGGCTGATACTGCAGCTGAAGCTCCAATATTTTGGCCACCTGATGCAAAGAACTGACTCATTGGAAAAGACCCTCATGATGGGAAGGACTGAAGGCAGGAAGAGAAGGGGACAACAGAGGATGAGATGGTTGGATGGCATCACTGACTTGATGGATGTGAGTCTGAGCAAGCTCCAGGAGTTGGTGACAGACACGAAAGTCTGGCTTGCTGCAGTCCATAGGTTTGCAAAGCGTCGGACATGACTGAGCGACTGAACTGATTTAGCTGTAAGTCTAAGCTGTAAAGTCTATATAGTACTGGGCTTCCCTGGTAGCTCAGTGGTGAAGAATCCACCTGTGAATGCAGGAGACACAGGTTCTATCCCTGGGTCGGGAAGATGTCCTGGAGAAAAAAATGGCAACCCACCTCAGTGCTCTTGCCTGGGAAATCCCATGGACAGAGGAGTCTGACAGGTTACAGTCCCTGGGGTCACAAAAGAGTTGGTCTTTAGTTGCTAAGACACTGAGCAACTAAACAACAACAACAAAGTCTATATAATTTTTTTTACAAGGTTGCATTTAATAACTAGCTTGTAAAACTCCTGAAAATTGACTAAAGAAGCTCGCTGTAGCAAACCACTGAAGTAGATGCTCACTAAATGCTTGCCTTCTGTGCTAAATGCATTATGAACAGGCTCCTCCCTGTGTGGGGTCAGCTGCCTGGCTCCTAAGCCAGGGGCATATCCAGATACAAGCAAAACAAATCATGTGATGAAAGTCTTGTACTCAATTTTCCACTGTAGATTTCCGCTGGTGATATTCTAAACCATGGAAATAGACGTGTCATGGCTATATTTACCCAGACAGAAGTGTCTCAGGTTTTCGGTTTGGGAGTCTGGTTTGTTTTGGTTTTGTTTGGTCTAACAACAGATCCAAGCAAGCATGTATTATGTTAAGCAGGAGAACTTTTTACTCACTGAGGTGATTACTGGGTCAAAAATCCAGCAACTATCCAAGCCCCTTCCATATGCCTACCACTATGCTGGGTGCCATGGTCATATAAGCGTGGTAAGAGCTGTACTTTCCACCCTTCAAGGGCTCTCAACAATAATGATGCTGATGATGAAAGCTGACATTTATTAAGTGCTCTCTGTATAAAAATTTCTTTTTTAAGTGCTTTTTGTGGCTAACCCCAGCCTATGTAGCATACTTCATCTTCTCATCTTCGGTAGAAAGATGAGGCATGGAGAGGATCACAGCTAATCCTCACCCCCCCCAACACAGCCTATGTAGCAGGTACTCGCATCATCTCGTGTGCCATCCACTCATCTTACCCCCCCCTTCCCCTCCCCCCCCTCAGCATCAAGTCTTTTCCAATGAGTAACTCTTCGATGAGGGGCCAAAATACTGGAGGCTTTAGCCATTCCTTCTAAAGAATAGGAGCCTAAGGTTAAAATATGTCAAGGACTCTCAGGTCTTCTCCAACACCAAGAGACCATGCTTCCACCTCTAAAGACGCTGTGGCCACCTCACCTCAGGACAGTAAGATACAAATGTTGTACAAGTAAAAAAATGTTGTACAAGTAAATAAGCGAGATGCTGGGAGGCTGTGTATATAAATACATTAGGATCAGAGAAGGAAGAGAAAGATCACAGAGTGTGAGGACACTTTTAGGGTGTTGGCTGTGCACCCCATCTGGAGGTTATATTGATGATATCATCAGTATATATGTCTATATGTCAAAACGTATTGTATGTTTTCAGTACGTACGGTACATTGCATGTCAATTATATAGCTCAACAGTGCTGCTTCTTAAACTGAAAAAAAAGAAAAGCTACATATCATATGATTCAATTTATATGACATTCTGAAAAAGGCAAAAGAGAGGCAAAGAAAAAAAGATCAATAGTTGCCAGGGGTGGCGATAGGGGAAAGGAGTGAGGAGAAAGGAGCATGAGGGAATTGGAGGAAGGAGGGTACCTTGGTGGTCTTTCTCCCCAAAACCCACAACCCCAGTCTCACCCTGAGAAAAACAGCAGACAAACCCAAACTGGGAAACATTCTGTTAAACACCGGTACTCCTCAAAACTGTCAAGGTCATCAAAACAAAGGAGGGGCAAGACTGAGAAAGTGTCACAGACCAGAGGAGACTAAAGAGACACAACAACTAAATACAATGTGACATCCTGAACGGGATTTTACAACAGAACAAGAATGTTGATGGGAAAACTAGTAAAATCTGCATTAAGACTGAAGTTTCGTTAACAACAGTGATGTACCATTGCCGATACCTTAGTTTTGATGACAGTAGTATGGTGATGTAAGATGTTAACAAGGGGGAAAACGAGGACAGGAGGAGATGACAACTCTTTGCACTATCTTTGCAACTTTTCTGTAACACTGAAATCATTTCAAAATAAAGTTTTGGGGTTTGGTGGGTTTTTTAATCTTAGTGGAGGCCTCAGGTGCTTTTGCTCCTCCTATTGAATCTTCTCCTAAGCAGTAAAGGGTATATTTCATTTTTTAGCCAAGAATTAATTTCCAAGCCAAGGAAATCTTCCCCCACTAGAGCCTTTTCCCCATCAGCAGTCTGAACTCAATAAAGGCATCCTGGTCACAGACGGACCCGGACAGCTAAGGGGCAGAGGGTGCCGGCAGCCTCGGCTGCTGCTCTCTTGAAGCCCCACTGCTTAGATGGGCTCTGGGCAGGACCACTGCTGGGCAGGGGGATGGGGAGGGGTGCCCCCTCTGAGGCCAGGGTATTTCCAGGACTCCCTGTGACAAAGTGTGCGTGCATGTCTGCATGTTTGTGTGTGTGCAAGAATGAGAGACAGACAGGGAGATAGGGAGACAAACTGAACTGAGCGCCGAGGAGGGGGTTAGGGTGAGTGACCTGAAACAGGCTCCAGGAAAGAATCTCTCAGCAGGGGCGCAGCGAGTCCTTTTGGAAACCAATGAAGCAGGAAAGTGGTGTTGACCAAGCTATTGTGCAGACCGTTTTCACTGTGTATAAATAAATGAAAGGCTGACCCGTCCTCCTAGGGACTAATGGTCTCCTGTTTCCCTGCTCGCCTCCCTCCCCAGCCTCTGTCAGCCCCCATGACACTTCTCCACCCTCCTTCCTCTACCAGACTTTCCTTTCCTCGTCCTTCTCCTCTAGGCCTGTTTTCAAGGATTAGTCTAGTTCCCCAATGCAGGTACTCACATTGAAGCCTTAGCCCTCCCCCCACCACCCCCACTGTGGAGAAGGGGGGACAACCCTGCCCACAGTCACGGGCATGGCCCAGGTGGCCCTCCCCCGAGGTGCTTCTGCAGAGTCTGCACAGGGCATCCGGGTAAAGACCAGAATCCCAGCATCCTTCATCCAGAGAGACGCTGACACCTTCATTCGTCAAATGACTTCAGAGAAAGTGGGGCTGTATGCAGTGTTGGACAGGGTCGGACAGGGTCTTGTCAGAAAGCAGAACCCACATCAGCAATTTTAGCATAGACAATGTAGTATAATTGTTCACAAAATATTGTGGAATCCCATTATATATATATATATATATATAAACTACTACATGTACACCTTGTGTACAGCTGTGTGTTCAGTCATGTCTGACTCTCTGAGACTCCATGGACTGTAGTTCCCCAGGCTCCTCTGTCCATGGAATTTTACAGGCAAGAATACTGGAGTGGGATGCCATTTCCTTCTCCAGGGCATCTTCCTGACTCAGGGATTAAACAAACAAATCTTGCGTCCCCTGCATTGGCAAGCAGATTCTTTACCACTGAGCCACCAGGGAAACCCCTTGTACTTTAGCCTTAAGCAGTGTTATATATGTTTTGTGTACCAGGAACTAGAGAACTAAAAACGTGAAGAGGGAATATAGAGGTTCCTTTATGCAGGAAGCAGCTATTGCCACCATGGCTGGAGGAATGAATGAAGGGAAGAGTTTGGGGCTGCTAGGACCTAGAAACACTGAGGAGACCCCTACAGAGATGGAACCCAGGCCTCCAAGGAAAGCATGCCAAAGAGCCAGGGCTGGGATCTCCAAGAAGGGACAATGAGGTTAGTTTTAAGAGTGAGAAAAAAAGGAAAACCAGTCAGCTGCCATATTGCAATCAGCTGCCACTGCCTAGGAAAGTCGGGTGATGCTGACAGAAAGTGAAAGTTGCTCAGCCGTGTCCGACTCTTTGAGACCCCATGGACTATTCAGTCCATGGAATTCTCCAGGCCAGAATACAGAAGTGGGTAACCTTTCAGAAATTGAAATCAGTTCTATTTCCAGTCTTTTAAGGAATCTCCACACTGTTCTCCATAGTGGCTGTACTAGTCTGCATTTCCACCAACAGTGTAAGAGGGTTCCCTTTTCTCCACACCCTCTCCAGCATTTATTGCTTGTAGACTTTTGGATTGCAGCCATTCTGACTGGCGTGAAATGGTACCTCATTGTGGTTTTGATTTGCATTTCTCTGATAATGAGTGATGTTGAGCATCTTTTCATGTGTTTGTTAGCCATCTGTATGTCTTCTTTGGAGAAATGTCTATTTAGTTCTTTGGCCCATTTTTTGATTGGGTTGTTTATTTTTCTGGAATTGAGCTGCAGGAGTTGCTTGTCACGTGTACACCCATGGTGCATGCATGTTGATGTATGGCAAAACCAATACAATATTGTAAAGTAAAAAATAAATAAATAAATATATATATATATATATATATATATATATATATATATAAAAGAAACTGAAATCAAATAAGAAGAAGTACATCTCCTTTTCCTGCTCTAGCCTTCCAGTCTCCATCTAGCACTCCCTACTGACAAAGCCTAAAATGCATCCAGCTGGCAAAGGAGATAGAGCTTTACAGACCCAGCCCCAAACCCAGCATCACAAAGCAAGTAGGTGTGAATCTGAGACCCAATAGCCTAACAATAGAAACATAAGGGAGTAGAAAATATGAATTTATAATTTACCGAATGACTATCCATAGGTAGACTGTGTGATTGTACTCACATGTGTGAGTGTATGGATAAAATAACCATCTCTGAATATATGTCATATTTGCTGGAGGCTCCTCATTTCTAATAGTTGTATCTAATATTTGCTAGGAGGTTGCCAGGTATGAGGCAAGTACTAAGCTCTCCATATCAATGATCTAATCTAGCACTTCTAAAAACACAACTGTAGATGCCAAAAGAATTTTAATTTTAAAGATGTGGAAATTAAGGTAAATGTTAAGTAGCTTGCTTATGATGCTCAGAAAGTAGCGGATCTAAGACTATAGTGACCATAAAGTTCATGTGTAGTCTCTGCATTGTGTGCGTGCAGGGCTAAGTCGCTTCAGTCGTGTCCGACTCTGTGACCCCATGGACTATTGTCTGCCATGCTCCTCTGTCCAAGGGATTCTCCAAGCAAGAGTACTGGAGTGGGTTGCCATGCCCTCCTCCAGGGGATCTTCCTCACCCAGAGATCGAACCCACATCTCCTGCGTCATCTGAATTGCAGGCGGATTTTTTACCGCTGAACCACTGGGGCAGTCCAATCTTTGCATCAGCTCTTAGCCACTGGACACCATAACAAAAAAGTCTTCCATCTTCTCTCCTCCCACTAATATTGTCAAGATCTCATCCAGCAAAGGGGCTAACAGATCCTCGATGCTTTCTGCTCAGATGCACTGTACAACTCCAACCCCAGTAATAACACAGTAATAATTCATAGTATTAAAGCACATACACACAACCACAAAACCAAAGGAAAAGCAGAAAAGAGTGCCAGCCTTCCAGTGTAATATTGTAATATTATATTATTAATATTATATAAGTATATTATATTATGTAATTATATATTATATTGTGTAATTATATATTATGTAATTATATATTAACGTAATATTAATATGCATATAGTAAAGTTATGATGTAGAAATACATGGACTAACATGGAAAGATAATAATAGCTAACATTTAACAAGAGGTTCTCATGTACTGGGCACTGTAGTATGAGCTTTTTTGTATTAACATATTTAATTCTCACAACTCTGTGCAGTAGATTCCATCATTATTCTGTTCATTTTAAGATGAGGAAATTGAGGCACCAGAGAGGTTATATAACTTGTCCCAGGTAGTATTACTAATGGGCTTCCCTTGTGGCCCAGCTGGCAAAGAATCTGCCTGCAATGTGGGAGACCTGGGTTCAGTCCCTGGGTTGGGAAGATCCCCTGGAGAAGGGAAAGGCTACCCACTCCAGTATTCTGGCCTGGAGAATTCCATGGACTGTATAGTCCATGTGGTTGCAAAGAGTCAGACATGACTGAACGACTGAGTGAAAGTGTTCACTTTCACTTTCAAGCTAGTCATTGATCAAGTCAGTATTTGAAACAAAGTAGTCAGGGTGCAGAGCACATAATGTTGACACCACAGTATTCTGACTGTTAACAAAGTGTAAAAATCTTCATTACATACTATTCACTAAAAAGAAATCAGGTTACAGGTTAGTGTGTATAGTATTTTGCCACATATCTATGTTTTAGACCACAAGGGAAAGTCTGGAAGTGTTTATAATAAAATATTAACACTGGTTATCTCAGGGCAGTAGTTTGATATTTTGCTTTCTTATTTTTAAATAACTGTATGTTATGTTTTTTCTACAATAAACATGTTCATTTCTAAAAAGTATTTTAAGAATTTTTTTAAAGAAATAAGTGTCATTTCAGGGGAAATTATCTGACAATTTGAAAATCTTTCCAGTATTCTGGGTGGCTAAGAAAAATAAATTTAGATGGGTACAACAGAAAAGGGATTCAACAGCATCAACTTCTTCCTGGCAAGGTGATAAAATATTCCCTGACAATCATCCAAGAGTCAAGTCCCAAGCATTGTTTTAAGAGGGTTCCCTTCGCCACTGCACTGTAAGGAGGGTTTGCAAATTTACAGAACATAAGCGTAGTTATGCCTCTTTGAAACTCATGCCGCCTAGATTCTAATCAAGATGACTTGATCCCTCTGAACGCCTGACATTTGCGTGCTGGTAGTATTGTTGTGGTAGCTATGATGTTATCCCTTTGCATCGAGAGTATTCTCTCCAATTTCCCCAAGCCATGTGTTGCCTTGGAAACATCATGATTCTTATAGAGATCTAAGCAAAGGGAAATAATAAAAATAATAAAATCTTACAGTTGAAGTCTATCTTTCATGCCACCAAGGCGCGTTGCTAAACCTTTCCTCTAGATAAAAAAAGCAGACAGAAAGAGTGGCGGCTCATACCATGTGTCACTCTGATAATTAACAATTAGAAAAAACACACTGAAGGCTGCTCTCCAGATAATTCAGGTCAAAGTAGTTTTCCACCTGAATTAAGCGGATTGCCAAGGCCAACGATTTCATAAACAGGAAGATTTAGTCCCATCTCTAAAGACACTGGCATGAAAGAGGCCCCTGAGCTGGGAAGCGACAAAGCCTCTTGCCATCGCGGCATCAATTCACGTGAGAGGAAGGTCTGACGTAATCCCAGGAACCTTCCCTTTGGAGCAGCAGTTAGCGATCTTCTCTGTCAAGGGCCAGATAGTAAACGTGGTTCAGCTTTGCAGGCTATATGGTTATTTGTCTCAACTGCTCAGCTACCGCTGTGAGATAAAAGCAGCCGTAGATAATAAGGGAAGGAATGAGCATGGCTGTGTTCCAATAAAACTTTATTTCTAAAAACAGCTTGTAGGGGCTTCCCTGGCGGCTCAGTGAGAAAGAATCCACCTGCCAATTCAGAAGACACGGGTTTGATTCCTGATCCGTGAGGACCCCACATGCCGCGGGGCAGCTAAGTCCCTGCATCACAACTGTTGAGCCTGCGCTCTAGAGCCCAGGAGCCCCAACCACTGAGCCCACGTGCTGCAGCTACTGAAGTCTGTGTGCCCTTGAGCCTGTGCATCTCAGCAAGAGAGGCCACTGCAATGAGAAGCTCGTGCACTGCAACTAGAGCGTGACCCCTGCCAGACACAGCTACGGAAAAGCCCTTGCAGCGACCGAGACCCAGTACAGCCAAAAACAAAATAAATAAGGAAATAAAAGCAGGTGGTGGGCTAGGTTTGACCCACGGGCCGTAGTTCGCAGACCCTTGCTCTAAAGTGTAGCCTGAGAATCCTCAAGTGCCTCTGCAAGAGTCAAGGATCTCCACTCAGGAGAACTGGAAAGTTGGCCAACTTGTTCTCAAACTCACTTATTATTAATAGACATGGGTTTCATTCCTTCAGTGAGTCAGGCTCTGGCTGAAACCTTGTGAAACAGAAGTAGAAAAGCAAATTAAGTCATTTGAGAGAGGAGGACATCCTAAGCCAGTAAACAAAAAACAAACTTCCTGGTAACAATCAGTGACATAAAGATGACAAATATAGGGAATGTTTTCCTTGGTGGGAGAGGGGATGAGGAGGTCAGGGAAGGCCCCTGAGGCAGGTGCTTCTGAGCTCGCATTGGAATGAAGAGAAGCAGCTGTGAATGCGTCGACCTGGGCAAAAAGCAGGCTAGCAGGTGGAGACATGGCGAACACAAATCCCAGGGGCAGGAACAGGCTTCGTGGTTTGAGGAACAGAAAGGCCTGTCTAGTTGGAACATAATGAACAGGGGAGAGTATGGTCTGAGATGAGGCTGAAGACGTGGTCCAGGGTGGAGGCAGGCAGGGCCTTCTGAACCACACGGCCTCACCCTGACCTCACCTTCTGCCACCATCCAGCAGTCCTGGCTCTCACTGTAACCTCCCCTGGGCACTCCCAGGCCCTGGACCGTCCTCAGTTCCCCTGATTCCATCAGGTATGGCTAGTCCTGGAGGTATTCTAAAGGTAGATGGAACAGGTCCCTCTTCCAAGAGGAAAAAAAAAAAGAAACTTTTCACTGAAGCCAACAGAAAACAGATTAAGGTAAATTCAGGCAACTAAGAGATTTTAGGCACCTGATCAGTCTTCTTAGCATCCCTCTTTCTTAAAATCAGTGCTCAGACCAAGGAGAATAAGAAGTGACTGGCTGGATACTTCAGGGCTATGTTCAAAAGAAAAAAGGACTCCTTAACTTCTTCAGGTCTGTCAAGGACAATAATCTTCAAACTAGAAAACATAGAATACACATGTTTAGAAAGACACTGAAACACAAGGCAACGAGAACTAGCAAGACAGTCTTAAGCTATTTTGGATGAATTAGCCAAGCCCACACCTATAAATCCAGGGTGGGAGGCATCTCTGGGACTAGCGTGATAATGAACTGGAATCTGTGGGACCAAGAGAGGAGCCAGAAAAGGTAATGGTGCTCTTTTCAGAAAAGCTAAAGAGGCATATTTCCAAAAGCCACAACCCATGATCTGAATATCAGTCCCTAGAAAACTCCTATAAGGAATAAACAAATAATAACATTTCATGAGCAAGAGGGAAACGGTGAACATGACAACCAGCATGGGTTGCTAGGAACAAAGCTCACAGGGTCACCCTCATTTCTTGCTTTGATAGGATCCTTACATTCAACAAATGTTTATTATGCAACAACTACGTTCTCATACCAGGGCTAGGGCAGTGCACAAGACAGACACAGTGTGTGTGTACTTGTGTGGGGGTCTTTAGGAATATGCCACGGGCTCTCCCCTTGATCCTATTCTGTTCAACATCACTAAGTAGTGAACATATGAAAGCCATGACTATCAACCTGTGCATCACACAGATCAGATCAGATCAGATCAGATCAGTCGCTCAGTCGTGTCCGACTCTTCGCAACCCCATGGACCGCAGCATGCCAGCTCCCTGTCCATCACCAGCTCCCGGAGGTCACCCAGACTCACACCCATCAAGTCAGTGACGCCATCCAGCCATCTCATCCTCTGTCGTCCCCTTCTCCTCCTGCCCTCAATCCCTCCCAGCATCAGAGTCCTCTCCAATGAGTCAACTCTTCGCATGAGGTGGCCAAAATACTGGAGTTTCAGCTTTAGCATCATTCCTTCCAAAGAAATTCCAGGAATGATCACACAAGGGAGTCTCAAATGGGCTGAAACTAATGAAAAGAAATTGAATATGAATAAATGTTTAACACAGCACAACTCTACTAGCGCAGGTTGTAGACTTCTAGTTAAAAGTTGTCAATGGATCACAGACACATCTCCTTTCCCTCTCAAGCAAAGAGAATGGGGAACAGAGCATCAGTGAATGAGAGATTTCAACAAATTTTAAGAAGAAAAACTTGTGAAAGAGTGATGAATGTTGTGGCAGGGAAAAGAAAGGCACAAATTAAAATGCTTGTAGCGACTTCCCTGGTGGTCCAGTGGTTAAGACTTCGCCTTCCGATGCAGGGGGTGTGGGTTCAATACCTGGTCAGGAAACTAAGATCCCACATGCCTCGTGGCCAAAAATCCAAAAATATAAAACAGAAGCAATATTACAACAAATTCAATAAAAAGTTTTAAAATAGTTCATATCAAAAAATCTAAAAAAAAAACTCAAGAAATAAAATGTTTGCAGAGGAGGCAAAGGCAAAAAGATTTCAGTTTGCCTTCCAGAACCTTGGAGATGCTCAAGACTTGACCCAAACTGCCAAGGAGAAGGGCAGGGGCAGTATAGAGCTGCAGGCTATCTGTATCGGAACTCTGGGATCCCTAGTCTTTCTTTCCCACCAGATACACGGAACACCAGATGGCTCTGGTGGAAAAGAACCCACCTGCCAACACAAGGGAGAAGGCAATGGCACCCCACTCCAGCACTCTTGCCTGGAAAATCCCATGGATGGAGGAGCCTGGTAGGCTGCAGTCCATGGGGTCGCTAAGAGTCAGACATGACTGAGCGACTTCACTTTTCCTTTTCACTTTCATGCATTGGAGAAGCAAATGGCAACCCACTCCAGTGTTCTTGCCTGGAGAATCCCAAGGACGGGGGAGCCTGGTGGGCTTCCGTCTCTGGGGTCGCACAGAGTCGGACACGACTGAAGCAACTTAGCAGCAGCAGCAGCAGCCAACACAAGAGATACAGGAGACACAGCTTCGATCCCTGGGTGGGGAAGATCTCCTGGAGAAGGAAATGGCAATCCACTTTAGTATTCTTGCCCGGGAAATCCCATGGACAGAGGAGCCTGGCGGGCTACAGTCCATAGGGTCACAAAGAGTCAGACACAACTGAAGTGACTTAGCACACACGCAGCACGCAGAACACCAGCAACTAGATAAGCACACAGCCCTCACACATCACCACCCTTCCCCGGGGAGGATATCAGGAGATTCTTCTCTAGATAATCTGAACAGTCCCAAAGAAAAGACTGTCACATCCTGATATTTGGCTTTTCCCCATGTGCCACCTCCCACCCCATCACAGGAGTGAAATCTGCCAAATGACAAACCCCTATATTCATACTCATACACAGAGCCCCCCCATCAGCTTTTTAATCCTATTATTAGATAGGAATGGACCACCCTACCAGGATCTCTGATGAAAATTATCGATGCGAAGAGAGGCCAAATTCAATCAATAGAAAAAAGAAAACATCAATATAACATAGGAAGTAAAGACTCAGTTAAAAAAATAAAAGTACAACCAGTCAGTTCCCTGGCGGGGAAAAGAAAAAAAAGACATTGCATACAAAAAAATAAGAGATTTTAGAAAAGAGGTAATCATAAGATTTTGAAAGTATACATAAATTAGTGATAGTCTACATAAATAAATGATGGAGTTGGAAGAAAAAAATTACAGGATCTTATATGAGGTAGAAAAAAAGAAAAGGGACTGAAAATATAGAGACAGTATATAAGATCCAACATACGAAGCAGGAAGCCCAATATTCACCTGCTGAGGAATCCAGAAAAAGAGAACAGAGAAAAAAAGAAGGAAGAAATATGAATGAATGAATGAGTCTCCAGGTTGAAGGACCCATTGTGCGCCCAGCACAATGAGTGACGAACGTTCTCATTAAGACTTCATGTGCTGAAATTCTGAACCCTAAGGATAAAGAGAAAACCCAAAATGTGTCAGAAAGAAAAAGGGATTACTTAGAAAATTCCAGCAGCAGACTGACAAAGGACTTCTCAAGAATATAGTATACTACTGCAACAGTGCTTCTCAAAATATGGGGTGAAGGACTTTATTTCAATCTGTCATTGGACTGCCACTTTTATAAAATCTAGTGGAAAAGAGCCAGTAGGAAAAAGAAATTCAAAAAAGACATACAAACTAAAATCCACCAACACTTATTACCAGCTTCAATAAACATATAAAGATACAGTCAAATCAGTATAAATGTTTTGGAATGCTTACTTTCAATTTCTGCATTCATTTCATCCCAGATGAATGACAAATAATTTTCAGAATGACACTGGTACACAGATCCCACTTTAAGTAGCAAAGCAGTAGAAGAAATGCATTTAAGATTTGAGGTGTCAGCCCAGAAGTGAGCCCCAAGCTATCAATCATGATGAGAGCAGAATAATGAAATATTGAGATTTGTAAAAGTGAAGATAATTTATCTCCCTGACTCCTTTTCCAGGAAGTACTATGAGATGTTCAAGCAAAACGAAACAAGTAAATCAGAAAAGTTTAAGACAAGTCCAATCAAGAGGAATGAAACGATGGAGTCCCCGTCCCTCCATTCAACCTGGACCTCTGATGGGAGAGGTCCCCTTGTGACACACTCCTCCCTGTCTTTGAACAGGTATCTCCTGCAGCCTCTCACTTTTAAACGCACAGGTGTATCCCTGCAACAGGGCTGACATACATGTGCACTCGTCAGAAAAATTACCACAACCAGGCAAAGAAAGTGCCACAAAAAAGGAAAGACTTGGCTCCTCCCACGTCTCTGCTGGGCCTCTCCTATCTGCGTGAGTCCACCTAGGGGTTCCAGTGGGCCCCATCCCTCCCGCTATAATCCTGATTTCCCTTTGAGATTGTCAGAGGACATCCACAGAAAGGGAATGAGGTTCCTAGCTTGGAGTCTGCTCTTTTCTAATGTCTGCTGAGGCCTGTTTCACTCTTTTCTTTCCACTCTTGGAGAACAATGAAAAACCTAAAATATTTGCATTCCGTTCAAATATCCCTGCTGCTAAAATCATTTTCTGGTGTGCTTTTTGAGCAAGAAGGGGGGACCAAATTAATTCCTTGGCAACAAAAATCTAATTAATCAAAAACTGTTCCTAGTCATTCAGAGCCTCTGCAGCCCAGGGAAACAGCAGCCAAAAGAGACAGGAACACTGAGCTTGGCAGTCCAAACAATCAGGTACTTCTTAAGACATCGATTTTTATGAATGTGCCAGTGGCTGCAGGGGTAGCATAAGAATATGAGCAGGAGCTTTGGGGTAGTCTGAGCTGTGCTCGGATCCCAGCTCTGCTACTGCCCACTGCATAACCTTAAGCAAGGTACTTTGTCCCTTCAGTCCTCAGTTTTCCCGTCTGTAAAATGAGGATGATAATAATCTCCTAAGGTCAGTGAGTGGTTGATTGACACGATGTCAATCAACTTTATAGTGTTTGTCATGTGGAAAATACCAGGTGTGGATGATGGTTTATTAGCACCAAGCACTATTGCTACTCTCTGGGTTATAAGTTTTCAGAAATCTGTTTTTTCAGCTTTTTCAAAAGCTGTTTTTAAATAGTTTCAACTAAATGTGTTCCATTTTCAGAAATACATACTAAAGAATAAGAGCTGTCTGAAAACAATTATCTGTTAGAATGTTCAGCATGCTGTTAGCTCTAACAGAAAAAAGGAACCTCTATAAATTCCTAAACTTATTTTACAAATTGGTAAAATAAATTATGGTACGCCAATAAAATGACTAATCACTCTTTCAAGTGAATGTCAAAGGAAAATGTTTATTGATGAAAATATGAGGTGGGGCTGGCAAAGTGTAGGAAATCAGTTACCAGTTTATAAAGTATAAGCTGTATCTATTTTGTTTAAAATACTTTCTACCTTTGTGTATATATACATATATTATATATATATATATATATATATACACATATATATAAATATTTCTGGAATTATGACCAGAAATTTTTTGAGCATTTATTTTCTCCTTTTGAGTCTCTGTATTTTTTTAATTTAAATTTACTTATTTTAATTGGAGGCTAATTACTTTACAATATTGTATTGGTTCTGCCATACATCAACATGAATCCGCCATGGGGGCTTAGCTGCTCGACGGCCTGTGGAATCTCCCTGACAAGGGATCGAACCCATGTTCCCCACACTGACAGGCCTGCCAGTGCAGGGAAATGGGTTCGATCTGCCTGCCAGTGTGGGGGACACGGGTTCGATCCCTTGTCAGGGAGATTCCACGGGCCGTCAAGCAGCTAAGCCTATGCACAACTACTGAGCCAGAGCTCTAGGGTCCGCATGCAGTAGCTGCTGAACCTGTAGACTGCAACTCCTGAGACCTGGGCGCCCTAGAGCCCGTGCTCCACAGCAAGAGAAGCCACCACGATGAGAAGCCCGTGCTCTACAGTGAGGAGCAGTCCCCGCTCACTGCAACTAGAGAAAGCCCACACGCAGCAACGAAGACCCAGTGCAACCAAAAATAAATTAATTAATTAATTAAAAGGTGAAACCTGGCTTCTTTGGGGGAAACCCCAGCTGCTTGTCTTCCTACATGACAGCACGTGGCTGTGGCTGAGAGCGGGCCTGCACACTTTGGAAACGGGCAAGCATCTGAGTTCTCCAGTCCCTACCAAGCCTGCTTTACCCATGGATGATATCTGTCTGGCCGCTGAAATATTTGGCTTTTCAACCTCTGCCTTCAAGGCAGCAAAGAAGACTGGGTCAGAAGGGAGCCTGGAGAACCCCCAAATATTCTATAAGCAACTGCCTTCTCTACTTGTGTTGGACTGCAGTCCTGATGCTAGTGTCTGCATTGGCAAAGAGTGCTGCCTCATGGGTTGAGGGAACTTCCTCTCTCGCTGACATCCACCCACTTAATTATCCGAGTTCTGAAAGGCCCAGTGATCAGTCAACTGCTGCAAAGTTAAGTTTTGGGCCAAGAATTTTCTCTATCCTTCACCTCAGTGGGTGGTTAGAAGCTCTGACTCAAAAGAGTAACCACAGAATTTTACACAGCTCTGTGTAGTTTGCAAAAGAAAGTGAAAGTCACTCAGTTGTGTCTGACTTTTTGCAACCCTCATGGATCCATGGAATTTTCCAGGCCAGAATACTGGAGTGGGTAGCCATTCCCTTCTCCAGGGGATCTTCCCAACCCAGGGATCGAACCCAGGTCTCCTACATTGCAGGCAGATTCTTTACCATCTGAGTCACCAGGGAAGCCCCAGTTTGCAAAAGTCTCTTCTATCCAGGGTCTCCTTAATCTTCACAAGAGCCCTTGGTGGGGAGAAAGGTCATGCTATTTCCCCATCTTACAGATGAAGAAAGTGAGATGAGGCTGAGAGGTGAAGATCTTAACCCAGGTCTCTTAATACTTAACACCACGCCCTTGCTATTGAGGTCGGCTGACAGTCCAAAGTTCCCTCCGCAGCAACTCTCACTGGCAGCACATCATACCACAAGACAAAAACAGAGGTGTGATTTTTCACAGAATTTAGGCTCCGTTTGGGCAGCTACAAACAAAATCAGACTTGCTTTGTGGTCAAGATAGGAAGAAAGGAGGGGCCTGGAAGGAAAGTGGGAGGAAGCAAAGGAAGAAAGACAGACAAGCAAGAAAAAGCACACATGGGCAAAAGATCATACTCAAGTCTTACCCACACTATCCCTACAACTATTCAAGCCTAAACTAGTCCCATGACAAACCTCAAGATCATGGTTTCAGTGTCCCCGTCACCTCCATGCAGTCCATGGAAAGTTCAACGGGGGAAAAACAAACTAACAAACAGCTTTTGAGCCTAGCCAGGCAAAGCAGAAGGGTGATAGTCTCCTAAGAGTCCAAGGTTCTGATGGAAGTTTGTGTTTTGAGCTTTCTTCCAGAGGCTCCCACAAGGCATGAGCAGGTGCCCATAATGAAATGGCATCCTGGTGAATCTCCGGTTGAAGAAACAAAGCCTGAAGCAAAACATCTATGAAATGGAACGTTTCGGCCACAGAGGTAAAAGAGAAAGCAGTAAACAGGAAATGAGAAGAATAATAACAAAACCCCTCAAAACAGCTTGATTTGGATATTCTGGATTTATTCATTTAACTCAACAAACACTTCCCCTGTGTGTCTACATGGGCTTTGTCGACTAAGCTTACAGAGATGAAGACAAGGTCAGCCCTGGCGAGGTCACCATTGCAAGGATGTGTTCCTTCCAGTTGCTTCATGTGGCTAATTATATTTTTTCTAACATTTCCTTTCCAAACCTTGCAGTCTTCCATCAAAAAGTAGAGTCTATTTCTTCTCCCTTTGGGTCCAGAGGGGCCTTTGTGACAGCCTTGACAAGTAGAATCCTGCAGAACTGATACTGCCCATTCTTGGGGGTAGGTCATAAAAACTGCTGTGACTTCATCCTGGTTCTCCATCTCTTTTTTGGCCCCTCACTCATGGGTTGGGGTGGGGGCAATGCCACCATGTTGTGACGAAACCCAAACTAGTCCTTGGGGACAGAGGTCATAGAGAGGCCCATGTGGAGGGGAACTGAGGCCCCTAGTCCATGGGGGCAGAGGTCATGGAGAGGCCACGTGGAGCGGAACTGAGGCCCCCAGCCTCAAGCCAGCCTCAGTTGGCAGATGTGGGAATGAACAAGCCTTCCAATGAGAACACCCCCCCAGCCTGCAAGTCTTCCAGCTGAGGTTCTGGTCACCGTGGAGCAGAAATAAGCCATCCCTGAGGTATCTTCTTTGAATTTATACGTGAGTCCAATAAATGGTTGTATTATGCCACTATGACAAACCTAGACACCATATTAAAAAGCAGAGACGCTACTTTGCTGACAAAGGTCTGTCTAATCAAAGCTATGATTTTTCCAGTAGTTGTGTATGGATGGGAGAGTTGGACCATGAGGAAAGCTGAGCGCTGAAGAACTGATGCTTTTGAACTGTGGTGTTGAAGAGACTCTTGAGAATCCCTTGGACTGCAAGGAGATCAAACCAGTCAATCCTAAAGGAAATCAACCCTGAATATTCATTAGAAGGACTGATGCTGAAGCTGAAGCTCCAATACTTTGGCCACCTGTTGCAAAGAACTGACTCATTGGAAAAGACCCTGATGCTGGGAAGGATTGAAGGAAGGAGGAGAAGGTGACGACAGAGAATGAGACAGTTGGATGGCATCACTGACTCTATGGACATGAGTTTGAGCAAGCTCTGGGAGTTGGTGATAGACAGGGAAGCCTGGCATGCTGCAGTCCATGGGTTGAAGAGTCAGACATGACTGAGCAACTGAACTGAACTGATTATGCCACTATGTTTTGGAGAAATCTGTTACACCATCATAATAACTGGAATACCTTAGTCTACTGAGCAGAATTTGGGTTTTTAGAGCCAGGCAGACCTGTTTTTAAATCCCCACCCTACCCTTTCCCAGCTGTGAGAAGCTGCTAGTTACTTAATCAGTCTGAGCCTCACTTTTCTCCCTGTAGAATGGGAATAACATCTACCTCATGTGGATGCTTCAAGGCATAAATGCCCCCATGTGTATATAAAGAAACTATTCCATGGGCAAAAGGGAAATTGCTGTGAGCAGATTGGGCATAGGTGTCACTATGGGGGCTCAGTGGAGGAGGAAATGGCTACCCACTCCAGTACTCTTGCCTGGAGAATCCCAAGGACAGAGGAGCACAGAGAGTCGCACAGAGTCAGACACAACTGAGTGACTCAGCAACAGCAGCAGTATGTGGGCTAAAGGTGTCTGAGGAGCATTCTCGAAAGATGAGATGTGCACGGCCCCGAACAATTGGGACCATAGGAGAGAAAATACAAAGCTCCCATGTGGACCCAGAAAGTGACCTCTCTGGAGCACCCCCAATGTGAGCAGGTCTGGATGGGCCTGCCTGGGTGCCTGCCCCCACACCCCTGCAGCCTCGATCCAGTGGCTACCTGACAGTCATCCGGAGCTTCGGCTTCTCTCTGGAAACAATTCTGGCCTAAGCCAGGGGAAGAGGAATTTAGATGGCCCACTTGCTGCCTACTCTGTCCGGCCTCCTCAGTAGACAGCTAATAAAGTCAGATGCTGAGAATCCTGAAAAATTCCTGGCAACTGCATAGTGCTTCTCCACATCCTTGCCCTCCCGCTTGCTCCTGCCCTGAGTTTCGTCCCACTTTTATCTCAATACCTGCTCTTTGCATTTGTAGAAGGATCTCAGTTTTCCCAGCTTGAACTTAAATGCTCTCTGAGGACTCTGGTTCCTTCCCATTTCCTAGTTCTTTCTGCTCAACTCCCACTCAACACATGCCTAACCATACTAATAAAGAGTAGCTACCATTGGTGGACCTTCCATGCCAGGCCCTTCCTCACATGGAAACCTCCAACAATCCTCCAAGGTTGGTACCATTGGTCCCATTTAAGATGAAATACATGCCCCTTGGAGAAATCAAATTACTAGTCCAAGAGTACAAACTCACTTTACCAACAAACTAGTAGTCAAGGCTCTGGGACCCCTAAGGTCTGCATATTCTTCACCTTGACACCATTCTTGGCCTTTGGGGCATGCACACACCCACCCCACAGCCTGCAGTCACATCAGGTCATTCCCCACTGCCTGCCTCTTGCTTCTAGCCTGGAGTCCTTCCCTGAGATTCCACAGGCAGCTATCTGGACACAGATCTCTCCACTGCTGCCTGGTCCCCACCCAGCAGGCAGGACACCCCTCTCCCCTATAGCCAGGCTACCTGGGATGAGGCAGGTCCTGGAAGTGGATCAACTAAAGGTGATAGGAAGAAGATGGGTTGGGATAAGGGAACAGAGGATGTAAAGGTAGTTCCTGAGGGCACTTTCCCAGCCCTGGCATTCCCTGGGAAGTCACTATGGGGCTCCCATAGTCAGGCCAAACCACGGGTGAGGCTCCAGCCTAGAAACTCTCAGAACCACCTTTCCTGGGGTGGAGAATGACAGTCTGCCTGTTTCTCCAGACAGTCCTTCTCATTTATTGCCACCAACTACCAAAGCAGTTGTCAAGCAGTTTATTGGAAACTGTCCCCCTCATCCAACTAAGCTGAAAGGAAATTACCTCCAACCATCAATAATCTGGGTCAACTTGACACAGTCAACATGGTAGGTGCTCAGAAATTATTCAGTCGCATGCATGGATGAACACACTGAACTGTAAGCCTCACGAGGACGGACTCCAAGTCCGCTTTGCCCACCACTGTACTCACAGTTGGAGGATAGGGATTATTATAATCCAGGAGTGAGCACCTAGGTCTCAGGGGTGGCAGAAGGAAGGGGCAGATGAAAAAGATCCAAGAAGGAAAAAAATGGATGGACCAGATGACAGATTTGGAATGGAAGGTGGAGGGAGGAGAGAGACCAGGCTGTTCCTGAGTTCAGAGCCTGGGACACCAGAAGGTTCAAAAGGCTCTGGCTCATCAGGTAGCAGAGGATGGGCGATGCTGATCGGAGGGGCCCAGCGCAAGAGCTCAGCATGTGGTTGTGGTAGGAGGGCAGGGAAGGCATGCTGAGCCTGAGAGACCAGAAGGATGGCCACAGGAAACTGTGCAGCAGGTAGCTGGCAACACAGAAGCCATCCTTCAGTGAGTCATCTGCAGAAGTGATCACTGAGGCTAGGGGAGGAAGTCACCTGGGAGGAGGTGAACACCAAGGAGCAAGCTTCCTGGCCAGGAGAGCACCACATTCAGCTAAGGGAAGGGCCTCCCCTGTGAGTGCCTGGTCTGGCATGATGTATTTGAGGGCAGTCAACCCGCCCCAGGGGTGTAAGGTTTCCTACTAAAGCTACAGGGACACCAAGACCACAGGAGCAAGATCAGGGAGTAGAGGGAGGGGAGATGGAAAGCTAATCACATCATAAAAGCCAGGCTGCTACGGCTAAGTCACTTCAGTCGTGTCCGACTGTGCGACCCCATAGACAGCAGCCTACCAGGCTTCCCCGTCCCTGGGATTCTCCAGGCAAGAACACTGGAGTGGTTTGCCATTTCCTTCTCCAATGCATGAAAGTGAAAAGTGAAAGTGAAGTCGCTCAGTCGTGTCCGACCCTCAGCGACCCCATGGACTGCAGCCTACCAGGCTCCTCCGTCCATGGGATTTTCCAGGCAAGAGTACTGGAGTGGGGTGACATTGTCTTCTCTGATAAAAGCCAAAATCCAGATCAAAACAGATGAAGCCAGGAGTCTGGGAAGGGAAGGCGAGAGAGCCAGCTTAGGGAACGAGACGGCAGCAAGGAAAGGGCTGGCTGATCACCCAGGAGAGAGGGGCTCACAACACAAGAACAGGCATGTGGGCTCCACAGGAAGAGCCAGGACCAGGGAGATAAACCAGAGGGAGGGGGATGCAGATTTCAGTGCAGCAGCAAATATTTTTTCATATCCAAAGATGTGACAGAGTAACTGGAAAGGTATATATTTCCCATCACTGGGGCTTATTTGACCCCAGGCTGGATGCCTCCTGGAAGGGACATGCAGAGCACACAGAAGCTTCACCTGGGGCACTGGACCAAAGAACTTTTAGGGTCCATTCCACCCTGAGACACCAATTCTCACCAATGACCCTTGGGGACCCCATGGACCATAGGCCGCCAGGCTCCTCTGTCATTCAAATTCTCCAGGCAAGAATACTGGAGTAGCATTTCCCTTCTCCATGGACATCCATGGAATTTCCCAGGCCAGGATACTGGAGTGGGTAGCCTCTCCCTTCTCCAGGGGATCCTCCCAACCCAGGGATTGAACCGAGGTCGCCCACATTGCAGGTAGATTCTTTACTATCTGAACCAGCAGGGAAGCCCCTCTTCAGCCTGTCACCCTTCACTAATATTCAGCACTACCTTATCATTAGCTGAGATTTTCTTCTTCGTTTACTAGTTAATAACTTCTTCCCCCATATCTTCATTTACTGCATAACAAACTGTCCCTAAACTCAGCAGCTTAAGAACAGCATTTACCCTCTCAGTTTCTGTAGCTCAAGAATCCAGGGGCAGCAGGGTCCTCTGGCTCTGAGCGTCCCTGGCTGCAATCAAGGTACTGGCTGGGGCTGCAGACTCCTCAAGGCTCAGTAGGGTGGGTCCACTTTCTGGCTCCATATGCACCTGCTGGCAGGACTCAGTTGCTCACTGTGAGAGCCTGAGGCCTCAGCTTCTGAGAAGCTGCTAGCTGGAGTCCACCCTCATTTCCTGCAGTGGAGTCTCTCCATAGAGCATCTCATGGCATTGATGGCTCCCTTCACTGGAGTGAGCAAGAGAGTGACTGAGACAGAGAGAGAGCGCTAGCAAGATGGAAGTTAGTCTTCTGTGACCTAATCAGAAGTGACATCCCACCACTTTGGCTGTGTTCCCTTTCTTCGAAGTGAGTTGCTAGGCCAGCCACACTGAAGAAGAGTCGGGCATCACACAGGGCTGGGACCAGCAGGAGTCACAGTTGCCATCCCAGGGCTGAGGTCCATGACAGCAAGTACTTCATCTGTTCTGTTCACCTCCCTACCCTAGGGACTGAGGCATAGTAGATACTGAACATATATATTTGAATGAATGAACAAGGTATACTCCAAGCTCTGTGTACCCCCAGCACTGCACTATAGAATGCATACTCATTAAATGAATGGATGAATGAATGATCTGAATGTCCCTTGGTGAACACTATCACTATTAAAAATAAATTTAATAGACTGAGTGGCTTAGAGGGTACCATGAACAATTAGGATTTTTCAGTCCTGCTGCTGCTGCTGCTAAGTCACATCAGTCGTGTCCAACTCTGTACGACCCCATAGACGGCAGCCCACCAGGCTCCCCCGTCCCTGGGATTCTCCAGGCAAGAACACTGGAGGGGGTTGCCATTTCCTTCTCCAATGCGTGAAAGTGAAAAGTGAAAGAGAAGTCGCTCGGTCGTGTCCGACTCTTAGTGACCCCATGGACTGCAGCCCACCAGGCTCCTCCTCCTGCAGCTCCATAGGATTTTCCAGGCAAGAGTACTAATTGTCCATAAATCCTGTTTCCTAACCATGTGTCTATGAGGCCATCTTGAAGATGCTTAAATAACCTAGGAATCTCTCCAGAAGGTACGTGGCAAGAGAGTCCACTGCTGGTAGAGAAGGGACAGAAGGCTGACCTTGATCCTCTTGCCAATTCGGGGGAGGAGCTCAGGAGAGTTTAAATTTGCATAATTATTTCCTCTTCGCTGAACTCCCCTCACAGCTGGGGCTGATCTCCTGGAGATGCTTTTCCAAATGACAAGTACCTTGTCAACAAGATCAGATCCATCCACCAGGCTCACTGATTGGCAGGCCTATTAAATCACAAAGAACGCCCCAAATGAGCGACTTTGGGGACCTGCAGGAGGAGGCTGGTAAGAACATGTTCTCCCTGCCCCCACCCCCACCACGGCTGTTAATTACGAAGGGGGGCCTCAATAAATTATATTGAAAACAGATGATCAACTAGAGCTGTGTTTACTAAAGAAATAACCGATGGCATGATGCCAGCACGGATGAATCTCACTGTAATCAGTGTATTTATTTTGCCCAAAAAATGCCTGTCTGGGCTTCTTTTTAAGCCTGATAAACTCATTATGCTAAGTTCCAGCCTCCACAGAACTAAGGCTTTTCTACATGTTAATTCATTTTACCAAATAATTATTCTATTTGAAGGAATGCATGTCTCTATCATTGGATAATTGGGAGGGTTATTCCATGTGATTAACAGGAATTATAAACAAATACTGAGAATATAATAAAGAGGGTCAGTAGGGAGGTAGGAAAGATTCTCCCATAATCTACCCTCTCTCTCCTTCTCCTTTCAGAGTTAGGGACTGCGGACTTGGAACAGGAGAGATTGTCTTTCTTTTCTTCCCAAGACCCAGTTCTGATACATAGCACACCTCTCTTTGGAGCTTTGAAATGTGTGTGTGTGTGTGTGTGTGTGTGTGTGTGTGTGTGTGTGTGTGTGTGTGTGTGTGCGCGTGCACACATGTGCATGTGCATATATGTGTGTGTGTGTGTGTAAAAGGAGAGAAAGGGAGAAATTGAGAGAGGAATTGGAGAGACAGAAAAAGATGGGAGCAAGAATTTGAAGGACGGGTTCTTCCAGGCCAGAGGCTCCCATCCCAAAATCCCAGCCTATCTTTTCCAGGTTGACCAGTGACGTTTTCACCAATCCTCAGCGAAATGAGATCTATCAAAACAATGTAGTAGCTTTCCTGAGCCAAAATGCACCCCAATTTTTAAAAATCCTAGGATCACCTTTCACACGATTGGAGTGTTCAGAACATCCTTTTGTGAAATAATGAGGATTGGTCATATTGTTCTCCCTCTCTGTACCTAGAAAATGAACAACTGGCCAACTCTAACATTTTGGGGCATTTTTCGTTTAGAAATTAACCAGTCTGTGAAACTCCAAAGTCCTAGAACCTCTGCTTTAAATCAGAGCCCTACAGCCTGGAGACTTCCAAATCTGATTTTTCTGGGATACTTCCTTGTTTATTAAGTAGTGAAACTGATTAACCTATATATTAATCCAGCAATTCAAAAATATCACTTGAGCACTGCTCTGTGCTATTCTTAGCACTGATGATAAAGGAGATGGTGTGTTTTAATAAATAATTACTCAATTTAGTTGAAGGAGTGTTAACCCTATAAATATGGAGGTTTGCTGTACGCGACTAAGGCAATGACTACAGTGCCTGGTTCAATGAAGTGTTTGCTGACTGAATGAAGGAATGGCTGTGAGGTAATAGATATAAAGGCCCTGATATCTGGTCCCATCACTACATGGGAAATAGATGGAGAAACAGTGGAAACAGTGTCAGACTTTATTTTTCTGGGCTCCAAAATCACTGCAGATGGTGACTGCAGCCATGAAATTAAAAGACATTTACTCCTTGGAAGGAAAGTTATGACCAACCTAGATAGCATATTCAAAAGCAGAGACATCACTTTGCCAACAAAGGTTCGCCTAGTCAAGGCTATGGTCTTTCCTGTGGTCATGTATGGATGTGAGAGCTGGACTGTGAAGAAGGCTGAGCGCCGAAGAATTGATGCTTTTGAACTGTGGTGTTGGAGAAGACTCTTGAGAGTCCCTTGGACTGCAAGGAGATCCAACCGGTCCATTCTGAAGGAGATCAGCCCTGGGATTTCTTTGGAGGGAATGATGCTAAAGCAGAAACTCCAGTATTTTGGCCACCTCATGCGAAGAGTTGACTCATTGGAAAAGACTCTGATGCTGGGAGGGATTGGGGGCAGGAGGAGAAGGGGACGACAGAGGATGAGATGGCTGGATGGCATCACTGACTCGATGGATGTGAGTCTGAGTGACCTCCGAGAGCTGGTGATGCATAGGGAGGCCTGGCGTGCTGCAGTTCATGGGGTCGCAAAGAGTCGGACACGACTGAGCGACTGATCTGATCTGATCTATTTCAATATTGTTGCTGTCATTGATTTCCGCCAGGAAATGGAATTTTGGCCCCACCAGGGCCAGATGGGAAGCCCTACAGTGCCTACAGGGAGCTACGTGAACATAGCACTCCAGACATGCTGGCCATTGGGGGCACCCTGGCTTCCCCTGCCTGCAGCCCCTAAACCCCTGCTCCCTGATCCCAGCCCTCTCCTGACCTTTCTCAGCCCTGCCCGACCTCACCTGCTCTGGTCTCCGGGTCCACTATCCAAACTCAGGGTTCTTCCTCCACTCTCCCTACCCACTAGAATCTTCTTCCGGGACCACAACACACTTGTCTGGGCAAAGGATGTGCAGGTTTGGGCTGCCTCTTGCCATGCATGCCTCGCTCCCAGGAACCCAGTGAAGCCCAAGTCCTGAGGCCTGGCAGGTGCCAGAGAGCTAGGCCAGGGACCACTGTTTCTCTTAGAAGCTTAAAGTTACCTGCCTTGAAGCTGCAGAGAAGTAAAAGCTTCCAGATGCATTCTTTCACTCAGCAAATAAATTTAATTTGTTCCTGATATACACCAGTCTTGGCATGAGGCACTGGGCATATAGCAATGAACAAGGAAGTGAAATACCTGCCCCCATGATGCTTGATTTCTGATAGACAGATACAAACACATAAATGATATACTGCCAGGGAGTGAGAAGTGTTATGAAGACAAAGCAGAACAGGCAGTAAGGTGGTAGAGAGGGCCTCTCTGGGGAGGTAATATTTGAGGCAGAAAGGCATTGCAGGCAGAGAGAACAGCAGGTGCCAAGGCCCTGGGCCCAAGCACACCGGAATGTTTTAGAAATGACAGTAGTAAGACCTGGATGGCTGCAGATTGGCAAGAGCAAGGAAAATGGATCACCAGTTCGCATGGCCCTGGTGGACAATTTCGAGGGCTGTGGATTTATTCTGAATATTTAGGGAATCAATAAGAAATTTTCTGATAAATCAAAAGCAAGGGAAGGCAGGAGCTGAAGCCTGTCCTGACCAACCAACCACACAGTCATAAAAGAGGCAGCCTGTCTTCAGAGAATGCCTTCCAGGCTTTACTTTTTCCTGTATTCTCCAGCCCCCACCTGACACCCTTCTCACTCACCCTGGTACAGTCTCTTGTGGCCTCTCATTGCCATTGCTCATGGGGTCACTGACCCATCAGCAACAATGCTGAAGTAGGGGATGGCCATCACCTGCCAAGCACCAAGCTATGTCTGAGGTGGGGTGCTCAGATAAACGTAGTCAAATGAAAGCCTGGTTTAGTAGAGACAGTACCAGACACGAGATCACAGGAGCTGGCTCTAGTTCAGCTGCGCCATTTAATAGCTGTGTGACCTTGCACAGGTTACTTAATCTCTCTGGGTTGTCTTTATCTTTTTTTAAATTAATTTTTAATGGAGTATAGCTGATTTACAATGTTGTGTAGCAAAGTGAAACGGTTATACATATATATATTGTTATACATATATATGTATATGTATATGTTATACATATACGGTTATATAGATGCTCTTTTTTAGATTCTCTTCCTATATAGGTCACTGCTGCTGCTGCTGCTGCTGCTAAGTCACTTCAGTCGTGTCCAACTCTGTGCGACCCCATAGACAGCAGCTCACTAGGCTCCCTGATCCCTGGGATTCTCCAGGCAAGAACACTTGAGTGGGTTGCCATTTCCTTCTCCAGTGCATGAAAGTGAAAAGTGAAAGTGAAGTCGCTCAGTTGTGTCCGACTCTTAGTGACCCAATGGACTGCAGCCTACCAGGCTCCTCCGTCCATGGGATTTTCCAGGCAAGAGTACTGGAGTGGGGTGCCATCGCCCTCTCCAATACAGAGTATTGAATACAGTTCCCTGTGGGTCTTTGTCTTTAAATGGCAATTGTAACTACTGCTCTGCTCACCTAATGTGGGGTGAGGATCCCACGTGACAGTGCTTCAGGTAAACTATAGGGCAATGTATACATGTCAGCTCCTCGTTATGATCATTCAACCCTGAGCCTGCCTGTAGGATCTCGCCCTGGCAGCTAAGTGCCTTCATACCATCCTTCCTGACTTCCCTGGGTCCTGGGCCCCAGGACTGTCTCACCTCCATTCGCTCCTCCAAACTTCCCAGACCTCACTGTATCTCAACTTCTAGGAATTAGTGACCTTTGAGATCCCAAAGGTCACAGGGAACATCTGTGACATGTTAGGGTCCTGCTGAGTGTCTCACATATTGACTGGTGTGCTAGGACCCCCTCCAGATACTCACCCCAACACCTCATCCACAGCCTCACCCGGACACTCCCCTCACCCACACACACACACACACATACAGAGTCAAGCAAGCCCTTGATCACACGCCTAACCTCTGCTTAGCTGATCCATGCAGTGGGGATGATGGAGAATCATTTACTCTTCTCATTCAGTCAGTCATCAAACATTTTCTCAGAGATCAGCCAGGTTCCATGCTAGGCCCCGAGGCTCCGTCAGTGAAGCATGCAGGCCTGGCCCTAGCCTATGGGGCGCTTACTCAAATGTACTAGCCTTATAGCTGTGGTCAGCTTATCAGCACCCAGAAATCTCGACTGTGTGCATCCAAGGGGTCAGGGTTGGCTAGCGCTCCTCTGAGGAAATGTCTGGGCCTCCGCTCTTGAAGACCACGTTTGCTGTTCTGCGCAGTGGACCACGGGACAAATCGCCTTCTCCAGAGGTGCCCACCCCTGCAGCCCGGCCGCAGACAGCAAGCCAGGCGGCCAGGGATTTCATCCTGGCTGTGCCATGCCAGGTTGGTTCGTAACCCTGGACACATGCCTTCCACCCTCTGGATCTCAGACCCCCAGCCTGTCAGAGGAAGGGCAGCAGAAGCCAAGCTCTCCTAAGCCTTCAGTTCTCCCTGAACCATCCTCATGACTTGCGCTCGGACAGCCCTTCCACCTTCAACTCCCATAATGTTATCTGACAGTTACAAATACAGTGCTTAGTATGAGCTGGAAAATGTTCTAAGTGCTTTAGAAGTATTCACTCATGTAACAATCTCAACACCCTTATGAAACGGCGCCTATTTTGCAGATAAGGAAGCTGCTCCACGGTGAAGATCTCTGCCCATCGCTCCTCAGACAAGAAGGGTGGATCTAGGAATCTTATCCAAGAAATCTGGCTTCAGAGTTCACTTTCTTAACTATTACAGTTTGCTGCTCCTCTGGATATTTTTTTTAAACCAGTTCACTTTTATGTCAACTTCTTTTTTAAAAACTTGGTATCATGGCTATCAATTGAAAAGCTATATGACTTGCCATAAATAGAAGAGACATTAAAATGCGTGATTATTACACTTAAAACACAATATTTCCTACAACGAGGTATCACCTCACAGCAGTCAGAATGGCCATCATTAAAAAGTCTACAAATGGACTTGCCTGGTTGCCCAGTGGTTAAGATTCCCACTGCAGGGGATGTGGGTTCAATCCCTGGTTGGGGAACTAATCAGGACTAACTGTTACATGCTGTGTCGTGTGGCCAAAAATAAAGATCTACAAATAATAAATGCTGCAGAGAGTATGGAGAAGAAGGAATCCTCCTACACTGTTGGTATGAGTGGGAATTGGTGCAGCCTCTATGGAGAACAGTATGTAGATTCCTTAAGAAACTAACAATAAAGGTGCCACATGATTCAGAAATCCCATTCCTGGGCATATATCCAGAAAAACCTCTGAGTCTAAAAGACACAGGCACCCCAATGTTCACTGCGGCATTATTTACAACACCCAAGTCATGGAAGCAACCCACATGGTCATCAACAGATGAGTGGATAAAGAATGTGGTGCATATATTATATCAGATCAGATCAGTCGCTCAGTCGTGTCCGACTCTTTGCGACCCCATGAATCGCAGCACGCCAGGCTTCCCTGTCCATCACCAACTTGCGGAGGTCACTCAGACTCATGTCCATTGAGTCAGTGATGCCATCCAGCCATCTTATGCTCTGTTGTCCCCTTCTCCTCTTGCCCTCAATCCCTCCCAGCATCAGAGTCTTTTCCAATGAGTCAACTCTTCGCATGAGGTGGCCAAAGTACTGGAGTTTCAGCTTTAGCATCATTCCTTCCAAAGAAATCCCAGGGCTGATCTCCTTCAGAATGGACTGGCTGGATCTCCTTGCAGTCCAAGGGACTCTCAAGAGTCTTCTCCAACACCACAGTTCAAAAGCATCAATTCTTCAGCGCTCAGCCTTCTTCACAGTCCAGCTCTCACATCCATACATGACCACAGGAAAAACCATAGCCTTGACTAGATGAACCTTTGTTGATAAAGTAATGTCTCTGCTTTTGAATATGCTATCTAGGTTGGTCATAACTTTCCTTCCAAGGAGTAAGCGTCTTTTAATTTCATGGCTGCAGTCACCATCTGCAGTGATTTTGGAGCCCAGAAAAATAAAATCTGACACTGTTTCCACTGTTTCCCCATCTATTTCCCATGCAGTGATGGGACCAGATGCCATGATCTTCATTTTCTGAATGTTGAGCTTTAAGCCAACTTTTTCACTCTCCACTTTCACTTTCCTCAAGAGGCTTTTGAGTTCCTCTTCACTTTCTGCCATAAGGGTGGTGTCATCTGCATATCTGAGGTTATTGATATTTCTCCCAGCAATCTTGATTCCAGCTTGTGTTTCTTCCAGTCCAGCATTTCTCATGATGTACTCTGCATATAAGTTAAATAAACAGGGTGACAATATACAGCCTTGACGAACTCCTTTTCCTATTTGGAACCTGTCTGTTGTTCCATATCCAGTTCTAACTGTTGCTTCCTGACCTGCATACAAATTTCTCAAGAGGCAGATCACATACATATGTACAATAGAATATTACTCAGCCACAGGAAAGAATGAAATAATGCCATTTGTAGCAACATGGATGAATCTAGAAATTATCATACTAAGTGAAATAAGTCAAACAGAGAAGGACAAATACCATATGATGTCACTTATACAGCACATGGTATCTAAATACGATACAAATGAACTTACTTACAAAACAGAAGCAGACTCACAGACACAGAAGACAAACTTGTGGTTATCAAAGGGGAAAAGGGGAAGCGAGGGAGGGAATGGTGAGGGATCGGCAGATGCAAGCTATTGTAATATGTAAGATGTAAAGCTATAAAATAAACAAGGACCTATTGTACAGCACAGGGAACCATATTCAGTATATTGTAATAAACTTTAATGGAAAAGAATATAAAAACAAATGTACATACATATATACAAATGTAAGGGTTTCCCAGTGGCTCAGAGGTAAAAAATCTGCCTGCAATGCAAGAGCCACAGGAGATGTGGGTTTGATCCCTGGGTCAGGAAGATCTCATGGAGGAGAGCATGGCAACCCACTCCAGTCTTCTTGCCTGGAGGGTCTCATGGACAGAGAAGCCAAGTAGGCTACAGTCCATAGTGTCACAAAGAGTCAGATATGACTGAAGTGACAGCAGGCACGCACACATTCGCACGTATATAAATGTATAATTGAATCACTTTGCTGTATACCAGAAACACAACATTGTAAATTAATGATACTTCAATTTAAAAAAAAAACTCAATACTTCTCCATGTGACTCCTAAGATCATCTCTCACACCACCAGGAGATACGCAGACACACCTGGGAGGGGACGTGCTAATGGCCTTTCCAGACCCGTTACACTGGGATCTCTGTCACTTCAAGGCACTGCATGCTTCCCCAGGAGGAGGGCTTGAGGCAGCCTTTCCTCTCCAGCCCTCCTCTCCCACCTACCGGATTCTACTCAGTCACACACAATCTGAGGACTTCCAGGGAATTTGGAGCTTTGATGACTCACCTGCCTCCTCCCCTCGTGGGTGAAGCTCCCACTCAGGGTTTGGTGATGCCTCAACCCTCAGCTCCTTTTGCACTCTGCTTTCTCAAAAGACAAACCACTGGAGATGTGCCCAACCTCCTGCCAGAGTAATGGCAGACAATTTGCAATTATCCCTGGCCCATAGGGGTCCTTCAGGGAATGCCAGCCCGGGTGCAGGTGCTGGGGTAGGCGAGAGTGGGTGCTGGCATTGCTACCCAGCCAGAAAGGAGTTTTTAGGATAATGGGCATAAACCACACCTCTGCAGCTGCATCATATTGCAGACTGGGTGTTTCCCCCACCACACATCCCCCTGATCTGCTCCAGGCCCTTCATTATAAAACCAAGGATTGTCTTGTATTGACAGTGGAAGGAAAGACAGCTGGGGAATGGATGGCATGGCATGAAATGGTCCCTTACTGAACAGCTTTCTTGGAGTACAAATTCACACAGGGATGATGTAATTGCTTGGGGAACCAAATTCTGCAAATGCCAGTGAGCAGGGAGCTGGGAGCTTATGGTGCCCCCTGGAGCTTCAATCACAGCATGTGGCTGAATTACAGAGGTGAGAGAAGCTGAACTGAGACTCCCAAATAAAGTTTGAACCCTGCCTTTAACCCCTTGGACAAGTGAGTATGTGACCTTGGGCACAGTCGTTTATTCTCTTTGGGCCTCTGTTTCTTCATCTTAGAAGCGAGGATCATATCCTGGGCTTGTCCAGCACAAAGGGCCATTGTTGGGGCCAAATGAGATGGCAGCTGTGAATGTGCCCCAGAAGCAGTGAGGCTCCCCGTGGAAGCGGGAGTCTGAGATGATGAACCACCATCCCCTGGTGACAGCTGGCATCACGGCAAGGATGCTTGGTCTCAGGTTCACCCTCTGAAAGTGAAGACATGGTCCTGCCCACCTCAGTGTCTGTAATAATTTGTCAAAAGGGGCGTCATTTGACCTGTAAGATAACCAGACTTCTCAGGAGGGCAGGCAGGGACATGAATTCTTGACATGAGCAGAATTCAACACACTTTGAAATGCCTTATTTTGTTCTGGAATGAAAGAGAGGTTGGAGTCCCATTGTAACTTCCCATGATTTTATCATGTGAAATTTGACTTGTCAGGGATGGCGGGGACACACTTGTTGTTCAGTCGCTCAGTCGTGTCTGACTCTTTGCACCAGCCCCATGGACTGCAGCACACCAGGCTTCCCCGTCCTTCACTATCTCCCAGAGTTTGCTCAAACTCATGTCCATTGAATCCATGATGCCATCCAACCATCTCATCCTCTATCCACGCTTCTCCTCCTGCGCTCAATCTTTCCCAGCAGGGCGCACAGAGACAACTTTAAATCAAATTTCAATAGGTGGCAGATATCTGGGTTAAGTTAAGCTTCCAAGCCAGAGGACTGTTTGCCCTGGTGTGGGTTTAGCATCTGTTACCTTCAGGGTTTCCTAGCCTTTTGTAATGGCGTTTGGGCAAGTGACACTTGTCATACTATGCTTTTCTAGTGTTTGCAGTCAGCATCCATTGGATAGATAACATTCAGATTTGGCCATGACTACTAAGAAAATAAGCTGCAGAACCATTCACCCAGACACACAGGGCAGCACTCACCCACTGCTTCATTCATTCACTCACCCATTCATTCATTCATTCAAACATTTATTAAACTCCCACTGTGCCAGCATTCCCCCAATGCTAGGAAAGTGAAAAGAAGACTTAGTCTCTGATCTCATGGTCAGGTGAGAAACAGGCCTGCAGTGAAATATATTACAACCTAGCATGTCAGAAACAATGGTCAAGGCCTGTGCACGAAGCAGGACAAAGAACCGCAGCAGCGGTGCAGTCCAGAAAGTCTTCGTGGAGGAGGGGGCCCCTAGTCTGTATCATGAAGGATAAGGTGAGGTTCACCAGCTAAACGACACCACCTACATTGTGATTCTCATTTACCAGTGTGTTTATTTCTGCACAAGCGCATGTGTGTGTGCACCAGTGTACACAGAGCACTAGGATATCCACAGGGTGAGGGTTGGGGGACTTGGTCTCACTGCTACATCCCCGAAAACCTAGAATGATGTACGGCATATTTGTCAAATGAATTATACGACTATTACCATCAAAGAGCACGGCATGTGCCAAGCACTCACTTAGAGGAATTAAGTTAAAATGGACAAAGAAGGTGGTGTCCGTTGACGCTGGAAGAGGAATCCTGTGGGCTGGCTCAGGAATGGGCAGCTGCTCAAGCCACTGGGCAGGGAGTTTGCCAAGGAGGAAGTTATCTGACAATGAACAGGGAGATGTAGCTGAGGCTTTTAAGTGGCCATATTTTTTGGAAGGCTTCAGATCCTCCACTCCACCCTACCCACCCCCCCCACACACACACAATTATTGCACTAAATTTGCCTGGAAACTGGCAGACAGAGCAGGCTGGCACCAGCCATATGGCAAATGCATTCACCAGTGAGAAGAATGCTGCAGAAAAAGGACGGGTGGACGCCACCCATAAACCTTCCTCCCCTGACAAGCCAAGGCCCCGGACGGGCTGAGGCGACAGCTGCAGAGCCTAGAAGGCCACTCTTACAGAGTCGCCACTTGGGAGGCAGTGATAGGAACAAATAATGCTCATTTCCAATTCCAGGAGCTTAGGTTGGAGGATCTCGAGACCATCGAAGAGCCATGACTTGAAAGTGAAATGAGAAGTGTACACCTTAACACCGCATTTATCACTTACTCCTGAGCCAGAGACATAACTGGGGCCTTGGCTCTGCAAGTATCAAATGGCAAAGTAACATCTGACCTTGCCAAAGGATATGGACTGTGTCACGAGAACATGTCAGCCACGGCAAACTCGGTTTGCGAAGGATCAGAGTGGGAGCAGAGGAGAGAAGTTAATTCTCCAAGGAGAGAGATGCTGGTGCAGACAGCATGCACCACAGCCGGTTGCCCACGTGGCTGCAAATAAAAAGATGGGACCTGCCTAAGCGTTCAAAGTGTAGAACAACTCCCAAGGAAGATGCATTTATCACAGCTTTAAGACAGATGTCAGAGAAAGGTGCACACATGAGGGAAGAGAGAAGTGCACTGATTCTGCTCACAAAGGCAGGCAGATGAGCCTCCAGCCAGAAAACAAGCTCGTGAAATATAGTGGCTGAAAGCCACTTATTGGGTAGAAATGAAGAGAGAGGTAACACTCAGAAGAGGTAAAGCATCAAGCAATGGGGTCAAGATGAACGTGTAGACTTAACAGGTTGTGAAGATGCACCCATTAAGTGAATTAGGTCCCCTAAACCACACCTCTTCCTTTTAAGTGGTCACTGACTTCTAGCTGGGAGGGCCAGACAGTCCTGCAAACCAAACCCATCCCTCATCTTCCACAAGAGACAGGGTGATGTGGCAGGATGAAAGGCAAAGTGTCAGTCGCTCAGTCACGTCCGATTCTTGGCGACCCCATGGACTGTAGCCCACCAGGCTCCTCTGTCCATGGAATTTTCCAGGCAAGAATACTAGAGTGGGTTGCCATGGCCTTCTCCATGGGATCTTCCTGACCCACAACTCGAAACTGGGCTCCTGCAATGCAGGCAGATTCTCTACCATCTGAGTCACCAGGGAAGCCCAATGGTAGGATAAGCTGGGAGTCAAAAGTGCTTCCTCTCACTAGCTACTAATCCCCTCAGCCTCTAAGTGGCTGTATCTTCATCAGGGATACAGGAAGAGTGAGGTCGATAGAACATGACTGTTGGGAAGCTTCTATCAGAGATGCAAAACTGCATCAGAAAGGTTGGGCGTGTGCCTATATTTTTAACAGGTGAGGGCACTGAGGTTGAGTTGAGTTCAGTTCAGTTCAGTCCAGTCACTCAGTCTCAGTCATTCAGACTCTTTGCGACCCCCATGAACCACAGCATGTCAGGCCTCCCTGTCCATCACCAAGTCCCAGAGTCCACCCAAACCCATGTCCATCGAGTCAGTGATGCCATCCAACCATCTCATCCTCTGTCGTCCCCTTCTCCTCCTGCCCTCAATCTTTCCCAGCATCAGGGTCTATTCCAATGAGTCAGCTCTTTGCATCAGGTGGCCAAAGTATTGGAGTTTCAGCTTCAACATCAGTCCTTCCAGTGAACACCCAGGGCTGATCTCCTTCAGAATGGACTGGTTAGATCTCCTTGCAGTCCAAGGGACTCTCAAGAGTCTTCTCCAACATCACAGTTTAAAAGCATCAATTCTTCAGCACTCAGCTTTCCTTATAGTCCAACTCTCATATCCATACACGACCACTGGAAAAACCATAGCCTTGACTAGACAGACCTTTGTTGGCAAAGTAATATCTCTGTTTTTTAATATGCTGTCTAGGTTGGTCATAACTTTGCTTCCAAGGAGTAAGCGTCTTTTAATTTCATGGCTGCAATCACCATCTTCAGCGATTTTGGAGCCCAGAAAAATGTTGAGAGATGAAGTGATTTTAGCCCAAGAAATCAGCAAAAGGGAAACAGAAGCAGAATTCCCGACCCTTCCCTCAGTGCACATCTTGTCTCCTCAGCAAGTTTCTCTGGGACAAGGATTATGTGCTCTCCACACAACAAAGACAACAGGTATGGAGCTGTTAAATGGGGCTAGGCTTTGCTCTAAGGGATCTTCCTGCACTAACTCATTTATTTACCTGTGAAATTTATCAGGTAAAGTATTATTATCTCCATTATTATAGGTGCAGCAGCCAAGGCCCAGATTAAGAAACCGGCCCATATCACCTAGCCAGGAGGTTGGTGATATTTCTCTACTGAGACGTCTTACTGAAAACCTCTGCTCTAGATATCTAGGCAGAAGCACTGGGGTCACCCAGAGCTGTCTGCGCCACCCCCGGGAAGCCTGGCATAAGGCTTGTACACACCAAGGAGGCAATCGACTGTAAATTCCCTTAACCTGAAGAAAATTCTGTGATAAAAAAAATTAACCACCTTCAGCCCTGTCCCAGCTTCCTGTTCTTGGGATGACCTGAAACACTTCCCTCCTTCCCCTTCTCTCACAAAGGACTCAAAGAAATTTGTCCTAAAATGTGATGGACAGTCACAAAGAGACATTAACAAGCTAGGAGAAATCTTCGCCCTCTCCAGGAGTTGAAAAAGACAAATTAGAATTAGACAGTCTTTTCACCTGTCAAATTAGAAAAGGTTTTTTTGGATGATAATATCAAACGTTGGCAGGTGTGCAGTAAAACAGGCCTCTTTACCTCCTGCTGGTAACAAGGTGCATTGATTGTACTTCTCTGGAAACCAGTTTGGCCGTGTCCAGTCGATTCTTGCTATTCCCCACAGTTACATTCTATAAAGTCACCATGAACATTGAGTTACAGTGCATACTGAACCACAGTTCCTGGGGGGATACAGGGCTAGGCTACTGTGTGTCTTTGGTCATGACATTTTTGTTAACCAATCAATACGTAACATATTTTACATGTGTCTTTGTTTAAAGATACCGCTTTCAATACTGGGCTTCCCAGGTGACTCAGACAGTAAAGAATCCGCCTGCCGGTGCAGGAGTCCTGGGTTCAATCCTTGGCTCAGGAAGATCTCCTGGAGAAGGAAATGGCTATCCACTTCTGTATTCTTGCCTAAACAATTCCATGGACAGAAGTTTTAGAGGGCTATGGTCCACAGGGTTGCACAGAGTTGGACACGACTGAGCGACTAACATTTTGACTTCACTTTCATTCAATATACTGGATATAGTTGACTTGTTAGTACTGAACTCACAAGACAGCAGCAGTATAAGCCAGGCCTAAGGGAAGCTTACCAAACACAAGTATTTTCTGTGTAAAGCACATCACAGCTTTCTTGTGCTTACAAGCACCAGACAGCAAACCAGCACAGCAGGTGGGGGACACTTTGAACAGCAAAATCACCAACAAAAAAACCCCAAAATGCATGGCCCTGAGCAGACCATGTGAAGGATACTTCTTTACAGTATAAGGGAAAGGAGAAGACAGGACATCTCAGTTGGAAATAAGTCTGATGGAGACTCAAATTTTTCCACTCTATGCATGTCAGTGCATCACTGTAAAAGCCCAGCAAGCACAGACTTGGAGGTTACCAGCAAATTTTAGCAGGAGGTGAATTTGCAAATCCACTAAAATGAGGAACCACAGTATCTATGAAGAACCTAAAAAGCACAGGTATCTTGAAAAGGACCAGTGACACAAATCTAATTTCACAAGCACCTTCTGAATGGATCCCATTTCAGCTGAAAAAGATCCACCTGAATCTCAGAGTCAGGGCTTGCCTGGTGAGAACCACTGTGTGTTTCAGGCTGAAAATGGCAGTAAGGAGAGTTAAAGGCCCCCCACTTGGATTTGGCAATGGGGAGCATCATGAAACCAGGCACAGGCTCCTCTGCCCCCTCACAGACTCCAGGCTCTGTCCTCTGGGGAAAGTTCCCAAGGACCAAGCCCTCCTCAAGTCTGTGCCTAGCCCTTGGCTCTTGGGACAGCCTGGACGCCAAGGCCCCTTCTCCCACTCTGACTTATCTCCTGCCCTTGCTCCCTCTGACTTGTCTCTGTCCCGCTGGTCTCCCTTCTGTCTCCTTGAATGCACCAGGCAGGCTATGATCCCACCTCAAGGCCTAGGCACTTGCTGTCCACCTCACCTAGAACTCTTTCTCTCAATAGTCGATGGCTCTCTCCTTCACCTCTTTCCTCTCTGCTCAGTGAGGCTTTCTCTGCCTGTCCTCACCCATCTCTTGACTCTTTCTTCTTCTTCATTTTTCTTTAGCCATTATCATCTGACTTATCATTCACTTTACTTGTTCATTTACTACTATCTTTCCCAACAGAAGCTAAAAAGAGGGGAATTTTATCTTTTTTATCCCCCATTCCTAAAAGAAGGCCTAACCCATGCTAGGCACTCATGGGGCACCCAATATTTGTTGATCAAATGAATGAAATAAATTAGTGTCAGATACTAGTAGTAATACTAGTAGTATAGTAATGTTGCTGCTGCTGCTTAGTCGCTTCAGTCGTGTCCAACTCTGTGCGACCCCAAAGACGGCGGCCCACTAGGCTCCCCCATCCCTGGGATAATCCAGGCAAGACACTGGAGTGGGTTGCCATTTCCTTCTCCAATGCATGAAAGTGAAAAATGAAAGTGAAGTTGCTCAGCCGTGTCCGACTCCTAGCGACCCCATGGACTGCAGCCTACAGGCTCCTCTGTCCATGGGATTTTCCAGGCAAGAGTACTGGAGTGGGGTGCCATCGCCTTCTCCGAGTATAGTAATAGGAATGAACATTTTGGTACTACTCACTGTGCTGCGTGCTTTATACTTGTTTCTTCACTGATGTCTCAAAGCTTTAACGGATGTGCACTATTAAGCCCATTTTATAGGTGAAGGCACCAAGGCACAGGGAGATAATACACTTGAATTAACATCAACCAGTTAGTAAGCAGCTGAGCTGCAATAAGACCAGATTTTTCTCATCCTATAGTTTCTACACCAGCGCTTTTCAAACTGTCTGTGATGAAGGACAACTAGGGTGTTTGTTTCTTTCTGGGTCCATTCCAGACTGATAATAGGAAAATAAAATGAAAAAAAAAAAAAATAAGATACCATCTGCACTTGGATGTCGCCACAGTGTCAGAGTTTTCCAATGCTTTCAGTTTGTACATATCTCACCAGACTGGTGGAAATAGTGCCATCCAGATGGTACTGAGCAGGTCTCCGCTCACAGCTAAAGAATCAAACAGTCCTGAGTTTCCAGGGGGCCTGGGGAGCAGGGCTGAGGTTCCATGAGACAAGTTCATAATCCTTTTCACACATAGAGGCCTTGAAGATTTCACACATCAACCTTCCTTCATTCAACCCCTTATAGTTCTGTCAGGTGGGGAGTAGGTTTTCTCATCCTCAGTATTCAAGTAAGAAAACCTGCTTTTCCCTCACCCCAGAAGGCCCCTTCCCTGGACTGGCTCCTCATCAGCCCCAGGGGGTGAGGGTTGGGGGGTCTGTCTGCTCAGCATCAGCTTCTCAGGACACCCCTCCCCCAACCCCCGCATCCAAATAGCACCTCTGACCCTCTCTGTTACACATCCTATTTATTTCTAGCATAGCACTCGTCACTATCAGAAAGTGTCTTTTTTCTATGTGCTTTACCTGTTTAATTTCCCTCTTCCCTCTTTATAAAACAAACTCCAGGAGGGCAGAAAGCTCCTTGGTTCATTTCTCTGCCTAGTACCTGGCACAGAGTTAGGCTCCCTGAAAGAAGTGTTGAAGGAACGCATTAAAAAAAAAAAAAAAAGAAACGGAGTGGTTAACTAGCTTACCTAAGGTCAAAGTCAAGTGCAGGAACTGGGAAGCAAGTCCATCCAGTCGTTAGTTCAACAGATACCATGTCTGCACCTCTTTCCCAGGGTCAGCCATGCAGCCGGGCGTGGGTTGCTGGGGTGGGTCCCTGTCCTACGGAGGCTCACAGGGCTCAGTTTCCAAACCCAGGGGTCCTCCTCCCTGCCTTTCTGGCCCTCTCTAGTTTCTTTCACCTGTACATAGCTTTACTGCCCACACTTTGTCACAATTGTGTTATCATGTAGCAGGGAATGTTTTACACCTGTGTTTGTCAGATAAAACACAACTACATTTGAATTGGAAATACACAGTGAGTAATTCTTTAGGATAGTCAGAACATATTTATTCTATGAAATTCCTGTTTAATCTGAAATTCAAATTTGACTGGATGTACTGGGGTTTTCCGTCTTGTCTTCCTCTAAGTCTGGTAACATTACCCATTTTACAGATGAGGAAACTGAGGCTCAGTGAGAACAAGTGAAGTAAGTGACTTGCCCCAGGATACACAGCCAGTGGGAGAACATAGGCTTATCTGCTGCCCCACAGTTAGCTATGTCCGCATCCACTCAGAGACCCTGCACTCCTGTGGCTGTTGTTCAGTTGCTCAGTCATGCCCGACTCTCTGCGACCCCATGGACTGCAGCATGCCGGGCCTCCCTGTCCCTCACCATCCCCTGGCGTTTGCTCGAACTCATGTCCATTGAGTTGATGATGCCATGCGCTTCTGGGCCTGAGCCAATTCCTGGATGGCTGTCTAAACCCACATACTGTGAGGATTATCTTGCAGTTAAAATGTCTCCTTGGCCTCCAGCAAGTTTCTGTGTCTATATGTAAGCATTTTAAGTAAATCTTTTTCTGATTATAAAAATACAGACCTGCAACATATTCCTACAATGGAATACTGCACACCAAAGAAGAACAGACTTCTGCTACAGAAAACAGTAGAAAAGATTGGTGAGTCTTTACTGTATTTACATACATCAACTTAAATAATACTGAACAAAAGTCGGACACAGAAGAAGACTGCCTGTATGATTCCGATTATATGAAGTGCAAAATACTCAAAACTAACCCATGGTGATAAAAGAGTGGTTCCTAGCAGGGGAGGAGTCACTGGGAAGAGATCCAAGGGAAATGTGAGGGGCTTAGGTAATGTATATCTTGATCTAAGTGGAGGTTATGTATATAAACATATAAATCCAAACTGCTTACGATTTACATATCTTCCTTTCGTAGGTTGTACTTCAATGAAAAACTAAATACAAACAAACAAGAAAATGAATACATGCCCACTGTAAAAACGGAATAAAGGACAAACCAATATGAAACAAAAGAAAACCAATGATATTCCCACCACTAGGAGACATCACCACTAACATCTTAGAGTGTATCCCTCCAGATCTTTTCCCAATAGCATTAACTTTTCATTAGCATTTCCTAAGAAAGGAATTTGGGACCTAGAACCAACCACAGGAGGTGCTCATTTATTTTGGAGTCTGAATTTCGTGGACATCTTTCACTTACCCACAAAGCCCTGACACAAGTAGATTTAATTTGACTGTTTTAGAAGAGCATGCAACAATTAACAGCAAATAAATGGAATTAAAATCAAATTGAATACAGCCTTTCAGGGATATGACTTAGAATTTGATTTTAAATACACTAATGAATATAAAATGAAAGCTTAGCGGTGGAAGGCTAAAGGGCTCCAAGCCTCCTGTGACCCAGAGTGCCACCTACTGGTCACAATCTGAAACAACACCCCACTACCCCATTATCCAAATACATGGCTTTCTACTTAAAAGCCTCAAAACGATACCTCCTTTTCTTGTATGTATATATCTCTCCCAAGAGCTTTCTACATACCTTTGCTTCACTGGTGACTTGCAAAGGTCCTAGAATATCATAGTGTAATAAGTATTTATTGAATGAATGAATGAATGAATGAAGGGATGGATAGATGGATGATCAGATGATCAGATGGGGCACTGTGAAATGACGAAACAATTGCTGCTCTCCTCAGCTTACAGGATTTTTTTTTGGCTTATTTGATACACATAATGAAATGCTTACCACAGTCAAGCTAACTAACACATCATCTCAGTTACTTTTGTGATGAAAGCACTGGAATTCTATTCTCTTAGCGTGTTTCCAGTATTCAACACAGCACTATTAGAATAGGTATCATGCCATGCATTAGACCTTGAGACTAACTCACCCCGCATAACAACAACCGTGTACCCTTTGACCAATGCCTCCTGATTTCCCCCACCTCCCACCCCCAGTAAACACCCTTCTGTCTGTGCCTACATATTCAACAGTTTCAGAGTCCATGTATAAGAGCCTGCAGTTTTTTTTTTTGTTTCCTCATAGGCTTTTTTGGGGAGAGTGAATAAGATGATGCTTGGAGGAGACCAGACAAATGTGAGGGATTATCAAGATGACCCAATGCCAGAGGGTGGAGGAGTCCAGCGCTGACCAGAGTGAGCCATGAGCTTGCAGAGACAGGTGCTTCGTGAGAAACGGAAATGCAATGAAATGGGAAATGTCTGAGCCAGACACTCAGCAGGCACCTGCCAGGTGTTAGCTCTTTCCCCTTCCCTCCTCCTCTGTACAACCCAGCTCACAAATCCTTGAGCGGGACGTGAGGCGCTAAGGACGGAGATTTGTGTTTTCCTGGGCTCACTCAGAGGGGAGGTGATGTTCCAGGTTTGTCTGCTGTCAGTTTTTGAAACAGGGCGGGGTCACTGTGCTCACAGTGTGAGCTGGTCTGTCAAAGCCCCGCATCAGGAAAAGTGGTTTCTGAGCCATCACTGTCAGGCTGCCGGATGGCGGGGTGCCCATCTGAGCGTGTCCACTCTTGACAGCCAATGCTTGACAAGCGTCACGCCAGCCTTGATTTTACATGCCACCCAGCAGGGGCTCTGCTCTGCAACAACAACAAAAAGTGGCCTGGTGCAGTTGAAAGAATACAGACAAGGGGTCAGAAGGCTGGGTTCAGTCACCTACTAGCCAGGTGACCTTGAGCAAGTTAGCTTGCCCTTACTGGTATAGAAACTGTCTTTAGGACAGTGAACAGGAGAATGCCTGGGAAAACACTGTAAACTAAAGTACTGGACAAGGTTAAGGTGTGGCTATTAATGAAACCACAGATGAGCATCACGCCTGGGTGACCTGTATGAGCTCAAACAGCTGGGAGCCTCACCTGCATTGATCTGGACCTGGCCTCTTCTAGTGGAATCCAATCCTGTTTCAGCAGCTACATCACAATTATGGCTCGCCAGTACCTACCCCACTGGCTTTTTTAATATGGATTGCACCCCTTTGAGCATCACCTACTCCCTATTTGGGCAACTGCGTTTTCAAACTAAGTGTTGAATTCGTGTTACACTTACACTTTGTGCTTAGTTGCTCAGTTGTGTCTGACTCTTTTTTGACCCTATGCACTGTAGCCAACCAGATCCCTCTGTCCACGGGATTCTCCAGGCAAGAATACTGGAGCGGGTAGCCATTCACTTCTCCAGGGGATCTTCCCAACCCAGGGATCGAACCTCAGTCTCCTGCATTGCAGGCTGATGTTTTACCACCTGAGCTACCAGGGAGGCCCCTACTTACACTAGGAAAATTTAATCTTATTGCTCTCATCTGTCTATATAGGCTATTAAAATATTTTTAATACCACCTTGGCAATCTTTCTCCCTGCTGACTTGGTGAGAATCATACATTTCAACAGTGTACAATCCATGCGTTTGTTCATTCAGTATACATTTACTGAGCAGCTACTATTCCCTAGTCGCTGTTAGGAACCCGGAGATTCAGAGCATACATCTGATGGAGGGTCGTAAATGCCAGAGTAGTGGCTCAGAGAATAGGGCATGCTATTGCTGTCAACAGCACGGGAAGGCTTCTCAGTTCAGGAGCTATGGTGGAGGCCACTGACCACTTGCCTCTTCTTTCTGAACAAGCCACTGGACTGTATTTTCCAGCCCTAACAATGTGTGATGTTTCTACATTAACAACCACATCTTTCTCCCTAGGCAGATAAAGAGATGAAGTCCACTGTGAAAGGCTTCTCACGGTTTCTTCTACCTTCCAAGCAAAGAAACTACAGGTTGGCAACAGATAGCTTGCTTTTATTCATCTAACCTCATCACCCCGTCCTCATCCCCTTGCCAGTACACACACCCATTCTGCAAATACCCAGACAGTTACTACGATGGACCAGCTCTGTTGGGCATTGCTGCATTCTCTGAAATCCTGAGTTCAAAATCACACTGGGGAGCAGGTACTTTCACCATGTGGGCAGATCCCCTTCCCTAGATCTTTCATCCCAGCCAAGATCAAGCTCAGAGCTTCTGCTTCCTCATATCCTGGCTTGGTACCTCCAGGTACTGTGTAAAGGTGCCAGAGAGGGAGGGAAGGAAGGAAGAGAGTTAAGGCACACTCTTGTACTCTTGGTCTCTTCATTAGCAAAGTACCATTGTGAGTAAAACTTGGACACGGACAGAAATCCAGACTTGAGTCCCAGATCTGTGACCAAGCAACCTTGTGACTTTCGCAATGGCCTATAAAACAAGCTGAGTAGCCCAGGTCTTTGACTTCCCACTCAACTCTAATATTCTGATTCTTTCTATGCTAATCCTGAATTCATAGATAAACCTCCACCCTCTTCTAAAATCTAGCTTTATAGAGGAATAAAAAAATTTCCACAAAGAGGCAGAAGGGACGAGCTTTGCCAGCCTCTCATCCAATGAAGTGTCTGCTGGCAAGAGGCAGCCTGAAGCTAAAAAACAAATGCTAAGGGTTATAACTTCAGGATATACAAAAATTCTTCCTTGCCTCTAACCTGATTTCTTTTAGGCTCAGCCTAATCTTGCCCAGACTGGGGCTCCATGCTGTCAAGACCAGCTTGAAATATTCATGGAATTTCCACATTGACATGGTTTGGAAGATGTTCTTTGCAGATGTATTCATCTTTTCATGTCTGCAGGAACTCTTAATAACAAGCTGTTTGTATAGGCGAGTCCCTTCACTTTCGTGGGCCTCCGTTTCTTCACCTGTAAACAAAGGAGGCAGCTCCTCCCAGAAAATCTTTGGTTCTGTGACTGCAGGTGCCTTAGCCAGAAATTCTACATGCAGCTCACAACCAGCAGCAAACCATGGAGACAGGGGAAAAAAAAAAAAAGGATGCCATCCGACGATTAAATGCAAAAGGAATTATGCAATTAGCAAAGGACGTTGATCACAGAACATGGGAGTCTAATTGCAGCACATGCAAATGTCTGCTAAATTAGATAAATATGGGTTTGCAGTCACTCTGGTGCACAGATTGAGTTGTAAAGTTAAGGAAAATATAAAAGTTAATTATGAGATGGGAGTGATAAACACAGGGTACGTGCATTAGGCCAATTAGGATTATTAACCAAGTAATCATCTCTCACCAAAAGTGGAGTGTTACAGGAGTCCCAGGCCCATTGTTGGACTACAGTGCACAAGTTACCACGTGTCACAGGACATGGGAAACACACTTCATTTTCACATAGCACCAGTCACCTGAGGGAGCCCAGCACTCAGGGTTGGTTCCATTGGCCAATATGCCCAGTGCACATCGCCAAGGTGGGCCAGGCTTCGTGTGCTGGCTCAGAGAAGAAAAGCTGGATCCTAAAGGTTCTCAGGCTCTCCTGCACCTGCTGCAAGTCATAAACCCATAAGCCCATCAAGCGGCTCTTACAAGAATATATCTGTCAGCCGGCTGCGACCTTTCAGGGAGGGGCAGAGTCCTGAAAGCCTGGGCTCTAGAGGCAGACAGCTTGGCTTTGAATCCCGGGTCCACCGCTAATTCTCTGACAAGCTGGCTGACTTTGCTGTGCCCTGGCTTCCTCATCTCTGTCAGGGGGACAATATCACCTATCCCTTGAGGCAGTTGCAAGGATTAGAGGACTTATAACCAATAACAGAGATGGGCTGGCACACAGTGCACACTCAATCAGGACCTTGCTTCTTACTCTCTGGTTTCCCCGACTCATCAGATCATTCATTCAACCAAGTAAGGACCCCACGCGTGAAAGTGAAAGTTGCTCAGTCGTGTCTGACTCTTTGCAACCCCATGGATTATACAGTCCATGGATTTCCCCAGGTCAGAATACTAGAATGGGTAGTCTTTCCCTTCTCCAGGGGATCTTCCCAACCCAGGGACCAAACCCAGGTCTCCTGCATTACAGGCAGATTCTTTACCAGCTGAGTCACCAGGGAAGCCCAAGGATACAGGAGTGGGTAGCCTATCCCTTCTCCAGGGGATCTTCCCAACCCAGGAATAGCACCAGGGTCTCCTGTGAGGTGCTGTGCTAGTGAGAATGATCATGAGGGTGGATGAGGGGACACACACACACACGGCCTCCATCCTCACATTGGGAATAGAGAGGAAATGGCACACAGGTAACAGCAGTGAAACCACATGCAGGTGCACTGCTTAAGTGTAATCAGCTGCTCAAGGGCACATCACTTCTGCAAGGCGACTGGAAAAGTTTTCACTGAAGACAGGCCACTTTCAGGTGGGCCATGGTGAGATTTTAATGGATGACAGGCTGGGTGGAAAGATGCATGACATTCAAGGTAGAGAATATGTTTGTGAGCAAAGATGCCAAGGTCAGAACATCAAGTCATGGCAGAAAGTGATGGGTGAGACTGGCAAGTTTTGAGGTCAACCGTGGCACGGAAGGGTGGAGGTCTTAATGTCAAGCCCTGAGTATTGACTTTGTCCTGTGAACCACAAAGAATCCTTGGGATCTTTTAGATAAAACGTTTTAGGACAAAGCAGTGTTAAAGGAAGATGAATCTGGCAGGCTGAGCCAAAAGGATGGAAAACGGAAAGAGTGACATTGGGAGCTGACAGGCTACTGCAATGGTCCAGGTGTGATGTAATGAGGATACAAAGGAAAAGAAGTGCAAGCCAAGGACAAACTGGCAGGATTCAGTGACCAAGAGGATATGCAGACCATGGATAGAAAGGAGGCGATAACAGAAGGCTTTGAACTTAGGGAGCATGGACAGAAAAGGAGGCTTGTTAGTCAAGCCAAGATCGATTCCCAGTCCTCCAGCATATTAACCAAGCAAACCTTTACAGTAGGAGGGACTGTAGAGTAGCAATTCTGAATGCAGGTTTGAGAAGCCACATTAGAGGGTCCCTGCTCTGCTGCTGGCCAGCTGTGTTACCCTCAGCCACTCTTCACCTCCTAGAGCCTTCCTCGTTTGCAAAATAGGGATTAAAAACAACCTCCCTCTGAGGGATGTGGTGAAGATTAAATGAGATAATATGATGATAATGTAAGACACCCTGGACAGTGTCTGCCCCCTTGGGGACCTCTCATTACATGCTGAAAAAAAAGGAAACCAACATCTTAAACTAGCAAAGACAAATATAAAAAAAAGTCCTATGTAACCCTGAAATTCTCCTGAACGTAGCTTGTTCACATTTTGACGATTCAGAAGCTCTTTCTGGAAAGGTGCCTTCACTGTGCAGGAGCCGCACGTATCCCCCCACAGACACATGGTGGGCACGGGTCAGAGTAAAGGCAAACTAGCCCCCTGTATTGATTCTGAGCCAGAAGGAGGGAGAGCAGTGAGCACCAATCCCAGATCCTGCTGATGGACTCAGACCACGACTTTGGGTAAATTTCTCCCCTGAGAAATTTCTGTCAGGGACCTCACCATTTCCTTCTCTTGCCTCTCAGGCAATGCCAGCTTTGACATGTTTCTCTTGATTTCCTGGGACTAAGTTTATGGACGTGACCCAGGGCTGCTGACCTATACGCTGGGGTGTGTGGACTTCAGAAGCCTGCTGACATGCTGCAGGCACACGCCTGGGCTGGGGGTTGATGGTGGGAGACAGGTCTGTCTGAAATGCTTGGGTCACTCCTCGAGAGCAGCAGAACCAACAGCAAGGGGACCAATACACCGTCCCAGCTCTTGAAGCACTGTTACTTATTCAAAAAAAAATTCAACATGCAAAAAAGCAAACTGGTCCTAGCAAATGGGCCACTGGCTTTTGAAAAGTCCAGACCTGAGCCATGGCCTGATCCGTTTCGTCACTGCGGGGCACTGCTCACAGCTGAGGTCTTCCTGCAAGCTAAACTACCCTCCCGTCAAACTGCAGTTCTCTGAGACAAATTTTAAGGGTCCAGAAAGACAAAAGGACAGCAAGCTGTGAAGTAGGGGACTGACCCCAGTCTATCAGCCTTCAAAGCCTGCACTTTTTCCAGTTCCCAAAGGAAGCTCAACATTAGCAGAAAATTATACAACATTGGGTGATATAGGTAATTGTCTGCTCTCTCCATATCTCAGGTTACGCTCTATCCAAAACTACAGTTCAGAGGAGTTGAGTGACTTGCTTAAGATCACACCATGCATGGTAGCTCCTACCATGAAAATCAATAAGCTCACAAGAGATTTGCTCATATTAATAAGACCATTTCCTTGTAATCAAATCACAATTCATGTTTTCAAATATTTTTTACATATGTTACTTTGGTTGGTCTCTCACAAGCAGTGAGATTTAGGCCACAAACATTACCAGCCCCTTCCAGAGAAGGGTTAGAGAGGCTTAGAGAGGTTAAGTCGGAGAAGGCAATGGCACCCCACTCCAGTACTCTTGCCTGGAAAATCCCACGGACAGAGGAGTCTGGTAGGCTGCAGTCCATGGGGTCGCTAAGAGTCGGACATGACTGAGCGACTTCACTTTCTCTTTTCACTTTCATGCATTGGAGAAGGAAATGGCAACCCACTCCAGTGTTCTTGCCTGGAGAATCCCAGGGACGGGGAAGCCTGGTGGGCTGCCGTCTATGGGGTCACAGAGTTGGACATGACTGAAGTGACTTAGCATAGCATAGCATAGAGAGGTTAAGTGGTCTACACTAGGGCACAGAGGCAGAAGGTGCCACAGCCAAGGCTAGGACCAAGTCCTTGTACTCTAATCCAGTTGGCAAACTCTATGCCCAGGCCTAGGATAAGAGCCTTTAAGACATTTGTGTGCTGGGAGCAGACAGACAGGAAAACAAAGAGCCGGAGACACAATGTGTCTAGCAGAGCCGATAAACTAGACAGCAAACCTTCAATGATGATGCATTTATTGATTCTAATCAGAGATAAGAGTGCGTTATCTTTGAGTATGTTTCCTCTTCCAAGTATCTTTCTCAAGCATTTCTATAAGTTAGGTCCTTAAAAAAGGCCTCATGTTCTAGGGCTTCCAAGAACACTGGACGTGTGCCCCGGACACTGAGCAGAGAACCAGCTGCCCCTCCTGCAGGGGCAGTGGAGGAAGAACAGGGTGGGAAGATGCAGACTCTGTTGGTAAAAGAAACAATTTCCTGGCCAAACCATCTGGGTACTGGGACTCTCTTTCCCCAAAGGGATTAAAACCAGGAAAAAACAAAAATGAATATTGCTCTGTCTGGATTTGTTTGGATTATAATAACATGTAATAATAACTGTTCAACAACCTCAGATATGCAAATGATACCACTCTAATGGCAGAAAACAAAGAAAACTAAAGAGCCTCTTGATGAAGGTGAAAGAGGAGAGTGAAAAAGTCTAACTTAAAACTCAACATTCAAAAAACTAAGATCAAGACATCTGGTCCCACCACTTCATGGCAAATAGATTGGGTGGAAAAGTGGAAACAATGACAGATTTTATTTTCTTAGGCTCCAAAATCACTATTGACAGTGACTGCAACCTTGAAATTAAAAGACACTTGCTCCTTGGAAGAAGAGTTATGACCAACCTAGACAGCATATTAAAAAGCAGAGACATGACTTTGCCCACCAAGGTCAGTCTAATCAAAGCTATGGTGTTTCCAGTGTCATGTATGGATGCGAGAGTTGGACCATAAAGAAGGCTGAGCACAGAAGAATTGATGCTTTTGAACTGTGGTGTTGGAGAAGACTCTTGAGAGCCCCTTGGACTGCAAGATCAAACCAGTCAATCCTAAAGGAGATCAACCCTGAATAATCATTGGAAGGACTGATGCTGAAGCTGAAGCTCCAACACTTTGGCCACCCGACACAAAGAGTCAAGTCCTTGGAAAAGACCCTGATGCTGGGAAAGATCGAGGGCAGCAGAAGGGGGTGAGAGAGGATGAGATGGTCAGATGGCATCACCGACTCGATGGATATGAGTTTGAGCAAACTCCGGGAGACAGTGAAGGACCGAAAAGCCTGGTGTGTGGCCGTTCATGGGGTCACAAACAGCTGGATACGACTTAGAGACTGAACAACAATAATAACTGATATTGAGATCTTACTGTAACATGCTAAACATTGTGCTAATAAGCACTTTAAGTAAGTACTCAGTAACAGTTATCTCCTCACCTAATCCTCAACAACCCTTCAAGGTGGGTATTTTGATCCCCATTTTAAAGTGAGGAGAGAAAAGTGAGTTTCAGAGAGGTTACATAGTTTGCTTAAGGTTATACAGTTTATTTCACTCCAAAGTCCTAACTTGTATCCACATTGTATCCTCTCTCAAGGAAGATGACTGACTAGGAGATGCCTCTCCATTCTCCAAACCCTGAATTTCTCTAAGAAGCGGTCATGGACGGTATGTTACAGATAGGACATAATTACCACAATGATCGTGGCTCAGCTGGTAAAGAACCTGCCCGCCAATGCAAGAGACACAAGAGATGCAGGTTTGGTCCCTGGGTCAGGAAGATCCTCCTGGAGAAGGAAATGGCAGCCCGCTCCAGTCTTCTTGCCTGGAAAATTCCATGGACAGAGGAGCCTGGCAGGCTACAGTCCACAGGGTCATAAAAGGTTGGACATGACTGAGTACACACACGCACATACATACATACACATATCACAATGATACCAAGATAACCAGCATCTAAAACTCTGATTACCAAATACCTTTCCCTTTTTTCATAAAAAGGAATGTCATTTCATATTATTCAAATTAACTTTAAAACAATTGTACGTTTTTATTCCAAAGACTGAATTTGAAACAAAGCTTAGCTCTATTATTTATTGAAAAAGTTGAACTTTAAAGCTTAGCTCTATTTATAAATGCATATGTAGAGCTACTCGTTTAGTAGGCACATTCACATGCAATTACTCCAGCCAATTTCCATATTGAAAAATACTGTGCACTTTTATTGAGCATTTGCGATTAAAGCTGAGAGGACAGCTATGCACTAAGTATTTTGTCAACAAAATTAATTATGTACGTCCTATCCAATCTCTGTACTGTATGATCAAGCAGTGTAGTGAGCCATTAAACCATAATATGTTGGGGTACCAGGGTATATTAGGTCAAGTCAGAGCCTAAAAAGCATGACTTGAGGGGAATTCACAAGTGCCCGTGAGTTAGAAGAAATGTGTAAGGGGAAGAAGTGGGTTGTTAGAGGGCTTGGTGACTGCCTGTAACTCAGTGCAGGAGATGCCCCCAGCCCAACTTGGCCTGTCTTCCTGGCTCCCATCTCCAAGACTTGGCAAACAAGAGCAAGCCAAGATTTAACTAACCCACTTAAATTTGACTTCAGTGACCATCCCAGGAGAAATCGGGTTGTCTCCAGGAACTCTGGAGCAGCAGGCTGAAAGCCTCAGCAAAGCAGACCACCCGTCCAAATGAAGTCTGTGTCCCTGGAAAAGGCAGAGAGAGAAAGAGAAAGGACGGTGGTGAGTAAGCGAAAGGGTGGTTTTGTTGCTGTGATCTGAGGGCAGGCACTGGGTCCTACAGCAGGTGCCCAGCACGGCCCCTAGGCTCAGAGCAAAAGACATACGTGTGAGCTGAAAGAAAGAAAAATCAGAACTTGGGTTCCTAAGGAAGAAAAGTACCTACAGAAAACTTAAAAAAAAAAAAAAGTACTATAGAGGTAGGACACAGAAAAAGAGACATTTGGTAAATTGAGAAGTCTCACATTTACAGGAAAAAAAAAATAAGATGATAGAAGTAATAAGAGCAGTTAACACTTTGTGCCAAACATTGTTTTACTACTTGACTGTAAATTCCAGTAGGGCAAGGACTTTGCCTCTTTCACTCAACCTGTATACAACAATTCAGGATACTATGCTTTAGTGAATGAACAGATAAAACAGAAGTCATGGGGAGGGGAGGGGGAGGTGGAAATAGCATTTATCTAAAAGTAAAAAAATAATAATGATAATTAAAGGATGGTAATTATGAGCTCATTTTTTTTCTAACATTATTGAGCACCAAGTTAAGTGCCAGGCATTGAACTTGGCCCTGAAGATAGAGATTAAGACAAGGTATATTCTGGGCTTGGTGAGATGGCGCTTATTCAATCAACCAACACTTATCAAGTCTTTGCTCTGGGCCAGGCATCCAGCTGGGCACTGAGGGGACAGATATAAGGAAGCTCCTCTCCCTGCCATTCAGGAGCTCACAGTGGTGTGGGCTGGGGTGTGTGTAAGAGAGACACACACACAAGGTTATGGTCAGGATGGAGCATGAGGAACCTACCTAAAAGGGGCCAGGACAGCTCCCTTCCCTACCAGACCTCACGCAAAGGGTAGCCATCGTTCATCAGGGAGGTTATGGGATTCTTCCATTGACTAGGACTTTTTCATGTAATAATTCCTGCCCCCAACTCCCAGGAATCAGCATATATTTCCAGCAGTCTGGAACCTGGAAAATGGGCTCTTTCAATCCAGGATAAGTGCTAAACATAAAGACCCTCAGCTTTATGACTATTTTAAGATCAGATGATACAGTAAAGGGGCTTCCCCAGTGACTCAGCGGTAGAGAATCCGCCTGCTAATGCAGGAGACATGGGCTCAACCCCTAGGTGGGGAAGATCCCTTGGAGAAGAAAATGGCAACCTACCCCAGTATCCTTGCCTGGATAATCTCATGGACAGAGGAGGCTAGCGGGCTACAGTTCATAGGGTCACACAAAGTCAGACAGGACTGAAGAGACTTATCACACACGCATGCACCCAATGCAGTAAGGCAATGAGGACAGAACTCGGACTCCAGTTTATAAAAATGGTCCTTGGTATTTTGTGTTGTTACTCCCAAAGCATTGTAAAAATTTAGGTGCAGTAATTGCTCAATAATTGGCAGCAACAACTGTTGCTGCAGCAGCTGAATCTAGAACTGCAAATATCCTTACAGGGCTCAAAGTTGAGTGGAGTTCCACGCAGGAAGTCACAGGAGAGTTGGAACCAACCTCACGCACAGCTCAGCAGGCTCTGACCAACTCTGGCTCCACCCTGTGGTCAGCATAAGTCAGCTCCAAGCTCTCCCACCCTCCTGCATCCCTTGCTACATCAACCCTCCTTAAACTCTGGCCAAAGTGGACGCAGCACCCTTTATTTTCAGGAAGAGTAACCAACTAGTTAAAAAGCCCAGGGAGGGCTGAGATTTGCTTGGGAGCAGCTGCAGTCTGACCCAGCACATGGGGATTTGTGCAATTGAAAGTTGTAGACAGCTGTTTTGCCGAGCCTGTGCCAACGTGTGCTGCAGAAAAGCACAAGCCCAAACTGCCCCTCCCTAAGTCAGGAAGTAGAGCTGGTGGTAGAAGCACGTGGGAGTGAAGGCAGTGAGAGAGCAAGGGGGAAGTCCTAGGAGCCCACTGGCCAGAGCAACCTGTTTCTTAGCCCCTTAGCCTGCCCCAGTCAACAAGGAAGAACTTGTTCTTTTTACACTTGGTGTGAGGCTCTGGTGATAATAAAAAGGGCTATGATTCCAAATCCCCAATGTTACTTTTGAATCTAGACACCTCAGGTGACCCCCATCTTTCCCCCTTACTGTGGATCTCTTTTTGACATTGTTTAATGCTGAATGTGTTACATAACATCTCACCCTCCCAGTTATGCTAGCATAATGGTGGCAGCAGAAAATCGAAAGACAGGCCTCGTTCAGCGAGACACAGATTACACATGGTAAGCAAAACACCAGAAACAAATGCACAAATAGCCCCTTGGACTACATAACTGGAAAGCACAACTGACGGTAGCACAAGAAAAACAGGTGTCAAATCTGTCCCTTCAACCTTTCTTCATGGTTGTGCAGTAAATATCAGTTTTCAATAGTCTTGTATCTTTCCTTTCCATTCAGGCTGAATTTCAAGTCAGACACATGATACAGTGTTGAGTAGAATTGTTTCAGCTTGCTTTCTTTTTTCATTTCCTTTCAACCCATGAAAGAGTTGTTAAAACTTTAAAGTTACATCATTTCCCTCTTAATAGGGTCACTTTCCATCCTAGTCGGGCTTCCCTGATGGCTCAGTTGATACAGAATCCTCCTGCAACCCAGGAGACCCAGGTTCAATTCCTGGGTCGGGAAGATCCCCTGGAGAAGGGATAGGCTACCCACTCCAGTATTCTTGGGCTTCCCTTGTGGCTCAGCTGGTAAAGAATCTGCCTGCAATGCAGGAGGCCTGGGTTTGATCCCTGGATTGGGAAGATCCCCTGGAGAAGGGAAAGTCTACCCACTCCAGAATTCTGGCCTGGAGAATTCCATGGACTGTACAATCAATGGGCTCTCAAAGAGTTGGACACAACTAAGCGACTTTCACTTTTTTCACTTTCCATCCTAGTCAGTAAGCTGGATTATATTTGGCATGCTTCAGTAAAACAACTGTCATTTAAACAAGGATTACAGATCCCATTTTTTCTATATTTTGTTATGTTAGAGGAAGGGTTATATAGTTATAAGAGTGGTCTAAGGTGTCACCAACATTGCTTTCTTAGGAGCTTTCTGAGCCAGTGGAATGGGATATGTGAAGTGGGGGCAGGTAGATCTGGATTATAATCCTGACTCTATAGCTAAATTGCCCATCACTTAAACCTTTTGGTGCCTCAGTTTTCTTCTCTATAAAATGAGGCACAACTATCCTGTGAAGCAAGTGAGGACCAACCCAAGCACAGTGGAGAACATAGCTTTCAGTGGAAAGCCCCTAAAAGCTAAAGAGACTAGGTTTCAAATCCCAGACCAGCCACTTACCTTAAGACTGGGGTTTGTTAGTTTAAAATGCTCTACTTTGAGGTTGATAGAGGCAAACTATTACATATAGAATGGATAAGCAACAAGTCCTACTGGATAGCATAGAGAACTATATTCAATATCCTGGGATAAACCATAATGGAAAAGAATATAAGGAAGAATGTATATATGTGTATAATTGAGTCACTTTGCTGTAGAGCAGAAATTAACACAGCATTGTAAATCAACTAAACTTCAATTAAAAAATTAATTTTTTTTTAAAAAAAGAGCTCTATTTCACTTTCCAGATGGTAACCCACAGTTAACAACTACGCTGAGTACTGAATGCGATGCCATCTGTGCAGCCTAGTGAGAGGTGGCTGCTCTGAGCATTATTTGTGGCACTCAGACACCTGGGAGAAGGAATGCCCCTCTCGTCACAGACGTGAGCACGGCAGTCACCGGTTCTGAACACAGTGGCATCAGACTGTCGCTTTAAAGTGGGTTCCCAGCTTGCATTAATAAAAAATTAAGGTAGGTTGGGCAGAGGGGGACACCACGCAATGCTATAAACCCTGGTGAGGAAAGGGGAACAATCTGTGAAACAAAGGCTAACTCAGAAGCGGCCAACCGCCCACCTTTTGTTGATGTATCTAAAAACACACCTTGCTCAGAAAAGGTGCTCGGGGCTCAGTAAGAAACAGTTGCTCTGTGCAGTCTAGGGTGGGGCCCTGCCCGGTGACCGCACTTTATTTTAAATCTGAGGGCCCTAGGTGACCGCTGGTTTCTGCACAGCACTGATCCTAAAGCCGGTTTTCAGGTGGCAGCGCGGTCTTGAGCGACACTTGCCTGAAGCCGGGTAGGGGAGAGCAAGGACCCAGTCAGCGCGGCTCTAACTGTTCGGGGCAGCCACCCTGCGCGCCCTGGGTTGCGTTCCGCGAAGAGAAAGAGCCACCGTTCGCCACCGGGACCCTCCCGGTCCTACAGCCTGCAGCTACAGCACGGCGACCTTGGCCTCAGTACCAGAGTATCCCCGACCTTATATCGCGACCGGGAATATAAAACTATCTGGCGCTCCAAGTCATTGACACACACGAATACGAGACAGGACAAGGGGATCGCGGCCCCGGGCTTTGCTGGAGCTTAAAAGATGTGAGATTACAAAAGACGAGGAAGAGCTCAAACCAAACTGTCGATAGATGGGCCCCTTGATCTGGGCGCTATTGGGCAATACGTGCGGTCCCGCAACTCTGGTACAGGTCCCCAGAAAAGGGAAGCGCTAGAAAGCCGAGTACAGCCAAGCAAGACAACGCGGGCGCAAACAATCCAGGCGCAACCACGGGCAGCGCTGCCGCGCGGCGTCTCCGTCTCCCCATCTGCAAAGCAGAGCGTTGGACTAGAGTGTCTCCCAAAACTCCTATTAATCTAGAAGTCAACAATATTCCATCTCCATGCTGGAGATGCCCAAGGGTTTGAAACCGGAAAAAGAGAGGAAAGCGAGGGAAGACGACAGGGAGGGGGGAAGGGGAGGAGCCGGTGGGAGACCTGGAGAGGGAAGACAGGGGAGGCCCGGAACATGCTTGGCGGGTTTTCAACCTTACTCCTCCTCCTCCTACACCTGAGTTCTCACGTTTGGGCCAAGACCCCGCGCCCATCAAATGGGAGCGCCAGTTAGCCAAGCTTCTCTTTCCACGCCCGTTTCTTAGAAGCCATGGGCAGATGGTGGGCAGCACAATAATGCATGCCATGGATGGAAGGGGTAATGGTCCTGGCTGGAGTCTCCAGCACAGGTGAACGGACCTGGGACTGGGCAGATCGTGGGACGGACGCAGGATGGGGACTGCGGAGCGCCCGCGTCTCAACCCGCGTGTCCTCGGCGGAGTAAACTTAATTCCCCAACTTTGAGCAAGGGGAGGGGGTGTTTGCCCAAAAAAAAAAAGTTTCTTAACTTTTCCCCCAACTCTGCCCTGGAGGCGGCACCGGAGGGCGGTGCCTGCACCCTGATTCGCCGCCGGCTCCCGTCTGGAGACTCGGATTGGCGCGCGTGGTCCGGGGCCGGGAAGAGCGGGCGTGGGGGAGGGGGAGCGGCCCTCCCCGCCCGCGGGATCTGCTCGCGCCGGGAGCGGGTTAATTTCAAATCGGGGGCTTGACTGCTCCTGGACGGTCACGTCCACTGTGCCCGCCCGCCGGCCCGCCAGTCCCGGTCCCGGCTTTTCCCTCGGGCACCCACCTCAGCGCGGCGTTTAAGGACCGACTGACGGCCCGACACGCGGGCTCCCGGGCCTGAACGGGGAAGGGGTGCAGAGGCGTCCCCGCTCAGCCCGCATCGGCTCCAAGTGTGAGGTGAACTGACAGGTCAGCGGGGCGCAGAGGGGCGCGGCGCCGGGCCAGACTGGCACCGGGAGAGTGATCGGGAAGGCAGCGGCGGCCGTTTCCCGCCTCTCGCTCCGCCGGGGGCCGTGGAGGGAGGAGCCGAGATCCCGCGCTGAGGGGAGGGGGCGAGCGAGGGGGAGGGGCGGGGACGCCGTGGTTCCGGGCGCGGGTTTGCCCGCGCTCAAGCCCCGCGCTGCTCAAGGGGCGGCACCTACCGAGGGATGGCTTTCCGCGCCAAATTTTTAAATCGAAGGCGGAAGGTCCAGACCCGCCCCTGGCGCCGCCAGCCAATCGCAGGCCTACAGCCAACGCTCTGATTGGTTGGGAATCGTTGCCCTAGAAACCGCGAGGATGCTGTCCGGGAACTGCCGGCGCGCGTAATGGGCCCAAGGGGGAGGGGAGTTGGCCCGGAGCGAGGGGAAGCGCCCTGGCGCGGGAGCCGGTGGCGACTGTACCAGGTTGCCTTGCTGAGCAAATGTAGACTTCCATAGTAGGATCCAGGATTGTGGCGTGAACTGGCCACCTGAATAGCAAGTACATAACTTTTTTTTAAAGTCGCATCCTTATGAATGTCTTCAAAAAAAAAAAAAAGTTTTAATCGTAAGGCGCTCTTTAAATGCCCAGGAGCTTAAGGATTGAATTTGGAAGTTACCTATCAAGCTTTTTCCCCAAGACTTTGCTGCTGATCCCGTGCACGTGTGTGTCAAGGGAGAAATTCAAGCATCTAGATGTAGATTCTTATCCAGATATTTGGAGTTGCAGCTCCTTAGCCGGAACCTGGGCTCATGTGCTTGAGTCCGGAACTCTGATCTGTGAACAGGTGGGTGCTTGTGCTCTCTGGAGTCCATTCGGTGGGGTCCGGAGAATGATTTGCCCTCTCTTAAGGTGGACAGGGCTGTCATTGGAATTTCTGTGGTCTGCTTGAAAACCAAAGAAATTCTGACGGCAGATCGGCTTGCTAAAGTAATTTACGGGCGTTTGATAGGAGTTCTCTGCTCTGTGGGGCTATCTCCGGTCGGGAATAAAATGTTAAGTGTAGTTTGTCAGTTTTCTTTACCTTAGCCTTTGTTTCAGCAGACTGTGGCGTCCCGTAATGAAAGGTATTTTCAACAGATTTTCTTTTTTTCTTTAAGGATATTAAACTTTTTAATTGGACTACCTGAACTACTTGAACCATCAGGATAAAGAACTCCAGATTTTTCATTTTTAAAGAAACTAAATGTATGAGAAATTTACAGAATGGAAAACGAAAAGGTACATTTTTAGCTCCCGTATTCATCCTTGCAGTTTTAAATGCAACATTATCCTGATTTTACTGCGTAATTTTTCAGTATCCAACATCTTACCAACACCACATTCTTTTTTGGTTAACCTCTATTAAAAACCTAGAAGGAAGGGAAATTTAATTTTTGAAGAGGGGAAAAGTTACCCAGGATTAATCTTTCTAGTTTTTAGTGATTTGGTGGAAGTTTCAGAGAGATAAGTAGAGAGAAAAGATATTTTTAAGAATAATAAAACTTGTTAGCTGCTTTATGATAGTTCTGAGAATTCTTAAACTCTAAGAATTCAGAAGGGGCATTTGACATAATTTGACATTGGATCTCTTGTTAAGATAATTTCCTACCAAATCACCAATTTCTTTTAACTATAGGAGCCACTGTCACTGGTGATATCTTGATTGATTTCTAAATATTGATAGGGTTCAAAAATGAAATAGGCAAATTTCCTAAAAATGTTAGATGTAAACAAATAAGAGAACTGCTGTTGCTTCTGATGGTCAGAGGCAAAGGACAGCAGTCCTGAGAAAAATCCCATTCTTGGATCAGAACCTCTCAAGTGTACCATCTTGGTGCACTTACCTGCCATCCCAAGCATTTTCTTTAGAATAGATACAAATGGCAAGAATGTGTGAAGTCGCCAGTGGCCAAAAGTAGAGGAAACAGTCTCCTTTAGTCTTAGGTATGTGGAGAAGGCGATGGCACCCCACTCCAGTACTCTTGCCTGGAAAATCCCATGGACAGAGGAGCCTGGTAGGCTGCAGTCCTATGGGGTTGCTAAGAGTCAGATGCGACTGAGCAACTTCACTTTCACTTTTCACTTTCATGCATTGGAGAAGGAAATGGCAACCCACTCCAGTGTTCTTGCCTGGAGAATCCCAGGAACGGGGGAGCCTGGTGGGCTGCCGTCTGTGCGATTGCACAGAGTTGGACATGACTGAAGTGACTTAGCAGCAGCAGCAGCAGTCTTAGGCATAAACTACTGTTAATTTACCCTCTTACGTCTCGGTGGCAGCCCAGCCTCTGCCGGGAACCAGCTTTGTGGTCTTGGGTTAACTAATTTTACTTCTCTGGGTTCCATTTTCTCTATCTGTAAAGTGAAAAGGGTAAATATTCAACGAGCAGAATTTTCTGCTTGTAGCCACTCTGGATTTTGCTCCCCAGCGGATTTTGCTAACAAGTCTGACCACAGGCTAGCCCTCACCCTTGTTTCCTTGGCTCTCTGACTTTTCTTCATCAGTGGTATTTTACTGAGTACCCACTGCATGCAACTGTTGTGCTAGGTGTATACACAGGTGAATGGCATATGGTTTCTGCTGTGGAGACCTTTACTTGTTACAGTGTCATGAGTCAAAGTCACTCCAAGGAGTTTGGGGTCACTTAAAATTATCAGTCCTATTAAGAGAAGTTAAGTAAAAGGTATATGGGAACTCTCTGGAGGATCTTTGCAACTCTAAATCTAAAATTATTTCAAAATATAAATTTTAAAATTGTAAGTCTTAAGGTTTTCTTTTTAAATTCTTGGAACATAAGATGAAAATTTTAAATTCATGCATTGTTGCAGAATTAAAAATGGGGAATTTAGCTGTTATGGACAAATGTCAAAGTGATCATTGAAATATAGTCACTAATTTAATCATCTCTACAACCTCACTGAGCATGTTTCCTAAGTACTGTTTCTATTTATACAATTCTTAAAGTCAAAAGCTATCTGATAATTTTTTTTTTATAGTGGATTTAATAATTTCCTTGTTTTGAACCAGGAAAATCTCTTTTTCGAGCCACATAAAAGGGGACTGATGAAAACACCTCTGAAAGAATCCACTGCAGCAAATACAGTGTTGGCGGATATCCAGCCTGACTTGGGTCCTTTAACCACACCCACCAAGCCCAAGGAGATCTCCCAGGGAGAACCGTGGACACCAACAGCCAACCTAAAAATGCTCATCAGTGCCGTGAGCCCCGAGATCCGCAACAGGGATCAGAAAAGGGGTCTGTTTGACAACAGAAACGGATTACCTGAGGTCAAAGATTGTTTACATGTAGGTTTGTTTGCAGAGGGCTGGGTGGAAACTGGGGCATTTGGGGAGCTAGGGAGGGGGTGGCTGTTGAGGAGACACTAGCAGTCTCTAAAGTATCACCCCAGTCAGAGCACTGGAAAGGTTTGGACCCCATCAAATACAGCTCTGGGAAATCTGAACCTGTCAGTTATTTATGAGCTTCTTCCCTTTCAGATCCTTCAAGTAGTTTATCCTGACTTTTCCCCACTTATCTTCCCAATTTTGCAGCCACTGAAGCAAACTATGTATATAAGTTGTTAGTCATTGAGCATTAATGCCTCCAATAAATCTTTGTGAATAAGACATTATTTACATCTTTCTTTGTAGGAACACTTCTCTGGAGATGAATATGAGAAATCCCAACCCAGTCGAAAAGAGAAAAGTTTAGGATTGTTGTGTCATAAGTTTTTAGCTCGATACCCTAACTATCCCAACCCTGCTGTGAATAATGACATCTGTCTTGACGAAGTAGCTGAAGAACTTAGTAAGTATGCAAAGAGCTCGCTGAAATGGTCAGTCATTAAAGGCACTTCACAGACTGAGTCCTTCAGACCCACGCTCCTTCTAGCCAGTGTTTGTAATGACACAAGACCACACGGAAAGTATCCATCTGTCAAGCCCTACTAATTTCAGAATAACAGCATGTAGTTCCCAGTCACATTTAAGTCTCAAAACAGAAGCAGAAAATCACAATGGAGATTGCTCTGACTGTACTGTGAAAGCTCTGAAGCTGTAAAGTAAGGCAACATTGTTTGATGACTTATTTCACAAACAGCTACAACTCTGAACTTGCATCTTGTTTCTCATTGAGGAGCCAGGCTGCCAAATGCTTTCTTCACAGTCGACATGAGGATCAGCCTCTGGGCGTGGGAGCTGGGCTTTAGCCCTCTCTGCCATTCAGCACTTTCTGAATGTTTTGTGTTTGCCAAAAGTTACTGTATCCCCCTGCCCTCTTTACCTCCTCTCTTCGTGGCCTCAAATCTAGTTAGAGCTAAAAAGGAATCCGTGACAAATGTAGGATACCTTTGGAGTCATGAAAATACTACGACCTGAATCTGTGAAGAGATATACAGGATTTTTAGTATATAGCTATCACCCCATGAAGAAAGTTTTGCCCCCTAATACATGTTTATATGTATCAACTTTAAGAAATGCCGTTTAGATTCCTCTCTTCACATACACTTCATTATAGCTATGGAGGGTATACCATTTAATTTAGCAGGTATCTATGGATTACCAACTATGTAATGTCATAGTTGGTAATGGCAGGAAATGTCATAGCAGCTGGGATAACATAAGTGGACAGAAAGAACAAAGTGGGTAATTAGGATGTAAGAGGGTAATGTGTGCTAAAGAAAAGCAAATGCAGACCAGGGTGGACGGGAATCCAGAGTGCTAAGAGTGTGCTCCATAATTTTAAACTTCATTTTAAATTAAGTAGTTGGGTCAGGCCTTGTTAGGAGGGTGACATCTGAGCAAGGACTCGAATAAAGGTGGGGAGCCATAAGGACATCTGGGAGAGGGAATCCAGCTAGAAGGAACAGCTTAGCACACAAAGGCTCTCTGGCAAATTCCAGGAACCAAGGAATCTCAGCACCTGTACCTGTCGTATGACAGCCATGTGTGTGTGTTGGGAACTAATATACGAAACGGAGTATAGAGTATGGAATTTAGAGCTCTAAAGACTTGATTTTGCCACTTACTAGCTCTGTGCCTTAGGGTGAGCAGCTTAGCCAGCCTGACCCTCTTATCTCCTCATCATTAAAGCATGGATAAAAAAGAGAAGTTTCACGATGATAACCCACTCCCGTGTTCTTGCCTGGGAAATCCCATGGACCAGAGGAGCCTGGCGGGCTACGGTCCATGGAGTCGCAAAGAGGTGGACACGACTTAGCAACTAACACTAAGTTTCACACTCAGTTTGGATTTTCCAGCTCCAAGTCACCCTTTGAGGAACTGCCTCATTTTGTACTGCCTTGTGTAAAAGTAAAGACTATTGTTAAATAAAAAAGCATGGATAATAATCACCTACCTCACAAGTTAGGGTAAAATCTTCCTAAACCTGTATGATGCATCAAAGACCCTCAATAAACGTCACCTTTCTAATTTATATTAACTGTTTGTAGCCTTTGAGAGCAGGGACACGCCTTTCTCATCTTCGTACTCTGCTTAGCATGTACTGTGCTCAGCCGCTCAGTTGTATTCAACTCTTTGTGACCCCATGGACTGTAGCCCACCAGGCTCCTCAGTCCATGGGGATTCTCCAGGCAAGAATACTGGAGTGGGTTGCCATGCTCTCCTCCAGGGGATCTTCCCAACCCAGAGATCGAACCCTGGTCTCCCACATTGCAGGCAGATTCTTTACCATCTGAGCCACGAAAGTTATTTAATCCAGAACCTATGGACTAGGAATCCCTGGGGAAAAGAGAGGTATTCAATTCTATCCCCATTACAATATCTGATCCTAGTAAGGTGCCATTGCTTGTTCTCCGCAGATGTCGAGCGCCGACGCATTTATGATATCGTCAACGTCCTAGAAAGTCTAAACATGGTGAGCCGGCTCGCCAAAAATAGGTACACTTGGCATGGGCGACACAACCTCCACCAGACCCTTGGGACTTTGAAAAGCGTCGGGGAGGAGAACAAGTACGCCGAGCAGATTATGATGATCAAAAAGAAAGAATATGAACAAGAGTTTGACTTTAGTAAGAGTTACAGTATAGAGGATCCCATCATCAGATCAAACACTGGCCAAAATGGACACCCAGACATGTGTTTTGTTGAACTCCCTGGAGTGGAATTTCGGGCAGGTGAGAGAGCTGGTGTTGAAACGCTCAGGTGGCAGGGAACCTCTTGGAGGTCTAGAGAGCAGGTTCCTTAGGGAACCCAGCTCAAAGCCACTGCTGCTTTTCATATGAAAATGCTGCATATCAACCGTGGGATCTGGCTGCGGTATTTGTAGCTTTGTTACTTTTGAAAGCACTTGTCCCTTCATGAATTTTAATTCTCTAATCCTCTTCCTTCTCCAAAGCCTCTGTAAACAGCCGCAAAGACAAGTCTTTAAGAGTGATGAGCCAAAAATTTGTGATGCTGTTTTTGGTGTCAACGCCTCAGACGGTAAGCTTGGAAATTGCTGCCAAGATTTTAATTGGGGAAGACCATGTGGAAGATTTGGATAAAAGCAAGTTTAAAAGTAAGTGGCCCAACTGCCCTGGACTTTTGGACCTACTCTTAAATTAGTTTCCAATACACTGGCTATATAAATAGATCATCTCTAGTTAGGCTTTTGTATCTTCATTTCTCCCCAGAATTCATGAAGATACTGCTTGAGCTAGCTTGTAGGATTCAAAGATATGTATATAGCTACTCTTACCTGACACTTTGATTTATCTACCTCACTTGATACTGTAACATTGTCTCCATTTTCCAGTGTCTGAAGGCTAAATAAGCAGTAAAGTGGGACTGGAACCCAGGTGTCTGTTCTCTCCACTGGCTCTCATATTTGAGGGTGTAAATAACTTCTAACACTGTCTCCAGAAGTGACCTGCAGCACAGTGGATTGGACATTTTGAAAGAGTGGTTTTACGGTGTCCCTTCTCTGCACTTACTGCCTTAGACAGTTAGCTTCCACAGTGACTTGGCTGGGCCAGACAACCCAGCCTGTCTAGCGTGGTAGGCAAGGCTTGCTCTCTCTGCCCTGAAACCAAAGCCTGACACCCTGTCCTGTGTGCGGACGACCACCGTCAGGAGTGGTCCCAAGGGCTTGCTCTTGAGAGTCTGTCCCATAGCTAAGCAAGGAGAGTAACCTAACAGAGTAATTGCTCTTCTTTTTACATGCAGAAATGTTTATTTAAATATTGGATTTTCTCTCATGGCTACTGATTATTTCCAATTCTTGAATAAAACTATTTGATTTCACTATGGAAAAAAAAAAGTATGATTTTAGCCAGAATATCTGCTCTTTGTTGGGAAGAAATCATAGATTGGAGTCTTAAAACAGCTCTGCCCTTGCCTCTAGAAAAGACTTTGCAGGCACTGCCCCACGCACACACACAGAGAAGCAGAGAGAAAGTGTAGAAGGCATTAGCTGACCTCCGAGCAGGGCTTAGGTTGGCCTAGACATGGATCACTCCGGAGACCGGCCGACTGGTGACCCTGAGGCATAGCAGGGGAATGCCTGGGAGGTGTCATGCAGACCCCTTCCCATCCTTGTGAAGCTGTACTGGTCCCATGAAAGTATTGAGACTCCTCCAGTTTGATGGTGTCTCCATAAAGACAAAATGAGTAGAGATTAAGGCAGTAAGGCTAGCATTTGGCTTAGGAGATTTGTCATTTCAGAAAACACATCCCAGTCCTACCGATGGGCTGCCTGCTTTCTCTGAGTCACCAGTCTCCAGCTCTCTATTTCACTGGTTAGTCACAGCCTTGGAAACTATTCCAGGAACTGCACATGTGTAATTTGCTGAATCCCTAGGGAATTCAGAACCTTCTGGCATGGCTGTGAAGGCGGGGCTCAATTTGCAGCTTTGTACTACAAGCTGAAGTAAAGACAGACTTCTGTATCAGAACTTTTCATGATATGTAAGACATAGAATTAGCAAATCTATGCTTTGCCTATACATATGGACAGTATAAATGTTTATAAATTTTGATAGGTATAAGATTTTCCATGCTTGTGAAATTAAATACATTTATTTTCATAAACTATCACAAGCAGGAAAATAATACATTTATTATTGATTATTTCTATTTGTTCCTAAAATTCTGAATCCTCATTAGGAGATGCCCAGCAGTGGTAACTTTTTATTAGAAAACCTGTAACATGTTTCCCAATAGGGTGATCTCATTGAGTTATTTTTCCTTTTGTTTCAAAATCCAGTGCTTTTGTTTCAAAATCCAGTATCAGCAGTAATTGAGTCTCAATATTTAAAACTTTTTTTGTTTTTATTAAAGCAGTATTACTAGAATAACTCAAGAAAAGTCACTGATGGTTTTTCTCTGACACTGATGGTTAGGATAGCTCTTTGAGTGTACACCGTACACATGAAGTCCTTGGGAAGCAAAGTCTTTTGATCTTTCATTATTCCTTTAAGTGATATATATACTTTTTTTCCCCCAGCAAAAATTAGGAGGTTGTATGATATAGCTAATGTTCTGAGCAGCCTGGATCTTATCAAGAAAGTTCATGTTACAGAGGAAAGAGGCCGAAAAACAGCTTTTACATGGACAGGCCCAAAAATCAGTCCAAATCCCAGTGGTATGTATTTATTTCCTTGTATATTCGTTCCTTCATTACTTTGAATTAATGCACATTTGGAAATATTCTTCCTTTCTCTTCCTACCCATACTCCCACATGGGAAGAGCATAATATATAAGTGATTGAAAAGACTAAGATGAGCACCAATATGGAAAGTTTGGCCCTTGGTTCCATCAGCAACTCAAGGTCCATAACCATCACACCCGTGTAAGAGGTAGAATCTGTGTGTAAAAGAATTTGACAAAGTTGAAACAGAGCCTGTGCATGTGGAGAATATTATTAAATGGATTCATTCCAGAATGAATATTCTGTCTCCACCTCAACTCTGGGATTCTTACATTTTGTGTTCTACCAACACCCCACACACAGAAGTTCTGGAAAATGGCAAGAACACGGGCCACAGAAGCAAGGGGAAGCTTAGGTTCCAGTCCCAACTCTGCCACTTATTCTAGCTGTGTGGCCTTGGGCAGGTGACTTCTCTAAGACCATTTCCTCACCCCTAGTAGGAAGAGTGACAGCGCCTTTGAGAGGTTTTTCCGGTTTTGGATATAACCTCAATGAGAGGTCCTTCAGTACAGGGATTTGGAGGACAGGCTCTGGGCTAGACTGATCAAGTTCATATCCCAGGCCCACGTTCTTCTAGCTGAGAGACCCTGAACCAGTTAGTTAATGTCTGAAACGTCTCTGAAATGGGGGCGCATTTCCTGAGAAGTACCTGCCTGAGTTGTGGAGAGTGTCTTAGTCTGTTCAGGCTGCCACAACAGAGTACCATCGGCTCAGTGGCTGATAAACAATATGTTTACTTCTCATAGTCCTGGAGGCTGGGAAGTCCAAGATCAAGGTGCTGGCAGACTCCGTGTCTGGTGAGGACCTGCTTTCTAGACTTGTCTAGTCTTTTCATAGTAACCTTACATAGTGGAAGAAGACTAGAGAGCTCTGTGGAATCCCTTTTATAAGAGCACTAATAGCATAGCATAGCATAATCCTATTCAAGAGGGTTCCACCCTCATGAACATCTCCCAAAGGCCCCACCTCCCAGTACCATCACACTGGACATCAGGTTTCAACATGTGAATTTGGGGAGAAGGGATGGGGCAGGGGATGCAAACATTCAGTCCATAGCAGGGACGGTCACCCTATTTCATCAGATGATGTCTCCACTGATGCTGATATGCCCAATGTTTTATATTTCAGTAAGAAATAAAAACCACTGATAGTCACCCTGAGAGCACACCACTGGTTATAAGATGATAAAGTCTTTCAGAGATGTTAAAGTGAATTATTATCTCAGAATTCATTCAGAATAAGATGAACAGGGTTTTTTAGGTAAAGCCCTTGAAATGGTATCTGGCACATAGTAGGCACATAACTGTTGCCACTTTATTTTTTTTTTCTTTTTTTCTTCCTCCCTAATACCCAAAGTGGTACCAGACCCATAAAATAGTCAATAAACATTTACAGAATGAACAAATAAGTCTATTTTTTTAATGTTTTTTTTAAACTCTCCTGAGTGAACTGAATTTTTTGAGGCTCATAAGTGAATGTGTTTTCCTCTTTACTTTGTCTATTACAGCCAGATTGTATAAGTATGAATGGGGTATTAAAGTCTCCCACTATTATTGTGTTGTTGTATATTTCTTCTATCATACTAATTAGTGTTTGTCTTAGATATATCAATGCTCCAATGTTGGGTGCATATATAATTGTTATAACTTCTTTTTGGATTGTTTCTTTAAGTCGTTATGTGTAACCTTCATTGTCTCCTTTTCAGGACCTTTATTTTAAAGTCAATTTTATCTGATATGAGTATTGCTACTCCTGTTTTCTTTTGGTCCGTATTTGCATAGAAAATCTTTTTCCAGCCGTTCATTTTCAGTCAGTATATATCCCCTATTTTAAGATGGTTCTCTTGTAGACAACATATATAGGGGTCTAGTTTTTGTATCCATTTGACCCGTTTTAATCTTTTGGTTATCTCTTGTAGACAAGGTATGTAGGGCTCTTTTTTTATATCGATTCGGCCAGTCTTTGTTGATTAGGGCACTCAGCCCATTAACGTTTAAAGTAATTATTGATAAGTAAGATTTACTTTATTGTTTTGGGTTCGAATTTATACACCCTTTTAGTGATTCCTATCTAGAGAATGTCCTTTAGTTTTTGTTGGAGAAATGGTTTAGTGGTGCAAAATTCTCTTAACTTTTGCTTATCTGTGAAGCTTTTGATTTCTCCTTCATATTTGAATGAGATCCTTGCTGGATACAATAATCTGAGCTGTAAGTTATTTTCTTTCATCACTTTAATTATGTCTTGCCATTCCCTCCTGGCTTGGAGAGTTTCTATTGAAAGATCAGCTGTTATCCTTATGAGAATTCCCTTGTGAGTTATTTGATGTTTTTCCCTTACTGCTTTTAATATTTGTTCTTTATATTTAATCTTTGTTGATTTGATTAATATGTGTCTTGGGGTGTTTCGCCTTGGGTTTATCCTGTTAGGGACTCTCTGGATTTCTTGAACTTGAATGGTTATTTCCTTCTCCATTTTAGGGAAGTTTTCAACTATTATCTCCTCAAGTATTTTCTCATGGTCTTTCTTTTTATCTTCTTCTTCTTCTGGGACTCCTATGATTCAAATGTTGTAGCGTTTAATGTTATCCTGCAGGTCTCTGAGATTGTCCTCATTTCTTTTGATACGTTTTTCTTTTTTCTCCTCTGATTCATTTATTTCTGGGATTCTATCTTCTAATTCACAAATCCTATCTTCTGCCTCTGTTATTCTACTATTTGTTGCCTCCAGAGTGTTTTGGATCTCATTTATTGCATTATTCATTATGTGTTGACTCTTTTTTATTTCTTCTGCTGCTGCTAAGTCACTTCAGTCGTGTCCGACTCCGCGTGACCCCATAGACGTCAGCCCACCAGGCTCTCCTGCCCCTGGGATTCTCCAGGCAAGAAAACTGGAGTGGGTTGCCATTTCCTTCTCCAATGCATGAAAGCGAAAAAGTGAAAGTGAAGTCGCTCAGTCATGTCCGACTCTTAGCGACCCCATGGACTGCAGCCCACCAGGCTCCTCCATCCATGGGATTTTCCAGGCAAGAGTACTGGAGTGGGGTGCCACTGCCTTCTCTGAGGTCCTTGTTAAACCTTTCTTGCATCTTCTCAATCCTTGTCTCCAGACTATCTAACTGTGATTCCATTTTGATTTCAAGATTTTGGATTAATTTCACTATCATTATTCGAAATTCTTTATCATGTAGATCTCCTATCTCTTCCTCTTTGGTTTGGTTTGGTGGGCATTTATCCTGTTCCTTTAGCTGCTGGGTACTCCTCTGTCTCCTCATCTTGTTAAAATTGTCAAGTTTAGAGTGTCCTTACTATATTCTGGTAGTTTGTTGAATTCTCTTTATTGAGGCGGTTTACTGGTCTTTTCAATATCTGATCTCTGCCCTGTTACAGAGGGGGGCGGAGATGAACACCCAAATCTAAGCCAGCCAGGTTCAGGCACTCGGATAGTCCTCAGAAGTACAGATTCTGGTTGAGTCTGCCTTTTGTGTCCTTCCCAGGTCCGAGTAGCGCAGGTGATGAAGTGCTTAGCGAGCGCAGCTGCTGCAACTTATCGCCTTCCCGCTGCTCAGTTTTCTGGGTATACAACTGGTGCACCTTCTCAGGCGGATGTTGACCATCCAGAGCCCCAAGAAGCGTTAGTCAACACAGAAACCTGCTTACAGTTTTGTAGATAATGTCTCTCTAGGGCTGTGATTGCCCGCTTCCGGCTCTGGCTGCCTGTCACCAGAGTGGGACGGTCTGCAGCCGGCTATCTCTGTGCAGTCCTTTGTTCCGTATGTAGTCCTGGTGGTGTCTTAGGTTAGGGCTGGCTTTTGACGTAGTAGATATCCGACAGTCTGGTTATTTTGCTCAGGTAGCGCTGGGAATAGCCAAGTCAAATCCTTACTCAAAGCGATGCAGGCTGCGCTGCTCCTCCTAGCCCAGCCCCCTCTTGCTAATAACAAATGCTGGTGTCGCACCGCTTCTCCGCAAAAGGAGTTACCGCAGGGCTCCTAATCTCCTTTCGAAGACAATGAATTGTCTTTCTAAGTGCCTGATGTCCTCTGCCAGCATTCAGAAGTTGTTTTGTAGAATTTACTCAGTGTTCAAATGTTCTTTTAATGAATTTGTGGAGGAGAAAGTATTCTCCCCGTCCTACTCGTCCGCCATCTTAGCTCCTCCTCCCCACTGTTGCCACTTTAATCTGAAATCATTTTAGAACCATTCCCAGGTGGTTCAGTGGTAAAGAAACCGTGTGCCAATGCAGGAGACACAGGAGATGCCAGTTCGATCCCTGAGTCAGGAAGATCCCCTGGAGGAGGAAATGGCAACCCACTCCAGTATTCTTGCCTGGAGAATCCCCATGAACAGAGGAACCTGGCGGGCTGCAGTCCATAGGGTCGCACAGAGTTGGATATAACTGAGTGAGCGTGCACCCACTGACCTCATACCCCAGAAGCAGGCTGAACCACTCATGTCTTAACACACTGCCCTTTCCAGTTTCAGATCTCAGCCCAGTCCTTCCTTTTGCTGCCTCTGATTTGGAAGCAAGGCAATCTTCAAAAGAGAACTGTGCCAAAAATCTCTTTTCCACACGTGGGAAACCAAACTTCACTCGACACCCATCTCTCATCAAACTGGTAAAGAGCATAGAGAGTGACCGGAGAAAGATAAATTCTGCTCCCAGTAGCCCTATCAAAACCCACAAAGGTATGTGTCCTATCGTGTCAGGGCTCTGCTTGAAAGAATTCCTCCTCATCTGACATTTAGCTTCCTTGATCCCTCAGGACTTGCTAGAGAATTGTTTGTTTCCATAGTCCCAAACACACTTGAAGCCCAACTTACACATGAATTAAAGGATAAAATGTGAATCGTGGGGTTTATCATTTAATTGCTGTGTGATTTGAGGGAGGGAGCAGTGCATGTTTTCTGTCTCTTTGACCTCAGTGATGTTTCGTCTCTGTAAAGATTCATTCTTTTGCTTTGACCAACTCCCTCCCCCACCTTCTTTTCTTTTACCAGCTGAGAGCACTCAGACTTCTGCACCTTTCCCGAGCAAAATGGCTCAGCTTGCAGCTATCTGCAAAATGCAGTTAGAAGAGCAATCAAGGTAGGTGGGCAATGTTCTTCAGTAACAGGATCCGTTACTTTACATTGCATCATTAGGATTACTTATTTCATGTAAGAATAGGCAATAACCTTGGAAACCGGTGAGAGAATCTTCTCTGTAACTCATAATATGGAATCATTACAGAAACTATCTGCTAGTTACATAAAAGTGTAGCTTCAATCTGGGGCAATCTAAAACAGTAGAACATTTTAGAGAACATGTGTTTCCACTGTCTCATGTTTTCAATCTTGTCTTTTAGTAAACCCAGGAAGAACGTGACAGTACAGCTGGCAGGATCCGGGCACTGCACACCCGTGGCCCCCCTGGACACTCCAGCAAATGCCGAGCTAGAGATGACGGCACCATCTCTCATCCAGCCCCTGGGGGTGGTCCCCCTCCTCCCCAGCCCGTTGTCACCAGCAGTGCCCGTGATCCTACCTCAGACCCCTTCGGGCACTTCGTATGCCATCTACTTGCAGCCTGCCCAGGCCCAAACTGTAACGCCACCCCCAGGCCTGAACCCCTCGGTCTGCCCCACCACCTCTTCTAACGCTATGAGATCAGAAGACTCCATTGATACCACCAGCGAGAATTCAGATAGTGACGCCCCAAAGTCCAGCGCATCCACCAGGCCTGGAAGTTTGCTGCCAGGGCTGGAGAGACAAGGTGCAAAGAACCGAGAGAGGGAGCCAGCGGGAGAAAAAGGCTCCAAGAGGGCAAGCATGCTCGAGGACAGTGGTTCCAAAAAGAAATTTAAAGAAGACCAGAAAGCACCTGAAAATGTCTCTACAGTAAGTACAGCCTTGGACTGTGCGAAGCTTTAGGTACTCCCCAGTTAATTAGGAGGGACTCTGCTGGCTCATGAAATTTACCAGAGCAAAGAGCAGTCTCCCAGAAAACAGGAAACTGTTCCTTAGCGTCCCATAATCCAAACAAGGCCTCAGGCAGCTAATCCCCTGACTGGGATGGCGGCAGGGGCATTTTTAACCTTTGGAGGAAGGGATTATCTGCTCTCTTTTTAAAGCACTGTGGGTGGTTGTCCTTAAGTCCATTTCTCTGTCCCACACTGGAATGCAAACACCTGCCATGAAAGTCTTAAATAATTTACAAGCAGACGTGACCCCAAATGAATGGATGGACGGACGCATAGGGTTCCTCTAGCTCCCGCCTTCTGAGTCATTACTTGATATTTGTTTGACGTCACGTAACTGGCATCTGTGGCCTAGCAGAGAAATGGCTCCCCCCTGTTTTTACTTTCTACGTCAAATTTAAACCAAAATTTCCATGTTGTGCCAATAGAAAAATCAGACTTAGCTTGGCAAGGTTTAGGGTATTTGATGCATTGGTTTCTAGATGTTTTGATGTTCTAGACAGTTTTTTTCCTGGAAGGAGTTTAATTCGGGAAGGAAAGAACATGTATTGGCTGCCTGTCCACATACTAGATGGCAGAAGTGTTAGGCGCTTTTGCATACGTTATCTCGTTTTCCACTCTCGGGACAATTGTATATGAAAGACAGCATCACCAGATAAACAGACATCACTAAACAGGGAAGCAGAAGTTAATCTCTCATTTTGTCCCTGCTGTTAACTCATGTTATTTTTCTTCTCTACATCTTGTTTTCCCACATCTTTGAGAATTTGTTCTGCCAGTTTTTCCTGATTGTCTACTGGGTACGAAGCACTTGTGCTCTGGATCAAATCAGCACCTGCCTTTGGGGATGATTGCTTTTGAGCACTTGCCCCAGGGCCATCTTACAGTTTTTGTGAGGTTAAGTGAATTTATTACATGATGGTATACATAAAGGGGTTTGTGATCCTTTCAAGGCACTGTAGAAGCTGACGGGTATTATCTGTAACTGCTGTTATTAAGGAGGCTTTAGAGTCTGTCAGATCTTCCCTGAGGATGGCCTCATGGTAACCATTCAAAACATCCATTATCTTAGCATAGTATCATTCTGCATTTAATACACATGCTAGGGGAAAATCACAAGGCTTCAGTTTGATTTGATTTTCTGGGAGGTCCGTAATCTCTTTGAGGCAATGAATATGATTTAATAATGGTCTCCTGTTGCTCACTTAGTTATTCAGGATTAGGGTTTTCACTGGATAGATTCCTCACACCCCCTGCTCTTTTTTCATCTCTAACTTCATTTTGACCATTTCTTTTTAGCATGGACTGAGCAAAACAAAGAAAGGGAGAGATTCACGTGTTAATTCATTAAACAAACATTTACTGAGAACCTACACTTCTGGGGGTGGAGAGAAGAGAGAATACAAACAAACACAAGCATATCAGTTGGTGAAAAGTAAGAAATATGGCAAAAGCAAAAGAGGATCGTGTCCTAGGAAGAGGGGTAGGAGTGCTAACATATAGTCTGGGTAAGAAGACATACAAGTGACAATATGTCAAATTATTTTCATCCTGCTAATAGTTCTAATTTTAAAAAAGGGATTTGCATTATAGATGAAACAATTTTGTGATGAATATAGTTTATAGGAAAAGGAAAAGTAATTACTATTAGAGTTTTGCTGGAGATTTTTTAAAGAGAGTTAAACCAGAAAACATTGTACTGTAAGATGCCAAAGAGCAGCTGTTGGTAAAACACCTAAATCTGCCCCTTGAAAATTCTCTATTCCTGAAGCCTTCAAGGAACCTGCTAGTAAAGATATTGAACAGAATGAAGCATCCAAGAAATAAAATTGAAAGTTTGTGGTACCCCTTAGCACTGGGGATTCTGACTGGACCTATTAATAGCTAGATCAAAGCATAGGCCGTTGTTTTGACAGCGGTGAGAAGAAAGATCTGCAGGGAGATGAAAGGTGGGCCTCTGGTTTACAAGAGCTGCTTTTCACTTTTACCAATCCTGTTCCTGGTAAGACCGATCAGACTTTGCAGGCGGGTCAGCCACCCATGTAGGCTCTGTTGGAAAAGTACCGTGATGAGCAGGCGTGCGGCAGACACACACGGCCCAACACTCTGGCCATTTCAGTGTGGAATGTAACTTTATTCCCTAAAGCTTTTTCTGCATGACATTTGGACATCTAATATGAATTAATCAGTGCTCTTATCTGTCATTTTTGAAACCTGGTACCCTGCCCTTTCATTTGTATAAGAGTGTTTGCTTGGTATCATTGGTACTAGGGGGGAAAAGATCTATAGTTCTATAATTCCTTTATTCCAAGTCAGAAGTCAGCAAACTTCTGTACAGGTTGTGTGGTTTAGTCACTGAGTCGTGTCCGACTCTTTGCGACCCCATGGACTATAGGCCGCCAGGCTCTTCTGTCCATGGAATTCTCCAGACAAGAATACTGTAGTAGGTTGCCATTTCTATCTCCAGGGGATCTTCCTGACCCAGGAATTGAACGTGATTCTCCTGCATTGCAGGCAGTCTCTTGTATTTCAGGTGGATTCTCTACCAACTGAGCCACAAGGGAAGCTTTCTGTAAAGGGCCAGAGAGTAAATGCTTTTTGGCTCTGTGAGCCATATGGTTTCTGTTACACCGATTCAACTCTGCCATTGTAAAAAATTTTTTTAAAGTAGGAATGCATCTGCAGACAATATGGAAATGAATGGGCATGGCTATGTTCCAGTACAATTTTATTTGCAAAAACAGCCAAGAGGCTATATTTTGGGCCTGTGGTTTGACATTCCCTTTCTCTAAATCAACATTTCTTAACATGTTTTTTTTTTCCTTAAATATCAGTACTACCAAACATTTAGTTGCTGAATAGCCTGGGAAATGTTACATGATGAACATTGTCTTGGAGATTCACAATGTATGCCATCATGAAAGTCCCTTAGAAATTCTGTCATAAAGATTCCATTTTCCTTTGTTGAATTCAGCATTTCCCCAAACATAATTTAACTATGATTCAAGTAGTACCTGCTTGCATCCCATAGAAAGAACTAGGGTCCCTCAGAATAGTCTCTGGGAAATACCATCCCACATAATTCAAGGACAACCATAATAACACAGCAGTGCCACTACGGTGGCCAGCTGCATTCAGCTTGTTCTGACAGCACCACATCATACCAAGAAGCCCAGAAGCAGACTTAGGATGTTGAGCGTGATGGGGAGTGCTTAAGCAGACTCAGTGCTGACTTTAGGACACTTCCAAAGACCCCAGCTGGCATTTAAGAAACATGTGGTTATTCAGGACAACTCTTGGGATGGGAAGGAGGGATACTGTCTTCAAAGAGCCATAGAGCTGGCCTGCCTGTGGCCCATACCACTGGAGGCTTTGGTCTGATGAGACAAACCACCACCAAGGGATATTAGTCCCAGAAGAGGCACATGGTCATTTTTCTTGTTTTTGTTCAGTTGCTCACTTGTGTCTGACTCTGCAACCCCATGGACTGCAGCACGCCAGGATTCTCTGTCCTTCACCATCTCCCAGAGCTTTCTCAAACTCATTCCATCAAGTCAGTGATGCCATCCAACCATCTCGTCCTCTGTCATCCCCTTCTCCTGCCTTCAACCTTTCCCAGCATCAGGGTCTTTTCTAATGAGTCAGCTCTTCGCATCAGGTGGCCAAAGTATTGGAGCTTCACCTTCAGCATCAGTCCTCCTAATGAATATTCAGGATTGATTTCCTTTAAGATTGACTTGTTTGTCTCACCGTAAAGAAGGCTGAGCACCTTCTTTGGGAGAAGGAAAGGATGGGAGAGTGAAGTGATTAAAGGTCTGCCTTCCTTGCAAACCCAAAAAGACTGCTCAAGGGACTCTCAAGAGTCTGCTCCAACACCAAAAGTTCAAAAGCATCAATTCTTTGGTACTCAGCCTTCTTTATGGTCCAGCTCTCACATCCATACATGACTACTGGAAAAACCATAGCTTTGACTAGACAGACGATGTGGGCAAAGTGATGTCTCTGCTTTTTAATATGCTGTCTAGGTTTGTCATAGCTTTTCTTCCAAGGAGCAAGTGTCTTTTAATTTCATGGCTGCAGTCTCCATCTACGGTGATTATGAAGCCCAAGAAAATAAAGTCTGTCACTGTTTCCATTGTTTCTTTCTGTATTCGTGTGTAAAATAAACCCTTCCTCTTTGTTTTCTAGACCCTGTTCCCATCAGGATACCTAATCCCTCTCACCCAGTGCTCAACCCTGGGGGCAGAGTCCATTCTGTCTAGTAATGAAAACTCAGGTACACTTTCTCCAAATCACAGGATCTACAGCTCCCCGATTACAGGTGAGTGTACTTAAAAACATCTTTCAAACACAGTCATTCTCAAGCCCACTTGAGCCTTATATACTTCTTGGACAAATGCCTGTGCTTTTAAGATATTCTCCTGCCTTTTCTTTCCAGGTGTTATTCCAGTGACATCATCTGAACTCACTGCTGTTAATTTTCCCTCTTTTCAAGTAACACCTTTGAAGCTAATGGTCTCACCAACTTCCATGGCAGCCGTCCCTGTCGGGAACAGCCCAGCTTTCTCTTCAAGCCACCCAGTTCCCATCCAGAACCCGAGCTCAGCCGTTGTAAACTTCACCCTGCAGCACTTGGGCCTCATCTCCCCCGGTGTGCAGGTGTCCGCCAGCCCTGCACCCGGAACCGTTGCCGTGTCGCCAAGAATAGAGGCTGTTAGTGTCACACCCGAAAATGCAGGCGCTGAGCAAGGAAGGGCCACCAAGTGTGACGCATCCATCCTGAGCCAGAACCAAACAAACGGACAATCATTTGCAGGGACAGGGGCACAACAGGTGAGAGCGTGTCCATTCATTGATGTTTTTTTTCTTTTAGTTCTTAAGTCCCAAATATCAGTATCATGGGAGACTCACTTTTGCTTTCGGACAAAGAAAGGATGGGAGAAGGAAATGCTTAAAGGCTTGCCTTCCTTGTAAATCCAGCAAGAGTGCTCAAGGAGTCCAGATTATGGGGTTATCATGAGCTTTTTGTTTCCCCTTAACAAAAATAGTTGAGCCTGTGAAATTCAGGCAGGCTCACTTAGCAGATTTCAGGGCATTCAAGGTTCCCATCATGTGACACGTCCTTCCAGTCCACTCTGCTGAGTTTGCCAGGGCATGTACCTGTCTGTCTGGGTCTGACTTTTCTCCGTTCCTCTCTTTCCAATCAGCCTGTTCCTGTGACACCCAAAGGGTCCCAGCCAGTGGCTGAAAGCTTCTTCCGTACTCCAGGTGGACCAGCAAAGCCAACCGGCTCCACCTGCGTGGATTTTGATGGTGCTAATCACACCTCCGTAGGAACTCTCTTCGTCCCACAGCGAAAACTGGAAGTCTCAACGGAGGATGTCCATTAATTGACATATTTGGCTTCGTTTAATCTTCTGAAGAGTTGTTTAAGAGAGAAGATGGCCTCAGACTGATTTGGAGAACACGTTCTGTAAAAATACTGTAAATACGTTGAGGGTTTACTTATTTGCAAAACAAACACTTATTTTCATACTTAAATATATACATATATCTACACAGATATATAAATATATATTTGTATTAAGCTAAGTTCAGCCATCAGTCCTACAAAATAAAATGTTGAACTAAGGTATATTAACTTCTGGGGGAAGGGGTTCTTTTTTTCAGCTGTGCCTATTCTATTATGCCAAGTAACTGTGTTAAAGTTTACTTCCCTTTGGGTGAACCTGTGACAGGCCTAACACAGCGCTCTCTTCAACTTTGCACAAAGAGAACGCTGTGATGTATGATGTATTTTTAAATGGGAGGACTGTAGCTATATTTTTTTGTAATTTCTTTCCGCTGTTGTTGCAGTATGTCTTTTTGTAAAGTTCGAAACAATCCTTAATCATGTCTATGGAAAAATTATTTATAAAATGTATTTTTAATCATAAGTTGTTCAAATTAAAACTTTTCTAAAATGTATTTAACACCTTCATTTGGCCTGTTGGAAGAAAGTCTTGGTATGGAGCATGCATCCTGGTTCCCCTTAGATATGCCAAGCTTATCCCCTGTGTTCTTCCTCTCTTTTGATCCTGCATACGGCTCCACTTTTACAGAGAATGGCTTCAGAGAAGCCGCTGCTTGGCCAAGGACAACCAGCTTAGTCCTGTGTGCTTTCCACCACACACTGGGAGGTTGGAAATGAGAGGTGGGAGCTGGGGTGCTCCCTGCCCTGACCTGGCATGGCCAGCATCCACCCTGGGCCTCCCACTGTCAACAGAAGAGGGGCTGCAGCTACAGTCCTTTTTCCAAATGGCCCAGCTCCAGGGATGGGCAAATAGGATTCTGATTTTGAATCCTATACACACAAGGAATTACCACATCAAACCCTCTGTGAGCTTCAAGAGAAGGAATGAGCTACTGTGTGTTCAGCATGCATTTTCTTATTCCTCTGGTTATGTGACGAATTGCACCTTAAGAGTTGACTTAAGCGTCTTCTCTGGTTGGGGTTCTTAAAGGATCATCATAATATCTATTTCCTGCATGTTTACTACATGCCAGGCATCACCCTACCTATTTTAAAGGCATTACCTCTACAAGCTAGTATGACAAGGTCACTGAGGCTATCAGATTCAAGCAGCAAGTCCAGGGTCACACTACAAGATTATGCAAGGACTTAACCCATGTCTTTATCCATTTATTACCCATCTGCCTCCAGATGCATGCCCAGCAGCTCTAAGAGAACCAGGTACATCATTTCAGGGTAATCTGAATGTTTATAAACTCACCCCTTTCAAATACATTTTGTTTGAACAACCAAGTACAGCTAAGAGGGCAGATTTTCTTTCAGTTTTTTAATTTTTATTGTAGTTGACCTTCAATGTTGTGTCAGTTTCAGGTGTATAGCAAAGTGTATCAGTTATACATACTCATTGTTGACTTGCTAAGTCATGTCCGACTCTCATTCCTTCCAATGAATATTCAGCCACGACACCTTGACTACAGCCTTATAAGAAAACCCATCTAAGCCATTCCCAGACTCCTGACCCACAGAAGCTAAGAATAAATTCACACTGTTTGAAGACACTAAGTTTGCAGTGATATTGTCATGCAGCAGTAGAAAACCAACACAGCTTCATAACCCACTGGTCTTCATAAATGTCTTCTTCCAGTTTATCTTATTATTGTTCACTGGTTTCATAGGCATTCATAGAAACAAACATCACTGGGACATGGAAACCCCAAAGCGTTTCATGGGAGAATCACTCTCCATTTTTAAAGCTGGAAGCAACTTTAAAGATGCCAGATAGTAGAGTGGACAAAGTTATCTGCCCAGCATGAAATTTCTTCCTCAAACTGCCTCCTGAATTTCCTCTTAAGGAGTTACAGGGTGGAGCCCAGTGGACTGTAACTGGGGTTCCCAACTCATATCGAATGAGAGCGGGCTTGTCATCCAGTCTAAACCAACCTCCCTGGAATCTGACCTTCATTTCATCCTTGCAGCAGCATTCTTACTACTGTCCCCACCACAAGACTGTTGCTAGGGTTCCTGCTTCCCAGCCTCTGGAAAAGCCATGACACCTGCTGGAGTTCAAGCCTGATTTTCAGTCATCTGCTGATTCTGCACATCTTCGCTCTCCTTCCAAGAAATTTCCTTTGCTGCAAGTTGCTGATCACACCTGTGTCGCAAACAAAGGACCCTTACCAAATCACAGAGTGAAACTCAGAGCCAAGGTTTCCCAGTTCCCAGACCAGTCAGTTCCCTGTTCCCTGGGCCTGGTGAAATCTAGCCAAAGGCTGAAGAGAAGAGACCTTAAGAAATGCTTGGGCTTCCCTGGTGGCTCAGACAGTAAAGAATCTGCCTGCAATGCGTGAAACCCAGGTTCAATCCCTATGTTGAGAAGATCCCCTGGAGAAGGTAATGGCAACCCACTTCAGGATTCTTGCCTGGAGAATTCCATGGACAAAGGAACCTGGTGGGCAACAGTCCATAGTGGCACAAAGAGGTGGACACAACTGAGCAACTACACTTTCACTTTAAGAAATGCTCATCTCACCAGAAAACGTAAGCAACTCACATATGCTCAAATGAATGCAACATGCTGTTCAAAATACCTAGAAGGATAGTGATAGTATGAAGAAGAGATGCAAGTAACCCAGGGAATTAGAGCAACAGAATTTGCTGCAGAAAAAAAAAAAAAAAAAAAATGTTTAAACCCGGCTTTAAAACAAGTTTTCCTTAGCCTTGTCCTTTTCAAGCGATTAGTGTTTCTGCAGATAAAGGATAAAGAGATTTTCAGAATTTAAGCAGATAAGCTGCCTGAGCAATCCTATTAATTATACAGAAGAGTGTGGGTTGACTGCAGATTCTTTACTATATTTACCACTGACTGGTAGTTTTTAAATCTTGAGAACCTAAAATAAGAGATAAGCTGGAAAGAAAATTATCATTATTCTAGGTTGAAAGAAAAGTATCAACCTTTTAATCAACTTATAGAGAGTGATTTTATATCTCAAAGTTCTGTTGAGGGCATTCAGGTCAATTACTAGCTCAGCTGGATCAGTAGCTAAATTAGATTTATTGTGATTGTCAACAATTTGTAGAAAAGTAGGTAGGGAATATATTATCAGTGTCCTTCAACAGTCAGGTAATTAACTACTACATTTCTGAGTCATTTCAAGAGAATTTTCCATATTCCATGAATTAAGTTCAGAGTCCAATCTGCCCTGTATAATCTGATTTCTAATTTAAAAGCATTATTCTAGTTCAATCTCAGGTTTCATTCCCCCCAAAAAGCATTTATTAAATTTTTACCATATGCTCAACATTGTTATGGTAAAACAATGCCAATTATTCTACTTTTGATAATAAAATATCCTCTGTGACTCTTCTAAAAGTTTATCCTGCCTAAATTTTTTATTTTAGTTACTACTAATTAAAGTCCTTCTAAAATGATAATATAGCTTTCCAGATTCCTAAACAGAGTACTTTGAATATAACTAAAAATTTTCTTCATGTTTCAGAAGTTCATGAGTATTATTTTATTAAATCCAAATCCAACAAACAATTTTAGGCATCTATAGTACAGTAATGTCCCCAAGGGCTATCAATATATAGGTCTGTATCCTCCTAAAATTAATGGCTATAGAATAATTATGCTTTTCAAGTCCTGTTTTTCTGATTCTCTTTCTCCAACTTTGATATCAGCTTCAACTTGCCTCTTCCTTCTAACTTCATGATTAATGAATCTCTCCCCTAACCCAGGAAAATGGAAGGATTCCAGGGGTGCTGATGTCACCCCACTCCCTTTTATAAACAAAGTCAATACAGAGGGATGGATAAAGATATGATGCATATATACAATGGAATATTACTCAGCTATCAAAAAGAATGAAATAATGCCATTTGCAGCAACATGGATGAACTCAGAGTGTCACACTGAGGGATATAAGTCAGACAGGAGAAATATCACATGACATCCCTTATCAGATCAGATCAGTCGCTCAGTCGTGTTCGACTCTTCGCGACCCCATGAACTGCAGCACACCAGGCCTCCCTGTCCATCATCAGCTCCCGGAGGTCACTCAGACTCACATCCATCGAGTCAGTGATGCCATCCAGCCATCCCTTATAGGTAGAATCTAAAATGATACAAATGAACTAATTTACAAAACAGAAAGAGATTCACAGACTTAGAAAATGAACTTATGGTCGCCAGGGGGAAGGGATAGTTAGGGAGTTTGGAATGGTCGTGTACACACTGCTATGTTTAAAACGGATAACCAACAAGCACCTATTATATAGCACTTGGAACTCAGCTCAATGTTATGAGGCAGCCTGGATGGGAGGGAAGTTTGGGGCAGAATGGACACATCTATATGTATGGCTGAGTCCCTTCATTGGTCACCTGAAACTATCACAACATTGTTAATTGGCCATGAAAGAAAGTGAAGTTGCCCAGTCGTGTCCGACTCTTAGTGACCCCATGGACTGCAGCCCACCAGGCTCCTCTGTCCATGGGATTCTCCAGGCAAGAGTATTGGAGTGGGGTCCCATTGCCTTCTCTGTAATTGGCCATAGGCCAATACAAAATTGGAGAAGGCAATGGCACCCCACTCCAATACTCTTGCCTGGAGAATCCCATGGATGGAGGAGCCTGATGGGCTACAGTCCATGGGGTCACTAGGAGTTGAACATGACTGAGCGACTTCACTTTCACTTTTCACTTTCATGTGTTGGAGAAGGAAATGGCAACCCACTCCAGTGTTCTTGCCTGGAGAATCCCAGGGATGGGGGAGCCTGGGGTCGCACAGAGTAGGACACGACTGAAGCGACTTAGCAGCAGCAGCAGCAATACAAAATAAAAAGTTCAAAAATAAATAAGCCAAGTCAATAGATTCCTAACTAATTACAGAGCGCTCTATTTCTCTCATGTGGGGTCAAGTCCATGAGCTTCATCAGATGTTTCTCTTGCTAAATAGTGGTCCTTTCACTGTCGATTCAAATACAAAATTGTTGATACTAGGAATCTGGGACATGACAGAGTGCCAGGAATGCTGAATATAAATTATATACCTAGATTCATGATCAAAATCCAATAGACAATAAGAGGGTTCCTACACGAAGATATTCTGAGAAATAGTACATGTTTTAGATGTACTAGGGGAAAGGATGGAACTAGATAAATAAAAGGAATCATTTTTATTAGAGCATCTACTAGTATACCTACTCCAAATCAGTATTATGGGGTGATTACTACTGGCCCCATTTACAAATGAGAAAGCAAATACATAGCTTTTCAGAAAGTATAGCTCCAATCCCACAGTGCAAAGCCAGCATGCACATGCAGATCAGCCTGGGGACAAAGCTATTCTGATGCCAGGGCCCCACGTCCCAGCACTCCATCACACTAAAGCTGTCACACGTTTTCAGACTGTGGTGAAACAGGCTGATTCCAGATTGTTCATGACAAATGAGAACAGAGCCAGGAACATTACTCTCAAAGCATGACAGCTATTTCTATTTTAGGCTCCCTACCTATAGTGATTAATGCTGTATCAAGTTGCTTAAGCCAAAACACCATTTCACAAAAACCCCTTCGTGTAATGGCTATGCTTTTGAGTTCACCAAAAGAGGAGTGCTTAGCTCCTTGGACTGACTGGTTGGTGCCAGCCCTGATTCTCCATTTCACCCTTTCAAGCCTTCACTCTCCCAGCTCCTCCTACAATGGTGCAAGGTCTAATTCCTGTGGGGGGGGTGGGGTGGGAAATACATATATATATATATACACACACACATATATATATATCCCTTATCGAGGTTCTGCTTCTCAAATTTAACCCTTACTAAGGCAAGTCTGTCATGCTCCTCTTACATTTTAGTATTTTTAGAAATGGACTGTTAAATGTATGGTCTTTCCACGTGCTTAGCTGATTTATTGATTTCTTGAGTCTTTGGAGCTCCTATAAGTCATTAATGTGGGACTAATGTTTTCTACCAGAATGTAAACTTCATGAGAACAGTGGTTCCTATCTGTTTTAATGACACTTATCTCCCCATCATGTAGTAGAGGTTCAGCATGTGTGTGTGTGTGTGTGTGTGTGTGTGTGTGTGTGTGTGTTGGGTGTGTGCTTACAAACACTGTACATTTAGATGTACAGTAGAAATATTGGGGTTTTGATAGCTATTGAACTTCTTTCTGAAAAAGTTTAGCTTATTGGTAAGCTGTAGAACCTTAAAAAGGACATAGTGATTTCTTTAAAAAAAAAAAAAAAAGTAAAAATGGGATCACTTATATTCAAGCATTGTGCTTAAATAATGCTGGCTTATGCTTCCTTGCTTGTTCCAGCAGTACTAGGGGTTATTTAGTGGATTTGTCAGGTTTTGGGGCAAGAGGACATGAGTTTTGCTTGATTCTGTTTTTAAATCCTTTTTTATTACTCAGTATAAAGTACCACCATGAAGGGAAATTAAAACATCTCCCCTTTTTTAGATGTTCGTCAACTGAAGAGATACAACTAATTATCTATTAGGGCTTCCCTGGTGGCTCAGAGGTTAAAGCGTCTGCCCACAATGTGGGAGACCTGGGTTCTATCCCTGGGTTGGGAAGATCCCCTGGAGAAGGAAATGGCAACCCACCCCAGTATTCTTGCCTGGAGAATCCCATGGACAGAGGAGCCTGGTGGGCTACAGTCCACCAGGTCGCAAAGAGTCAGACACGACTGAGCGCCTTCACTTCACTTCACTTCATAAAACACTATGCAGCACATTTAAAAGGAAATGGGACTGGGGGAGTTCCAGAGGTGACCAAGGGCTGTCTAGTGCCCAGTGCGCAGAGAATAGGATGTGCCAGTATGTTGGCACTTTATAAGCTGTGGGTCATTTTGGTTGCCAAGATTTTCGTAACTGCGAATCCAGGAGCTAAAGCATTTTTAGGTCAACGTGCCCTTTACAAATGCACTGCATGTAACTTAGTCACTGTGCACCCACTGCAGCATCTGACCCGGCTCAGTTACGATGCCAGGAGACTTTGCATCCAAGACCTCACCTGCCTCAGCTCAGTCAGACAGAAAATATGCAGCTTGGGAGCCCACGGCTGGCTTCTGGCTCCAGCTCTGACCCCCTAATTAAGACACATAACTATGCAGGCCTGGTTTCCTCTTGTATCATTAGAGGTGTAAACCCAAGGAAATGATTTCTGAGGTCCCTTAGAAATAAATTTTGAAAGCATGTTATGAAAAGCAAATTGAAAGTCACTAGCAATTCCTAGCATATAAGCAGAAACTGCACTCAACCAAAATAAGTTTATCAAATATATGGGAAAAGGATGATCCTAGAGAGGAAAGGAGCCACTTAATGAAACCACTAATCCTCGGACCTGAAAATACATGGTCTCACCTCCTGACTAACACCACATAAAGCCAATTGAGAATTTGTTGCTGCTGTTATTACAAGAAGCTCTCTTTTCCAATGAAACTCCTCTTACAGGTTGAAAGTCTGTTTTCCTGTTGGTATTACTATTTGATTTTGCCTATCAGTTCTACGTATTTTTGATCTGTTCTGTGGCATTATTTGAAATGACATATGTGATCCAGAGCAACAGTTACATATCTGAGGGAAATGGATAGACAGGCACCTCCCTTAATAAGCAGCTTTCTGAATGAAATATTCTCAACATAAAGCCTGAGGATCTCAGGGTTGAAAAGGACCTTAGAAATCATCTTATCCAGGGCTGCTCACACTTCAGTTCAGACTCTAAGTCTGAGCACCCCACTCCCAAAACTGGTGCCAGGTTGGCTATATCAGAAACTCAGAAGCATCTTTTACAAATTCTTAGATTCCTATCTTCAAGAGATGAGTCTGGGATTTTTTTTTTTTTTCATTTTTATTGGAGTTAGTTTCTACTATACAGCAAAGTGAATCAGCTATATGTTTGCATATAGTCCCTCCTTTTGGATTTCCTTCCCACTTAGGTCACCACAGAGCACAATAGAGTTCCCTGTGCGGTATGGTAGGTTCTCATAATTTATCAATTTTATACATAGGAGCAATAGTACCTACCCCAATCTCCCCTTCCCCCCGCCAGTACCCATACATTTGTTCTCTATGTCTGTGTCTCTGGAATTTTCTTTTTCTTAAGCTTGCCAGCTAATTCAAATTTGTTGCTAGGTTTGAGAATAACTCTCTGGAAGGACCATCATTTGGCATTTAAATTGTCATTACAGAACTTCTGGTGCTGATCAAGACAGAGCTAAGCCCATTATAGACTCTCCCATTGATTATAACTAAAACCTCCAGAGAGAACACAATAGCAACTAGCTAAGAACTCTGAAAAATGAACAGAAGCAAGTAGATTGAGAAGGGAAGTCAAATCTGAAGCGCAACTGGAATGGCAGTGAAATTATTTGGTTTTTCTTTCCTATATCTCTTGGCTTTGATCCAAGGATGGGCTAAGTCCTGCAACTGTCCACCAGGTATAGACTGCAAAAAAACAAATAAAAACAAAAGAGGCCCCCTTTTCTAACCAGAGGATCAGGAAAGGGTGCTTGTCAAGCAAAGGAGATGGGAGAGAATCCCTTTCTCTTTCTCTCCCAGACCTCAATGCTTCACCGTCATGATGGTGCCACAGAGGTGTGGGCACCTAAAACTCAAACAACCCTCTCTCAGTTTACACAGAATTGGGAAAGGAAGGCCCAGTGGTCTGAAGAGTGTGGCAGGATTCCTATTATTTTTTCTGTCTTCTTTCTCTTCACGTTGCCTAGGAAGCACCACAGGTGCTCAGAAAGTGCATGGGCTAAAACTCTGGGAGAAACAGTGGGTGTTTAGCCAGAAGACTGCCAGAAAGGACCCTTGGGATCCAGAGTGAGTCAGGGAAAGTCCGAGGATGAGAAAGCTGGAGAAGGAAATCCATTAGTTCTGAATATGAACTATTACCAGTCTCAGACCCACTCCTGAGTTACACATTGCACAACACAGACCCAAAGAATAACGGAAAAGGTTTTGAACACTAAATCATGGTATAAATCACTGCCCAAGGAACAGATAAACACCTGAATGGTGTATGTGTTGGGCAGACACACAAAGCACAGCAAAAGCTTTGAAAACTGAACTGACATTGGAACCACCACTCAGAAGGCAAAACACAACTTGGGGTATGAGCCTAACCAGGTACACTGCCTACTAAAATAAGCAAACAAAAATTAATGTCCTCCAGAGGATTTTAATACAACCCAGAGTCTCACAACATGATATTCAAAATTCCAGAATACAATTCAAAATTACTTAACTCACAAAAAAAGCAACAAAGAGAAAATCTGTTCAATTCTCAAAGGAAAAGAGCATCAACAGACACCAAACCCAAGACAATCCCAGCGTCGGAATTATAAAGATTTAAAGTGATGATTATGACCATGATCCATGAAGTTGGACACTCTTGAAATGAACAAAAATATAGCTGTTTTCACCAGAAAAAATAGAAATGATAAAGAAGAACAAAGTGGAAATTTTAGACCCTTAAAATAGTTTCTGAAACAGAGAAAATTCACTGAATGGGCTCAATAACACAAACAAAAATTAACATTCTCCAGAGATTTTAGAGGTACCCAGAATCAATAGAGAGATCAGAAATATACCCTTACAAATATGGTCAATTAACTCAACACAATTTTTTTGATAAAAGTGCAAAAAAGTTTTAATGAAAGAATAGTCATTTCAGCAAGTAGTGATGGAACAGTTAGACATCCATACCCACAAGAGTCAACTTCAACATACACCCTATGCCATATACAAAAATAAACTCAATATGGATAATATGCCCAAATATAAAGTATAAACCTACCAAACACCTTAAAGGAACCATAGGAGAAAATCTTTGTTATTTTGAGTCAGGAAAAGTTCTTAAATACAACCCCCAGAACATCCATAAGTAACAAAAGACATTATTATTAACCTGGACTCCATCAAAATGAAAAATATGGAGTCATAAAAGGCTTTTGGGACAAAAAAGTCTTTCCACCATGGCTCAGCAATACAGAATTCACCTGCAATGCAGGAGATGAGGGTTTGATCCATGGGTTGGGAAGATCCCCTGGAGGAGGAAATGGCAACCCACTCTAGTATTCTTGCCTGGACAGTCCCATGCACAGAGGAGCTACACATGGCATCTATGCCATGGAGTCTGTGGCATCACAAAGAACTGGACGCAACTGAGCACACGCACACACATTCATAAAAGGCTTTAAAAATGTTTTTAAAATGAAAAGAACATCACAGACTGGGCAAAATATTTGAAAATCACACAACTGATAAAGAACTTGTATCCAGAATATATAAAGAACTCTCAAAACTCAACAATAAGAAAATAATCCAATTTTTTAAATAGGCAAAAGATTTGAACAGTTTACCAAAGAAAATATATGGATGGCACATAAAAAGATTTTCAACATCATTATTCCCTGAGGAAGTGCAAATTAAAACCACTGATTAGAATAACTGATTAAAATACCATTATTAGAATGACTAAAATGTTAACATCAAGAAATTCAGCATACCAAATGCTGGTAAGGATGTAGAATCTGGAGTTCTCACTTATTGCTGATGGGAATGCAAAATCGTACAGATACTTTGGGAAACAATTGGACATTTTCTTATAAAATTAAATATGGACTTACTTTACGACCAGAAATTGTCCTTGGTTTACTTCAAAACGTGAAAAGTTACACTCACACAAAAACCTATATGCTGCTAATGTTTGTAGTATTAGTAGTTTATTCCTTCTAAACTGGAAGCAACCCAAACATTCTTTAAATTTATCCTAACTGGTATTCTCTGAGATTCCTAGATCTGTGGTTTGGTGTCTGACATTAATTTTGGAAAATTCTCAGTTATTATTGCTTCAGATATATTTTTTCTGTTCCTTGCTATCTTCTGGAACATTATACCTTTTGCAGTATCCCACAGTTCTTGGATATTCTGTTCCAGCTTTTTTCCATCTTTTTTCTCTTTGCTTTAGTTTTGGAAATTTCTGTTAGCATGCTCTCACGCTCACTGATTCTTTCCTCAGTTGTGTCCAGTCTACTAATGAGCCCATTAAAGGCATTCTTCATTTCTATTGGTATTTTTGAATTCTAGCATTTCTTCTCGACTCTTTCTTGGGACTTCCATCTCTGGATTTCCACCTATCTGTTCTTGCATATTGTCTACTTTTATCATTAAAGCTGTTAGCATATTAATCATGTGTGCTCAGTCACTTTAGTCACGTCCTAAAGTTTGCAACCCGATGGACTGTAACCCCACCAGGCTTTTCTGTCCATGGAATTCTCCAGGCAGTAATACTGGAGCAGGTTGTCATGCTCTCCTCCAGGAGGGATCTTCCCAACTCAGGGGTTGAACCTGCATCTCCTGTATTGCAGGCAGATTCTTTACCACTGAGCCACTGAACCATAGTTGTTTTAAATTCCTGGACTGACAGTTCTAACATTCTTGCCATATCTAAGTTTGGCTCTGTCTCCTCAAACTCTGTTGCCTATTGATATACCTTGTAATTTTTGTTGAAAGCTGGATATAAGTACTGAGTAAAAGAAACCCAGTAATCATTCTCATGAAGGTCACTACTTGTAGGTTTCTGTTCTAATAAATTGTGATTCTCTGTATCTACCTATCTCTCTCTTCACTTTCGGGGCAGTAGTCTTTACTGTGATCTCAATTCTCTGATGAATATAAGAAAAGTTGTTGATTTTCAGTTTGTTCAGCTTTTAAATTGTTGTTAGAATGGAGACATGACTTCCAAGCTCCGTACATGCCATACTGGAAACCAGAAGTCACTTAGATATTCTTCAACTGGTGAAACCTTGGATGAGTCAACAATATGGATGAATCTCAAATATACTATGCCGAGTGAAAGAAACATGTTCCAAAAGGCTGGATATTATATGATTTCATTTACATGGCATTCTGAGAAAGTCCCAGGCTTCCCTGATAGCTCAGTTGGTAAAGAATCCAACTGTAATACAGGAGACCCCAGTTCAATCCCTGGGTTGGGAAGATCCCTTAGAGAAGAGAAAGGCTACCCACTCCAGTATTGTGACCTGGAGAATTCCATGGACTGTACCTGTCATGGGGTCTCAAAGACTATGACACTACTGAGTGGCTTCCACTTTCACTTTCTTTTCACTCTCACTGGGAAAGTAAAAACTTCAGTGTAGAGAACATATCAGTGGTTGCCAGTGCTAAGGGATGGGTGTTGATTTGACTACAATGGGGAAGTAAAAAATAATGCTGGAGGATGGTAACAATTCTGTATCTTAATTGTTATGGTAGTGGTAGGAGTCTATGCATTTGTCAGAATTCATGAAACAATACAATAAAAAGTTTATACATTTTAAAGAATTTTTTAAATTGCCATTACAGCATCCCATCTACATTGTTTCCAAACTCTGCCTGAAGGTTTCCTATGATGAGGAATTTACTCTTTTCAGAGCCCACTGATCATATTATTAAAGAATTTCCCCATAAATGTGCTGTGAATGGATTACAGGTTGTCAAGATATTAAACATCTCAGACCTCAGGCAGGCAGGATTCACTGAACCACTCTTTTCCACAATGAGCTGTAGAAATTCTTTCATTTTCTATAATTGCCATAAAGTTCAAAAGGATGCACTGTTATTAGACTTTTTTATACATTGAAACAATATCAGCCTATCTATAACGTCTATTCTTATTGGTCCTAATTTTTTCTTGAAACAAATGTATTGTTTCCTTATATATATTGAAGCTCATCAGGTATTTGAAGATTTGCTATATGTTTTCCTGTTCTCACCATCACCAGTTCTTCTCTGGTTCCTTGGGCTGCTCCTCATATGGCACATTCTAAGATTCTTTATTACCTCCCGGAATATAATTTTTATTTTCAGTATTGCTTCCCAATCTCCAGAACATGGCATTCAATTTTCAGCTAGCATAGGATCTACAAGGAAAACATTTTTTTACTGAAGTTGGTTCCCTGCTATCTATCTTCCCATATCCATCAGAAAATGAATACTGCAATCTTTCTCTGCAGACTGAAAATACTACAGTGTCTCACGATGTTCGAGTTTTGTGGTTTAACTGTACTGGCCTCTATGAGTTCTTGGAGCACTTTCAAATTCTAGCATTTGGAGACAGCTCACTAGAAGGAATTCATAGACTCAAAATATCACCAAGAAAGTCAACAATAACTACAACACAACCACCGGCACCGTATCTCAGCATCTATAAAAGGATCCACATCTATAAAAAGATCCACAGTTGTCACACCGTATACTTGGCCACCCCACCACTGCGTCATTCTGTAACTAGAGCTCCTTATTGCTCTGACCCCTTTCTTTCAAATACTCATGGGGCACAGCTCTCCACTCGTCCAGGAAACAGGAGACCTTCCTTGGGTTTCATCTAATCCTCTTAGGAAACTGTTCCTCACTCACATCAACTCACCATCTACTTAACCCACATTCCAGCTGACAGACATTGCCATAATATTATATATACTTAGTCAGAAATAAATTTTATGTACTGTGGGTTTTTGGGACTTTAGCTTAAATCCCTTGGTCTATGACTTCAGATATAGCAAAAATGGATTTAAGAAATTAACCCACATACCTATGGGTACCAGATTATTTTTGACAAAGGGGGCAAGAATATACAATGGGAAAAAGTCTCTTCAATAAGTGATGCTAGGAGAACTGGACAACCAAGCATAAAAGAATAAAATTAGAGCACTTTCTAACACCATACACAAAGATAAGCTAAAAAGGGATTACAGACCTAAATATAAGACCAGAAACCATAAAATTCTTAGAAGAAAACATAGGCAGAACACTGTATGACATAAATCATAGCAAGATCCATTATGACCCCCTCCTAGAAAAATGGAAATAAAAACAAAAATAATCAGTTCAGTTCAGTTGCTCAGCCGTGTCTGACTCTTTGCAATCCCCTGGACTGCAGCACACCCAGCTTCCCTGTCCATCACCAACTCCTGGAGTTTACTCAAACTTATGTCCTTTGAGTCGGTGATGTCCCACCTCCTAGAATAATGAAAATAAAAACAAAAATAAGTAAGTGTAACCTAATTAAACGTAAAAGCTTTTGCACAGCAAAGTAAACTATAAACAAGGTGAAAAGAAAACTCTCAGAATGGGAGAAAATAATAACAAATAAAATAATTGACAAAGGATTAATTTCTAAAATACACAAGCAGCTCATACAACTCATTACCAGAAAAATAAACAACCCAATCAAAAAATTGGGCAAGAGATCTAAATAGACATTTCTCCAAAGAAGACATACAGATGGCTAACAAATACATGAAAAGATGCTCAACATCACTCATTATTAGAGAAATGCAAATCAAAACTACAATGAGATATCACCTCACACTGGTCAGAATGGTCATCATCAAAAAATCCACAAACAACAAGTGCTGGAAAGGGTGTGGAAAAAGAACCCTCTCACACTACTGGTGAGAATGTAAATTGATACAGCCACTATGGAAGACAGTATGGATATTCCTTAAAAAACTAGGAATAAAACCACCATAAGACCCAGCAATACCACTTCTAGGCATATATTCCGAGGAAGCCAAAACTGAAAAAGATACATGTACTCCAATGTGCATTGCAGCATTATTTACAGTAGCTGGGACATGGAAGGAACCTAGATGTCCATCGACAGACGAATGGATAAAGAAGCTATGGTACTATATACAATGGAACATTGCTCAGCCATAAAAAGGAACACATTTGAATCAGTTCTAATGAGATGGATGAACCTAGAGCCTATTATACAGAGTGGAGTAAGTCAGAAAGAGAAAAACAAATATCACACATTAACACACATATATGGAATCTAGAAAGATGGTACTGATAAACCTATTCTCAGGGCAGCAACGGAGGTGCAAATATAGAGAACAGAGTTATGGACAAGGGCAGGAGAGAGGGAGGAGAGGGTGAGATGAATGGAAAGAGTGGCATGGAAGCACACACACTAACATACGTAAAGTAGATAGCCAATGGAAATTTGCTATGATTCAGGGAACTCAAACCAGGGCTCTGATGTTGAAGCTGAAACTCCAATACTTTGGCCACTTGATGTGAAGAGCTGACTCATTTGAAAAGACCCTGATGCTGGGAAAGATTGAGGGCAGGCGGAGAAGGGGACGACAGAGGATGAGATGGTTGGATGGCATCACCGACTCAACGGACATGAGTTTGGGTAGACTCCGGGAGTTGGTGATGGACATGGAGGCCTGGCGTGCTGTAGTCCATGGAGTTGCAAAGAGTTGGACACAACTGAGAGACTAAACTGAACTGAAACCAGGGCTCTGTAATAACTTAGAGATGCAAGAAAGTGTAGGAGGTGGGAGGGAGGGGACATATGTACACTTATTGCTAATTCATGTTAATGTATGATAGAAACCAAACCAATATTACAAGGCAATCATCCATCAACCAATTAAAAATAAATACAATCTTCTAGAAAAAGAAATTGGGTTGAAGTCTCCCAACCCCAAGTCATCCCCTCAGTGGATCTTTGAAACACACCCTGCAAGTTATAACTCAAATCTGATGACAGATAATTTTCGCAACTTCTATTTATAACTCCTAAATCAAGGAAATACAAATAAAAATAGTCTATTTCTATAGGTTAGAAAGAAATTTCTGGATAAAAAGGATTTCTGCTAAACAATTTAAAAGTAGAACTTTGCTTGAATGGATCTATTAAAAATGAGACTGGATCCACAGAAGACACCAAAAACAGAATAAGGATACAAGTCACAGATGGAAGAAAACATTTGCAAAAGACATATCTGATAAAGGACCGTTATCCAAAATATACAAAGAACTCCTAAAACTTAACAGTAAGAAAATGAACAACCCAAATAAAAGATGGGCAAAAGCCCTGAACAGACATCTCACCATAAAAACGTGCAGATGGCAAATAAATATATGAAAAGATGCTCAATGTCATATGTCATTAGGGAACTGAAAATTAATACAATAAACCTTTTAGAATGGCCAAAATCCAGAAAACTGACAACACCAAATGCTGACAAGGATATAGAGCAACAAGAACTCTCATTAATTGCTGGTGGGAATGCAACGTAATACAGCCATTTTGGAAGATGGTTTGGCAGTTTCTTATAAAATTAAATGCATTTTTATCATATGCTTCAGGAATTGCACTTCTTAGTATGAACCCAGAAGAACTGAAGACTTTAAAAACCTGCACATGGATGTTTATAGCGGTTTTACTCATAACTGCCGAAACTTAGAAGCACTCGCTATGTCCTTCAATGGAAGAATGGCTAATAAACCGTGGTACACCCAGACAATGGAATAATACTCAATGCTTAAAAAAAAAAAAAAAAAAAAAAAAGAGCTATCAAGCCATGAAAAGATATGAAGGAAGCTTAAATGCATATTATGAAGTAATAGAATCCAATCAGAAAAGGCTACATACTATGTGATTCCAACCACATGACATTCCAGAAAAGGCAAAACTATGGAGGCAATAAAAAGTTCCAGAGGTTAGTGGGTGAAAGAGGTTGAATAGACGTAGCAGACAGAATTTATAGGACATCGAAACTATTATGTATGAAAATATGACTGTGGGAACATGTCCTTATACATTTGTCAAAACTCATGGATTATAAAACACCAAGAGTGAACCCTAATGTAAAACTATGGAATGAGGATGATGAAGATGTGTCATGCAGGTCCATTGATTCAGTCAACTGCACCACTCTGTGCAGGACACATATTGGAAGAGGCTGTGCATGTATATGAAGTTCTCTGTACCTTTCACACAACATTACTGTGAACCTAAAATTCCTCTAGGAAATAAAGCCCAGTTTAAAAAAAAAGAAAATAGCATTTCAGAATACTAGAGGACTTTCAAGTTTCCTGTACACAAAAGGAAATTGTCACAGCGCCTAACAGGTTCCAGTGACATCACTCCACTCACCACCTTGAGGATTTCCAATTCTCTTTGCCCCTGTGACATACTGTAGACTGCCTTCCCCAAAGACTTGAGTTTAAAACCCCACCTCCAAGCATCTTCTCCTTCTCCTCCAAACCATCTTCGTGTATGACCCAACTACTTTATTCTCTCCTCCATCTGTTTGAACCCATCAGATCAACTAATCTTTCTGAGGTCTTTCTCTTGGCCTCATGCATAGCCTTTGAACTTTAAAGGACCAATAACATTTGTCAGTAGGGAGTTTTTTGTTAGTTAATTCTGCTTTTTTTTTTTTTTTTTACCCTATATCAAGAACTCTTGCTTCATAAAATATTTGGTACTCTCTCTAATACATATATTTTATGTAATAGGGCCACAGTACGAGAAAGGTGTTTCTATGACAATATAGAATGCCTGCTCCTGTTACTAAGAGACCATCACACACAAAAGGAAATAAAGACTTACTTTCCCTAACTAGAAAATAAGAATGTTCAAATTTTAGAATTAGAAGACACCTTGAAAGTCATTTTGTCCAGCATGAACTGTTGGCTGTGCTGTGCGACTTTCAGGATCCTAGCACCCTGACCAGGGATTGAACACCTGCCCTTGATAGTGAAAGCATGGAGACTCAACCACTGAATTGCCAGGGAATTCCCAGCATGAACATTTTGTAAATAAAGAAATCTGAAAGGGGGACTGACTTGCCAAAAGGCACACAGCTCAGTTCATGGCAGAGGTAAGACTAGAAACCCATTTCTGTCCATTCCAACCTGGTGCTATTTCCACTTCAGGCTGTATGGAGTGGCTACATGCTTAAATAAGGCATTTCTTCTTGCTGATTTTGTGCTGTCTCCTTTGCTGTTTATCTAAGATCTGGAAGGAATTTAGCCCTTTTAAGACTTTTCAAAACCACTCAGTTAGATGAATAAATTCAACCAAAAATTTTCAAATGCCTGCAGGTGCCAACACAGAGGACACAAAGATAAATATGATGCTCTCTGTTCCTCTAAGGAGTTCACCATCTCATGAGCCAAAATGACATGTGACAAACCAGCCAACATTCCCTGAAGGAGGCATGTGAAAGGAGTGTTTGGAGGCCAGCACAGAGAGTGGCATATGCCCCCTGGAAAGGGGCAGGTGAGGAGGCCCGCACTGAAGAGGTGGCATTTGAGCTGCTCGTGGAAGGCCAAGGAAGATTCCACCCGAGGGGGTAGGTAAGGAGGGGAGGACATTCCAGGCAGAGGATGGAGAGTGAGCAAAGCAGAGAGGCACGATAGCGGGCTGGCTATTTTTGGAGAAGAGTGATTAGCCTGGAGAGGCTGGAAGATAGGATAAAGGAAAGTACGGTGGTGGGAGAAAAGGTTGGAATGTTAATCTGCGGCTAGAAGAAGACACTGAAATGCTATGTCAATGTATTTAATATGACTGCATACTAATGGGGTGTTAATGGGAGCCGGGGGTCTCTAAGGTGGAAGCTGCCATCCTCAGATCTGTGTTTCCAAAGACATTCTTGTAGCAGCGTGAGAGATGGAAGAGAGGTGGGAAAACTGAGCAGGAAGCTTCCAAAAAAAAAAAAAAAAGCTAGGCAAGACATCTGAGCTAAGGCAGTAAGAGAAGCAGGGATAAAAAGAAAGACTGGATTCAAAAGCATTTCTATAGTTGATACAAGGGCTTAGCTGCTGGCTCAGTGGTAAAGAATCTGCCTACAGTGCTAGAGATGCAGGTTTGATCTCTGGGTCGGGAAGATCCCCTGGAGAAGGAAATGGTAACCTACTCCAGTATTCTTGCCTGGAGAATTCCATGGACAGAGGAGCCTGGGTGGGCTACAGTACATAGGGTCGCAAAAGTGTTGGATATGACTTAGCGACACAACAGTAACAACAAATTGTTGATATATGTGGGCAGTGATAGATGCCACTCAAGCCGTAGCAATCATTCCTAAAATGATCCCACTGATCCTCTTCTGAACCTCCATGTGTTAATCTGCATTTGTCAATTTGCTGACCCTGTGAGACCCACCTAAGGGTTTGCACTGCTTTGGGCTCCTCCTAGAGGCTTTGTCCCGGCTGAACAGTGAATATAAAAACAGCCTCTACTGAACCCCGGGGACCATTGATGCAAATTCAGTTCAGTTCAGTCGCTCAGTCGTGTGTCTTTGCGACCCCATGAATCGCAGCACGCCACGCCTCCCTGTCCATCACCAACTCCCGGAGTGCACTCAAACTCACATCCATCGGATCGGTGATGCCATCCAGCCATCTCATCCTCTGTCGTCCCCTTCTCCTCCTGCCCCCAATCCCTCCCAGCATCAGAGTCTTTTCCAATGAGTCAAATGGCACCCCACCCCAGTACTTTTGCCTGGAAAATCCCATGGACGGAGGATCCTGGTAGGCTCCAGTCCATGGGGTCGCTAAGAGTCGGACACGACTGAGCGACTTCACTTTCATTTTTCACTTTCATGCATTGGGGAAGGAAATAGCAACCCACTCCACTGTTCTTGCCTGGAGAATCCCAGGGACGGGGGAGCCTGGTGGGCTTCCTTCTATGGGGTCGCACAGAGTCGGACACGACTGAAGCGACTTAGCTGTAGCAGTAGCAGTAATCTCTCAGGGCAAGATGAAGCTGAGTTGTTGCTTTGACGGCAGGGCTGCTGAACGCCCCTGCGCTGTCCTCTCTTCCAACCACAAAGCGCGATCAAATCAGCTGAAACGTCCCTCAGGGCATTGGCTCTGAGGCAGACAACCTGGAGCGGGTTCTCACTTTACCATTGACTGGCTTTACCTCACCTCTCAAACCAGGTTATTCATCTGTTAAAAAAAGGGAGGGGGGGGGGAGGAATCATAGGCATTTCCCTGGTGATACAGTGGTTAAGACTCCTCACTCCCAATGCAGGGGCCCAGGTTCAATCCCTGGTCGCGGAACTAGATTCCACATGATGCAACTAAGACTTCGCATGCCGCCACAAAGATCAAAAATCCTGCATGCCCCAACTGAAACACAGCACAGAGAAATAATAAATAAAAATAAATATTTTTAAAAAGAGAAAATAGGAATAATAACACCTATCTATACCCTCCCATTGCTTGAGAAACAGAGAAAGGGACAGAGAGAGGAGAACCACATCTGAGAGAGAATCAAACACTCGGGAATGCCTTTAAGCTAAAAGCGTTATGTAAGGAACACTGTCATCACTACAATCTGCAGTGATGTATAGTCATAAGAACAAAGAGGCCAGTAAAAAAAAATCTGAATGATACAAGTACATCAATTATTTGTTTCTCCTAGTCTCACTTCATTGCAGTGAGGATGACTATATATATATATATATATATATCTTGGAAAAAAGGAACCATCTTGGTGCCCTTAAGTGTTGCTTTGCCCATTTCTCTGCCTTTTGTGAAAGAACCACATGGCCAGGGGCAACCTTTGAATGGCAGTTTTAAATTAACTCTCTCTTGGAAATAAGAGCCAATGACAAATGTCAGACCACTGGTGCAGAGAAGTAGTGAAAAGCCCTATTTACTCTAAGAATGTGGCTGACATTGAATACATTATGGTCCAATTATGTTTCTTTTCAGAGTGCTTTGGAGGAGTGGATGGAAGCTAAGATTCCTAGGCCTGTAAGTTCTGCGTATTTTCTCTGTGTCTGACATGGTTTAGAACAGTGGTTTCCAAAGCGGAAGGGAGGCCAGCATCCTAGAGAGCATGTGAAATACTAGAGCATGAGAAAAAGAATTAGAACATTTATTTTTATGTTTTTTAGTGCATGGTATGGAGTGTGTTTTATAGTATATATGATAGTAATATGTTGGGACTTCCCCAGTGGCTCAGAAGGTAAAGAATCCACCTGCAATGTAAGAGACTTGGGTTTGATCCCTGGATCAGAAAGACCAGGAATGGTCACCCACTCCAGCATTCCTGCCTGGTGAATTCCATGAACAGAGGAGCCTGGTGGGCTACAGTCCATGGGGTCTCAAAGAGTAGGACATTACTGACTAACACTTTTTCATGGAGTGTGTTTTATATTGTATATTACAGTAATACATCTATAATTTACATATACATGTACATATATATGTATGTGAAGAATTGATGCTTTTGAACTGTGGTGTTGGAGAAGACTCTTGAGAGTCCCTTGGACTGCAAGGAGATCCAACCAGTCCATTCTGAAGGAGATCAATCCTGGAATTTCTTTGGAAGGAATGATGCTAAAGCTGAAACTCCAGTATTTTGGCCACCTCATGCGAAGAGTTGACTCATTGGAGAAGACTCTGATGCTGGGAGGGATTGGGGGCAGGAGGAGAAGGGGACGACAGAGGATGAGATGGCTGGATGGCATCACTGACTCGATGGACGTGAGTCTGAGTGAACTCCGGGAGTTGGTGATGGACAGGGAGGCCTGGCATGCTGCGGTTCATGGGGTCGCAAAGAGTCGGACACGACTGAGCGACTGATCTGATCTGATCTGAAGCCTATAAACAAAAATGTTTACTGAGGGGGCAATGATTCAATGAATCTGGGAACCAACATTGTAGAAGGGATTTGAAATTCAATCTGGGTTTGAATTTCCTGTCTCCTTAGAGATCTGTGTTTCCCAGTGACTTCTCAGTTTTTGGTTATCCTAGGTGAAGGGAAGAGAGGAAAGAGGGATTCTAGTCCTGATGTTGCTACTGACTCACTGTTGACTCTGCTGGGTGGCCTCGAGGGAGTTACTCAGTAGCTTTCAAGAGCTGTGTTTATTTCATTCCTCACTCATGGGTATAGTAATGGGTATAGAAATATCTTCTTTACAAAGTCATTAAGAGAATTAAATAAAATACAGCTTATTCTGATTTAGGTATAAAGACAGTGTTTTCAGGCATGTATTTAAAATCATCGTTCCATCTCACTCTCTTGCCTGATGTTCTTTGTGTTCTGTGTTTCACAGGTGAGTCATTTATGACTATTCTGGGGGAACAATGGGGCGGGAACAGTGGGTTCTGATCCTTGTATTACTGTTTACTCACTGTTGAGTCAACACTCAGCTAGCATTGATTGGACACCCTGCCATGTGTCCAACGCATGCTTAATATTATCTAGTCCTTGTAGAATCCAAAAGGCATTTGCTTCACTTTTCAGATGAAGAAACTCGAGAGCAGGGCTAGTTAACAGAACTTCTGCACTGATGGAAACACGCTATAGCTACACAGTCCAAGGTATAGGCAGGAGCCACATGTGGGCAGTAAGTGCTTGGACTATGGCTACTGTGACTGAGGAACTGAATTTTTCATTTTGTTTAATTTTAAATAATTTCCACTCAGCTGCAGGTGACTATTGGCTATTGTATTGGATAGTACAACTCTGGAGACTGCTGAGCTAGCATTCAGGTATAGGCAAAATTGAGACCATTATGGGCTGAATTGTTCCTCCCAAATTTCTGTCGAAGACCTAACCCCTGGAACCTCAGAATGAGACTATATTTGAAGATAAGCCCTTTAAAAGTAAAATAAGGTCCTATGATTGGGCCCTAAGTCCAACATGACTGGTATCCTTTTAAAAAGAGAAGATTAGAACTCAGACACATGAGGGGGAAGACCATCTGCAAACATGTGAGAAAGATGGCCATCAACAAGCCAAGCAAGAAAGGCCTCAGAAGAAACCAGCCCTACTGACACCTTGATCTTGGATTTCTAGCTCCAGAATTGTGAGAAAATTAATTTCTGTTGTTTAAGCTACTCAGTGTGTGTTTATTACAGCAGTTCTAGCAAACTAATACAGAGACCTTTTCAATTATGTGTAAACCCCAAAATATTGTCATGGGTTAACTCTGGGAAAGAGAGTAGGATTGTGGGAGGGCACATTCTTGGCCTTTGTACCACAAATACAGCTTGTGGGGTCTTAGTTCCTGGACCAGAGATAGAACCTGTGCCCCCCGCAGTGGAAGCACAGAGTCTTAAACACTGGACCACCAGGGAAGTCCTGGGAGGGTGCTTTTACTATTTATCCCAAGTACATCTTTATCATTTAGTCTTTCACAATAAATATACATTCTTGTGTTACTTGTGTCATTAGAAGACTTTTTTTTTTTTTTTTTTAAGATCAGAAACATCAGAGTCAAACCTAGATTTTCTGGCTCCAGAAATTACTCTACTATACACATTGCATTTCCCCTTGAGCAAATTAAATCTTTTCTTTGGGCCTTAATATTTGGACTGATAAAATGAAAGTTGTGGGCTACATTTGTGACTTTCAAATTTTGTCTCAAAGAAATATTTTAGAAGCTACTTTGAAGGTTCAGAGAAAGGCTATGTAAGAAGATCACCTACGTTTTTCAAGCAGTGAAGTTCCTATTTGATTTGATTTATATATTTATGTCCCATTGGGGCTTCCCTGATAACTCAGTTGGTAAAAAATCTGCCTGCAGTGCAGGAGTCCCTGGTTCAATCCCTGGGTCAGGAAGATCCCCTGGAGAAGGCATAGGCTACCCACTCCAGTATTCTTGGGCTTCCCTTGAGGCTCAGCTGCTAAAGAATCTGCCTGCAATGTGGGAGACTGGGTTTGATCCCTGGGTTGGGAAGATCCCCTGGAGAAGGGAAAGGCTACCCACTCCAGTATTCTGGCCTAGAAAATTCCATGATCTATACAGTCCATGGGGTCGCAAAGAGTCGGACACGACTGAGTGACTTTCACTCACTCACTATATTTGTGTCCCCTTTAACACTATTTATAGAAAATAGTATTATAATTCTAAAAAAGACACACCAAAGTCTGGAAGCTGCTTTCCTTAGATGACTTCTAAGTTCCTCCTAACTTGAACACCCTAGTGTACTTACCATTTCGATAACAAATACATTTTTGTATGAAAACACAGATTAGGGAAATCTCATATTGGGTTTTGCTGTATTCATATTTGTGAAATTATTGCAAGCTTCTTTACAGTGAAGTATTCCATCAATTAACCAACAGGTTTGGGTCATGTAATTAACAGGCTAATACACCTGATTTGGAGGGCTGGATGTCACACAACTCTTGGTTGGGTATTACCCACACCTAAGCTCAACATCCAGATCAGTACTAGTGGAAAGTACCTTTCCCTAGAAACAGAAAACTTGAATTTTGATCTGCTGCTGCTTCAGTCGTGTCCGACTCTGTGCGACCCCTGAGACAGCAGCCCACCAGGCTCCCCCATCCCTGGGATTCTCCAGGCAAGAACACTGGAGTGGGTTGCCATTTCCTTCTCCAATGCATGAAAGTGAAAAGTGAAAGTGAAGTCGCTCAGTCGTGTCCGACTCTTAGCGACCCCATGGACTGCAGCCCACCAGGCTCCTCCGTCCATGGGATTTTCCAGGCAAAATTACTGGAGTGGGGTGCCATCGCCTCCTGCCAAGTCCTGATACACAGAAGAACTGTACAAAAAAGATCTTCATGATCCAAATAATCGCAATGGTGTGATCACTCACCTAGAGCCAGACATCCTGGAATGTGAAGTCAAGTGGGCCTTACAAAGCATCACTATGATCAAAGCTAGTGGAGGTGATGGAATTCAAGTTGAGATATTTCAAATCCTAAAAGATAATGCTGTGAAAGTGCTGCACTCAATATGCCAGCAAATTTGGAAAACTCAGCAGTGGCCACAGGACTGGAAAAGGTCAGTTTTCATTCCAATTCCAAAGAATGCTAAAACTACCACACAACTGTACTCATCTCATATGCTAATAAGGTAATGCTCAAAATTCTGCAAGCCAGGCTTCAACAATACGTGAATTATGAACTTCCAGGTGTTCAAGCTGGTTTTAGAAAAGGCAGAGGAGCCAGAGATCAAATTGCCAACATCCACTGCATCATATAAAAAGCAAGAGAGTTATAGAAAAACATCTATTTTTGCTTTATTGACTATGCCAAAGCCTTTGACTGTGTGGATCACAATAAACTGTGGAAAATTCTGAAAGACATGGGAATACCAGACCTGCCTCTTGAGAAATCTGTATGCAGGTCAGGAAGCAACAGTTAGAACTGGACATGGAACAACAGACTGGTTCCAAATCGAGCAAAAAGTATGTCAAGGTTGTATATTGTCATCCTGCTTATTGAACTTATATGCAGAGTGCATCATGAGAAATGCTGGGCTGGAAGAAGCCCAAGCTGAAATCAAGATTGCCGGGAAAAATACCAATAACCTCAGATATGCAGATGACACCACCCTTATGGTAGAAAGTGAGGAAGAACTAAAGAGCCTCTTGATGAAAGTGAAAAAGGAGAGTGAAAAAGTTGGCTTAAAGCTCAACATTCAGAAAACAAAGATCATGGCATCTGGTCCCATCACTTCATGGGAAATAGATGGGGAAACAGTGGAAACAGTGTCAGACTTTATTTTTGGGGCTCCAAAATCACTGCAGATGGTGACTGCAACCATGAAATTAAAAGACGCTTTCTCCTTGGAAGGAAAGTTATGACCAACCTAGACAGCATATTAAAAAGCAGAGACATTACTTTGCCAACAAAGGTCCATGTAGTGAAGGTTACGGTTTTTCCAGTAGTCATGTATGGATGTCAGAGTTGGACTATAAAAAAGCTGAGTGCCGAAGAATTGATGCTTTTGAACTGTGGTGTTGGAGAAGACTCTTGAGAGTCCCTTGGACTGCAAGGAGATCCAACCAGTCCATCCTAAAGGAATTCAATCCTGAATATTCATTGGAAGGACTGATGCTGAAGCTGAGCCTCCAATACTTTGGCCACCTGATGCGAAGAACTGACTCATTCTAAAAGAACCTGATGCTGGGAAAGATTGAAGGCGGGAGGAGAAGGGGACAACAGAGGATGAGATGGTTGGATGGCATCACCAACTCAATGGACATGAGTTTGAGTAAACTCCAGGAGTTGGTGATGCACAGGGAAGCCTGGCATGCCGTAGTCCATGGGGTCATAGAGTTGGACACAACTGAGCGACTGAACTGAACTTAAGTCCTAGATCTGGCCTTGACCTCATGGCCGGACCTCATGGTCTGGCCTCGAACAAGTTAGGTGTCTGTTTCTTTAGCCATAGCATAAAGACTTGGTCTATTGGGACTTCCCTGGTGGTCAAACTGGCTAAGACTTTGTGCTCCCAATGCAGGATGCCCAGGTTCAATCCCTGGACAAGGAACTAGATCCCATATGCTGCAACCAAGACCTGGTGCAGCTAAATAAATACATGTATATATACTATATATATATATATATATATGTATATAATTTATTAAAAAGAAAGCAATTTGTCCATTAAACCTCTGAACCTCTTGTCAGCTATCAAATTCTATCATTCATTAAGTCCTTGATGCTTGATCAAAACATATGTGCACTTCAGGCAGCAAGAAATTAGACCTCCAAAAACAATGTGGGTTTATAGAGACTTGTCAAGACTTCCCTTAAATAGGATGCACAGCCATGTTAAATTCTTAAATTGAAAAAGATAACAAAGTAACTAAAAACTTTGGAGAGAAAACTTTTCCTCATAGGATAGTCGGCCATGAAGTGACAGGACTTTAATGATTAAGCTGGCCTTATTTTCCCAAGCTGCTTTGAAGAGATTATCTAAGTATCATTCCAGACACCCATCACTCTTATTTTTAGCTCTGAGTTTCCTTCACGAGAACAGTGGCCTGTGTCTTCGAGTTCCAGAGGGCGCCCAGATATGGTTCATGATTCATGTGCAGGTACTTTGCATTGATTTCCAGGAAGGTCAGGGGAGTGGGATCCTGGAAAAATGATTTTAGGTGTGAAATCCATCCTTGCTTTTGTTCCTGTTCCCACCACTTGATCAGAAATGCACACTCCACAAATTGATCCCTGCGTGCCAAAGGCGATTGGCAAATACAAAACCCAGGCGATATGGTTCTCCAAAGGCCTTGCAGCTGGTGTGGGGGGAACGACACTCAGGGCTTTGGTCACAAGCTATTTTCGGCCTCTGATAGCAGTTGTGTTACTCATCTCTCATTCACCCCCTCCCCTCAGCCTCCCTCCCCTTCCCTGAACCGCGGGCCAAGGCTGGTGACGGCCCCCATGTATTTAAAGCGGACGTGAGCCCCCTTATGCAGCTGAGCCGACAGAGATCACACAGACAGGTGAGTGGAGCGAAGGGCATCAGGCCTGGGGGTGGGCTGGCCTGGGGGCGCGTTGGGACTAGGAAGGGTCCATGGAGTAAGGGTGTGTTTCATAGAGTAAGCGTGTCTTTCTTTCAAGCACCACCAGCCACTCTGGTTCTGTGTGAGGAGGCTCAAGTTATGCTTGATTCTGGGGTAGACCCAGTTGTCTAGAACACTCCTCAAAGGGTGATTAGCATTTGAGGGTGCAAGGAAAGCTCACAGAAAATGAGTAAGGGATCATTTTTGGTCTAAAACTATTTTGATGGAATAATGTTTCTTGTTGTCCTAGTCAAAGGGCGTTCATTCTAGTCCTAGGATCACATAATGAATGACGTGTGACTTTGAAAAAGTTCCTGCCCTCAGGGTCTTGGTCTCCTTTGCCAGGATTAATATGGATGTGGTGACATTTTCTTAAACTGTAAAGCCCTGCACAAAGTGGTTACAATAGACACGATACAGCAGAAGCCACCTTTCCAATGCTTAAAATACAAGGATCTATTCTTTTTCAAAAGGTATGAGTGACTCAGACTTCTACAGTTTACCTTATCCTGTCTTGCACTTTGGTAAAACTCAAAAGAGTCATTGATTTAAAACTGATTTTATATCCCACGGATGTTCAGCAACAGGCTTGCTCTTAATCATTTGAAACTAATCAAAACAAGCCCCCCAAAAAGACATATCTGTGCTGAAAATCCATTAAAAGTTCTGTTTACTGGGAAGATCATTCCCATCTGGGGCTTGAGGGGTGATTCCCATTGTTTCCTCTAGATTTCAGTTCAGGGCTTTGTTGTTACAAAATTGTTGTTGTTACATCTCAGTGAATGACAGGCATGAGTGTGACTGAGAATGAGAAACGAGTGAAAATGCTGCCCAAGGATCAGAGCCACTGCCTCTAATTCCTGTTCCCTTCACTGAGCCAAGGTGGTGACTCCTCAAGAAGGAAAGGTTGGCAAACAGGTCTGAGGACCCCGGTCTCTGCAGTACAATTTACAGTTGATTTCCATTGATGAGCTTGTACTGACCGTCTCCTGAATGCAAGGAAAGGTGGGCATCAATACAAAATGGGAAGGAAAATGGGGAAAACCTGTGTCCTCAGTTTATAATATTTTGGGGGTTGAACTGCAGCGCTGGGTACATTCAGTTCATTGCAATGTATGTAAAACTTCTTTATGACCCAGAAAATGTCAGAGATTCTTCTGGCTTGAATTCGGTTCCGTTCTGAACAACTCAGTCCTTAAAACAAGCCCTGAGCCCTGCCTGTTGGTAGTGGTACAGGTGACCCCCAGGCTCAGAACTCTCTCAAACAGGCAGACAGGTGCTCCACAGCCCCTCACACAAGCCACCAACTGGAGATGGAGGAGATAGGGGATTGGGGGGCAGAGTAGGAGAAGGAAAGAGTGAGCAGCATCTTTCAACAGGCAAATTGCTACAGTCCTCCTGGAAGACGAGGAGACAGACTCTTGGGAGAATACAAATTCAGAAATCCTGGGGGACTTCCTTGGTGGTCCAGTGGTTACGAATTTGCTTTCCAGTGTAGGGAATGTGGGTTTGATCCCTGACTGGGGATCTAAGATTCCACATGCCGTTGGGCAACTAAAACTTTGTGCCAGCCTGCATGCTGCAAAGACCCAGTGCAGCCAAAAAAAAAAAAAAATTTATGTTTAAAAAAAAAGAAAGAAATTCTTCAAACTTGAAAAAGGAAATAGAAACAAATGAAGAGCCTCAGCCATAGAAGCAGTTCAAATTCTAGCTTTGAATATCACTTCTCTGAGTTTCCACTTCTGAACAGTAAAAATTAAAGTTAGGCCACCTATCCCAAGGGCATTTGTTAGAACCAAATGGAATAAAGTATGAGAAAGTAGTCTATAAGCTTAGTAAAACTGTACAAATAGTCAAGGCCTTGGAGAAAAAGCACAGGGCCAAACCCCATGGGCTACAAGAGGATTTCCTGCTAAGTACAAGTGTGTTAGTTGCACAGTTGTGTCCGACTCTTTGTGACCCCATGGACTGTAGTCTGCCAGGCTCCTCTGTCCATGGAATTCTCCAAAAAAGAATACTGGAGTGGGTTGCCGTTCCCTTCTACCGGGGATCTTCCCACCCCAGGAATCGAACCCGGGTCTCCTGCATGTGCAGACAGATTCTTTACCATCTGAGCCACTACAAGTGTGATGATAGAGGTTGGAGCAAATAACAAGCTGACCAAGAGTTAGATGATTAACCTGTTTTACAAGAGGAAGGACACAGACAAGGAATATAATACACAGGAAATAGAACTCCTGAGGCAGGCAGACTTCCAACTATAAGTGTGCCACTCAAATTTTCGGGAGTACTATATCCAAGAGCTGGACTTCACAGCCAAAGAGAAATGGGATGCCTTCCACTGTGAACAATCAGTTATTCACTGCAATGAAGGAAAGCGGGAGAAGAGACAATCACTGTCTTATTTTGGAGGCCAAAGAAGACAGAAGCTTCTCTGAGCCTGACCAGCGAACTCATCATGGGAAAGGGGAAGGATCACGATTTGTTGGTTGTTTACTGCCCTGTGCAGGTGTGGAACACAGGTAGCCAAAAGTCACCAAAAGTCCTGCAAGACATCATTCTTCAGAGCAAGTAACAAAACTTCAAAGAGGCAAAGTAATCATTCAGGGTCACATGGCTAGGAAGTGGCTGAATCAGGATGCAAACTAGAGTGCAACATGGTCTTTAAAAACAAATTATAAAGGTCAAGAGAGAACCAAGCGAGTTTCTGAGAGTAACAGTAGGCCACATCTCAGAGACGACTTCAGAAAAGATAGAATATGACCCGTGCGCTACAGCCTTAGTTTAAGGGGCAGGTGTGTCTACTCTGAATTTTAAAAGAGCTGTGTTTATTTTTGTACTGGGATTAAGTGGCCGATGCTCCCCAGACTTTGAGAAAGGGCCTCTGCAAGGGGGACTTCATATATCTCTTCAGAAGCTTAGCAGGAAGCTGCTGACCTTGAGTGTCCTACCCAGGGGGAGCCACGGTCTCCCCGGGCCACAGGGACTCTGTTTGGGTTCACTGCTTCCCTTCCAAGTCCAGAACACCAGCAAGGTCAGTGGGTATTAGGCACCAGAACTGCCAAAGTGAGGAAGTGGCTGACCCAGGGCACGGGTTCAGGACCCTGCCAGTGTGCTGTCCCTGGTGCCAGGCTTCATCTGTTCTTGGGTACAGCACACTCTGAAGGCCGAAAAACAGAGTGGGTTCACAGTCTGAACAGAAGAGCCACGGAGAAGGAGTGGGAAAGATTTATTTAAGAAAACGTATTTTAGGGTCTTTCCTGGTAGCCCAGTGGCTAAGGCTCTTGTGCTCCCAATGCAGGGGGCCTGGGTTCAACCCCTGATTGGGGAACTAGATCCCACATGCCATAACTAAAGATCTTGCATGCTGCAACAAAGATCGAAGATCTGGCTCCGCCTAATAAATAATTTTTTAAAAAGAAAAGAAAATGGATTTTAAAACTGGAGATTAAAAACACTAACAGTAATAATGAAAGCAACTACAATTATTAAACACCTGCTATGTGTAAGCATTTATATATAGTATCTTTGCTATTACTGCTGTCTTATTTAACCAAAAACAACCTTCTAAGAAAAGCCTTCTCATCCTCTCTTTATGTACATGATGACATTGAGCTCAAAGATTTTGAGTAATTTGCCCACAGCTGAATAGACAGTGTTTCTTGAACCCTGGTTTGGTTCTTTCCAAAGCCCTTGTTTTCCCACATTATCTGTTTTACCTGGATGAAGAAACTAAAGAGGCAGTCTTTAAGAGGAAATACCTCTGGGCAGCTTCTCTGCCAGGTGAGGTTCCTGGCAGAGAATTAGATTAGATTATATTTAATTAGAACCAATTAGATTCCTAAATCTGTCTCAGGGCTTGAAGTACCCTTGAAAGGGCTTCCCTACATTGCAGCCACTTGACCATCCAGCCCAAGCTAAGTCAAGAGGGAGAAAGAACTCTCCAGTCCCGAAGAAGCCCTTTCCATGTGTGAGGAGCACTGACTCTAGGAAAGTCCTTTATTTTACTGAATTGAGTTCCGTTGCCCCGTTACTCCCACCCCTGAGTATTCTCTCTGCCCCATGGAGAGATGACAGGTCAGTAAGACCCCAGTTCCCATCACCTGTGAAGTTTGGTTAATGGAGTTGCTGACCCTGGACCCCTCTCCAGTGTGTTGTAAGCAGGGACATGGGACACAGAACCAGCTTACACAGGGTTTGACTTGTGGTTCTGCTGCTCACTAGCTATGGGACCTCAGCCAAGTCACTTCAGCTTTCTGTGCCTCGGTTTTCTCATTTACAAAATGGGAATCACAACATTTGCTCTACAGGGCTGTTGTATTAAAAGTAGTATATATAAAGCAACTGACACTCAGTAAACAATAAGTAGTAGCTAAGGTTAACAGAAGAACACAGCTTTGGAGTTAGAGCCACCTAAGTTCCAACCTAGCCAGGTGACACAAACTAGCCAAGTATAGCCAGAACCACCAGCCACCTGAGCAATGTAATTTCCCTAAGATTCCTTGTCTCTGTCTCTAAAGTGAATGTTGTAAGCACCTTTCTTGAAGAGTGGCTGTAAAGACTAAATGAGATTTGCCACAGGGCCTGGTCCAAGGGCCAGGCTCCAGACAATTTGACTCAACAACAACATGATTATATTAGTACTGATTATCACTTAGATTCCAGATATGTGTTTCTATGATCCAAAATCTTTGCTTCAGTCAGTGTAGACAATTTAACTCACTATGTGGAATCAGGCCTCTAACAGAACAACCAACACTGAGATGAAAACAGCATTGTCACTGGCGGTGTCTGCTCAAAGCCGGTGGCCTAAGGTTCCCTCCCTGATTCTTTAATGGACCCCTAATAAAGAAAAAACAGAATCACTGAGCACCTATTTTTATCTAACCCACCCACTTTTCCCCTAAGGTATCACCTTTCAGCTCTGTAAGAAAGAAAGTAAAGTCGCTCAGTCGTGTCCGAGACTTTGCGACCCCAAAGACTGTAGCCTACCAGGCTCCTCTGTCCATGGGATTTTCCAGGCAAGAGTACTGGAGTGGGTTGCCATTTCCTTCTCCATTCAGCTCTATAGTTGGTAGTTTAAAAAAAGAAAAAAGCAAGTATTGAATTAGGAAGAATGTGCCCAAAATACACAGTACAGCAATATTTTTAAAAATTAAGATGGATATGTGACAACTTAGAGTTATTGCAGGACTCATCAGCTTTCACATTTTATAATACTCTGCAATTTCACTCACTCAAACAACTACCGTCCTCCCCCAAATAGTTAAACAGATGAGACAGAGACATTGAAGTTCAGAGAGCCTGCATGGTTTTCCCAGATCACACAGCTTCGAAAAGACCAGGCGGAACTAGAACTCTGACCTCCTGCATCTGGTTTACTCTCTTCTCCAGTCCCCACAATAGCGCATTCCAGTATAATCTCTTCCACAGCATTATTCATTAAGAAATCCCTCCAGGTAGCTCTCACTAGGAACTGGGTATGCAGCAGTCTGGAGTCTACCCTCTCCCTAGCTGACATGGCAGGGTCTGGCATTCTCTTTCATCCTCCTAAATCCCGGACTGTCTCCCGTTTAATCCTGACTCACAAACAAGACCCTCTCTGGGACTGGCCCAGGGAGTAGCGCCAGGTGATGTGATGGAGACTTTGATCCAGGTGACAAATGGGGCTGAGTGACGGGCAAGCCTATATTTGGTGCCCCACCTTCAGTGACCCTTGCCTGTGCCAGGCAACGCTGATAAACAAGTGGCCCATCCCTTGGACCTTGCCAGAGTAAACTTGTACTCCAGGCCTGGCTCGGGGAATGTTGAGACACAGGAATTCCAAAGCCATGCGAGAGGCTGAGAAGGTTAGGTATGTAACCCAAGACCTAAAGGTTCTTTCAAATCATAGTGACTTAATCAGCAGATGGTTATTCAGGTTGAATAACCTGAAATAAAGTGAGTAACAATGACTTACCATTGAACAGCTTCTCAATGCTGCTTTACATTCCATCATCTTTCCATGACCTTCACAAGGATCCTATGAGGAAAGTGCAGGACATAACATTGTCATTTTTCACCCACTTTCAAGGCCGCAAGGTCAAGATTAAAGCCTGTGTCTTCCCATTCAGGCTGCTTTACAGCACACACTGCCGTTTGGCCTTTGAGCATCCAAAGAAGAAATCAGAGATGTCTCCTGCGTTAAGCCCCCATAGCTACACTTCCATCTTTAGAAGTGGACCTGAGCACCTGTTTAATTGAATGCTTATGGATTTCTATTTTGTGTCCTGACATCTTGATAAATGTATGTCAGATATTTATGATCACTTAAAAACAACCTCTGCAGGCTCCATTACCTTGTGAATAGCTATTATCTGTAATCTTATACTTACTTTGAAAAGTACCATGTGTAGACAACTGCTGAACACACACACACACACACTCATGCACACACACACACAATCCCCCTAAGAGGCATCTCTGTCTCCCATTAAATTGCAAGACATGCCAGTGAAATCTCCATTGAAGATGTGAAATGAGAAATTTGACCTGGGGTTGTTTTCATTGAAATTTTTCATGTCATTAATTTCACAAGTCACATTTCTAGATATGTATTACATTTCTTTTCTATTTTATATTATGTTGAAACTCAGGATCAAAACGAACATGAGCAAAATTACATGATTCTACCCTTTTCCAAAAATGTATGATCTTTAGTCAGAGAAGGATGGATCTTGGAAAAAGAAGTTGGCTAAAATATTACCCCAAATGTCTACTTTTTATGCCTCATCTTGTGTATACATGAGGTTGTAATATTAAAAATCTATTCTGTCCCTGAAAGTAAAATATAGACAATTTGAGCTCTTCCAGGGTGTTTTAAGATCACCAAGGCTTTCTGTGTGCTCTTTTCTCTGCTTGAAATGTCTTTTTTCCTTTTCTTTGTCTGGTAAACTCTTGTTCACCTTCCAATCCCCATTTAGATGTGATGTTTTCTGTGATCCTCTAACAACTCACTGCTTTCTTCCCCAATCTAAATGTAGGTAAGTGGGTAAGTCATTTCCTCTAAATTTGCATGCTGCTGCTGCTGCTGCTAAGTCACTTCAGTCGTGTCCAACTCATCCCCAAAGACTCTTCTCTGGTACAGAGTATTCTGTACTGTTCTTGCTTATCTTCCTAGATATCTTCCTAGAATGTAGGCTTCTCAAAGCTAGGGAATGGGACACAAAGTACCCATCTTTATAAGCTTTCTCCTCCTTGATTCCCTCACCAAGAAATTAGTGCAGTGTCTGACACATGACAGAAAGTGAAAGGTGAAGGTGAAGTCGCTCAGTCATGTCTGACTCTTTGCGACCCCATGGACTATACAGCCCATGGAATTCTCTAGGCCAGAATACTGGAGTGGGTAGCCTTTCCCTTCTCCAAGGGATCATCCTAACCCAGGGATCAAACCCAGGTCTCCTGCATTGTGGGTGGATTCTTTAGCAGCTGCGCCACAAGGGAAGCCCAAGAATACTGGAGAAGGTAGCTTATCCCTTTCTCCAGAGGATCTTCCCAACCCAGGAAATGAACCGGGTCTCCTGCATTGCAGGCAGATTCGTTACCAACTGAGTTATTAGGGAAGCCCAATACACGACACATGATACATTGACACGTGATAGGTGGTAGTAAATGCATGGTGATTAAGTGAATGAATGAATGAATGCAGATTTGACCCCAAGACTTTCGATTAAAAATCCATTACTCTTGCCACTATATTGAACAGCCTGAACTATAGAAATAGCACTCAAGGTTTCCTTTTTAAAAAACATTTTGGGGAATTTCCTGGACAAGTGGTTAGGGGGTTTCCCAGGTGGCTCAGTGGGTAAAGAATCCACCTGCAATGCAGGAGACGTGAGTTCAGTCCCCAGGTTAGGAAGATCCCCTGGAGGAGGGCAAGGCAACCCACTCCAGTATTCTTGCCTGGAGGATCCCACGGAGAGAGGAGCCTGGCATGGCTACCAGTCCATGGGGTCACAAAGAGTCAGGCATGACTGAAGCAACTGAGCATGCACGCATGCCAGTGGTTAGGACTTGGTGCTTTCACTGCTAAGGGCTCAGGGTTCAATCCTTGGTTGGGGATTCAGATCCCACAAGCCTCATGGTGTGGTTATATTTTCTAAGATTTTATTGGATAAAAAGAAGAGCTTGTTTCTCTGAGAGGAAGGGTAGGATGTTTCTGGCTAACCTAACCTATTTTTGGAAACAAGGAAAGCTCCTTGTAAAGTATTTAGATGGAGAGTTTTCCTTTTGTCCTAGTATTGGGTTCCATGATCTGTTTGCTATTTACCTTCTGTTTCTTAGCAAAACCTGTCTCTGTTATGAGGCTGGAAGACACAATCCATATCAGGTGACCCAAGAGGCTTAGTGTTAATCGCCAACTATTATAAGAAGGTGACTGGCTTCCTGGAAGGGAAGGAGAAAGTCGGAGCAGCCACTTGGAATGGTCTGATAGTGCTTGGTGCCAGTGACAAGATGACATATCAGGCTTCTTACAAACTAAATGATCCCAGAGAAAATTCAGGCCCCGGGACTGACAGGATTTCAGAGATCTCACTGAGCATTGATAGCTTAGTTTAGTTCTGCTCCGGGGAAACTGAAAACTGGATTCATTCTTATACACTGTATACGTTCTTATACATTCTGTGTCTACAGAAGGAAAGAGAAAAAAAAGTCTTGATGTCTCTCCTAGCTTGGTATCTCTGAAACATAGTTCTCTAGTGAGAGGACAAGGGTGGCCTGGGGCTGGCTGTCAGCAGCTCCTGGCAACAGAAGGTGCTTAAAGGATGTGGGTAGACCCACAGGAACATCACCTGGCTCCTGGAATCACACCTGTCCCTGAGAGCAGTGATAAGTACCTTCCTGCACATCCTCTAAACAACACTGTGAAGCAGCAAAGAAAAGAAGGACTCTCTTCCTAGCACAGGTGGGAAAACAGATGTAAAGAGACCCTATGAAGTTCATTTCCATGCACACAGCAAGTTGCCGGTAGCCCTAAAGGCAGGAGATAGGTTTCCAAACCACTGATCTAGTGTGGGGCCAACATAGCTCATTGCCTGGGCAATGATATTTCTTAAAAAGGAATTAATGGGTAGATGAAATGAATCTGAAGAGAGTTTTAAAATATTACATATGTATATGTATTTTTATCAGGGCTTCCCAGGTGGCGTTAGTGGTAAAGAACCTGCCTACCAATGCAGGAGACCTAAGAGATGTGGGTTCGATCCCTGGGTGGGGAAGATTCCCTGGAGGAGAGCACGGCAACCCACTCCAGGATTCTTGCCTGGAGAATCTCGTGGACAGAGAAGCCTGGCGGGCCACAGTCCATGGTATCACGCAGAGTCAGACATGACTAAAGTGACGCAGCACACATGCACGACTGGCGAGGGCTTTGCTAACCAAAGGGTGGTTCACTCCTGGCAGCATCAGCTCATCCTGGTGTCTGAGACATGCAGAACCTCCTCCCCTCCTCAGATCAACCAAAGCAGAATCTGCATCTTAGCAAGATCCAAGGTGACTCAAGAAACACTTAAGCTAGATAAGATACGGTTTTCATAGGTTATTCCCACTTCTGATGGAACAGTTTTAAAAATACCTGCTGCTGCTGCTGCTAAGTCGCTTCAGTCGTGTCCGACTCTGTGCGACCCCATAGACGGCAGCCCACCAGGCTCCACAGTCCCTGGGATTCTCCAGGCAACCTAGATGGAAGAAAATAACAATACTGAATATTTGCATACAATTTCAGATACACAAAACCAGTTTATGCATTCCTTCTGAGAACCCTGTGAGGTACACAGGAAGAGGGACTATTAATTTTTAACAAAAGAGGAAACTGACACCCACAGTAGCAAAGTGACTGGCTCAGAGCTTGCTCTAAGTGTCTGAGCTTATCCCTTGACTTACACACAGTAACCATTTGCTGAATGAATGAATGAACCACCAACAAACTGGGGCTTGATCCTGGTCTGCAGAACACAGGACTACTAAGGATTGGTTCTTTTTTTTTTTTTTAATTGAAGTATAGTTGATTTATAATGTGTTACTTTCTGCTGCACAGCAAAATGAATCCATTATAAATATATCCACTCTTTTAAGATTCTTTTCTCATACAGGTCATTACAGAGTGGTGCTCCTTGTGTTATACAGTAGGCCCTTATCAGTTATCTATTTTATATACAGTAGTGTGTATATCAGAGAAGGCAATGGCACCCCACTCCAGTACTTTGCCTGGAAAATCCCATGGACGGAGAAGCCTGGTAGGCTGCAGTCCATGGGGTTGCTAAGAGTCGGATAGGACTGAACAACTTCACTTTCACTTTTCACTTTCATGCCTTGGAGAGGGAAATGGCAACCCACTCCAGTGTTCTTGCCTGGAGAATCCCAGGGACGGGGGAGCCTGGTGGCTGCCGCCTGTGGGGTCACACAGAGTCGGACACGACTGACGTAACTTAGCAGCAGCAGCAGTGTGTATATGTCAACCATGATTGGTTCACTCTGGAGGCCACCTAAATGGAGGGTATTCTCTTTATATCCTGCTAGATTTGGCCTTGATCAGAGAGTCTTCAAGATGCCAAACTGGGGTGGAGGAGCGAAATGCGGAGCCTGCGAAAAGACTGTCTACCACGCAGAAGAAATCCAGTGCAATGGGAGGAGTTTCCACAAGACCTGTTTCCACTGCAGTGAGTTGGATGTGAACACCATGACAGTCCCTCAGCGTACCAAGGGCACGCCAAAGCTCACCCTTAGCCACAGATACCGTGTATCAGCCGTTCTCAGCGGAGGGCCCCGGGACCCACCGCATCAGCATCCCCCGGGACCTTGTTAGGACTACCTCGCTGGGGCATGGCCTAAAGAAGGGACGGTGCTCTCCTAAGCACCCCCTCTCCAACCACGTGCCCGGCTCAGAGGCAGTTTCCCTGCAGCTCAGAATCAGAACAAGCTCCCAGTGGTGAAAACCCTGACCTCGTGGCGATATTTACAAAGTGTGACTTGGCAGAGAAAGGAAGTCATCACTTATCTGCAGCCAGGGTGGACTTGGCTCAATGGGTTGTTCCCACAGGCCAGCAGTCGCTGAAGCCAGCTGCAATGGGCCTTTCCTAAGAAAAAACCAGTATCAGGCGAGGGGACAGCAGGGGCTGATTCTAGAAGGGTCAGAAAGGGAAGAATTTGGGGCACCATCAACTTGACAAGGGGAATCTTTACCATCCCCTGCTGGACACAGTTTCACAAATGTCAAAACTAGGGGGACATTTAAGACTCTGTGGTCCACCCAGGAGTCAGGCTCTGCCCAACTCATGTGACTTTGGACAAGTCATTTCTCATCTCTAAGCCTGGGTCACAGGCATCTGCAACAGAGCCAGGAGCAGTCTGTACCTTCAAATCCCCATCTAGTCTCCTCAACCCAAGTGCCTCTAGAAGAGTCTCCTAGCAGCTTTTTCCTATTTTAGGAGAGCAGTTCTGTTTTGGGCACTTACCTTCTTTGCTTCCCTCCAGTAGGTCTGGCTTAAGGGTTAGTCTTACTCGACATTTGGCAGACGCTCTCCCTGCCTAGTGCTCCATCCACCCCTATGTCTTACCCAGCAGCCACAAGGCATCACGCTGCCTCAAACTGTTTCAAACAGAACTTCAAGGGTTGTGCTCCATCTGTTAGGGCATAGAGACCCTTCATCCTCCAGTAACAGTAATGTTTTATCTGCTCCAGAAGTTTCCATCATCCTGTACCTCCCACAACAAACATTAATTCTCACTGAGGAACAGGGGAAAATGCTGCTGTGAGTGATTGGATTGGCAAATTTACCAACGTTTTAGGTTTTAATGATGAGTAGTTAATTTTAAGTCATCATACACATCCATCAGATTCACCATTATCATCACAATTATCCAGAAGTCATTGCTCAAGAGGGTTTATTCCATAACCCTCTGACTTCTGTCCAAAATAGCGAATGTTCTTTTAAAAGAGTAGGGATAAGAAATACTGGAAAGAACATTGGAAGTGGAGTAAAAATGACTAGGGTTTGAGTCTGAACCCTGCCATGCACTGTAACTGTGACCACGTAAGTCATTTCACCATGCTGAGCCTCAATTTCCCCATTTATAAAACAGAGATGGTTATACCTGCCACACAAGTTGTTATAAAAAGAAAGCTGGGATTCTTCACCTGAAGTCCAGTTCTCTAGGCCTTTATTCTCCTTCCATCAACTTGGATATTTGAGTGGGAGCAGGCAATGATAGCGATGCTTTCCATGGTGAGGGTTGTCTTGTCTTTCCCAGGAAGCAGGAAGATGCCCTGTTTAATGGACCGTGTAGAAAGGATGTAAGCATTTACATCCCTTTCAACCCTTGAATATTCTCCTTAGAACTCGCAGAAGGGATGGGGATCTGAGCAGGTTTCAGCAGTGGTGGACAGAAGGATTCTGGAGCATGCTTTTCTATAGTTTCATCACAAGACTGGTCTGTCCATAGATCACTCTGTAATTGCTGGAAATAGAGGCAAAGTCTACCTTAGTCTGTCCCTTGGCTGGTGTTCTCCAAACTTCTAGACAAATCTTAATCCTCCCTACCAGCGCAATCCAAAAAAACTATAATGCAAGCCACATATAGAAAATTTTTCTAGTAACTATTTTTAAAAACATAAAAATAAACAGGCTAAGTTTTTAAACACTCAACCCAACATTTAAAAAATAATAATTTCGACATGTCACTAATACACACATTATTACTTCATGTGGTGGGCAGGTGGCTATGGTATTGCACAGCACAACTCTGCTGCGCCTGGGTGTGAAGGTTGGTCAGAAGCTAGGGAGTGGCTACAGAACTGTTTAGGACAAGACAGGGCCCAGGAAGTCCTGGAGTGATGGGAATGAGCACTGGAGTAGGGTCAAAGGGATCCGAGGCTGGCTCTGCAATTTACTGCTGTATAATCACAGACAAGTCACTGATATTCATGCATGCATGAACGCATCAATTCACTCACTCATTCACTCAACAAATGTTTACAGAGGACTAACTTTGGACTAGGCTCTGTGCTGTGTTCTGGGAATATTAAAACAGTTTTTCTCTCAAAGAACTCAGTCTCTAACATCAATAAATATTCAACAAGTTGTTCTGGAGATTAAGAATGACAGCGCTAAGAAGGGCAGAGATAGGTATATACTTAATACACTGAAATATAAGGCATTTCCCCCCAAAATTATTCCTCAAAAAAGGGTTCACCTTGGCTTCAAAGCCTTATAGTCTTTCATGCTACAGGACAGTCTCTCAGTTTAAACTTTTTCAATCAGAAAATTTAACACACATAATATTGACATAATTGTTTAATGAACTCCCATATGCCTGTTTCTCCAGCCACATAAGCACCGACCTCTGGCCAACCCCACCTCTTCTACCACCGTATCTTCTCTCTCTTGTATTCAATTACTTACTTAAAAAAAAAAAATTATCATTTGAGAAAGGCATATTAGCTTGAAACAATTTCATTAAACGTTGGATTGCTTATAGAGGTCACTTAATGGAACTGGTTTTCTAAAAAGGAGGCAAACAAATTGAATGCACATGTATTATTATTCCTGGGGATATGACCTCACTCTTATAAGCACTGCATATCACCCACCATAAACGGTCTTTAAGGCTCATCATTACAACGCGATACAGCAAGGTATTAAGCTGTGGAAATCCTATATGCTTTTAAAGCTGCCCTAATTTTATTGTTATTAGGTGCTTCTTGTTGAGACACACAAGGTGACAGCCTCCTGCTCAAGGAGACTGGGTTGCCTCTCAGATACAGACAGACGTGGGGACGAGCTGCTCTGGGGAGCTGGGTCAGCTGCCTCAGGAAGACACTGTTGAGAAGGGAGATGTTGAAGGTGAAGATCCAGAGAAATAATTTGGATGCAATTTGTTTCCTGAATTTGTGTAAGATTAGAAAAAAGCGAATGTCTCCAAAGCAATATGTTTTATATTTTTTATTTATATTATTAAATATTATACATTGGTATTTGACATTCTTATTTACATCCTTAAACATTTATTTATTCAAGTTGACAAAAGTTTTTCTATCAATTGAAAATTTTAATTAATAGAAGATTTTCTATGAATCTTCTTTTTGGAAAAATAGTCTTACGTACTATGTATAATATATGTAATAACTATACTAATGTAAAGTATTGCCCATACTTTATATTAGGTGATATATGGAAGCCTGAGAGCAGGTCTACCCTTTCATTACGTCCCCTGCTTCCAGAACTGAATCAAAAGTAGTCTCAGCAGTAATTATCTTCCTGAATATCACAGTGCTCTTCAGAGTCCATTTTAAATAGAGAAACTGCTCAGTGCTGATGTGATTAAGAAAAAAATAAGTTCCTCCGTTGCCTCACCCGTTTACCCCCACACATAAACACACACGCTTCCCGATGTCATTTGGGGTGAGACGCTCAAGGACAACTATTCTTAGTTGGTCTGAGCCCACACACTGGGTTCCAGTCCTGGTTGCCACCTCTTTCTAGCTGGGCACCACTGAAAACACGACTTCCCTTCTCTGTGCTCCCATTTCCTCATCTGTGAAACAGAACTGTCTTGGAAATCTATGTCTCAGGGCGGATGCACAGGTCACGAATCAAAGTCGTGTGCTCGGTTTGGGGGCCCCTTGTGCTCGGCTCCTTGGTCCTTGGCAAGGGGGCCCCTTGCACTAGAGGTGCAGGGAAGGAGGGAAGAATCGCGGCCCTAAGTCCCGGACCCTCCTTTCCCCGCAGTGGCCTGCAGGAAGGCGCTGGACAGCACCACGGTGGCAGCTCACGAGTCAGAGATCTACTGTAAGGTCTGCTACGGGCGCCGGTATGGCCCCAAGGGGATCGGGTATGGACAAGGCGCTGGCTGCCTCAGCACGGACACAGGCGAACACCTGGGACTCCAGTTCCAACAGTGAGTTACTGCCCCACTTCTCCCTGCCAGTAAAGCCCCAACTCTCAGGGTGGTTCATTCCGTTCCCATGGCAACGTTTTCTGGAGATGGGAGAATGAACCCCATTGTTGACTTGCCAACAACAGGAATACTCAGTCTGACCAAGTTCTAACAATGTGTCATCTCTCCGAAGACTCTCTTTAAATTATCTGCCTTTCTAAAGGGCAATTACTTTTACACCAAAGCTCTTGGTTTGCATGTCAAGAGAAAACCCAGAATGTACAGATGTCCTATTGTTTGACCTTTGCAAAACTGCATGGAGTCTCTTTCCTTCCCCTTTGAGTAAATTCCCCTATGTGTAAATTACATATAGACGGCAGGGATGCAATGGCCCTTCTCTGTGTGTTTGTCGCTGAAAGATCTCTCCCCTTGGGTTGTAAGATGACTAATGTCTGCATTGTAGTGGGGAGTGGGTCTGTGGGGATGGACTGTGCTGAGTAAACAATCAATTATGACCGTTCTGCGGGGCTCCTAGCTGCCCTGTCTGTTACCAGGACAGTGTTGAGGTCTCCCTAGCATTATCCTAGGGAAGCAGGGATTTCACACTGTGCCACCTCCATCTACCAGTCTGTTCTACTTGATGATCGTGCTGACCTCCAGCCCCAAATTGAGTATACAGACTGACAGTCCCTGGCCTGCAGCTGCTATCTGGCCAGCTGGTACCCGGGCTCAGCTCTGCAGTGGGACTGGCAGAAAGGCCCAGCCCAGTGGAGGCAGCGTCCCCCAGAGATCAGTGAGAGCATCTGAAGAGTCATCTGGTCCCTTTCAAGGAGTGCAGCCCATGGTAGAGCCTGTAAAAGTGCAGGGATGTGTGATTTGTCATTTAAATTTTTCTCATCACTCAACTCCAACTGGAGATGCTATTTAAAAAAGAAAGATGCTACCAGCTGCAATCTCTGCTTCACATTACCCAAAGCTCACTTTTCTATGCTAGGGCTTTTTCTGGGGTGCTGCACAGACAGAAAGAGAGTCTGGAGACCTGGCTTTCATCCCAGCTCCACCAGTTATGAGCTGCTGACCTTGGGCAGTTACTTCTCTGGCCCTTACTCTCCAGCTTCTCCTACCTACTTTAGACGGTTATGATGAGACTCAAACGACAAACGTGCAAGGAAACACCAAAAGATAAGGAAACACAGGGTTATTATTGTGCCTCTATCTTAGACATGGCTCTCAAGAGGCAGGTGACCTTTGGATGCAGGATGACAATCTGAATTGTGACAAGGAATGCATCAGCTCATTGGACTATGGTTTGTTTAGTATCAACTGTCAAGATGCTATCTTGCCTTGCAATATTTTTACTCATTTTGGAAAGCAGACCTGTGGGTTTCCAGATGGTACAGATAACTCTAAATGTGCAATCAGGATAATAACACAACAATAGCAACAATACAAGCTACATACATGAAACATTTGCTAAGTGCTTTACAATAGAAAGGAAAGATGTAAATGAATTCTGGCTAACATTCATTAGCCCTTACAGCACGCCAGGCAGGGGCTGCTCTAAGTGCTTTAATTACCTGGCCTCATTAAACCTTCTCAACAGTGAGGAAGGCACTGTAACTATTCCCACTCTCAGATGAGGAGTCTAAGGCACAGAGAAGTTTAGTAACTTGCTCAAGGTCACACAGCTCGTACTATTTGCCAAGGGAAGTCTATAGGTCTCATTCGTTTGTCTATTTCGACCAGGTCCCCAAAGCAGGCACGTTCAGCCACCACCAGCAGCAACCCTTCCAAGTTCGCAAAGTTTGGAGAATCGGAGAAGTGCCCTCGATGTGGAAAGTCGGTCTATGCTGCTGAGAAGGTGATGGGAGGTGGTAAGGTAAGGACTTCCACAGGAGCCAGATGGGGATGTGTCCACCTCCACCCCGTGGGCTGGGAGGAATGAGAGGAGGAGGCAGACCCTCCTTAGCTCCCAGGAGCCACTTAGGAGCCAGTCATCCTCACCTGCGTTCCTGGACTGTGACGGTCACCCTGCAGTGCCCTAGGAAACCCGAACTAGTGGAATTTGATGCATTATGCATTAACTCACTAGAGGGAAGGCACCTAGCTAGGAGCTCTGGAGATACAAAGATACACAAGCTCCCTTGTCTTCAGTGTCCACAGTCCTGCCAGAAAAGTGTCCGTTCTGGAAGCTGAAGCCACTGCATAACTCAGACTGCTATTGGCGCCACACTGATACACACAGCAAACACCCCACCGCAGCTAGAAGTATCCTCACTCAGAAACGTTGTGGCAACAGGGAGAGTCCTCGACATCTCAAACAGTAACCCACACGTGTCCACAAGCTCCAGTTTCAGGCCTGAAGCCAGGGTGTTCACCCAAGGATTTGAGCCTGAAGACAGACAAAGATCCTGTTTATACTAACCAGGGGGAGGAAGGCCACAGAGAGTGTCTGACTCCAAATATAGGGACTGTCTCCACCCCAGGACTGGCCACTTAAATACAGGTGAGGACCCTGCGCTGTGCATGGGAGACATGCAGATACCCAGAAGGCAGGCAATCTTCTGGGTCATCTAAGCCACACAACTTTCTTTCATCAGGAATACAAGGAGGGTACCAAAAGGACTACAAATAACAAATGCTGGAGGGGGTGTGGAGAGAAGGGAACCCTCCGGCACTGTTGGTGGGAATGTAAATTGGTACAGCCATTGTGAGAAACAGTAGGGAAGTTCCTTAAAAAACTAAAAATAGAGTTACCACATGACCCCACAGTCCCACTCCTGGGCATATGTCAGAAAAGATGAAAACTCTTAATTCAAAAAGATACATCTGCCCCAAAGTTTATTGCAGCACTATTTATAATAGCTAGGACACAGAAGCAGCATAAACGTCCGCCGACACAGGAACGGATAACAAATGTACACACACACACACGCAATGGAATGCTCCTCAGACATCTAAGGAAATGATGCCATGTGCAGCAACATGGATAGGCCTAGAGATTATCACACTAAGTCAGAAAGAGAAGGGCAAGTAGCAGAGGATATCACTTACATGTGGAATCTAAAAAAATGTTACAGACGAACTTACTTACAAAACAGAAACAGACTCACAGACACAGAAAACAAACCTCTGGTTACCAAAGGGGAAGGGTGGGGAGGGATAAATTAGGAGTTTGTGGTTAACAGACACTGCTATATATAAAATAGTTAAATAACAAGGACCTACCTGTATAAACAACAAGGGAACTACATTCCATATCTCATAACTTATAATGGAAAAGAATCTGAAAAAGAACACACACACACACATATATAACTTTGCTGCATACCTGAAACCAACACTGTAAATCAACTTGCTCCAATAAAAAAAGAGGAGGTACAGAGAGTTAAAAACGAGGCTGAATTCCCTAGATGATGGCCAATTTCTTCGCCTTCTTTTTTCATTTTATATTTAGTATGTTACCCACTGCCTTAAGTCCAAGTTCCCCTCTCTCCAGTTTATTTTTTGATCTTCTAGAAAGAGGAATCCCTCTGCTATTTAGTCTGTTCTGAAGGGATATATATGGAAATCACTTTGATAAATCCAGTCCTAAGAATCGCTGGCCAAGCCATAGTATCTCATTTTCCTAAAACCCCTGGAAAAATGATTCTGACAACCAATTAGGTGGGTCAATGATTAAGACAAGGGCACTCCTTTATATGCTGCTGGTCAGGGGACTTAACAAGGAACCAAATGCTCTGCCTGCCCTATTAAATATCCAACTGCCCTGCTCTCCTCTGCCCCACAGCCTTGGCACAAGACCTGTTTTCGCTGCGCCATCTGTGGGAAGAGTCTAGAGTCCACAAACGTCACTGACAAAGATGGGGAACTTTACTGCAAAGGTGAGTGGTTCCAGAGACTCTCCTGAGATGTTTTCTCAGGGAGGGTCCTTGGGAGGGAAAGCTGTGTCCCTGCTGAGGCCTGTGCCTGCCTAGAGGCGTAGCTTCTCATCCTGATCCAGGTTTGGGCTCCCAGGACGCAGGGCAAAGCCAGCCATCGAAGGGAAAGTAACCTCCAGCTTGACCTACCTCTGGCCCGCCTCCATAGCAGCACGTGGGGGGACCTGATACTTTACAGATGCTCAGGGAAGTTGAGGGCAGCTGGGCACCTGGAGGGAGGGAGGCCAAGGAGGCAGCACTGTCCTCCTGACTGGCCCTGGAAGGGGCCTCAGGTTTGGACTCATCACATTCCCTTCCAAAAACCTGAATGCTCTGTCCACATGACTGGCAGGTAGGGGTGATGGGAGGTTGGGGAGGATGAACTCTGTTTGGCCTCTGCTGAATTCATCAAGACACACCTGTCTCCTCCCTCCCTACTTCCTTCCTGACATGTCCAGTTCTGAAGTTGCACGTCACTTAGTGATCACACAGGACTGACAAGCTGGTTTGCCTTCTGGTTCTCACAGGTCTGCCCCAAACTGCCTCCATCATCCCCCTGTCTTGCAGAGAGGAAGAGAGGCTTAGCTCCTTCCTGATGCCGAGAAGAAGGGGGATGCTTTAGGGCCATGGCACTGTCCTCAGAGCCTCTCCTAGCCCTATTCTGTCCTATTAGCAGCCCTATTCTGCTTCTCTGCAGGGCCCCCTCACCCTTTTCACTCAATGATGGGGTCTCAGGATCTCCGAATGCGTGTGTTAGAGTTGGGGAGTGGGGAGAGGGAGGACATTGCTAACCAAGACTGCAGGTGGCCCAGCTTCTCCCAGCATGAGACTGGGTGGAAGCTGATGCAGCAGCTGGCAGGGACGGCCTGCTCCCGGTAGTAGAGGATACAGAGGGTCCTCAGCATTCACGGGCCAGAAAACTCTAAAATGCTGCAGCAGCTGGTAGGGAGATCAACCTGCAGAGAAGTATGAATAACTGCATTCCCAAGTGCTGCGCCACACAGTGCAAGACACCAAGGGAGAAAGTGATCCAGGAAAGCTTTCATAGAATAGAGAAGCTTCCTCTGGCTTTGGGAAGGGGTGTTCCAGAACAGGGAACAGTGAGTGCAGAGGCACCGAGGCTGGGACATTGTGGCTCATTCTAGGCGGTGTGTACCTGGAGTGCAGGGAGGGAGGCAGGAGGCGGGAAGCGACGGGGCTGGGCAAGCAACTGGCAGCCAGATGATGGGGACTCAAGAGAAAATGTCTCTGAACACAAGACAGTGCAAAGGCACATAATTATAAGCACATATAAAATACAATTCAATTTGTTTAAAAGGTAACTTATAAACACATGTATCAAAAGGATGCCTGGGGGAAAAAAAAAAAAAAAAAAAAGGACGCTTGGCGCAGGTAAAATAACTGTGCTCAGATGCAGGGAACTCAAATAATGGTGCTGACCGGCCCATCCTCCCCCGTCCCCTTCTCTCTCGTTCGCAGTGTGCTATGCCAAAAACTTCGGCCCTACAGGTATTGGGTTTGGGGGCCTTACACACCAAGTGGAAAAGAAAGATTGAAATGTGCACCGTGTCTCAGGTCTCTCACCAGCCTAAAGCATTTCCCAAGTAATCCTGCCCAGATGGAAACCCCTCCCCAACCTCCTCTCATTGCTGGCTGAACGGTATCTCTCCTCAGAAGCGATCACAGTCTTCACCCAAAGTTAGAAGAGCTCTTCGGAAGAAAATTAACAGTCAAGTCCAAAACAAAATGCTTTATTATTTATGATACCTGGGGGTGGGAGAGACCAGAAATAAAAATTAAGTGACACCTTGTATGTCTCTGGATCTTTTCTTTCAAATAAGGGGACATTTAAGAAAAAAAAAAAGTTTTTTAACAAGTTGTGCAGAGGATGTTGGTGTCAGCTGAGGAGTGAGGAGGAGGAGGCGGCAACAGGCAGAGGGAAGCAGTCTTCTAGAATCTGTCAGCTAAGCTTCTTTCTAGTTAGCACGAATGGAGAAGAAAGTAGGGGGTCCCCGAGGAAACAGACAACGTTGCAGTGAATTCTAAAAGGAATATCAAACTAATCAAACTGCTGAAGACCTCATCCTTTTCTCCTTACCATGGGCTTTGCAATATTACACATTCGTGAAGACTCAGACATGGCAACAAAATGTGGAGTCTGCTTCTGTGGTAAACACAACATGAGCATGATTTTCTTTCATTCCAGAGCAATTCCCTAATGTTTAGCAATTTTCTTAAAACTTCTTCTGTCGAACTGCCAGCCTCACAAATGAAATGCAGCCATTTAAAAATGTCTGCCTCTGCCTCCCTCAGCAAGACCTTGGCGGCTCCAGCGGGTGTATTTTCTCACCTCCTCTTTTAACAATCACAGCATTTCTACCACCACCATGAAATTCTCAATTCTTTGCAGCAAATGAAAATCTATTGACAAAAAGAGAGTCCCTTGGACTGCAAGGAGATCCAACCAGTCCATTCTGAAGGAGATCAGCCCTGGGATTTCTTTGGAAGGAATGATGCTAAAGCTGAAATTCCAGTACTTTGGCCACCTCATGCGAAGAGTTGACTCATTGGAGAAGACTCTGATGCTGGGAGGGATTGGGGGCAGGAGAAGGGGACGACAGAGGATGAGATGGCTGGGTGGCATCACTGACTCGATGGATGTGAGTCTGAGTGACCTCCGGGAGCTGGTGATGGACAGGGAGGCCTGGCGTGCTGCGGTTCATGGGGTCGCAAAGAGTCGGACACGACTGAGCAACTGATCTGATCTGATCTCTGATGGAACATGAGAGTAAACTGTGGGGCTTTCTGTGCTCCAAGACCCAAGGAGATGTTTTTAACATGAGCATTTGTTCAGGGCTGCATACTCGTTGTCATGGACCAGGCCCTGCACTGACTCCATTCAGTTCAGTTCAGTCGCTCAGTTCAGTTCAGCTGACTCTTTGCGACTCCATGGACTGCAGCATGCCAGGCTTCCCTGTCCATCACCAACTCCCAGAGCTTGCTCAAAGTCATGTCCATTAAGTCGGTGATGCCATCCAACCATCTCATCCTCTGTCATCCCCTTCTTCTCCTGCCTTCAATCTTTCCCAGCATCAGGGTCTTTTCCAATAAGTCAGTTCTTCACATCAAGTGGTCAAAGTATTGGAGTTTCAGCTTCAGCATGAGTCCTTCCAAAAAATATTCAGGACTGATTTCCTTTAGGATGGACTGGTTGGATCTCCTTGCAGTCCAAGGGATTCTCAAGAGGGTTTTCCAACACCGTGGTTCAAAAGCATCAATTCTTCAGTGCTCAACTTTCTTTACAGATCAACTCTCACATCCATACATGACTACTGGGAAAACCATAGCTTTGACTAGATGGACCTTTGTTGGCAAAGTAATGTCTCTGCTTTTTTATTATGCTGTCTAGGCTGGTCATAACTTTTCTTCCAAGGAGTAAGTATCTTTTAATTTCATGGCTGAAGTCACCATCTACAGTGATTTTGGAGTCCAAAAAAATAAAGTCTCTCACTATTTCCATTGTTTCTCCATCTATGAAGTGATGGGACTGGGTGCCATGATCTTAGTTTTCTGAATGTTGAGTTTTAAGCCAGCTTATCATAATACTGACTTCATTATTTACCTATTTATCTATTTTCTTACGTTCAAAATGCAAATACATTTAACCACTTTGTTTGATTGACATAAATAGAATGGTTCAGGAAAAAGAAAGAAAAACAGCCGGCAGGGGTTGCATCCCATTACACTTTCAAACAAGTAATACACAAGTATGTTTCACTCACCCAGAGATTCTTGCTGGGGTGATTCAGCCACTGAGTTCCATTCAAATAGCCTGAGGATAGATATATTGTACATTCCAAATTCTCTGGGAAGGATGCTCAGGACAGTGTATTTTTGATTTGTAAACTTTTTTCCAGAGTTCCCATCATTGTCAATCAAACAATAATGCCAATGATGAAGTGAATTAATTAAACCAAGTTCTCTTTAATCGGAAGTGACGTTAAAAGCAATACACCACCTTGGCCCTTCACTAGGAGGTTCCCCATACCAGGGACTTACAGGTTTGCTAAGGGGTGACACACACACGAATGATTACCAGACAATACAACCTTCTCCTCCACTGCAGTGTAGTTACCAGCATCTCGCTCCATCCACCTGGGAGACTGAAAGCTAACTGTAAAGTAATTAGCCTCTAATTAAAAAAAAAAAAGCAAAAACTTCAGTCATCCTTAGCTCTGCCCTCTCTGACATCCTTCCTTGCCTCATTCCCCAAGCCTCCCTAATTCTACTTCAAAATGTCCCTAGAATACACCTCCTCTATCCCCATTCTTTGATATGTTTGATATGATATCCCCACTCTTTGATATACGGCTGGGGCTACAGTAGAAAGTACCATGGAATAGATGGCTTAAACCACAGAAATTGTTTCTCGCAGTTCCAGAGCCTAGAAGTCGGAGATTAAGGTGTCGCCAGAGTTGCTGTCTTCTGAAGTCTCTCTCCCTGGCTTGTAGAGGGCTGTCTTCTCCCTGTGTCTTCACATGGCCCTCCCTTTGCCAAGTGTCTGATTTGTAATGATCATAACTACCTCTTCGTATAAGGACACAAGTCATTTCGAATTAGGGACCACCTGAATGATCTCATTTAAACTTATTTCTGTAAAGACCTCATCTGCAAATACATCACATTCTGGGATACTGGAGGTTAGGACCTGAACACAGAATTTGGGGGGCAGGGTGGGCAGCACAGTTCTGTTTGTAACAGTGTGTCATATAAAGGACACGAACTGCCTCAGACTTAACTCACTCAACTTAGCTTCAGACCATCTCCTCCATGTGATCCCAGCTACACTCAAAGATGCAAAGCTTTCTGAATACACCAATTCCCCGATCCCATCATGCTTCTGCAAATATTATTCTTCCTGCCTGGAATGCCAAGAACATGGAACCCACTCCTAACTCCTTAGCTTGGTGAACTCTTAGAAATCAAGCCACAGATCAAATGCCAATTAATCCACCTCTGTGTTCCCATAGCCGGTATGTAATGAACTTGCTCACTGCATTGAATTTTTAAACTTCGATCTCCCTCCTTGTTAGAATGTGATACACTTGCATTCACTGTGCTTAAAAAATAGCAGCCATTTAATAAACGTGTGGCGTGAGTGATGTGTGAGAGATTGTAGGCTGAACTAAAAGCAAATTCTGCTAAAATTTAGAAGATATTATACATGGGAGCAAAGGAGCTTGGAAATGAAGGAAAAAAAAAAAAGCAAGAACTTTATTATGGTTTGGCAGGGTTTGTGTTTCTCGTCTGCTTCCTGGGCACGTGGTTCTACTGAATTTCCCAGGCTCCCAGTCAGCGACTAGGATACATGACGGAGTTAGCCAATGGAGGCCCAGCCCCCAAGACCCCCAGGAAGGTCTCCGCTCTCTCTTCGCACATCTGTGGATACAGAAAGTCTGGTGGACACTGAGGCCCTAGGAAATGGTGGAGCCCTTAGCTGGGAAGCAGCTTGGGTCCCAGCATAGAACACCTGCTCATTCTAAATGGACTGTGACAAGAGGGAGACATAAACCTCATGCTGTGTTGGGCCGCTGAGATCTGGGGGACGTTTATTACTGTGTTAACTCCCTTGACTGAAATGCACCTGAAATACTGGATGTGCTACATCCAAGACATTCCCTGTCAGCGTCCATCTCACCCATTTAAGCCACAGGGAGTATCAACAGGGTTTGGCCTAATATTTGTGAAAATGATTCAGATGTGTCATCTCCAATGGATACAGGCATTTGGGAAAAGAAATGAAGCTATGGGAAGATAGCATAAGAGTCACATGATTGGGCTTGCGTTGGTGTTAAAACCAAACAAAAGCAAAGCCCTGCTCTTCACCTACAGCCTTCTCCTCTCTTTCAGAGCCAAACTGTTAAGACTAAGACTCATTTATTCCTTAGCATCTCGGTATTTGGTTTCCACGGAGAAGACAGTGGCACCCCACTCCAGTACTCTTGCCTGGAAAATCCCATGGATGGAGGGGCCTGTAAGGCTGCAGTCCATGGGGTCGCTGAGAGTCGGACACGACTGAGCGACTTCATTTTGACTTTTCACTTTCATGCATTGGAGAAGGAAATGGAAACCCACTCCAGTGTTCTTGCCTGGAGAATCCCAGGGACGGAGAAGCCAGGTGGGCTGCTGTCTAAGGGGTCGCACAGAGTTGGACACGACTGAAGTGACTTAGTAGTAGTAGTATTTGGTTTCCAATACCCCCTCAGCACTGATCACAAACTCTCTGGTCTTGCCTCAGTTGTACTTCTCAGCCTTGCCTTAGTTCCTAACCACTGCTCTCTCTTTGAAAGTTCCCCTCCTTGAATGCTATGACTGTCTCCTGATTACCCTCCTACCCAACCTCCTCTCAGCCCATCCTCTTCTTCTCCAGCTCCCTAGATCCATATTCCCTAAGGTCATGTTCCTGTCCTTCTCCGCTCTTTTTGTTTTCATTGGTTTTCATCTTTGGTCCGTTTTTAGAACTGACCTTCCCATTTTGGGAGGGCTGCTGCTGCTGCTGCTAAGTCACTTCAGTCGTGTCCGACTCTGCGTGACCCCATAGATGTCAGCCCACCAGGCTTTCCTGCCCCTGGGATTCTCCAGGCAAGAAAACTGGAGTGGGTTGCCATTTCCTTCTCCAATGCATGAAAGCGAAAAAGTGAAAGTGAAGTCGCTCAGTCGTGTCCGACTCTTAGCGACCCCATGGGCTGCAGCCCACCAGGCTCCTCCATCCATGGGATTTTCCAGGCAAGAGTACTGGAGTGGGGTGCCATTGCCTTCTCCATTTGGGAGGGCAACTCCCTTTTATTTTCATCTCTTTCTGTACTTCTCTCCTGTGACTAGCTCACCCATCTGTGCAGGTGATTCACATGCATGCCCTGGCCTCTTTCCAGCTGTCTTAACTTCTTCCAGTGGACAGTCTGCAAATACCTCAAACAGACCCAACTACCAAACACCGCCCCCCCAGTCTTTCCACTGTTTTCCTTACTTCTCAAAATTGCACCCCACCCCCCGCCCCACCCCCCCGCCCATTCACCGGATTCAACACTGCAAAGCCACCTTTGGCTCCTCCTCTTCTGCCCACATTTAATCAGTAATGAGCTGGCTGGATCTCTCCTGCTCTTTCATTATTTGTTACCTAGACCACAATTAAAAGTTTATCTCTAACAATTTTTATCTGTCAGGGTCCAGTCAGAAAAACAAATCACACTATTTTTTTCAAAAAGAGAGAAAATAATAGCAGAAATTGGCTAAACAAGTGCTTAAACTTTTGAAAAATTAACAAGGCACACACTGACTTAACACAGAGATACAGGACACAGCTCCACTATCCCTGGGGCTTGGAAACAAAGGGAAGAGATGGTGGTACCCTCATCTACATGCCTCAAGGACAGCTCTCCCAGGGGTGTGGAGTCAGATTTCTGAGAAGAGCGCTCGGTCTGCAGACGGTTGTCGCTTCCAAGGGGCACCATGGAGCTAAAGTTAGACACTGCCTCCAGCTGTCATCGTGGGGGTGAAGGGCCATTGTTTGAACAACACTGAGGGGAACAGCTGGTGAGCAGGATGGAGTCAGTCCCTTCTCTCCTCCTCCTTCCAGCCTACTGGCAGAACATCACACAAAGTCAGCTGGCAAAGAGATTATCATTTTCAGAGTCCTAACATGGATGCACAATGTAAAGTAGAGAGGTAGACTGGGCACATTTCCCTACCAAGAGCTTCTCTCCTTACAAGGATTTCTGAATAGCCAGCACTGATCGAGCCCTTCAGTTCAGTTCAGTCGCTCAGTCGTGTCCGACTCTTTGCGACCCCATGAACTGCAGCACAGCAGGCCTCCTTGTCCATCACCAACTCCCGGAGTTCACTCAGACTCACATCCATCGAGTCAGTGATGCCATCCAGCCATCTCATCCTCTGTCATCCCCTTCTCCTCCTGCCCCCAATCCCTGCCAGCATCAGAGTCTTTTCCAATGAGTCAACTCTTCGCATGAGGTGGCCAGAGTACTGGAGTTTCAGCTTTAGCATCATTGCTTCCAAAGAAATCCCAGGGCTGATCTCCTTTAGAATGGACTGTCAATTACAATTCTAAGCACTTTATATGATTAACTCTGCTAATCCTCATCATAACACTTGGATGTTCATAATAACACTTGGAGGTATGTACTGTACTATAACTAATCAGAATACAAACAAGGAAACTGAGGCACTAGGATCACATGTGCCCAAAGAGGGAAAAGTTTAACTTACAACTGACATACTCAGGATGCAAACCCAGGGTGCCCAATATGAAACAGATGCCCAAGCTTTTTGTAACTTTCACACCCACGTATACCTGAGGGAGATGCCAAAATAAAATAATGGCGGTAAGATTCCTTAAGCATATGATTCTCAAACTGTAGCATGTCTATGTGACAATCGCCTGGGGAACCGGACAAAAATTCAGATTCCAGGACTCCCTCAGATCTCAGAGATTGACTTAAAAGGTCTGAGATGAGAAATCGGAATTTTCAACACACTGTCCTTGGACACCACCCCTTCCTCCCACCCCAGCCCCTTATTCAGATGTGAGCAGTCTGTGGAACACAAACTTGGCAGGGGTTGGTGAGTGAATCAGAGAGGATATAACCTGACAAAGTCCACCTGCCCCCAAACTGAGAATCAGTCTTCAAACACACCTCGGATCACATCATGTTCTGCTCAAAATCCCTTCAATTCCACTCAACAGATTCATTCAAATACTTACTGAATATATACTACGTGCTAGACAGTATTCTAGGTGCTTAGGATACATCACTGAACAGAACACAGAGCCCTCATGGACCTTATATTCTAACAGGGTGGAGAGGGAGGCAGTATGCAGTAGACACAATGGATAAAGAACACAGTATGTTAGAAGGCAGGAAGTGTTATGGGGAAAAATGTAGTGTGGGGCAAAGAGGAGGAAAAGGGCAAGAAAAAGATGGCACAACTTTCAAAGTGTGGATGAAGGCAGGACTCATCGAGAAGTGGACATTTCAAAGAAAGCTGGGAGGAAAGGCACTGTGGGTTTCTGGGGTTACAGCAGTCTCGGCAGAGAGAAGACGCAGGGAAAGGCCTGAGGCAGAGGTGTGCAGGGTGTGTGGGATGATCACGGGGGAAGCAGGGCAAGCGGCCAGCCCGACCCTGCAGGCCAGTCGGGGCTTCGGCTCCTCCCCGGGTGACATGCTGAGCCTCTGGGGTCTCCTGGGCCCAGGAGCGCCATGATTCACTCTGCCTTGTCCAGGGCTTGCTCCACTGCTTGTAACTGGGTGAGGGTGGAAGCAAGGAGACCAAATAAGAGGGCTGTAGTAATGCAGGCAAGGAGTGATGTAACTCGGGGCCACAGCAACAATGGTGGCCAGGAGTCACTTCTGGATATATTCTGAAGACAGAGCCAGTAGGATTTCTCAAAGAAATGAATATGCAGTATTATGGGAAAAAGTGATCAAGAAAAAATTGTGAAGTTTTGGCCTCACTAATGGAAAGGGTTAAATTTCTGATCAATGCGTACAAAGAACACTGAGGGTAGGGAATAAGGTTGTTTACTTTTTATTCACTTATTTTAAAATGTACTCTATGTTTTATTTTTATCTATTTTTAAAAATCTATGTTGTGCGGGTCGAGCTAGGATAGCAATCAGAAGTTCAGTTTCAATTTGGACAAGTCAATTTTATTATGTCTACTATTACGTGTTGAAGTGGATATGTCAGGTACACAGTCTGGAGTTTGAGAAGGAAGACTGAACTGGAGTTAATAACCTGGGGTGTATGTCCCCACGAAATCAGATGAGATTATCAAGAAAGAGGAAGTGAGTTTAGATAAAGAGCAAGGAGATCAAGGACTCGCCTCTGGGACATTTCAGCACAAAATGGTAGGGGTGGAAAAACAGCAAGGAGATGTCAGGCTCTCAAGAGCAACCAGTGAGATGAGGAGGAAACTCAGGAGTGCTGGCTTCTGGAGGCTGGGTGAGGAACTGTCAGATGCTGCTGTAGGTTCTGTAAGATGGACTTGGGGCTAACGCTGAATTAACAACACGGAGTACTTGACAAGAGCAGCTTCCATGAAGTGCTGGAGGTCAAAGCCTGACTGCAGATGGGTTATGAGGAGAATGGGAGAGAGAACCTGGAGATACTGACAAGGTTTTCAGGAACTTTTACTGACATGAGAGTAAAGAAAGAGCTCCTTGGGACTTCCCTAGTGGTCCAGTGTCTAAAACTCGAAGCTCCCAATGCAGGGGGCCTGTGTTCAATACCTAGTCAGGGAACTAGATCCCCGATGCTGCAACTAAACATCTCACATGTCACAACTAACACCTGTGCAGACAAATACACACACATACACACATACACACACATATATAAAGAAATAGCACCTTATTGCTCACTTTAATCTTATAGCTCCTTAAATTACCATTCAAGACCCCTGGTGGTCTACTAATAGCTCCTGTCCACCTTTCCAACTTATTAACCAAGCTCCCCACTTCCAGTACTCTATGGGCCCAGGGTGTCATCGTTCTGACTATAGAGTTTTCTGTTGTCTTTACTCAAAGTTCTCTTCATGAGAATGCCTTTCAATTCCAACTATCTACTTTCAAACTCAGTATCACAGAAGACTGACACTTTCTAATGCCCTGTCATCCATAAACACTTCCCTGATCACACCACTGAGGATCTCCCCAACGTCTAAACTCTAACAATATTTTATTTGGATCCCTCTTATGGCGTTTAGTAGTTTCTACATTATTTTACATTTTTTATTCTACATTCTACATGTAGAATGTACATTCTAAATGTACATTCTTCTAAATGTAGAATTATCTTCTACATTTATCTTAGCTTCCCCTCTAGACTGTAAATGCCAAGGTTAGTATGCCCAACTAAATGTTTTCTGGCCTACATACCTAACATGGTGCTCCATAAATATTTGTGGGGTAATTTTAAAATGAAAGAAATGTGCTTTCCATGTTACATATCAATTAGATATGCTAGAATACAATGGCTCTGGGAATCTGAATTATAAACAAGTGAGCTCCAGGTCCCTGCCCTATCCCTGTGGTTCTGATCTAAATGGTCTATGGATCACAATTTGAGAATATTTACTTGGCAGGAGTTGAAAGGAAAGGAATGGAGAGAAGATACAGCCTGAAAAAGTCATTCTGCCTCTGAAATGAGAATCAGCTTTCAAGCACAATTCTGGTCACATCATTTCTTGCTTTAAAACCATACATTTAACAAGTTCACTCAAATATTTACTGAACACATACGTGTCAGGCGGTATTCTAGGAGGCTGGAACTCTAGAGTGGGTAGCCCACTTAGTATCCATGTGAACTTGGAGAGCATGCAAACACCTTTAGGCTTTACTTTCCTTATCTCAAAGGCTCTGTAGAAAAAATGAGAACAGATCACTGAGGAACTGAAAGGTCTATGTGGTTAGAGGGCAATGTGGTCCAAAGTGAGATGGTAAACAAAGTAAGGCTCTACCGTGCAAAGCTATCTTGAGAAGGAAATGGCAGCCCACTCCAGTATTCTTGCCTGGGAAATCCCACAGGTGGAGCAGACTGGCGAGCTACAGTCCATGGGGTTGCAAAGCGGTTGGACATGACTTAGCGACTAAACAGCAACAGGACAGGGCCAGCAGGGCATGATGGGAATTTTAGCTTTTGCTAAAATGGGAAGCAAAGGCAGGGTTTTCAGCAGGCAGGCGCCATGTCCATAGATGTGTATATATTTGTGTGTGTGTGTGTGTGTGTGTGTGTGTGTGTGTGTGTGTGTGTGTGTGTGTACCAAGAGTTAAAGTTGAACTAGCATTTCCTCCAGAAGGGGGAAATAAGCATTTACAATCACATCCATTTAATATTTTGAAGGTACTAAGAAAAATTCTAATTAGTCTTTAATACTTCCTATGTTCAATTTTCTAAGTAAAACAGGAAAAGAAATAAAAACTTGCTTATTTGTATTAACAATGATCTCACCTCATTCCTGGAACTGGGAATGTTTCTTCAGTCCTAAATACACCTTTTCTTAATTTAAGATTCAAGAAGTGTCAAGTTTCAGAAACTAAATCTCAGCTACAAAAAAACTGTTTTATTACATGTGAAAGCAAAACAGGTACATCTATTTAAATACTTTTTTTACATATTTATAGATAAAACAAAGACAAATAATTTATCAAAAATTACAAGTTTAAAGAATAGTACTACTTTGAAACAGCCAATAAAGTATCTGAAAATACCACACTTTCTCCATAATTGGTGAATATTATCGCCAAAAAAAAAAAAGGAACTTGCATTTTCTCGTGAAAAATATAAAAGTTCTTTTTAGACGTTGGCTAAGATTGTTCAGGAACAGTCTGTCTTACTAAACCTGAAAAAGTGTAAATGCTTTCTTGAGAACTTCTGTTTTTACCAAATGGCTTTAAAAGCCACCTGTGCTCTCCTTTGCGCTTAGTTGAACTCTAAATCTTCATTTCACTTGCAGACCACAGAGCATCGACGTAAGTACAAACAAATCAAAGTGAGAGTTACGGGTTGCTTTTCTTCATACTGAGCGAAGAACTTTCTCTTTAGCCGGGTGAAAGACCATGGTGTACTGTGAAGTCCAGTCTACTGCACAGGGCTTGACCAAGCCAAAGCAGCCGCACTGGAAGAAATCTGCGAGGTTCTGTGTGAACCCAAGGCTGCCAAGAAAGGAAGAGAACATGTCTTACTACATTTCCTGTTAGCACTTGATAAACATTCACTCAAACCCTAAATGTGCACTGAGAATTTACGATACACATCCTTCTAAGATCCCACAGAAATCCAGAGGTGAATCACACAGTTCCTTGAATCTGGGACCCTTAAAACGGAAGCTTGGCTCCATTTCTGAACGTGAATCCCTATTTTGAGATTGCTGGCAACTTAAGTTCATTTTGAATCCTCACTTACTGGAAGGGTCACCACCACTATTAAGTCTTTGTCTTTTCATTCCCACTGCTCTAATTCAGACCTGGAATATCTCGAAGGCCAGACAGGCCAAAAACACACACGCACACGCACAATCAATAAGATGGGATTCTTCTAAGAAACTCTCTAAATGATGCTTCTGTCTCAATTCCTTCTAATTCATCTTACATACTGGAGACTGGGCCTCCAAAAACATGATACATCACAGCTCCTCACCTCCCAATCAAAACCCTTTAAAGACATTCCTCTCTCCAGAGGCTCAAATCCAAATTCCTCATCTTTGTACTCACAGCCTTACACAATAAAAGCCCCAAGACTCCTCGGGTTTCAACGCTCCAAATATACCTTTTGTGATAGCTACCCTGGTTTTACTTTCCCCGTGATCACAACTGCATGGGCCATTCTACTACCCTGGAACCCACATTTCACTAATCTTGTATCAGATAACACCCTCATCCTCTTAAGTCCTACCAGTTCTCAAGGCCCAGGGCAAGGCCCACTTTGCCTCTGGAGCCATCCTGACTGCATGTATCTTCACCATCTTTATTTTCCTCCATTAAATTCCTGAATGCTACTATCTGTTCCAGTTACCATGAATATTCATTTTTATGCATGTGCCCCATCTTACACGAGAACACATCTGTGAGTGAGGATGAGTGTGTGCTGCTGCTGGTTGGTGAGGGCCATCAGAAAGAGTTCCAAGGCTGCTCAGAAGGCAGCTTCCCAGGCAGAGGGCTGCCCACGTGGAGCTGACCAGGTAGAAGCGGGAAGGCATGCTGGAGATTGACAGGGCTCAGCTCAAGAGCTGGGTAAAAGTAACTTAGGGAGGACAAATAAGACAAACCTTTGGGTTGAGCAGCATTTGGAAGCCAGATTCAAAGTGGCTCCAAGGCTTTACCTTTAGTTTCTCCAGGGATGTTGCCGTTACTCTTCATGCCCCAGCTTGCTCACCTCTGGCCCTTTATTCAGACTCTTCTCCAGGGCTTAGGATGCCCTTCCTTCTTTCTCCCCAACCCCATGTCTTTCAAGGCTCAGCTTAAAATTCCACCTCTATCACAAAGAAGTCCATACTTCAGTGGACTAAATATTTATTCCTCTGGTTTAATCCCTGAGAAAGGGACTTATTACCACCACTGCCAGTCTCAAGCAATCAACACAAGCTTAACACCACTCTCTACTCTCCATCACTTTGGTCCCCTCTTCCCAATTAAGTCAATTTCTCTTCTCCAAACACACATCACAGTCATATTACAGGCTCTGATTTCCCTGTCTAACAGCCTAACAGTTTCATCTTGTACCATGAGTGTGCTTTAAAATAGACTGCTCATGAGATATGCAGTAAGCGTTCAAATCCCTGGAGGGCCCTGGGTCACCTCTGCAGTGCTCCCAGCCTCCAGATCCCGATATATGTGACAGGGAGATAAGCTTCAAAGCCTGATCGTTCACATCATAAGAGGATGGCCTTCCTACAGACACACTCATTTTTGACAGAGGACGGGTTTTATACAGCTGGTGCTCTGAGGAGAACATATCCCAAACCTGAAAAACTAGCTTTTCTTTGACACAGGTGGGCTCATTAAACCATAGGGCTAAAAGAATTACTGGTGATAGAAAGTCAGGTTGAAAATCCTGGCAAAGCTCACAATCTAACGCTTTCTGCAGAGAGCCTTGTGGCTGGCTTTCTCAGCCACGTGCTCAGTTATCTCACACTGACTTCATGCCAGCAATATGCAACCTTGTGACCATGTGGCTTGACTGAAAAGATCCCCCGGCTTGGCAAAACTTCAAAGTCACTTACTGTTTGTGCTCGGTCCAGTAGACTAAATCCCAAATTCTTACCACCTTGGGGCTCATGACCTTACCACTCATCTGCTGTCACTGAGGCTTCCAAGAAAGAAGAGGTTCAACTCCATCAGGAAGCCAGTCGGGAGGATGGCAGCAGGGCCACGGGTGGTGACGGCGAGGCCAGCACCTTCCATAGGCCCAGCAGGAGGAACAGGTCTCACTTACTTGTAGGGGGTCCTCCTGAGGGACAATGTCTGTTTCATGTGCTTGCTCTGCTTCAGCAGGCTGGTTCTCTCATAGGAGGTCAGGCCCAGAAAAGCAATCTGAAAAAGTATATTGGAAGGTATGCAAAAAAAAGAAACCACACCACCACACTGAGGCTCATCACTCTTGGCAGAGCATCACGGGACACTGATAAACAATCAGCTCTTCGCCAAAGACAACATCACCAAGCCTTCTAACCACGGATCGTGGTAAGGGAAAGGACTTGATAGCTCAAAACCAGACTCTCCTACATAAATCTAGTAGCTGGGCTTTTTTTTTTTTTTTGGATTGTCTGCTTTTTATTAACCTTCAAGAAAGCAGAGGGCATTGACTGATACTCATGAAAAGACTGCTTTAGCAATTCAGGCCATGCCTTATGGCAGTGTTTAGATTCTCAACACATTCAGCATTCAAATTTCAGATGAATCAAGCAACATAATGTCAACATTAATACAATTATCTCAACCTCTATATGCTTCTTAGTATCTCTTTGAAAAGGGTCAAATAAAGTTAATCTGAAGTGAAGGACATTTGAAAACTGTACTTTATAAGGACAGCCCTAAATTTGGGGAAGGGTAAGAATTAAAGAAACTTAAAAAATTCTAGAATCATTAAAACCAATATTATTCACTGAGATATCTCATCCAATTCTCAAACAACTCAAACATCAAGTTCCTTATCTGTAAAACACAGATTATCACAGCACCCTCTTCAGCTTGTCTAAGGACTTGCGATAGTATGTTTAAAATGATCTAGTGCAGAGGTTGACAGAGGTGAAGCAACTGGTCCAAGGCCACACAGCTTAGAAAATGACAGAACTGGGATGGACACCTCAGTCAGCACGAGAATGTCCAAGCACTGACGCTGTCCCTACGATGTCAGCAAGGGAAAGTCCATGGTCCCTATCAGCAGTCTACACTCTCGTTTGACTTGCTGCAGTCAAAACCGTGACTCACCAGAGCACTTAGGAAATGAAAGACTTCAAATAATTGGGCTATTTTGTTTATTAAGAAAACAACTTTACTCTGAATTCTCATATTTGAAAATTATTCAAAACTTTGAGCCCACTTTCCTGCCTTAGAGAGTATAAACAAAGTTTCTTTTAAAAAGCAAAGATATTATATCCTCAAATACTTGTACTTCTTTAAAGAGTCCAGAAAGAAGAAAGAAAAAATTAGAACTGATGTCTCAGATCTTAGGTTCTGCCTCTACCTGAGCCCTATGGCCATAAGCAAGGCACTCAGCATCTCTTAGGCTTAGCTTTCTCATCCGTAAAATGGACACACGACTTGGGCACAGTCTCCATCTCAAATGTTTGTGAGGCCACTGACGCAAAAGTGCTTTGGAATACATAAAACATATATAAATAATCATTTGCATTAATAATATCTTATATATATATTATATACATATATTATTTATATATGCTTTACGTATTCCAAAGCACCTTTCCGGCAGTGGGGTCCCCAACATTTGAGATGGAGACTGTGCCAAATTCGTGTGTCCATTTTACGGATGAGAAAGCTAAGCCTAAGAGATGTTGAGTGCCCTGCTTATGGCTGGGCTTCCCTGGTGGCTCAGATGTTAAAGAATCTGCCTGTAATGCAGGAGACCCAGGTTCAATCTCTGGGTTGGGAAGATCCCCTGGAGAAAGGCATGGCAACCCACTCCACTACTTTTGCCTGGAGAATCCCATGGACAGAGGAGACTGGCAGGCTGCAGTCCATGGGGTCGCAGAGTCGGACACGACTGAGTGACTAATACATTTACTTCGTCAGAGGTGGAGTTAGAGGCAGAACCTAGGATTTGAGACATCAGTTCTAATTTTCTTTCTCCTTTCCTGGACTCTTAGAACAAACTTATACATGATTATGGCTTTCCAGGTGATGCGAGTGGTAAAGAATCCACCTGCACAAGAGACAAGGGTTTGACCCCTGGGTCAGGAAGAGCCCCTGGAGTAGGAAATGACAACCCACTCAAGTATTCTTGCCTAGAAAATTCCATGGACAGAGGAACCTGGTGGGCTACAGCCCATGGGGCCACAAAGAGTTGGACACGACTGAGCACACACACATTATAAATGATTATTATAATATTAATAATCATTGATGCTAATATTCATTATTTTTTAAAATTATATTTTGGCCACACCACATGGCATGTGGGATCTTAGTTCCCATACCAGGGATCAAACCCACATCCCGTGTAGTGGAAGCAAGGAGTCTTAACCACTGACCAACAGGGAAGTCCTACTAATATCTATTCCTACTGCCCGAGTCTACAGATGCCAGATAGGGGATTAGGACGAATATTCAGAAACCTCAATTCAGTCAGTATTATCAGCTTAATTCCTTTCTTCAGCATTTTCCCTCTTTTCCTTTACTTTTTATTATTATTGCAAAATTGGTTACTTCTTCTTAAAAATGGAATACATTTTGCTTTTGTTGGGTAATGCTCTAATTATCTGAGGTCTGGCAGTAATTGGCTCAGACTGATCATGGCTGTCCATTCCATGAAGGAGGCCATAGCAACAATGGGAATTAGGTTACGCTCTTAAAGGCAGTCTTAAAGGCAGGCACGCAGCAGGGAAGGAACAGAAGCTTCACAGAAAGCTGAAGGTGGTGGCTACTGCCCTGGAGCGTGACCTTTCTAATGGTCATGACCTTCTCTGCAAGGGTAATTACCATGTCCATTGGTTAGCGATGCATCTTTCATTTCTTCTCCACTTCCATGCCCTTAAGTACCACATAATAATAAGGATGATAAACAGGGCTAGGAAAAGGGAGGGAACATAATCATCTCACGTCTGCCCAATGCTTTACAGTTTACACCGTGCTTTTACACACCATATAGTTTAATTATATGACAGAAAAAGCCCTTGAATGGAATTGTCAGAAGACCTAACTTACTAGTTCTGATTTTCGCCATTCAGTGGGTGATCTTGAACAGTTCCATTCACCTCCCTGACCTCTATCTGTTAAAGACGTCAGCTTAGATAACTCTTACGACTATACTAACACCTTATTACTCTAACCTTTAAACCATCTGTTAGAGTTGACAGCAATTACTACCCCCGCCCCTGCCACCATTTTACAGGAAACTGCAATTCAGGGGTCAAATGTCATGCCCAGACCCACAGAGTAAGTGACAGAGGTAGCACTCAAATCTAAGTCTTCTGATCTGAAATTTAAGTCCTTCTACCTCAGTACACGTTACTGTATATGCACTATACGAAAATAAATAAATACCTGAAAAAGTTGATTTATTAATAAAAACGCTGACCATGAGAAATGAAAACTCGCTAACACGAAGATATACATGACCCAAGGGGAGCAGGTCACAGCCTGATTGAGGTAGGTCCACAGTCCATCTTCTTTGAATGTTGTGGTACAATGATTTGACCAATCTGTGAATTCACAAGAGGGATCCATTATTTAAAAAGGTAACAAGCTAGTGGTCATTCTTCAAGAAGATAAAAATCACTGCAGTTCTATTTAGAGAGAAGAGAAAGTAACACATAATAGCACAGATCAGAACTCAACTTAAAGACTTTATCTTCCAAATAAATGTCACCTCAACAAAGATTTTTTTTAAAATGGTATTGTTAAGGCTATGACAATGCTGCGTTGGTAGTTGGCAGTGAAGGAATAAAAGCCAAAACCTTTATGAAACCATCACTAAAATCAACATATTCTGCATAAAATAGACTGGCCAGAAGTTAGTTATTCAAGGACTTGATAACTGAGAATGATTATATTTTCAATAAATATTTGTCTGAGAAAATTCTCTATCTTATCCATGTTACAGCAAGACAAGGGTCTATTACAGAATCGAACATAAATTCTTATCTAGGGCTCAGCTCAAGAGGCCATTGTTGAGGACACAAGAAATCCTATAAGCACCTGGGTATCACTGTAACACAACCTATAGCGGCAGTTACTGACTGTATTTGTGCAATGGGACCATAATTAATCCCACAGAGGGAGAAAAGCCAGGTGAGAGAACTCAGTCCCACACCCCTAAGAAAAAAAAAGAACAACAGTCATATGGTTGCAGCTCAGTTTCTCTGCAGGAATATCTATTCAAGTGTCAGTCAAAAGTGAGGTCTTCACGATACTGATCCTCTAACCCAGGAAGCCAAGAACATCGGTAGGGAGAACACAGGCAGGAAGAGGCAGAAAAAAAGGAACAGATCTTCCAGGTATTAAAAGTGAAAGTCACTCAGTCATGTCCGACTCTGCAACCCCACGGACTGTAGCCTGCCAGGCTCCTCTGTCCGTGGGGATTCTCCAGGCAAGAACACTGGAGTGGGTAGCCGTTCCCTTCTCCAGGGGATCTTCCCAACCTGGGGATTGAACCCAGGCCTCCCACATTGCAGGTGAATTCTTTACCACATGAGCCACCAGGGAAGCCCAGGGTAAAAATCAGTGACATCAAACAGGCATCATGAGCATTCATAAAGGACAAGGAAATAAAAATTGTATAGATGTTCACCTTGAGGTTTTATAAATGCCTCTGACAATTCGATAAGTAGTTTTAGACATTTCCCCAAAACAGCACTTAAGAGCTCCTAGGACAGAAAGGAAATGAGTCCATGACTTTATCAACTGTCTGCCCATTTTAGTCCTGAAATCTTTTTTTTTTTTTTTCAGAGTCCCATTTGATTTCCAACAATCTTTCATGAATATATGCCAGAAGCATTCTACGGGCAATCATCACAGAGCAACAATCAAGGTAAAAAAAACTTTAAGGCAAATTACCCTCTCTTTAAAGCTGCTCGTTAGGACAGCAAACAAAGATGCATTCCACATACACACCTGATACGACAACATATATATATATAATTTCCAAGAGCAGGCTTAGGAAACAGCTGCTGAGTGGGAAAGAATATCTACTTTCTTTCTGCTTCTGAAATGTCTACTGCTCCCTTCTGGGAATTTTTTTGATAACACTGCATGACTTCAAACAGGAATTTTCATGGGACTGATTTCAGATTTATTGAAGATATGGCTGCAAAAAGATATGTGCAAATGCACATACATTATGTTATGCAATACAACACTTTAATGTGTACTAATAATACATTTTTATCAGGTGGCCACTGGCTAATAACAGGGAACTTGTGCTCCAGATCAATCATTTTCATTTTTAAATAGCTTTGACAGTTATGGTGTTCTAACAATGATCTAAAAATCTTTGTCCCCGTAGCTCGTAGGATGTTGACACTTTGAGTGACTTACTGTCCACCCTGAAAACAGACCTCACAAAAGGGGAAATGCACAGAGGTTGCTCAAAGCCGAGTAGCTAGAACTGGGTCCCACGAGGAGGAGCGTACACAGCAGTGTTCTAGCATCAGTGTTGATAATAAAGAAGGTGGGATGACAATGAGGCCTTGTTAGAAAAATGGAGTGAAAATTCACTTTTGACTTCTGTGAAGTAATGATAAATGGACATGATGCTCTTATTCAGTGTTAAGAAATATTGTGACCATCATGTAAAGAAATATTGTGACCATCACAAAATAGCAAAACAATAAATTAAAGTAACAAAACATGTTCAGCTAGTCTACACAGTTGTTAGTGAATGTAATACAAAAATTGCTTTGGAGCCAGAGAATAAAGACAAAGAGGAGGGAAGAACCAAATGCATGTAATAAGAAGCAACTTGGAAAGAATGAATGTGATGGAAAATTACTTCTGTCCTTATCAATACAGTCTTATGCTGGACACAGCCACCGCACACGGGTGACTATTTTTAGTGACAAGAGAGAGTGCGGAGAGACAAGAGTGGCATAAAATCTGGCTCCTCTCCCTGAGGATCAAGTCCAAGGGACAAGCTGGTCCAGGGGCCCAGCTTCAAAAGGTTTTCCAGGAATATGCTTTATTTTCAGGCCTTTAAAAGGGCAGCTCTTTCAACAGAAAGAAGCATTTTTTAAAAAAAAATCTTTGATTTCTTATACCACAGGACATAATAATCTAAGCAGTTTTAAAATTTCAGTGCTCAGGATTACTGACAGTCTTTGACAAGAACTGAGATCAGGGATCACAGCCTTCTAACTCAGCTCCATTTTCGATGGTGACGGTTACGCTAAGCTCCAAAAGCATTCCCTAGTGATCAGAGACACCAAAGGTGCCTGGTAGAAACAGGGCTGTCAAGGTAACTGAGATCCTCTCCATGCCTAAGGCAGGGCTAAAACCAGACCATTTCATGAATATCAATTAACAATCTCTAAACAAAACAAAAGGGGCTCTTGAGAGTCCTTTGGACTGCAAGGAGATCAAACCAGTCCATCCTAAAGGAAATCAACCCTGAATATTCATTAGAAGGACTGATGCAGAAGAGGAAGCTTCAACACTCTGGCCACCTGATGTGAAGAACTGACTCACTGGAAAAGACCCTGATGCTGGGAAAGACTGAAGGCAAAAGGATAAGGGGGTTGCCGAGGATCAGATCGTTAGATAACATCACTGACTCAACAGACGTGAATTTGAGCAAACTCCGGGAGATGATGAAGGACAGGGAAGCCTAGTGTGCTGCAGTTCATGGGGTTGCAAACAACTGACACGACTGAGTGACTGAACAACGACAAACAACTTGTAATACTGGATGTTTCTGGAAGGAGATGTGAGAGGCTGCGGACAGCATGGGAAAAATTACTTTTCAAAAACTAAACAAAATTTAACCTAGAGAAAGCCAGCTGGTGAGTGGGGTCAGGGGAGTAAGGAGTGGTGGGACTTGGGATGCTAAAGAGGAAAAGAAAAATGTAGGAATAAATTTTCCACATCTGCTAGAATCATTCCACATTTTAGCTCAAGCAATAGACTTGTATTCTACTGGCAAAATCCAAGACTTGAGCATGAATATAACGGGAGTGTGGATGGAAACAGATCAGCAGTAAGCCCCTGCCTCTAGAATTAGAATCAAATGCTCCTAAAACCTTCAGAGTAAAATAAATAATAAACAGTTAAACCAATAAAATCAAAATAAACTATAAGCTCTGTAAGTTTTTCCAGTTAGGTAGCCTATTCCTAGGTCTGAAAAGCACAGGCATGCAATTCTTAAGAGCTAACCAAAATCCTCCTCGCTTCAATTTAAACCCTGTTCTTATTCGATCACCTCGGAACAGCTGGACATCACTCCCTACATGAGCCCTCCACCCCCGTCAGCCACTGACAACCTCCTGCCCGGCTACTGAGAAGTTGTTTTCCTTTCTCAGAGAGGCAGAATAAGTGATCTGCTGTTTTCTTCCAAGTTATTATTTCCTTTCAATCACTGTCACTATTTTCTCATCAGTTCTAAGTCCTGACTTGATATTTATCAAATGATACGAGCTTTCAGAGTTCCGTGCCTTAAGTACTATGACCACCTCCACCTGACTCCCTTAAACTCTCTACCACCAACTTTCCCCCCTATTTTATTTACTTATCACTTCCCCTTGCTTTGTACTTGAGCAACTGATTTTTACTCATCTCACTGAGGGATAAATCTGCACTTATATGAGTCTATTTTTGACCACTTCTCAAACTTATCAAGGTCACTTCAGAGTTCAATCTCTTCCAAACTACTGACAACTAACCTCTTCTAGCATTTCTTACAGCTTCCTGATGCTGAGAGTCTTAAGGGCATTCATTTCACTTTTATTAGGGCATGGTTTATAGTCATCCAGCCACAATGTGATATAAAAGTTTACAAGAAAGAGTGTATCAAGTGTGGGTGTGTAAATCTATAAGAAAAATGTATACTTACAGATGAAAGATTCATATATAAACCAGTCACACACGATGGAAAGGAAAAATAAGAAGAATATGTAATAGTGATGGTTGCCAAAACCTACATCAAAAAAGAAAAACAACATATTTAACACTTTTTTACAATGACTTTCCAGAACAAGGTCTTATTAAACAATTTCCTGTCAAAAGCTTTCACTAAAGTAAAAAATAATTAAGCTGTTGTTTTGCTTTTAAATGCCATTAAACCCAAACCAAACAGCTTTGATATGTCCTGTTCAAATGCCCACATCATCTGAACTAATATTTATTCATTACTTACTAAAAGAAGACACTTTTTTTGTAGAGAACAAAGCTTACTAAGTAAATCCTATGCAGCCCTGGGATGGCCGCTACAGTGCTGGAGGGAGATGAGTGGGCAGGAGCTGGGGCGAATCATGCCCTGTCTCTTTCTTCCTTCCATGGAATGAGTTTATACAAGTGTGACTTCTGGACAATCAAGGACTGACTCAACCAGGGGAACCCAGAAAACAAACAGGGGCAACAGATATCTTGGAGGGAACTGGATACAGCAGAAGAGGGGCAACCTGCGATGCCTGAGAAAGGTCTACAGAAGCAAGGGAAGGGTGAGGGTGCCAGGTATCCAAGCCCCCCTGTTGCATGTGCTGCCCCCTCCCCATGCTGGAAATGGCAGCATTTTAACACTAATGACACAAAGCTCCTTAGCCACCATCATGTTCCCAGCTTCTCAAAGCTGGGAACTTTGTGACTACAGGTAAGTCATTTAACTTTTGATTCAGTGTTCTCGTAACATGAGGAAAATATCTCTTCTGTCTACTTCACAAGCCTGTGGCAACCAAAGAGGATGATATAAATGAAAATACTATGCAAACACAGTGTGATAAAAATATGTGGGCTTGTATTATTGTTTTCCCACTGCCATGCAAAGCTGCCTGTCATTAATGCTATTCATCTCATCTCTATGGTGGGATGGGGTCCACAAAGCCTGGGAACACAGGAATGATCTCTTCACCTGTTCTGTAAACACAAAAGCTCACAGAAGTGTTAAGTCACTCAGTCATGTCCGACTCTTTGTGACCCCATGGACTGTACCCCACCAGGCTCTGTCCATGGGATTCCCGGGTAAGAATACTGGAGTAGGTTTCCATTTCCTTCTCCACGGGATCTTCCCAATAGTAGAGAACATCAAAATGCACCACGGAAAGGTGCCTTTTGTTCATCAAGATTCCACAAGCATAGTCTCCCCTTGAAGACTCATGAGACTCTGAAGTTCCTCATAATAAAGCCCTGCCTTTTACTGTGAAGGCTCAGAGGAAACCCAGGGCTGCAGATCAGGACAATGAATACTCCCATGGAAGGCAGACCCCAGACCTCTGCCATCTCTGGCTCTGGAGCCTACCTGAGCCTGGGAGGCAAGGAGAAAAGGTGACTAAAAGGGATAAGATACAAATTATGGAAAGAACATGCTATCTGGAGTGGAAAACTGATACTACTAAAGTGAACTCAAGCAAATAATTTGACCTTTAGTATTTTTTTCAACTCTAAAATGAAGATAGTAATACCAGCCTCTCATGATCAAATACGATACTATCTATAAAGGTGCTTTAAAATTATTATCAACCTCAACAATCAGTGTTCTGAAAGTATTAAGACCACAGAGCTGATTCTCTGACAAGCAAGAGCTACAGATGCTTAGATCCTTTGATGTTTCCTGCTTTTTCTGAGTCACACGCATTAATGAAAAGAGAGCTGAACTTCAGATGGAAACCTGACACTCTCACCTATGCACCGTCCAGTCCACATGCAGTGCTGATCATACCGAGCCACACAGGAGTTGCACACGTGGCAATGGAGTGACCTTAATGGCTTCCTTATCTAAGGCGACAATTAAGAGAGCGAAAAGCAGGTATCAGAATCCCAAAGTGGTAACAAATCAAAAGCAAAATCTTGTTTCTAAATTATAAAGACACACTGGCACAAATAATCCTATAGTGGTCATCACTTCACTCAGGCTCTGGAAGGCCTCGTTGCTCTTGCTTCTGGGTGTCTACTTTAATTGGGCCATCAATGAGGGGATTTGGAGTCCAGAGCCTACTGACACTGATGAAGGGGAAATGAGGCAGCACCACACAGCAGGGTGAGTATCGGACTAAGAGAAAGCGAACACGAGTTACATTTCTGGCTCTGTCAGTAATTTGGGGAAAGTTACTTCCTCTCTTTAGGCCATGAATCCTCAGTTGCTAAATCAAAGGTTTCACTAGGTGGTTTCTAGGGTCACCATGATCCTGAGACTCCAAGTTAGTTCTAACATATGCTTCATGGCAGGAAAAGGCAAACCAAACACATAAAGAGATTCAACCATAGGCAACTTCAAGAGATTATAAACATCATTCTCTTATATGTTCAAGGCAGAAAATTGTTCTGACAGCAATGTGAAATTTAAAAGAAACCAATTTTATACCTGGTAAAAAGAAAGGTGTATAAATATACCAGGAAGATGTGAAAAATGCTTACATGAGCATTGTAACAACGAATTTGCTTTTACTATGGGAAAAGAATTATAGAGGAAAAGACTCACTCACAAGACAGGATGTACAAAATGTTCTGAAGTCCAGACAGCCGGTCTCTGCAAGGGTGATGATACTCTGAAAGACATTAAGTTTGACCTTACGTTTGCTTTTTACTGGGGGAATGGATGATGCATGGTTATATACCATTCTCACAGCTGTCTCTCCAAACTGCAATAGCTAGAAAAGCAATTTAGAAGACCTGCCACCATATCATTCTGTGCTTGAAATATGTGACTTTCCAAGGCTGCATTTTCAACCACAGTCAATAAATTAGAATGCACAAAAATTGCACCCGATCCCTGTATTCCATGAATGGCAATGATCTCTCAGTTATAGTATGCTAGAGAAAAATAAACACATACATTATACACTCATAAAAAAGGAACAAAAACCACCTATACATCAGAATTGATGGTTATAAGTTCCAAAGGCAGGCTTTCAGGAATACTGGCTTTGGATAACAGAGAAAACAACAATCTCCCCAACTTCTAACATTCACAAGCAATGGGAGACACACCGTGACTCCTGAAAATTTCAGTCTGAGGACAAGAAAGGGCATCTCCTCAGCCAGTAAGGAGGAAGACTCCCCTTGGCCTCATCCCAGATACTGTCCATATGTTTAATAGGGGAATTTAAGCTGTATGATCATTACCTAAGTATTGTTATAAAGAAGCAGGAGCTCATATCTACTGACAAAAATTATATCTGAAAAAATCTTGGTGGTATATTACTGTAATGGAAAATAAAAATTTTTAAACGTTCATATAAATAAATGACAGTGAAGAAATCTGTTTGTTGATTTAAGTATTCCACATTTACACTGCACCTATTATGTGCCAGGCTTCCCTGGGTCTCAGAAGAATTCGGCTGTAATGAGGAGACTCGGGGTCGATCCTTGGGTTGGGAAGATTCCCTGGGGAAGGGAATGGCAATTCACTCCAGTATTCTTGCCTGGAGAATTCCATGGGCAGAGGAGCCTGGCGGGCGACAGTCCATGGGGTCACAAAGAGTTTGTCATGACTGAAGCGACTAACAGACTGATTAGCTGCCAGGCACTAGAGATGCAGTCACAATAAAAACTGACATAGTTTACCATGCCCTTCTATAAAACAAATCAGTAACATTACAGAGAAAGCTCACCATTTTCTTTTCTTCTTCTGAAGCCTTAGTGAACCCTGGATCAGTTGTCCAAGTCTTGTAGAAGAAATAGAGGAAGGCTACTATGCTGATAATGAAAACGAAATACAATGGGGTGCCTGCTACATGTGAAAGCCAAGTTAAGGAACATATCAGACTTCCAGTAAGAACAGCCTAATTGTGATGTAGGCACACTTCATCACTGGCGCTTAAGAGTTTCTTCACTGCACTCTACCCTTGCCTTTCCTACATACACACACCACGTAGACTAACCCTAAAATCTGGTCCCACCCTATGTTCTACTCCTATAGGAATTTGCTCATAGTTGGCTAATAATTATCTCTTCTCATTAGTTGAAACTCATAGACTGAGAGGAATAGTTGCAGTATATGAAGAACCTCGTAAATACTGAAAAACCTTCCAGATCCAAACAAATAAATTTCTAATGGTGTAATTGTGCCTCTCTTGTGTGCATCTAAAATAGTATTTTCTGGTCACATAATAAATTTTAACAAAACTATTCAAAGAAACAAATCACTGAATTCAGAGATTCTAATTAAAAATATTTCTCTCTATATTAGATTAATGCTAGCAACCATTTCTTACATGGAAGTTTAATAACATAATTCTTGTAGTTGTATTAAGCTGAGTTAATTCAGAAACAAAGAAATTGCTCTCCTTGCAAAGTGGTTACGAATTAGATACTATTTGGAAAGGCACAGATATTATGGATAAGTTAAGATAAAGTGTTTCAAAGATAGACATTACCCACTTTGAAGTGCTTTTAAAGTGGTTCAAATCCTTTGTATCAAAAAGGAAAATTTTGCTCCAGGGAAGGACAAATGAATGTGCAATAATGAACCAATAAGCCAGCAGTAAACCAGTTCTCCTCGTCCAACTAAAATCATTATATTGACACAGTAACTGTATCTGCCTTCGGAGGTGTTGCCAAGCTGCCTGGTGCCAAACTTCAGAGTGGAAAAACGTAGCCATAGAACAAACTCTAAACTCTTGCTATTCAAAGTGCGGTCTGTGAACCCACAGCAATGGCTTTACCTGGGAGCTTATTAGAAGGGTAGCGCTCCAGACCTGCAGACTCTGGAGTTTACCAAGATCCCTAGGGGATGCACATGCACATTATAGTTTGAGAAGCACTGCTCTTATCCACAAAAAACCAGCACAAACACATCTGGTTCCGGTAGGCAGGAATGGTTGGTTTAGCTTATTGGTTTATCTGCAGATGGGCCTGGCTTTATGAAAGAGACAGGATCAAAAAAAAAAAAAAAAGCCGTGTGAAATTGAAATTGCATTCCCCTAAAATCCTGATCAACATACATGACACAGTCTCAAAAATCTCCAACTGAATCACAGGATAATCTCACGTGCTGAGTGAAACAAATTTGGGGCTCCTGTTCCGAATAATCTTTAAAACAAATCCTGAAGAAATTGATGGATTCTCTCCTTCCAAATAAATGGATCCCTTCACTATATTCCCTCACATAAAGGCCAAGCATTCCTTGTTCCCATGCCCTTGCTTTGTACGGTTCACTGCTCTCAAGTGCTCCCCACTTTCCCCATCTACTTCTAAAATCATACTTTTAGGATGTCCAAGTCCTAACTGCCTTCAAGACCTTATAGCCTTCCTTTCACTTGAGGTCTTTCCCTGTGGAAAAGGATTCTCTCCCTTCCCTGAACCCAAGAATGTTAATTCTATGGCACTCAGCCCTGGATTATAGTTATCTGTAGACAATTTAACCTCCCCAGTTAGCCTGTGATCATTTTGTAGCTAAAATATTTCTCAACATGGATCTGAGATCTGCCATTTTATAACTTGGATTAACTGGTTTTCGTTCTTTACTCCTTTATATCCACACTGTAGATCTACACTATAGTTGCCCTATAGGCAGATGCTACAGGGGCTGCTTCCAACATTTTTATTGAGTGCTCATTCTGTACAATGCACTGGCTTCCAAATGACAGACTTTCAGGCACTTGAAATTGGAAGGCAGAGCTTACACCTCCAGGATAAGCAGCAATATCACTGCTCGTACAACACGCTTTCCTGCATATGTTCCTCTGTTTGCCACTGTCTCTTTTCGAAAGAACAGAATGTGAAACAGAGCAAACACATCTCAGGTGTGTCTTGACCAGTGCAATAGACCGTGAGATGCTGAGGGCTTTTGCCTGGACACTCACATCCTAATACTACTAGACAACACACTGGTTTCCTTGAAAGCCGCATCACTACACATATCCGGCTTCCAGTCAAAGCTCCTGGTTCTTTTTCATTTGACCTGAAGCTGTGTCATTCTCACCACGGTGTGCACTTGTATCACACTGACTGTCTGAAACTCAGTATTAGGACTTCACATATTTATCCCTCTTAAACTTAACTCAGCTATAGCTGGAATCCCAGATGTCATGTTCAGTGGTTCACCATCTCTTTGCTGAATCTTAATCTTATCTCCAAACTCAGCAGTAAGGCCTTCTCTCCTTCTCTCAAACCTGCCTCATAAAAGCCACATGTCACTTGCTGTACACTCAAAAGGCACTAAAAGAAAGTGTTCAAGAGCTAACCTAGAGCTGCTCTTATAATTCCAACATATAATCTTCCACACAGATTTTGTTCATAAGAGTAACTGATAATAATAAAATAATAGGTATTATTTACAGAGTGGGGACTATGGTCAGCATTTTACAGACATCCTAACATAGTAATACTTGCAACCACCTGATGAACTTGGTACTGTTATCCCTAATTTACAGGAAAACTGATATTCAGAGAAATTATTTGCCCAATGGTACCATGGCTCAGCAGGTAAAGAATCAGCCTGCAATGTGGGAGACCTGGGTTCAATCCCTGGGTTGGGAAGATCCCCTGGAGAAGGGAATGGCAACACACTCCAGTATTCTGGCCTGGAGAATTGCATGGACAGAGGAGCCTGGTGGGCTACAGTCTATGGCATCCCAAAGAGTCGGACACAACTGAATGACTTTCACTTCAGTTCACATAACTAGTAAGAAAAAAAAAAAGCCAGAACTCCAATTCATTCTGTCTGATTCCAAAGACCACACTCCTTCCACAATGTTCCCAGGCCTTCTTCCCATGATGGGCAAAGCGGCTGTGGGAGTGGATGCCCCATGCAATCCAGACACGGCAACACTAGCCTACACCTTCAGGATGGGTCTTTTCTGGGCAGCACCTCAGTGCACACTGAAGGCAGTTCAGATAGTATTTAGCATTCAGCTTGGAAAACACTGATCTGATGGCGCCACCTACTGACTGACCTGGACCCACCAGCAGCAGCCTGGGCGCTTATTAGAACAACTGGCTTCATGCTGTACATGTCAGTAAAATACCTTCCTGTCAACTCCAACATCTTTTAAGATTCGGTCCAGCTATGGAAATCGAATCAGTCCTTCTCATGTTATGCTGCTGCTGCTGCTAAGTCACTTCAGTCGTGTCCGACTCTGTGTGACCCCATAGACGTCAGCCCACCAGGCTCCCCTGTCCCTGGGATTCTCCAGGCAAGAACACTGGAGTGGGTTGCCATATCCTTCTCCAATGCATGGAAGTGAAAAGTGAAAGTGAAGTCGCTCAGTCGTGTCCGACTCTTAGCGACCCCATGGACTGCAGCCTACCAGGCTCCTCCATTCATGGGATTTTCCAGGCAAGAGTACTGGAGTGGGGTTCTCATGTTATGACATCTTCATAAATATTGAACAGCAGTAAACTTAGTTGAATAATAACTAAATACTTCTGTAATTGAGGTTTTCAAACTATGGTGGAGTAACATTTTTGTTAATATTGACACTGCAAATTTGAAATAATTCAATGTAAAAACTACCATACTTTTTTGGTGCAAAATCTGAAACAGCATGAGTTACCCACAATTTAAAAAGTCATCAAGAAACACAATTTTTAAACTACGTTTACTCCACTGTGTATGAATTGGTAAATAAAAATATCAGTCAGCCCTTTCAGTACTACGTCAATTACCAAAACATTTACTAGCCTTGGGACTTCTATAAGTGATGAAGTATTTTTGTATCACATAATATCACCCAAGCCTTTATTAAGTAGTGGTCATAAGGCCAGTGCTTAAAAAGCTGCCCTCAAATCAATAATTGAGATGAAAGTTAATGCAATAAGATCTTTTGAAAAGTCAAAATGACCCCCATGGTATATTGTGCTGTTTATTTAAGGGAATCTGAAAAGTACTAGAGATAACGCTCAGAAATAAAGAGCATCACTAAAGTAAAAACATGCTATAATGAAGGGTGATAAATGCACTCAGAACTCATATGCCTCTCTCATTTTACATTTATTCCAATGAAAAAATAAACTGAGTGAATGCATCTCTCTTATAAGCAGTATTCTTTAAGTGTATCACTCCCAGAAAGAAATAATGGAGAGTTAAAGGAATATGCTTAAAGGTACATGTCTATCCACCACATCCCTTCTCCTGCCCTGTAAGGAAAGCAAGGCTTTTAATGGCTTCCTAGGGCCCTTTGAGGGAGAGAAAGGAGCCTGGAAAGAGGTGGGAACTCTGAAAACTGGAGAAAATGCATCCTTCCTAATGGGGGCGATAAATAGCTATAAACTAAGAAGTAACCCCTATCCTCACTTTCAGGTGACTGGATTTGGCCTGGGCCCTGCTCCTCAAGTGATAAACCGATCCCTTGGATGAGTTGTTTTTTTAAACTATGAGTTGCCATCTACTAGTAGGTCATGATAGATTTAAGTGGCCTATGACTTGCATTTTTTAAAAAGGAAACAGAATAAAAAATAAAAATGTTAAAGCACATATTAGGATGTGCTTTTGTCTTACATATATTTTGGGTGGCAACACAAATTTATTTTTACTGTGCACTGAAAATCACTGCCTTGGATAATAACACTGCATTGACCATTGCTGAGGAGGACACATTTCCTTTAGTATTCTACCTATACAGGTAATCTTGGTATCCAGATTTATTAATCAACTATAACTGCTGACCAAGTTAAAAGAACCATCTGACCTTAAAGAGAACCTTAAGGCAATACAGTAACTTTTATGGATCTAAATAATTCATAATTCACTCACTGTTTTAATATATTGTTAAACTGCTTCCTTCCTATGTGTAATTAATACTAAACATCTGCTGTTTCCATAGTGTACCCTGAGATCATGTCCAGAATTCAGTAGATTTCCAACATTAAACACCTTCAATCAGGACCATTAAATTAATATAAATTTGATTTGCATTCCCTGGATCTCATCTAGTATCTAAATTTTAGTCATTTTTAAAAGCTAAATGAGATATGCATTTAAATGTAAACTTGAAGGATATCAGGAAAGAATAAGATGAACCAAGTCATAAACATCCAAAAAATGGAACTCAGCAGAAAGACTGTTGGTAAGTATATAAGGGTCTTGTACCCGAGCAAGAACCTAAAAGAAAAAAAGTATAAACATAAGGTATTAGTGAAAGTACATATCATATTCATCTTAGTCCTAAATTCCCTTAAATAATAATAACTGAAAATAAAGAAGACCTCAGATACCAACAGCAGCTTTCACTAAGTGCTATGTGCCACTTTCCACGTGGTGAGAGCTACACACCATCATCGCTTCATTTTCCATGTGAGAAAGCTGAAACACAGGGACTCTCAAAAAGTGAATGTTCTAGTTCCTGTAACTAACTTACACGTTATTTCATCCCCAATAACATTATATTTTCAATTAATCTTTTTCATTTCTATTGAAATATATATTTGTATTTTTGGTATGTTGTATTTTCAAATACATGTTATATTTTCAAAATGCAAAAATTTAAATCATTGGAGAGCCATCTTCACATTTAACAAGCTAAATGTGAAGCGAGCAGTGTATTTTGAAACACACAGAGGCACACAACCTTGAGCATCTTTATCCTACAATCAGCTTGCGAAGCAGACACGTAACATAAAAAGGTAAATACAGGTTATTGGTGGCTCTCGTCATCAAACCCCAACCATCTTGCTTGGATCACAAGCAACATGGAAGTGCACATAAAAGTTGCTCAAATGTTTATTATTATAGTTTCAAAAGAAAAAAAAATCTTTTATATTAAATACTCAATACAGTAAATATATGAATGAATATAGTTTACCTAGATCTATTTTAAAATTTATATTATAAAACAACAGTGATTGAACACACATATTAAAGGGTTTTTTAAAAGCTATCAAGATCCTAAGCACAACTATGATAAAATAACACTTGGCAATAAGTAAAGATCCCCTCAGGCCCCCAATATGCTGCCAGAATAGGCCAAATGGAGCCCACCTAACCTTCATGGCATGGCTTGTCTGCAGCAAAATTTGTTTGACCTAATTAAGTGGTGCAGTGAACTATCTCATTTGTAACAGCCTGCTACTACGACTTGTCTGCTCCTGACAGGCATCACACAGCAGCCTGGATCAACAAACAACCTCCTGTGGAGCCTAGTGATAGTGGAAGTTTATAGCTGCTTACTCCGTGAAATTGGGACCCTGAAGAGTGGAAGAAATACAAGTAGAACGGACAAAGCTGCCATAGGCATTTGTCTCCCATTTGAACAGTGTCCATATGCTAAGCCTAGCATATGAAGCCCTCAACTCACAAAGTTTCCATATAAATATTTTATAACATGAGTTTCTATTAAAACTAAATCTCAAATGCCCCTATCCTAGGTGAGTAGATATTGTGCCAGCCTTTGCTTTCTCTCTGGAAAAAAGAAAAAAAGTGATTGCAATTTGGCTTAAAATTTATTTGAAAACCAAGTGAATCCAATTAGTGGAAAATGAATGACTATCTCTTACTTACAAATTTTCTGCATAGCAGGCAATTTCAGGCATTTTACTATTTTTCAGAAATTTGAGCTTTTAAATTCATTTCCAGCCTGCTGTCCTGCTCTTGAATGACTAAGTGGTAAAATTCCGCTAACGGTTTTTTTTTCAAATAACAAAAGCAACTCATGCTTACTCCACAAAATGCTGGTAAGCAGACAAAGGGCATAGGAACACTCATAATCACACCCTGAAGACAGCAACATGCACATTCTTTTTAGATTCTTATAGATCATCATCATTACATTTTCCTTTCCTTCAGTGACTGAAAACATTCGATAGGAGAGACAAGTGTCTTGCTTGTTTGGGCCTTACATTCCACGAAACAGTAATTAAGTGCCATGAAGAAAATACAAGGGGAGGATACAGCAGAGCCAGTCAGACACGGCTTGGCTGAGGACGGGATGCTGGGAACTGAGGTCCATGAGATGTCTCCCGCTACGTAACAACGTGGTACAGAGCAGAGCCCTTCAGACAGACACACAAGCAAGAGCCAAGGCCCCAGGTGGGTATGAGCTTGATATGTTCTAGAAACAGAAAGAAGGCTGGAGGGCAGTGAAAGTAAGCGATAGTGCCAGAGGGGAAGGGGTAACTACATAGCACCTCACAGGCAAGGAGTCTGGATGTCATTCTGAGGATAAGGAGAAGCCATGGGAGGGCATTATGCAGGGAGAGAAGACAGAAACTGGTTTACTTTTTAAAAAGCCCACCCTTGATTGCTGAGTGAAGAGGAACTACAGTGGGGTAGGAGCTGGAGTCAGGAGATCAGTGAGGAGGCCTGGCCTTAGGAGCTAACTGAGGAGAGGGCATGAGCAGACCAACTGGGACAGGGCAGGGAGGGCCTGGGAGGGCACTGGGTGTAGGGGGTGAGGAGCAGCGAAGAACAGCGGGAGGCAGTAATCCAAGGATGGGACCCATTCTTCATGTAGAAACTGCATGCTGCCCTACTGGGAAAGGGAGATGAAAAGCAGAGCTGGGTACTGAGTACTGAGTACTAGGCATCAGTCATGGTTTTAACCACTGTATTTGTACTAACCACAAGGCAGGCATCTTCATAAACATTATCCTCATCTTGGCGATGAAGAAATCGAGGCACGGAGAGGTAAACCAACTTGCTCAAGGTCAGACTGTCATGTGGTAAAGCGTGACTTGAACCCAGGCAATCTGACTCTTAACTAGCGACTACATATGTGTGTGTGTGTGTGTGTGTGTGTGTGTGTGTGTATATATACACATATATACATGTAAATATATAAAATGCATATACACACTTTGTATATACATTGTATACAATGTATATACATACATATGTGTATTACATATAAATATGTAAATATATTAAATGTATATATGTGTATATATATTAAATGAATATTTTATTAAAAATAGAACTATACCACAGTTACTATTTTATAACTTCCTATGATTTACTTAGGTTTACTTAGGTTCCTATGATTTACTTACCTAAAAAACATTATGAGCTAAAAACTAGCTTAAAATGAATTTAGATTTAGAATAGAAAGAAACAATTTCCGAAAAATGGGCAAAAATGCTTCAAGATGCAAAATAGTTACAAAAATCTTCCCATTATTCATTAACAATTCAAAAAATGACCCAGTAAAAAAAAGTAAGCTGGGATATTTATTTTCTACCAAATGTCAATGTAATTAAATTACTGGATTGACCGATTTGCTTTCAGTCAAATCATATACCACCAAAGCCCTGCCCTCCCACCTTGAGGATCATTCTATGTGATAAGTAACATTCATAGCTCAATAAAAATCTGTGGCTCCAGCTAATAACAGTAAAAAAAAAAAAAAAACTCAAATTGGAAATGCAATAACCAGCTTTGCAAAGACTAATACACACCTTGGAAACAAAGACGTCAAAAAAAACAATATTATTAAAAGAAATCCTTTTAAAAGCCAAGAATCTGAATCGAAGTCCAATATGTATCCAACAGCCCACATGGTAATCACAGAAAGTAGCAGCAGCAGGAAGACCTAAAGAGATTCACAATTTTAGAACTTAATGGATTTTACCTCCTAAGCACCTAATAATAGTTCAAAAGCAAAACTATTTCCTAAATATATAGTAAGTTAGCACAACAGCACAACACAGTTTTTCTTCAAAATTGCTGATAAATCTGAACTTTAAGAAATTACAAATACAAGACAGTATACTATACAATACAGTATATTAATGCATATATATGGAATTTAGAAAGATGGTAACGACAACCCTGTATGAGAGACAGCAAAAGAGACACAGATGTATAGAACAATCTTTTGGAGTCTGTGGGAGAAGGAGGTGGGGGGGATGATTTGGGATAATGGCATTAAAACATGTATAATATCATATAAGAAATGAATCGCCAGTCCAGGTTCGATGCAGGATACAGGAAGCTTGGGGCTGGTGCACTGGGATGATCCAGAGGGATGGTATGGGGAGGGAGGTGGGAGGGGGGTTCAGGATGGGGAACATGTGTACACCCGTGGTGGATGCATGTTGATGTATGGCAAAACCAATAAAATATTGTAAAGTAAAATAATAATAATAAAATTTTAAAAAAAGAAATTACAAATCTTGAAAGCAATCTTTTAAATTTTGCATTAATAAAATGTTCCTTAAACATGTTTAGTTTTGCTGTATTCCACTCCAAGAAATGCTTATCTAGAAACATGTTAGTGATAGCTGACATTTAAAAAAATAATTTGTTTCAAACAGTATTACATGTCAGAAGGCATAAAGCAGGACAAAAAGACCACACAAAAATCAATATACCCAAGACTCAATGAACAAAGTACAAGAGTTCCAATCCGGGCACTGCATGGTGCCATGCCCTAATAAAGAAGGTCAGAAGGAACAAGTCTGCAGAAAAGATGACGTTCATTTAGGGCATGTGGAATTACAGCCATCTAGGAGATAGCCAGGAGCCAGTCAGAAAAGCAGATCTACCATACAGGTCAAAACTTAGTCTTTAATCAGTACACCGACTGGAAAGACAGGAATGAAAAGCTTCCAGAGGACTGTGTGCAGGTGAATAGGGCAGAAGCTTGGCCAACAGAAACACTCGAGGGGAAAAAAGCTAGGTCCCAAAAGGTAAGTAGGGCAGTGTGGCGGGTATGGCCACAAAGGCAGGATGAGGACCAGAAGAGATGTTCCAGTCAAGCAAGGGAAGGGACTTTCAAGAGAGTAGTTCTCAGTGTCATATGTCACATGGAGGTCAAAGTCTGAAACACATCCTCAGGATGCTATTAATATGAGTTTATTCCACAAAGTTAAAAGAAGGAAGCAACACTGTGGGCGTCTGTATTAAAGCCGGATGCCACATCTGTGCAATGTGGTCCCTTAACTCCAGTACGCATGACCTTTATATTCTGCTCTATCTTCTACAATCTTTACTCCTCTAAACCACATTCTGAGGATAGCTAATTTCAAATGATTGTCTGATTCTTTGCAACACCGTGGACTGTAGCCCACCAGGCTCTTCCGTCCATGGGATTTTCCAGGCAAGAATACTGGAGTGGGTTGCCATTTCCTTCTCCAGGGGATCTTCCCAACCCAGGGATCGAACCCAGGTCTCCTACATTGAGGGCAGACGCTTTAACCTCTGAGCTACCAGGGAAGTCAATTTCAAATGACAGGAAGTCTTTAATATGCTTCCAATTCTAATTTGCATGATAACACAAAATGAGCAAGTCTAGGGTTTTTTTTTAAAGGTAAACTTAGAATCTACATGCAATATAATCTCAGAACAGAAATAATAATTAAATGTGAATCTCACAATTTTAATTGCAGATACAACACTCACAGATGAGCCACACTATTTCCTTGTTCAACAAATATTCCAGTGTACATCATATGCTAGGCACTGTTCTAGGCACTTGGGAACACATCAATGAATTTAAAATCTTTCTCTCATGAAGCCTAAATTCTAGCAGGGGAAGACAGACAGACAAACGTTACTAAGTGAATTTTAGAGTACAGAGAAAGCTTCCATCCATTCAGCTTTCTCTATACTCCAAAATTCACTTAGTAATGTTTGTCTGTTCTAAGGTTTTTGGCTTTTATTCTGCGAGAAAGGGGGAAACATCACAGGATTCTGAGCAGATAAATGATAGGATTTGACTTACATTGTAAGATTCATTTGACTGCTCTACTGAGAGGAGACTAGAGGTGAGTGGAGGCAGGAAAATGTCAGAGAGCTGCAGGAATTCATTCTGCTGAACCAAAATGTCATGGCAAAGTGGTAAGAAGGGTCAGATGCTGGATACACACTGAGGGCAGAACTAGCCAACATGTTTTTCTGACGGACTGGATACACGATACGACAAAGAGGCAAAAGTAACTGGAGAGTAAGTTGCCACCTGCTGAGATGGGGAAGCTCTGGACGGAATAGTTGGGAGCAGAGGGGAGGAGAGATCAGGAGCTCAGTTTTGGATGTTATACTGACGATGCCTTTTGGATGGTGAATGGATAAATCAAATAGGTAACGGGATAGGTCTGAACTAGAGATACATTTGTGTGTTGTCAACATATAGACAGCACTTAAAGCCATGGAAGGGAAACCACCAAGGGAATGACTAGACAGAAAAGAGGTCCAAGGACAAAACCCTGGGACACTCTACTAATAAAGCAGGGGAAGGAGCAGAGGAGATGGCAAAGGAGACTAGGGAGTAACTATTCTTTTTTTCTCCCTTCCCATACTTAAATGCAAAATTGGTGTAGTATTGGGGATCCTTTGCATAGAAATCTCATGCCTGTTAATCCAGAATCTGAACGTATTCTACACGTTCTGAAGACAACGCTATTGTACATGAAGACGTTAAATAGTAAAATCAATCCAATATCCATTTTAATAATACATTCTCTATTACAACTTAGATTTTGCTGGACATAAGAGCAACCTGACCATTCTAATCTAATTTTTTCTATCATTCCATTCACTTTTTTGCTGTGGTTTTTCACTTTTAACTTTAGAAGACCACCACTCAGAAGAACTGTCAAGTTAAAAAAAAAGAATAAAGGTTGGGTTTCAAATCTCAAAATTCTGGATGCTTTTAATTTTATGAAGTGACATCATATGTCTGAAGCTTGCAACATTATCATTTTTTAAGTTTAACTCCTCCTGATTCTAAGAAAACGTTTTGAATGTTATTATTACCCCTTTGAAAAAAATTTTAACAGGAACAAGTTCTTTAAGAATAACTCCCTATAAAATTCCTTGCAACAAGGATTTTTCCTTTTACGTCTCTAAGAATCTAAACTATCTGTGTTTCAATTCACTCATGAAATAAACGTGAAAGTATGCTGCTGCTGCTGCTAAGTCGCGTCAGTCGTGTCCGACTCTGAGCGACCTCACAGACGACAGCCCACCAGGCTCCGCCATCCCTGGGATTCTCCAGGCAAGAACACTGGAGTGGGTTGCCATTTCCTTCTCTAATGCATGAAAGTGAAAAGTGAAGTATGCTATGGTATTCAAAAGGTAACATGGAGCTGTTGAGCCATCTAGCTGAGAACCAACAATAAATTGCCAATAAAAGTGCCAAATTTCCAACCTTGGGTTACAGAATGTATGGGAAAGATACAATTGGCAGATACAATGCAGCAGTAGGCCAACTCCTTGGTTCTCCCGGATGCTTTCAAACACAAAAACAAATGGACAAAACAGTTCTTAGAGCCCACAGAATAGGCCCTGTATGAAAATACCTCGCATTTTTGCAGCCATCTCCAAAGTCTGAAATTTTTGTTGGCTCGAGTTTTGGCCTCCGTTTTTAGCATGTGAATAATGAGCCGATTTTTGTTTTGCAGGGCCATGTCAAGAGGGGTTTCTCCCTAAAAAAGAAACAGTTCAATTTTATTTTTGATACAGCATAGGTACTAAACTTTTTTTTAATATTTATTTATTTGGCTTAGTCATGTGTTGGTTGCGGCACATGCGATCTTTAGTTGCACATGTAGGATCTTTTATAGCTGCAGTATGTGAACTCTTAGTTGGGGTATGTGGGGCCTAGTTCCCTGACCAGGGATTGAACCCAGGTTCCCTGCATTGGGAGCGTGGAATCTTAGCCACTGAGCCACCAGGGAAGTCCCAATGCTAAACAAGTTTTACAAACTCACAAGAATCATAGATTCAATGTATTTATTCCAAGGGTAGCCAACTATTATTGTTTCTATGTATCTTGTGGTAACTGAAGACATAATAAACTAAGAGAGATAAACACCTGGCCATACCTTAACATTTCGGACATCCAGGCTAGAACCAGCTTCCAAGAGCTTATCAACAGCATTAACATTTCCTGCTGCAACCGCCCAGTGAAGTGGAGTGTTTTGATGTATTTTATCAACTATATTGAGAGAAGGATTAAACTTTAAAAGAAATCCAGTTGGTTCTGGCCTGTCTCAAAACAATAAAACACCAAGGATCATTTATTAGAATGATTTGAAGGGTAAATGTAAATAATGAACCTATTTGATAATGTATCAATGAACCAATCAGTAAGTATTCTGAAAACTGCAGAACTTTTCTGTGCAAAGTTTTATTCTAGGTGCTAATACTGGTGAGGCCCAAGTTGCTGCCCCAAGAGAAATATATTAATTGTCTGCTACATAATGTAATTTTAACATCGGTACAATGGAATAATTGCTTTTGTTTTTCAAATTTATTTTCATGCTGCTGATCTAATAGTTAACTTTTTTTTTTTTTTAACTTTGGCCAATGTTAAATGCTATGTTATTTATCCAATTAAAAAATTAAATGTACAATATCATATTTAAGGAGATAAACCAAAAGCTAACTTCACATTCTCCCTCCAACCACTTATTACATAAAGTGGTATAAAAATGCCCTAAATTATTTATCATAGAAAGTTATGAACTTGAAAGCAGAATTCAAAGAAATATTTTTTACTTCAACACCTTTACTTCTTTCATGACTACTCAAGAGAGTCCTTTAATAAAATGATAATCTATTTTACTCATTCTATTCAAGATTTTTAAACATTATACATGACCTGAGAGTTACTAGCAAAGATGACAAAATGCTTTTTGACAAAATTCTACCCCAAATTTGAGCTCTATCACTCTAGGAACTAAAAGGAAATAGCATCAGAACTAACTCAGTTCCTAGGAGCAACATCCTAAGTAAAAGCAGACTCAGAAACTAAGTACAACACTGGAAACAAAACTGATAAAAGACCAAGTGTAGCATGGATTTGAACAGAAGAATAACAGAAGTTGGACAATATGGTGACCAATAATCACAAGCAGTAATGATAAAACACACAAAAACGTAAATATGTAACTGATATGAACACAATAAATGTGCTATTTTCATAACTGCAATTTTCATCAATTACAATTAATATTTTCAGAGTAGTCAACAATATCAGAGAACCCTCAAACTTATTATTTTTTGAAATGCCTATTTATCATCTAGATTTCAAATTATGGGAGCATTTAAACCTGTAGCCATTCTTGAAAAACGTAAACTAAGAAATGCAAATTCTGTTAATAAGTATATGTTCTGGAATCTCCAGGTGCTCTGTAAGGAAATTCTTTTATTAGTAGCTTTCAAACTTTTCCCCAAAGCTATCAGAAAAGAGAAAATTTATTTCAATGCTGCTTTTCTAACTACAACTACATTAAAAGTGCATGTCACAGTCACAAGACGGAAAATCTTACTTTCTTCAGAATGTTGTGTCACCTCACATAGAATAAGATACTTAAATTGCTGGAATCAAGAGTCAAAATAAGGCAATTCAATTAAACTTACTTACCCAAGTACTTTGTTAGCTGATAACATGAGAGGTGTCTGCCCGTTTACATCTATCGTATTCACACTCTGTTAAAAAAGAAGAGTTGATCAGCCTAACTGTAAACACAGGCAAGTTACTGTTTTCTCTCTTAGTAGAAGTATCTCTTTAATACATTCAACACCACCAGTGTGTCTACAAGTGTTAAATATCAGTTGAATAAAATAGTGTTCTGTTTCACATCAATAGGGTAAAAATCCACTGACTGCTACAAAATATTTTTAAAGGGAAAAATCTGAATATATGATTTTAAGTGTTGTATGCTGTGAGTGGAAGAAGACTAAGGGACAGAAAAATGTTGATAATCACCATCAAATATGAGACAGTAGAGACCTTAGAAGTTATCTAGTTTAGACATTAACTGACACATTAATTCAAACTATCACCTCTTGGACAAAATCATCCAGTCTCAAACACTTTCAGTAAGAGTGAATTCTACCTTCTGAAGCAAGAATACAAAGTATATTGTATTTTGGGATTTACTATGTTTCAAAGAGTAAAACATGAAAAATTCTTTTCTATTTTTGAGAATACAGGAACTAAAAAGGAAATCATAGCTCCAAGAAGATATGGTCCACTTAAAAAAAAATGGGTCCAGAGTTGAGGTATATAATACCTCAACCAAGGGCCCCCAACCCCCAAAAAAGTCAGTGACTGAATATTCTTACAGGCCTTGGAGGAAAAAGCCCCAAGTGAAGTAGAAAAGATGACTCTTCATACAGTTTTCCAAAATAAGAACCAAGAGGTTATAATTATTCTACTTGAATTGCTAAGTCTAACAGAAAGTGCTTATTTAAAGAGAATACTGTCATTCCAACAGCATTTGTGCAAACATGTTTCCATGCCTGCTACATGAAACTACTGATATCTAAACTAGTTGTTACAGGAAAGCATATCCCAGGCAAGCAGAACTGACAGTGAAACTCCCACTGCCAACAACCCATAATTTAACCAGTGCCACAAATGAATGTCTCTTAAGGCAAGTCATTTTTCATGGGATTACTTCAGGGAACAATAAGAAACATACATTCAAACTGGTCTCCACTTGGACTCAAATAATGAAAGCAAATGATGGGTTAATTTAGTGATCTGACTACCATTTCCACATTCAACCAAAAGAAAAATACAGGCTTTAAAGTCATGTTTTTGAAAAACTCTGCAAATGACTGGGATTACAAGAAAAACTATTATAAGCTTACAAGTTTCAGAAACAACTATTATATGTTACTGAGCTAAATGACCTATCCTTTTTGCTTCAGTTAGGCTGAAAAAGCAGTATTCAATAGCTAGACTTACTGAGGCTAGTATTTGAACATTCAGGTATCTGTAAAAATGATTTTTATACCTTAAAAATGAAGACTATTACTAATGATCCTCTGAGTCCTTCAGATTTACAACAGCTGTGGCACCCCACTCCAGTACTCCTGCCTGGAAAATCTCATGGACGGAGGAGCCTGGTGTGCTGCAGTCCATGGGGTCGCTAAGAGTTGGACACGACTGAGCGACTTCACTTTCATGTACTGGAGAAGGAAATGGCAATCCACTCCAGTGTTCTTGCCTGGAGAATCTCAGGGATGGGGGAGCCTGGTGGGCTGCATAGTCCAGTCTCTGGGGTCTCATAGAGTTGGACACGACTGAAGCGACTTAGCAACAGCAGCAATACAAAATACGTCTCAAAACATACCTGTCCTTTAGAGATGAGATATGCTATAATGGGCATGTGCTGAAATAACACTGCCAGGTGGATGCCGCAGAATCCCTCTCCATCAATGAGAGCAGGGTCTGCACCATACTGCAGTAATAATATGACCATAGGTAAATGCCCTTGTCTGGAAAAAGAGAGAACAAAAATTATACTGTACTCTATAGTGCAAAAGAGAAAAATTCAGGGAGAAACTAATATTTCTAAGACATGAGGGACTGTGGTTAGATACAAAGAGTACTTCTTAACAGTGCACAGATTTTTAAAACACTGGAGCTTCTCTAAATATCTTTTACGTAGACATTCGAAACTTAGAACTATCTGGACAGTCCTTCTTGAGTGCAGGTAATAAGCTTATTAATAATAACCTCCCAATCTACCTTAAATCTTATGTGTAAGACTACTACCATGAATAAATAATTTTACATAACTAACAATAAAAATGGAAATTAAAAATCACTTGGACTTTGCCATTGTTGTTTTAAAAACAAAAAATAATCATGAAACAGGTATGCTGAATGAAGGGTAACAATTCCCAGACCACAGGTGATAATACTGTTCTTAGGAACTACATATTTCTCTTTGAATACAGCTCATTTCTATGTAAAGCACTGTAGCTTAAGGGGATGAGCTAACCCCAGATTCTTCAAAATTCTCGACTCCAGAGAAAAGATTCAACTCCTTGCCTTAAATGAACAATTATCCACTTCACTTTCAGGTTCGTATCAATTCCACCGATCAGTGAGCATGGAGTTAAAATGAAAGATGAAGTTGCTAAGTATCCAAATAGACACTTACTAACTTCAGCTTCAGATGCCAGTACATACCAGGGAAAAGAACTGATAGAGTTTACACTCACTAAACTACCACATTTGTCCATGTGATCAAATATTAAAAATATTTACTTTGATTTAGTTTGGGCCCTCAATTAAACACAAAAACATCATCTAATGAAACTCTTTAAAACTGTATTTTTTTTTTAATGAAGGGGTAAAAACAAAAGAGTCTTTCAAGTGGTCTGTAACTGCAATTCCAATATGAACTACTAGACATATATAGTTATTTACATGCAAATTAGCTAAAATTAACTAAAATTAAAAACTCAATTCCTTAGTGGCATTAGCCACACTTTACATTTCACATGTGGCTAGTGGCGCTACTTTACTGGACAGCACAAACATTTCCATCTTCACAGAAAATTCTATTGCAAAGTGCTGGTCTTTAATGTTCAGAAAATACATAAGTCAGTTTTGATTCTGAACAGCAATTTCAGTATTTAAAGAAACCTTTACCTGATGGCCCAGTGAAGAGGAGTTGAATTTAAATCACCACCCAACTGATCTACCACAGCACCTTTTGAAATATAAAACCTGTTAAGAGCAGACATAAATGAAAATAAGATTTAAAATTTAAAATTCATACTAAGAAAGAAAACATCCATTTTTCTTAGTAATAAAAGTATTCAAAAACAGAAATTATAATAATGCCCCTCTCTAAAACACTCAGATCTGCAGAAGTCGGAAAGATTCACATAACAGCATCAAATAGATCCCTGGTGAAATATTCTCATCATGTAAGTAATTACTTCTGCTGTCATGAGTATTCCTTTACAACTATACACTAAACACATAATAACTACTCTTTGCTTATTCTAACCACAAAACTCTTGAAATGGTTTATATCTAAAAGGTTTCTATTACAGATGTTCTACTTAACTTGCAAGAAGAAAGGTGAAACTATGTCACAACCAACAGCTTAAAGTTAGAATTACTATGTAGAAATAATGATGCTAAAAGTAGGTAGCAAAAAAATAACTCAAAATTCTTCCAGAGAAGTTAGACATTTTGAGCATTTCACTCTCTATTTTGGAGGCATTGATGGGATACATTGTATAAAGTGAAACTATAAGGTAAAGAGACTTATTTTCTTCTGTGGCTTACAGGAATTAGTCTCATTATTTCAAAGTTGTGCTTCATATACATCATCTAAACAATACACCAGTTTATTTCCACAGAAAAGGAGTATGGCTATGAGTATATCTTGTTATTCTAACCTTCAGTATATTTTTACTTTCCTAAACCACAAGGATTTTAAATGTGTATAATACAAAACATATACACATTCATGTATACATACACATTTTACATGCCAAGATACTAAAAAAAAAAAAAAACACCACAGTAGTGCTTTATGTAGGGGAATAATTTTATACAATCTAATACATGATTCCATATTTAACTTTGCTGTTAAATTATTCCCCTACCCATCCATTCCTCCTGGCATTATTACAACATAACAATTTCAGTGTTTCTTTTAAACTTGGTGAAACTATCTGTTCTATTGTGAAAAACATGCTGTTATTGTTCAGTCACTCAATCATGTCCTACTCTGTGTGACCCCATGGACTGCAGCACACCAGGCTTCCTTGTCCTTCACCATTTCCTGGAGCTTATTCAAACTCATGTCCATTGAGTCAGCGATACCATCCAACCATCTCATCCTCTGTCGTCCCCTTCTTCTGCCTTCAATTTTCCCAGCATCAGGGTCTTTTCCACTGAGTCAGTTCTTCACATCAGGAGGCCAAAGTATTGGAGTTTCAGCTTTAGCACCAGTCCTTCCAATGAAAATTCAGGGTTGATTTCCTTAAAAATTGACTGGTTGGATTTCCTTGCACTCCAAGGGACTCTCAAGAGTCTTCTCCAGCACCACAGTTTATAAGCATCAGTTCTTAGGCGCTCAGCCTTCTTTATGATCCAACTCTCACATCCATACATGACTAACTCAGCCTTCTTATATAAAGAAGGCTTTGTTTTACCAAACAAAAAAACATAGCTTGCACTATATGGATCTCTGTCGGCAAAGTAATGTCTCTACTTTTTAATACACTGTCTAGGTTTGTCATAGCTTTTCTTCCAAGGAGCAAATGTCTTTTAAAACTTTCAAGGTTGCAGTCACCATCTGCAGTGATTTTAGAGTCTAAGAAAAAGAAGTCTGTCACTGTTTCCATTGTTTCCCCATCTATTTGCCATGAAGTGATAGAAACAGATGCCAAGATCTTAGTTTTCTGAATGTTGAGTTTTAAGTCAGCTTTTTCACTCTCCTCTTTCACCTTCATCAAGAGGCTCTTTAGTTCCTCTTCGCTTTCTGCCATAAGGGTGGTGTCATCTGCATATCTGAGGTTACTGATATTTCTACCAGCAATGCTGACTCCAGCTTGTGCTTCATCCAGCCCAGCTTGTCGCATGATGTACTCTGCATGTAAGTTAAATAAGCAGAGTGACAATATACAGCTTTGATGTACTCCTTTCCCAGTTTTGAATCAGCCCATTGTTCCATGTCCAAAACTGTTCAAATTCATTGCCTGAACTGTGACTTCATTCTTAATTTTTCTTTTTGGGCCAGTGAGAGTCCTCATCCAGATGATCTCTGAGGTCCTTTTCAATACTATAATAACCATTGTGCATGGCACAAAGTTCAAGCATTCATTTATAATAAAGGATTAGAGATGGCTCAACATACATTCTTGCACTTGAAAAGAGAAAAGACAAATGAAGGAAAGGTTTAGAATTATAAAACACACACTTAATTAACACACATATCCCATCTTACTTTACAAGATCCAGCCTGTTATTAATGGCAGCCCAATGAAGAAGAGACACATTTTCTTTGTCTGGTTGCCTGACATCATATCCTGCTTCTACCAACTCTTTACATCGTTCAAAAATTCCGTATCTGCAATAAGATGGAAAATAAAAGGCATAACTGATACCATTAAAATAATTTCAGCTATCAAAATTTCTTTTACCATGTCTTTATCCAGTGTGTCTTTTAGTCAACACAGAAATAAAATAATTAGCAAACGTATTCACAAAGTGGATGGAATGTAAAGCCAAACAACAGAAGTAAACTTGGCTACTAGCTGATGAGATAGATGAATCTATTTGGACTTACCTGATTTTCTGAAATAAACTTTTAACATTCACAGTTTCCCTCTTTCAATAAGTTTCACTGGATCTTCCACTACGTACCAGGAATGCATGGTGCTGATTCTGGACAATAATCGTATCCCCAAATCAAACAAAGCCCAAGCAATGATCTCACAATAAGGGGGTGAGACTAAAACTGGAACGGGATAAATTCAACAATAAAACATGGACAGGTGTAGGTACAGAAAAGGAAGGAATGATTAGTCCTTCCTGAAGTAGATGGAACACGATATTCAAGCTACGAAGGGAAGACATTTCAGGCAGAGGGAATAGCATGTATGAAAACCAGAGATATGAAACTACACGGATACCTGGAGAAATAATAAGCCATTTAGCACCGCAAAAGCATAAAGCATAAGAAAGGCAATGGCAGGAGATGAGGCTAGGAGAGGCAGGCAAAGCCTGCATGATCCTTCTCTGCCATGCTTTGAAATTTAGTCTTTATGGCTCAAGGGGAAGCCAGTGCAGGTTTTAAAGAAGAAAGCACTCAGGCTTTGGGCTGTAAGAAAGATCACATTGGTGCAGTATGGAAGCTAATTTTAGGTGAAGACTGAGAGACCAGTTTAGAGGCTCTTGCATTAGAGACAGGTGATCAGCAAAGGGATCCTCAGGTAAAAGGAATGGAAAAGGAGGGAAAGATTGAAGAGATATTTAAGAGAGTTATTTAACTATCAGAATGAAAAGCAGGAGAGAAATATCTCTTTTTAATGCTAAAATAATTTTCAAAATCATTCATTAGCTCTATTTCTTTTCAGTAGAAACTATTAAGTCCTACTAAACCATGCCGGGAGGGACTGGGGGCAGGAGGAAAAGGGGACAACAGAGGATGAGATGGCTGGATGGCATCACCGACTCGATGGACGTGAATATGAGTGAACTCCGGGAGTTGGTGATGGACACGGAGGCCTGGCGTGCTGCAATTCATGGGTTTGCAAAGAGTCGGACACGACTGAACGACTGAACTGAACTGAAAGTAGTGGTTCCCTGAATATATTAGTCTACATTAAAGCAAAACAGGCTAACTAATCACCAAACATATTCACTTTTGACAGAAATGACATATATCAAGTTTGTGCAGTAACATCAGCTTCTTTCATGCAGATTAGAAGCTCTGACAGGCAGGCTAATATTTGATTACTAATAAAGTGGCCTACTAATTAACATAATCTGACAGGTAAAATATTTCAAAACATATTCAATGGCAAGAGATATAGTAGATATTAACAATCAGTGAGGTCCATGAGGGTGATAATGTTGGAAATGATTTTATGCAAATACCCACATGTGGAGATCTTAAGGAGAAACTCGAAACATACTTCATTTTCAGTGAAAGCAAAACAACTGACTATAGTTTCAAGTGGTCAGAAAACCTGTTTCTATTTTACTGACTTTCTTCTAGTGCACCCAAGACAATAGCTACACAGAAAAGTAATCAATAAATGTTTAAAATACTCAATGGGTGAGTTATATTCTTCTATCTCATCTTCATATTTAGGTTGTATTACATTTTAAAAGCCTAAGATTGTGTGTTTCAAACTCAGAGTCTAGCATGAGTGTCATTTAAAACCATCTGCTCACTCAATGAACATTTACTGAGCACCTAATACAAGACAAACTGTGCAAAAACACTGGGGTTACAAAGATGAAAAAGACATCCTTTTGCTCAGAAGTTCACAATCTAATGGAAGAGACCCTTAATAAAAACTAAGGGGCACTGGATCAGATGTTCTGATGCTGGTCTGACAAGCATACCATCACTGGAGTATGAAGGGAGGAAGGTGTGCACGGGAGTGCCATGGACTGCACATAGGTTATTACAACTCAACAGAAACGAAGGATAAAACAAAGCTTTCAGAACACTTACTGAGTAGCTTTTACAATGTCACAGTTACTAGAATCCTCTATAAGAGGAAGAGCTTCTCTCGCCTTGGCAAGTTCTTTGTTTTCGTGTGCACAGACTCCATGTCGACCAAATCCTGGAGGGTAGGGGCCATGGCTGTGATTCCTGCACTGAAGAGTAAGAGTAATTTGACAAGGCACAGTAAGAGAATCAATGTCACATTCAACTACATCATAAAGCATTTGGTACTATCAACAATATCCATCAATTAAATAATTTTTTTTCATTTTTAGAGGTATATCCTACAGAAAATTTTCATTTTAATTCTATTCACTAGGATTAGATGCTTAATATTAGAAAAGTCCAAACTATGTATTAGGTTGGTGCAAAAGTAATTGCGGTTTGGCACTGCTGAACTCTGCTGTTCAACACTGGAATACATTCTTAAATAAATGTGGTTATCTTATACATCACTTTAATGCATACTTCTCACTATGTATTTTTGCTAATGACTTATTACCTACTGTTTATATTTATCTTAGACTGTGGAAATGATGTTAGACAAAAAGTAAATTCCAGTGATTTTTTAATTCAAGTTCAAAATGGATCACAAAGCAGCACAGACAACTCACAACATCAACAGCGCACTTGGCTCAGAAACTGCTAATGAACAGTATGTGCAGTGGTGCTTCAAGAAGTTTTGCAAAGGAAACGAGAGCCTCGCAGATGAAGAGCGCAGTGGCAGCCATCAGAAGTTGACAACGACCAACGGAGAGCCATCATCAAGCTGATCCTCTTACAACTACCCAACATCAACCATTCTATGGTCATTCAGCATTTGAAGCAAACTGGAAAGCTGAAAAAGCTCAATAAGTGGGTGCTTCATGAGCTGACTGCAAACCAAAAAAATTATTGTTTCGAAGTGTCATCTTCTCTTATTCTACACAACAACAACAAACCATTTGTTGATTGTGATTGTGATGTGCAACAAAAAGTTTATTCCATACAACCCCAGGTGACAATCAGCTCAGTGGCTGGACTGAGAAAAAGCTCCAAAGCACTTCCCAAAGCCAAACTTGCACCAAAATAAAAGGTCATGGTCAGTCTGATGGTCTGCTGCCAGTCTGATCCACTATAGCTTTCTGAATCCCAGTGAAACCATTACATCAGAGAAGTATGCTCAGCAAATCGATGAGATGAACAGAAAGCTGCAATCCCTGCCGCTGGCACTGGTCAACACGAAGGGCCCAATTCTTCTCCATGACAATGCCCGACCACACATAGCACAACCAACACTTCAAAAGTTGAACAAAGTGGGCTACAAAGTTTTGCTTCATCCACCATATTCACCTGAAGTGCAAGTGTCAGTTGCTCAGTTGTGTCTGACTCTTTGCAACTCCATGGACTCTAGCCCACCAGGCTCCTCTGTCCATGGAATTCTCTAGGCAAGAATACTAGAGTGGGTAGCCACTCTCTTCTCCAGGGGATCTTCCCAACCCAGGGACTGAACCTCGGTCTCCTGCGTTGTAAGCAGGTTCTTTACCATCTGAGCCACCAGGGAAGCCCTCACTGTCACCTGACCTTTCACCAAATGACTATCACTTCTTCAAGCATCTCGACAACTTTTTGCAGGGAAAATCCTTCCAAAACCAGCAAGAGACAGAAAATGTTTTTCAAGAGTTTGTTGAATTGCAAAGCACAGATTTTTACACTACAGGAATACACACACTTATTCTTGTTGGCAAAAACGTGCTGATTGTAATGGTTCCTATTAATTAAAGATGTGCTTGAACCTAGTTATAATGATACAGCATTCATGGTCTGAAACCGCAATAACATTTACACCAACCAAATATTTCTGTCATAAAACAAAGGCCATCTGCAAAAGACACCAAAGTATTCTGTTACTTGTAATAGGTCGAGGGTCATGGCTCTTGACTGTAGGAAGCTCTTGTCACCAGGCCTCTGCTTCAGGAAGTCATGGCAAATACACCCTAGGGCTACATCCCAATGTATAAATGAAATCCCAGAAGAGGAAGAGGAAATACTTTTAAATAATTTGACTAAAAAATAGCCAAAAATCTTCCAAATTTGGTGAAAATTATAAACCCACGGCTCCTACAAGCTCAACAAACCCAAGCAGCACCAAGCTCATATTACACCAAGGCATAAAAAAATCAAACTACTCGAAACCAATGATAAAGACAGCGGTCCAAGGAAAAAGACACATTATGTTCAAAAAAAAGATAAGAATGAACTCAGACTTCTTATCAGTAAGTACCAGCCAGAAGACAAAAGCAAGACACCTTTAAAAATCTAAAAGAAAAAACTTAACCTGCAAACACTAATAAAAATATTCTTGAAAAATAGGAATGAAAGAAATACTTTTTTCAAACAATTCAAAGCTAAGAAAACTGCCAACAGACACTATCTTAGAAGAAATAATAAAGGATGTTCTTCAGGCTAAAGGAAAATAATACAGATAGAAATCTGAATCCATACAAAAAAATAGTGACAGAACTACATGGGTAAATATGTATAATTATGTGGGTCAACATAACAGACTTTTTCATGTTTTTTTAATTTCTTGATGACAAAAAACATAAGTATATTTTTACAGGAGATTCTTAAAACAGTATTTGCAGATAAACAGTGGTAAGTAAACCCAAGAGCAACTTCTAAATAAAGTCTTGCAATAAGCCAATAGCAGAAATAAAATAAAATACTTAAAACATACTCAGTATTTTTCAAACTACAGGAAAAGTAGAGGGAAAATGAACAAAGAACAGAAAAGGAATAAAAGATATAAGGTAATACATTTATACTAGACTATATTTGTAATCACATTAATACTAATGGTCTAAAGAAAACCAAATGAAAGACAGTTTGTTAGACTGGATTTTTAAAAAAGCAAACACCAAGAAAACTACATGTTATCTACAGGAAACTCACATTAAATATAAAAATATACATAGGTTAAAAGTAAAGGATAGAAAGAGATACACCATGAAAAAAAATAAGCATAAGGAATTCAAAGGTTATATTAATATAAAATAAAGTAGACATCAACACAAGAAATATTACCAGAGATAAGGAGGGACATCTCAAAATATTAAAGAAGGCAATTTATTAAGAAGATACAACAACCTTAAATACACGTGTACCCAAAAGGAAGTTCAAAATTCATACAGCAACCGCTTCTCGGCCTTTTGGCTAAGATCAAGTGCAAAATTCATACAACAAAAAAGAAAAACAGGAAGATTCATTATTATAGTTGAGTATTTTAACACTTCTTTCAGCTACTAGAAAAAGAGAGAAATCAGAAACAGATGCATGTGTGCGTGCTCAATCGCTCAGTCGTGTTCGACTCTTTGGGACCCCCTGGACTGTAGCCCGGCAGGCTCCTCTGTCCATGGGGTTCTCCAGGTAAGAATACTGGAGTGGGTTACCATTTCCTTCTCCAGAGGATCTTCCCGACCCAGGGATCAAACTCATGTCTACCCTGTCTCCTGCACTGGCAGGCAAATTCTTTACCACTGCGCCACCATGAAGACTTAACACTATCCACCAATTGGATCTGACATTTTCATAAAATCCCACCCAACAACAGAATAGATATGTGTTCCAAGTACACATGGAATATTCATCAAGAAAGATAATATACTGGGCCATAAAACAAGTCTCAACAAACTTATATGGGTTGAATTCATACAGAGTATGTTCTCTGGCCACAGCTGGAATTAGATTTAAAATCAATAACGAAAGGATATGTAGAATATTCTCAAATATTTGGAAACTAAACAACACAGTTGTAAATACACTGAATTTTTAGCTTTAAATGCTTTTAATGGGAAAAAGACTTTTTAGAGTCCGTTGGATGGCACGGAGATCAAACCAGTCCATCCTAAAGGAAATCAGTCCTGAATATTCATTGGAAGGACTGATGCTCAAGCTGAAACTTCAATACTCTGGCCACCTGATGAGAAGGACTAACTCAATGGAAAAGACCCTGATGCTGGGAAAAATTAAAGGCGGGAGGAGAAGGGGACGACAGAGGATGAGATGATTGGATGGCATCACTGACTCAATGAACATGAATTTGAGTAAACTCTGGGAGTTGGTGATGGACAGGGAGGCCTGGTGTGCTGCAGTCCATGGGGTTGCAAAGAGTTGGACACGACTGAGTGACTAAATGGGAAAAAAGAAGGAACTAAAATAAATGACCTAAGCTTTTGTCTTAAGAACCTAGAGAAGGAAAATAAACCCAAAATAGAATGAATGAAACAATAAAGATAGGGAAATCCATGAAATATAAAAAAGAAAAAAATGCAGAATCACTGAAACCAACAGCTGTTCTTGGGCCTTCCCTGGTAGTGCAGCAGATGGGAATCTGCCCGTGGTTCCATCCCTGGTCGCGAGATTACATGGGCCATAGAGCAGCTGGGCCCGTGTGACACAACTACTGAGCCCACGAGCCACAGCTAGTAAAGCCCCTGTGCCTAGAGCCTGTGTTTCGCAACAAGAGAACCCACTGCAATGAGAAGCCCACGCATTGCAACAAAGTAGCCCCTGATTGCTGAAATTTAGGAGCCCGCCAAAGCAGTGAAGACTCAGGGCAACCAAAATAAATAAAAATTACTAAAAACAAAAAACAAAAACAGAGTGTAAAGTTTTTTTTTAAATAGCTGGTTCTTTGGAAATAATAAATCAATAAAATTGATAAACCTCCAGACTGATCAAAAGTAAAGATGTCAATAACATACAGCAGGTTTAAAAAAAGAGGACACTATTACAAGATTCTGGAAACACTAAAAGGATAATAAGGGACTTCTGTGATCATGTTTATGCCATTAAATTCAATGACCTAGATGAAATGCAAAAAATTTTCTCGGAACACACAAGTTATCAAAATGGAATTAAAAAGAAATGAGTAGCACTCTATCTATTAAGGAAATTGAGTTCATAATTTTAAAACTTTCCAATAGGGACTTCCTAATAGTCCAGTGGCTAAGACTCTGTGCTCCCAATGCAAGGGGCCCAGGTCTGATTCCTGGTCACGGAACTAGACCCCACATCCCACACCGGAGTTCACAACCCACAGTGAAGACCTGACGCGGTCAAGTAAATAAACAAAAATATTAAACAAACAAAAACTTCCCATTAAACAAAAGCAAAACAACTCCAGGCCCACATAACTTTTAACCAGCAAACACTATGAAAACATTCAGGGAAGAAATGATACCAACTCCTTCAGAATACAGAGGAATTGCTTCCTAGCTCATTTTAGGAGGCAGCATGATCTCAAAAAATAAAACCAACAGACATTCGCAGTAACAAAAACTACAGACTTAATACCCTTCATGAACACACATGTAAAGATCCTAATGAAATATCAGCAAAATTGTATTCAGTGATTCAAATATAAAAAGGGTGATATACATTACAACCAAGCTTAAACATTTCAAAAGGAATCAGTACAATCCATCGTCTTCACAAAATAAATACACTCAATTCAGCAAAACAAAAGCATTTGACAGAATTCAACACCCATGCATGACAAACACTCTTTGCACACTAGAAAGAAGGGGACTTCCTCAAAGTGATAAAGAGCATTTATAAGAAATCCACAGGGCTTCCCTGGTAGCTCAATGGTAAAGAATCCATGTGTCAATGCAGGAGACACGGGTATGATCCCTGGTCTGGGAAGATCCCACATGCTGCCAGCAGCTAAGCCCATGCACCACAGCTATCGAACCTGTGCTCTAGAGTCCGGGAACCACAACTCCTGAGCCCATGCACCCCAACTACTGAAGCCTAAACACAACAAGAGAAGTCACAGTAATGAGAAGCGCATGCGCTGCAACAGTAGTTCCCTGGCTTCCACAACTAGAGAAAATCCCACACTCAGCAACAAAGACCTAGAACAGCCAAAAACAAAAAATTATTTTTTAAAAATCTACAGCTACCACACACTTAACAGTAAGACTGAATGCTTTAACTGTAAAGACTGAGACAAAACAAGAATGCCCACTATCATCACTTGTAATCAACAATGTAATGAAGTCCTGGACAGAATAAGAGTAAAGGAAAGAAAAATGCATACAGATTAGAAAAGAAGCAAATTCACCTTTATTTGCAGACAACATGATCATATACACAGAAAACCCAAAGGGATCTTTTTAAAATTTATAATAGCATATACAATATAACAGAGAAGGCAATGGCACCCCACTCCAGTACTCTTGCCTGGAAAATCCCATGGGGGGGGGGGTTCCCGGGGGGGGGGCCCGAAAAAACACACACAGGAGCATACAATATAAAATACTTAAAAAGATTTTCCACTGTATCCAGCATGTTTGTTGCATTTAAGGGAGAGGTTCACATCAAATATCTAGCAAATCATTCCTAGAAATCCAAACTGGCTTGTTATTTTCTAATCCCATCTATGGTAAAGATACCATAAAGTTGTTGCTGCTGCTACTGCTGCTGCTAAGTCGCTTCAGTCATGTCTGACTCTGTGCGACCCCATGGACTGCAGCCTTCCAGGCTCCTCCGTCCATGGGATTTCCCAGGCAAGAGTACTGGAGTGGTGTGCCACTGCCTTCTCATCAGATCTTTATCCACCTTATTCACCAGATCTGTCTCTGAGCAATTTCTCATTGTTTAAAAACAACTCTGAAAGGATGAATACATATCAAGAATAGAAAACTGAAGATGTGAAATGTGCTTACATCAATTCTCCAGGAGTTCCAAAAAGATTAAAGAAACAATAAGTTTACTGAAAGAAGTTCATAATCCCTCAACAGGTCACTCATAAGGGATCAGTACTTTTGTTCTAAGTTATCTTACAGTTAAACTGACCTTTTGGTGTATAGTTCTGTGGATTTTAACACATGTGGAGTCTTGTAACCACTACCAAAATCAGGATCCAGAACAGTTCCAACACTTCAAAAGACTCCCTTGGGATACTCCTTTTAAGCCACATCTCTAGCTCAACTACCTCAGCTCCTGGCAACCATGGATATATTCTTCATTACTTATTTTTTTCTTTCCAAGACTGTCAAACAATGGAATAATGCAGAATATAATCTTCTAAGATTGGCTTCTTGCACTCAGCATAATGCTGAGACTCATCCAAGTTACTGTATGTTAATAATAGTTCCTTTTCTGCTATATAGTATTCCATTACATGAATGTATTAGCTTATCCATTTAAACAACCCACCTGGGTTGTTTCCAGCTTCTGGCAATTATAAATGGAGCTGCTACAAACATACATTTTGTGTGAACATATGTTTTGCTTCTCTAACAGTGAAATTTGCTTGACCATCTGGTAAGTAGATGTTAAATTTATAAGGAGTTGCCAAGTCGTTTTCCAGAGTGGCTGGACCACTTTGCATTGCCATTAGCAAATTATGAGCGTTCCACTTGCTCTGCATCCTCTGGCACTGATACTCTCTCGTCAGTGTAATAGACGTGTAGCAGTGTTTCATCAGGGCCTCAGACTGCATATTCCTGATGGCTAATGGGGGCTGAGTGTCATTTCATGTGCTATTTGCTATCTGTGTATCTTCTTGGGTGAACTGTCTTTTTACTCATTTTTTAATTGGGCTATTTTCTCACTGCTAAGTTTTGAGAGTTCCTTATACTACACATGCTGCTGCTAAGTCACTTCAGTCGTGTCCAACTCTGTGTAACCCCATAAATGGCAGCCCACCAGACTTCCCCGCCCCTGGGATTCTCCAGGCAAGAACACTGGAGTGGGTTGCCATTTCCTTCTCCAGTGCATGAAAGTGAAAAGTGAAAGTGAAGTCGCTCAGTCATGTCCGACTCTGTGTGACCCCATGGACTGCAGCCCACCAGGCTCCTCCATCCATGGGATTTTCCAGGCAAGTGTACTGGAGTGGGGTGCTATTGTCTTCTCCATACTACACATGCTAGACATAAGTAAGTCCTTTGTCAGATATGTGATTTGTAAATATATTCTCCTCATCTGTAGCTTACCTTCCAATTTCTTAAGTCTCTTTCATACAGCAAACACTTTCAATTTAATAAAGTAGAATGTAGCGATTTTTTTTTCTTTCATGGATCATGCTTCTGCTGTCACTTCTAACAACAACTACCTTGGGACCACAACTCCTCTGCTCAGAGAGGAAGTTCTCCTCCCTCAGGGTTTCAGGTGCTTGAGCTGCCAGGAGACCACTTTCCTGTTCCTTGAACCTGAACTAGAGGGCTTCTCCAGGAACACTCCTGTCTGCAGGGATGCTCACTGCCAGGGTTCAAGTCCCAGGGTGGGGGATGGAGAGGAGGGGCCTCAGATGGGAAAAAGGTAAATTAGCTCCTGGTTCAGTGGTTTTTCGAATTCCAGTCTTTCCCCCTGCTCTGCCTGCTACAATTTTCTTTCGAGAATCCTTAAAAGAGCATTCTATTCTATCCAGTCCATTCAAGGGGACAGACAGGGTGGAGTGTTCTTTGCTCCTTCTTAGCCAGAGCTAGAATCACAAATGTTTTTTTGAATACCCAAGTTCTGACTTCTCTGGTAAATTCAACCTCACTGCATGAAACTCTTATTTTACATGCACACAGTCACACAAATAAAAATAAACATATATGTAGTAAGATTAAAATATCAAAAGGACATCAGGATTCTCTTCACCATATCACATGTAACTACCTCCAACTGAAAGAAGACAAAGAATCAAAGCAAGGATTAAACTCTACTCAGAATTTCTACAGTCTCAATAAACAGCAGATGGAGATGACAGAGAAATCAGTCTGCTTTTTATATAAAACTTAAATTTTTTTAAATCATAAAGTAATTCACACTCATTTTAAAGCTCCAGCAATACAGACATGAACACTTTAGCTGATATTCTGGACTCTTTCCCTCCCAATCTTGTATCAGTAGAGATACTATTATTAACAGTTTGGTATATATTTTTCCTATTTGTATATACTTTAATATATATGAACATCATAGAGCATACACAGGTTTTTATGATTTTCTTATATTTAACAAAACATCTTCAAACATGGGATTTGATTATATAATTATTCATCAACTTGCCTGTCTTACCTAACAATATATCATATACAGCCCTGGAGTCAGTAAACAATAGTTGAATCTTATTCCATTGTAAAGATCTAGCATAATTAGACATCAGACATGCAAGCTGACTTCAGCATTCACTCTCTAAACAACCCTATAATTAACATCGTATACATTCTCTAACACTGATTCACCAACACAGGACTGCTGGGTCAAAAAAATATATATGTATTTTAAACATAAACAGATACTGACCAATTATCTTCCCTAATTCACATTCCCAGCAGCAAGGATAAGTGTTCTTTTCCCCAAAAACCTCTCCATAACTGATTATTATCAATCTTTTTACAATCTTTCCAATCTGATGGCTAAAACTCATGGCATCTTGCTTTTTATTGTTTATTGTCTCATATTTTCTGTTTTGTGGGTTGCCTTTTCATAGTCTGTTTTTCTAGTGGATTATGTATCTTTTTTTGATTTATACATTAAGAAGATTAAGCCTTTCTTTATATACAGATTTTTCATCACAAATAAATGTTGTGTATTATATAGATTAAAAATGTATAACTTCTCATTATGCCTCAGGGCTTTAAGGACATCAGTTTCATTTTTCATGCAGAAAGTTGAGGAGGATTACACATTTCAATATAAAGAGCATTTATTTATTATGAAGTTTATTCAGCAATTAATTACTGTGTTTTTATGATGTGCAAAGCATTATGCTAGGAACACAAGACATCAGTGTGTATCCTTTAGGAGCTTAAGTCTAATGGGACAGCTAAGTCAGAAACAAAGAGATACTTCAAGTGATAACTGAAGCAGTATGTGATGGAACGGCAAAAATTGGTGACCAAGAGTAGACAACAGGAGGCACCTTGTGTTCATGTCGTTTTTGCCTAAATCCAAATCAGAGTAAAAGCTAAAGATGATTACATAAACTCAAAGCCTGGTTTCAAAGCCAACGGTCTCCAAAGTGAGGTAGGCGCACTCAAGGACAAGCACTCAGTAACCCATTCAGTAACAGAAGAAAATGTTTAAGCTGCTATTATAATAACTTCTGTATTTTTTAGAAAGGGGGGAGGGAAAGCCACAAAAGTTTACAAATTTGTTTCTTTAATCTTTATGAGTTTTTAGTCCTGGAAGACTCATGCGATATGTATATCAAGCAGGTCACTCCTCATGGTCTGTTTACAAGATAACTTGCTAAGTCATTTCAGTTGTGTCTGACCCTGTGTGACCCCACAGATGGCAGCCCACCAGGCTCCCCCATCACTGGGATTGTTCAGGCAAGAACACTGGAGTGGGTTGCCATTTCCTTCTCCAATGCATGAAAGTGAAAAGTGAAAGTGAAGTCGCTCAATCATGTCCGACTCCTAGCGACCCCATGGACTGGAGCCTATTAGGCGCCTCCGTCCATGGGATTTTTCAGGCAAGAGTACTGGAGTGGGGTGCCATTGTCTTTTCCCAAGGTAACTTGGGGGCAGCTTAAAAGTCTACACCCAGAGGGGTTACAATGGGACCTTCACCATATTCCAGTATTCATCAGGCTAAGTAATTCTCAAGGTATATTACCTAATTTAAACTACTAACTAATTTCAAAACTATTCTTCCCAAAATAAGCAACTGGCTTACACAGATTACTCCAAAGAAACGACGAACTGAAATAATAACAGTAGTATTGATACAAGTACAAGCAAACAAGAAAATGGCAGAGCTGACACTTGTCCTAACAGGTGCTCTTCACTGGCCATAAGAAGTGAAACAGAGACGGTCTAATCTGATCTAACAAAAGGCCAGCCTCCCCTCCAAAAAATTTTCAAATTATCATAAAGGCTGATCTGAAGCAGACTTATATTTAGTTATTTTTAATTCAAAACCTTACCATGAGTATATACTGAGCTATTCATTTATGAGTACAATTTAGAAACATACTGTCAAATCTGGTAATAACACGACAATATGGATTTGGAGACTAGCTCCTTCTCCCAGGCCCCAGGTACATCAAACAGAGGGAGCTGAACTTTTCATGTCCCAGCTGACCACATGCCTCAGGATCATCCCTGTTAACACGTAAGTTAACTGGTCAGGGGCCAACAAGGGACAGCAAACTACGGTCAGTAGCATCTGGATGATCTGGACTGTGCATCTGGAGGCCTGAGCTTCCAGCCAGCATGCAGTGCACATGCCTCTCGTTATTCCCTTAATCTCACAATACAGGTCATTTTACAACAATGAAAACTTTAATTCCTGCTTTTCACATTGTGGGGGGGTTTACTCTAGGGGTGCAAGCCCAAAACTGCTTTACTGACAGGACTGCATGATCAAAATAGCTTAGAGGACACAGCTGTAAGTTATGTTCTTTGCTCTAGATATCACTCCCTCTCAAAATTCTGCCATAAGAGCTACAGGTGAGAAAAGAAATGACCTGCTTTGGGGGGAGGTTAACTTCAGGGACAGTCACATAAAATGTTTACAGAAAACAACCATGGAGTCCCAACACAAAGGTTAAAGCAAAGTTTGTCACAATCCTACATCCTTCTTAGAAATTACTTGCTGGTTAGTTTACAAAATGTTTTTTTAAGTTTCCTCTAGTTGTTTCCTTTTTACCATGTTGAAAGGAAAAATCTTGAGAACAAGGTCCAAGTCTCAGACATCAGGTTGGCTGTATGATGGTAGCTAATCATCTACCTGATTTGGGGCTTCAGTTTCTACATTTGTAAAATGAAAGGAGGAGATCAATGCAGCTATAAAGTTACTTCCAAATCCATGCTTACAGTTCTAAGAAGAGCTGTTACTGCTGCTGCTAAGTCGCTTCAGTCGTGTCCGACTCTGTGCGACCCCATAGACGGAAGCTCACCAGGCTCCCCCGTCCCTGGGATTCTCCAGGCAAGAATACCGGAGTGGGTTGCCATCTCCTTCTCCAATGCATGAAAGTGAAAAGTGAAAGTGAAGTCACTCAGTCGTGTCCGACTCTTAGCGACCCCATGGACTGGAGCCTACCAGGATCCTCCGTCCATGGGATTTTCCAGGCAAAAGTACTGGGGTGGGGTGCCATTGTTCTAAGAAGAGCTGTTACAGTAGTTACTATTGACATGTGTACTGGTAACGGCATCACCGCATAAACAAACGCCCTTCGTGGCAGTGGAAGCTAACTGATAATATGGCTGCCTACAATATTAAGGTAACAGAATAGACTGAGCAATAGACACCAGCAAACTCATAAGAGTTTTCATTAATCATTCACTCAGGGAAATTTAAAGAACACCTACTATATACCAATCAGGGTATTAGGTACTTAGGGATAAAGGATGAATAAGACAAAATTCTTGCTACAATCCATTCATTCATTCACCAGGTGTTTCCTGAATGCCTATTCAATGTGTCAGTCACTGTTCGAGAAACATCTTGATATGGCCCTGAACACAACAGACACAGTCCAAAACAAAAAAAAGAAAAGGAGGGGCTTCTGCTACTGCTAAGTCGCTTCAGTCGTGTCTGACTCTGTGCAGCCCACCAGCTCCCCCGTCCCTGGGATTCTCCAGGCAAGAACACTGGAGTGGGCTGCCATTTCCTTCTCCAATGCATGAAAGTGAAAAGTGAAAGTGAAGTGGCTCAGTCGTGTCCGACTCTTCACGACTCCATGGACTGCAGCCTACCAGGTGCCTCTGTCCATGAGATTTTCCAGGCAAGAGTACTGGAGTGGGTTGCCATTGCCTTCTCTGAAAGGAGGGGCAGGGATACCAAAAAAAAAAAAGACTTGTAGCTAGCTGAATACTCCCCTCCACAAGGAGCAGAAAAAGCAGAACAAGATATTATAAAATTCTATAAGACAGCTATGAACACATCTGTGGTGATTATTATAACAAAGTCCCCAAGTTCTTTGATACTTCTCCATCAAGAGGAAAGAATCTATGTCCCTCCCTCTCAAATTTGAGCTCTCTGACTACTTCAATAATAAAATACTACAGAAGTGGCACTCGGTCAGTGATACTCGGCCAGCTCAGGCCTCAGAAACCGGCAGCTTCCTCTTTCTGTCTCTTGAAATGTTCACTCTTGGAGCCCAGCTGCCATGCTGTCCAGAGGACCAGGGCATGGACAGGTGTCCTTGCTCAAAATCATCATGACATGTGACTGAGGGTACTACCAAATGATACCAGCCTGAGTCATCCCAGGGGACAAGTCTTTCCAGCAGAGGCTCCGGACATGATGGAACAAACCATCCCTGCTTTGCCCTGGCCAAAATCCTGACTGCTATGATTTGGGATGATTTGTTACACAGAAGTAGATGATTCGGAGAAGGCACTGGCGACCCACTCCAGTACTCTTGCCTGGAAACTCCCATGGACGGAGGAGCCTGATAGGCTGTAGTCCATGGGATCACTAAGAGTCGGACATGACTGAGCGACTTCACTTTCATGCATTGGAGAAGGAAATGGCAACCCACTCCGGTGTTTTTGCCTGGAGAATCCCAGGGACGGGGGAGCCTGGTGGGCTGCCGTTTATGGGGTCACACAGAGTCGGACATGACTGATGTGACTTAGCAGCAGCAGTAGATGATTGGAACACAGTTAAAATATAAGAGGTATTTCTCACACAGAGATATCTTGAATCCAATTACTTTTTCTAAATAGTATATAAGTACCATTAAAGTTAATTAACTAAAGAGAAAACCAAGATCTAGAAAACTGTATTTAAACTCTCATGAGGCTCAAAATCCTGACGATTATCAAATAAAACAAAGACAGAAAGAGAGATTCGACAGATAACCATTAAAATTTCTCATGGCATTAACAAGTACTCTGTATTAACAGAGTTAAGTATCCAAGTTTATTCACTGGGCAATTATTTACAGAGTATGTTAATGACATTAAATACCAAGAAGAAACATAAAGGAAGGAAGGGGGTTAGGGAATGTTGCAGATAGTGGTTATGATGGGGAGGGCCTGCCAACATTGCCATGACATTTGTGTCCAGACCTTACAAAAGTGGAGGGAGTAAGCCATGTGAACACATGAGAAAGGAGTTTTCCAGATAGAGCAAATAGCAAGTACAAAGGCCTTGGGGCCAGTGTGGCTTTGGTTGATTGAGCAAGAAAGCAGTATTAATAAAAAATGAGGTCAGAAAGGAAACTGGGGGCCAGAGAGTAAAGGCAAATTCTAATTAAAAAACCTTTCAGCTGGAATCAGGGAACCAAATTCAACCAGAGCAGGAATGTTCTTGTCTGTTTTGTTCACCAATTGATCTCCAGCACCTGTAACAATGCTTAACCCCCAGTAGAACGAATGAGGTCTTGGCTCTGTCACTTAACAGCTATTTGACTTTTAACAAATGACTCCTCTTTTTTTTTGGCCTCACCACAAAGCTTGCAGGATCCTCAGTTTCCCAATCAGGGAATGAACCTGAGCCACGGCAGTGAAAGCACTGAGTCCTAACCACAGGACCTCCAGGGAAATTCCATGACTCCCAACTTTTTGAGCCTCAATTCTAATCTTCAAAACTGTAGCAACAATCCCTCCCCACTTCAGAGAGTCACAGTGAGGGTTAAGAATACAGAAGTATTTTGAAAGCTGCAGAGCATCGTATATAGGTAAGATCTTTACGTTATTATTGAAAGAGTTAATAGCAATTATTATTAACAACAACAATGATTTCTACCTTGTCCCATTTAATCCCAACCTCTGAATCATGCTCTCTCTCCATGTGGCAGGGAATTCAAGCAGGGCAATCTTTCCTGAAGCACCAAGTAATGAAGTTTAAGCACTTAAAGGCTTCTGTAAATGAGTGGTAGTAATTAAGATATGATAATTATTCCTACTAACTTTTCCTTGAAACTCTAAGGGGGAAGAAAACAAAGGAGACAGTTTCCATGTGAAGGTTCTACACTCTTTTGTAATATCTGGTCTGCTTGCAAACCTTTTTCATTCTATCAAAATGCAAGAACATTTGACAACTTCCCTCCTGTTTTGTTCCTCACTCAATCTTACATCAGCTTGCTGAAAGAATGGAGGGAAAAGGGGGAAATGAGGAACATTCTCAAGATGGCAAAGACATTTCTTAGAGAGGCCAGCTAAACCAATCAATCTCAAACTGCTTGAATTCCACTTAGGGACAGAAAAAATCTACTACCCAACTCACTCCAGTGGAGACAGCTTCAGTTTTCTTATTTGTAAATGGGGATTCTATTACCTTCTTAAGGATGCTTCAATTCTGTAACTAAATAATGCACACAAAAGCATTTGGCATATATATGCTAAGAACTCACTAGACCCTAGCTGAACCTGAGTATTTTTCATACATTCAACAAATACTAAGTCAACTGCTATAATATGCCAGTCAGGACCATAAACAAAAAGGACAAAAATCTAGTTCTCCTGGAGCTAACATGTACGTCCTGTCACTCGCCATTAGCCCCTTCTGTTTTCTGAAACTACATCTGGCTTCCAGCACAACCTCCGCCACACACAGAGTCCTTCGGGATTTTGCAGATAGCCATCATGCACCTCCCTCTCCACCCCGCTTTCTCTGGCCTAAACAAACACCCTCAGATCTTTCAAGGAGTAAGCAAGGATATGGCAACAGGGAGCTAGAACAGGGCTGGGTGGGGCGAAGGCAGGTTCCCAGGCGCCTCGGCCGAAAAAGAAATGAATAGAACCTCACAGGCTTCAGGCCAAGGTCACGAAGGGCTGGTCCAACTCAGGTGTGTCAGCTGACACCTCTCCCAGGAACGGCTTCCCTCCCCTCCCAGGCCCACAGCGGTCCCGGCCCTAAGGTGGATGCGGGAGAACCGGTATGGCACTCACCCTATGTCTTCGCCTTTTCTTCCCGGTCGCCTCGGAGAGAATTCCCTGCATCATTCTCGGCGTTTCCAGGTTTCCCCCTCCCTGGACCCTGCCCCTCCGCTCCCTGAAGCCCCTCTGGGAGCTACCTCACACCCAAGCTCTCCGTCTCTTCACCGCCTCGGCCACCCGCCGGGCCTCTGAGACGCTTGCGCCCATCCGCACTCACCTGCGAGCCCAGTCCTGGCCCCTCCATCTCCCCAGTGGCGGCGGCGACTCGACAAAGTGGCGGCGACGGCCCGCTGGCCAGCCCGCCTAGAGCCGTCTCTACTCCCACTTCCTCCTCTGACTCCGCCTCCACCGCGTCCCTGGCTCGAGCTCTGCGCCGTCAATCGGCCTCGACAGAGCCAATCCATGCCCTCCTCTCGGCTGGGGGCGGGACTCTCGCGCCCCCGGGGAGGCTAGTGGAGAACTGCGACTCGGAGGCCCCGCCTACGCCCCGCCCACGCCGGGTGCTAAGAGCCGCTGGCCAAGGCTACGCGCTGCTTGCCTAGGTAGGTGTTCACCTGTCCCCATGCCTCATCCTGCCGCTAGTACAAGTCCAGGATCTGGCGGTTATTCCAACGTCAGCCACCATCTGCCAAGTGCAAATCGGGACTTGGCTGTTTAATAGCTAGATGGCCTTGTGAAACCGTCTCTTAACTTTACCTCAATTTGCACATCTGTGAAATGGAGAAAACGAGGGTACTTATTTCACAGAACTGTCAGAAGGATTAAACGAGATAAAGCATGTAAAGCCCCTTAGCCTATGTTTGACATAAGAAGGAACCAATAAATAAATAGCTGTGAAAAGAAGAGAAGCGAAACGCAAAGGAGAAAAGGAAAGATATAAACATCTGAATGCAGAGTTCCAAAGAATAGCAAGAAGAGATAAGAAGGCCTTCTTCAGCGATCAATGCAAAGAAATAGAGGAAAACGACAGAATGGGAAAGACTAGGGATCTCTTCAAGAAAATCAGAGATACCAAAGGAATATTTCATGCAAAGATGGACTCGATAAAGGACAGAAATGGTATGGACCTAAGAGAAGCAGAAGATATTAAGAAGAGGTGGCAAGAATACACAGAAGAACTGTACAAAAAAGAGCTTCACGACCCAGATAATCACGATGGTGTGATCACTGACCTAGAGCCAGACATCCTGGAATGTGAAGTCAAGTGGGCCTTAGAAAGCATCACTACGAACAAAGCTAGTGGAGGTGATGGAATTCCAGTGGAGCTATTCCAAGTCCTGAAAGATGATGCTGTGAAAGTGCTGCACTCAATATGCCAGCAAACTTGAAAACTCAGCAGTGGCCACAGGATTGAAAAAGGTCAGTTTTCATTCCAATCCCAAAGAAAGGCAATGCCAAAGAATGCTCAAACTACCACACAATTGGATTCATCTCACATGCTAGTAAAGTAATGCTCAAAATTCTCCAAGCCAGACTTCAGCAATATGTGAACCGTGAACTTCCTGATGTTCAAGCTGGTTTTAGAAAAGGCAGAGGAACCAGAGATCAAATGGCCAACATCCACTGCATCATGGAAAAAGCAAGAGAGTTCCAGAAAAACATCTATTTCTGCTTTCTTGACTATGCCAAAACCTTTGACTATGTGGATCACAATAAACTGTGGAAAATTCTGAAAGAGATGGGAATGCCAGACCACCTGATCTGCTTCTTGAGAAATTTGTATGCAGGTCAGGAAGCAACAGTTAGAACTGAACATGGAACAACAGACTGGTTCCAAATAGGAAAGGAAGTACGTCAAGGCTGTATATTGTCACTCTGTTTATTTAACTTATATGCAGAGTACATCATGAGAAATGATGGACTAGAAGAAGCACAAGCTGGAATCAAGATTGCCGGGAGAAATATCAATAACCTCAGATATGCAGATTATACCACCCTTATGGCAGAAAGTGAAGAGGAACTCAAAAGCCTCTTGATGAAAGTGAAAGTGGAGAGTGAAAAGCTTGGCTTAAAGCTCAACATTCTAAAAATGAAGATCATGGCATCTGGTCCCATCACTTCATGGGAAATAGATGGGGAAACAGTGGAAACAGTGTCAGACTTTCTTTTTCTGGGCTCCAAAATCACTGCAGATGGTGACTGCAGCCATGAAATTAAAAGACGCTTACTCCTTGGAAGGAAAGTTATGACCAACCTAGATAGCATATTCAGAAGCAGAGACATTACTTTGCCAACAAAGGTTCGTCTAGTCAAGGCTATGGTTTTTCCTGTGGTCATGTATGGATGTGAGAGTTGGACTGTGAAGAAGGCTGAGCGCCGAAGAATTGATGCTTTTGAACTATGGTGTTGGAGAAGACTCTTGAGAGTCCCTTGGACTGCAAGGAGATCCAACCAGTCCATTCTGAAGGAGATCAGCCCTGGGATTTCTTTGGAAGGAATGATGCTGAAGCTGAAACTCCAGTACTTTGGCCACCTCATGCGAAGAGTTGACTCATTGGAGAAGACTCTGATGCTGGGAGGGATTAGGGGCAGGAGGAGAAGGGGACGACAGAGGATGAGATGGCTGGATGGCATCACTGACTCGATGGATGTGAGTCTGAGTGACCTCCGGGAGTTGGTGATGGACAGGGAGGCCTGGCGTGCTGTGATTCATGGGGTCGCAAAGAGTCGGACATGACTGAGCGACTGATCTGATCTGATCTGACCTGATTAAAACATTTGCCACTCTGTTCCTGTGATCTTGGGCAAGTCTCTTTCACCTCTGGAACTCTGTTTCCTCAGCAGAAGAAAAAAAAATATATGAGTTCCACCGCTCAGGTGGATTGAGAAGAGCCGCCATCTGCATTCCCCACGCCCTTTTGTGAACTGCACTGAAGGAGCTGAAACCTAACCTCTATCCCAGAGAAGGCAATGGCACCCCACTCCAGTACTTTTGCCTAGAAAATCCCATGGATGGAGGAGCCTGGTAGGCTGCAGTCCCTGGGGTCGCTAGAGTCGCACACCACTGAGCGACTTCACTTTTACTTTTCACTTTCATGCATTGGAGAAGGAAATGGCAACCCACTCCCGTGTTCTTGCCTGGAGAATCCCAGGGACGGGGAAGCCTGGTGGGCTGCCGTCTATGGGGTCGCACAGAGTCGGACACGACTGAAGCGACTTAGCAGCAGCAGCAACCTCTATCCAGCCTGAAGGACAGATATGAAGCTAGGTGAAGACTTAGCTTCTGCCCTTGGGAGTCCACTGGGGAAATGGGGCTCTCCTGCCTCAGCCTCCAGAAAACACTAGGGCTTCCTCTAGCTCAGCACTTAATACAGTCTTTGCAATTATTCCTTAATGTATTTATTGCCAAACCAAACCTTTGGAAGTTAAATTGGAAAAGGATTGAAAGAATTATGTCTCCTCTATTCTACTAAAATAGTTCTAAACCATAAAATAAATATCTAGAAAGTAAACAAAGTGCTGGTTTTTCCTGTGATATTGCAATACGGTATAATTGTAAGCTTATTTTATTATTATTATTATTAGAGTGCCACTACCTATTGGGAACATCCAGTCCTGAGTTGCGCCAAAAGCCCAAGGTCTTCGAGCCTGGGGCCTTGTTGTATCCACCTGTGAATTCCTGGTGCCTGGCACAGCACTGTGATATGGAAAATGCTTGGTACAAGTTTACTGAGTGGATAGGTGGATGGATAGGTGTGTCATCAACTTCTATGATACAAGGAAGGACAAATTAAGTGGCAAATAGAGGTGCAAGCCACTTCCCTTGAGAGCCAGTAGAGTAAACAGTCAATTTGAACACCCTAGGATTAGACATCAGAGAAAGCAATGGCACCCCTCTCCAGTACTTTTGCCTAGAAAATCCCATGGACGGAGGAGCCCTGTAGGCTGCAGTCCATGGGGTCGTGAAGAGTTGGACACGACTGAGTGACTTCACTTTCACCTTTCACTTTCATGCATTGGAGAAGGAAATGGCAACCCACTCCAGTGTTCTTGCCTGGAGAATCCCAGGGATGGGGAAGCCTGGTGGCTGCCATCTATGGGGTCGCACAGAGTCGGACACGACTGAAGTGACTTAGCAGCAGCAGCAGCAGCAGCAGCAGCAGGATTAGACATTGGGCAAGCTTTCACAGAGGAGAGAGCCTTTGGGCATGGTCATTTCGCTTAACAAGAGCTCTGTTTATTGATCACTTACTCTGTTTGCAGAAGGAGAAACTATGTTTCAGATTGATTCCATAAACCCCAAATCACTCAGCTGGTAAGTGGTGGAGAAAGGATTCTAACCCATGTCTCTTACAGCAAAGTGCTTCAGCAGAAGTGGATTGGTTGTTTCCCTTTCAAGTCCACCTCCCCCCCCTTTTTTTTAAAATGCCTGTATTGAGCTACTTTAGATTGGGATGGGTATATCCGTAGTTGGTGGCTGAAGGAAAGCAAACCCAGTGAGGCCTTGAAATGCCATCCTTACCTCTCATCTTTGAAAATGCCTCTGGCTTAGCGTGTTGACAGAGCACTGGAGAATAGCCCAAGGGTAGGGGGCATGTTCCTGGAGTAGACCATCTGGGCCTGAATCCCAGTGCCAGCACTGCGTTGTCATATGATCTTGGGCAAGTTGCTCAATCTCTCTGTGTTTCAGTTTCCTAATCTGTAAAATATAAAAATGGGGAAATGATAGTACTTACTTCACAGGGCTGTTGGGAGAATTACATGAGCCATTGTACGTACAGTGCTTAGAGGAGTGCACGGAACCTAATAGGCACTGGATATGGGTTAGCTGCTATTGTCATTGTCATCGTCCTCCTCAGCCGTGCGTGGTGGAGAGAGTACCAAATGGACCAGCTGGAGGTGGCCGTGTAAAGGGCTGAAGACATAAATGCAGCAGACCTGGCTTCTGGTCCAAACTTTGCCATTATATACCATGTATATTAGTTGGCTTAGAACTGCCATAACAAAGTACCATAGGCTGGCTGGTTTAAACAGCAGAAATTTATTTTTCTCAAAATTCTAGAGGCCAGAATCCAAGATTATGGTGTCAGTAGGGTTGTTTCTTCTAAGGTCTCTCTCCTTGGATTCAGATGGCTATCTTCTTCCTGTGTCTTCACATTCCCTCTATCTTCACATTCCCTCTGTGTGTGTTATCTGCACCCTATCTCCTCTTCTTATAAGGACACTAGTCATAATGGATTAGGGCCCTAAAATGACCTCATTTGAACTTCTCTCTTTCAAGACCCTACTTCCAAATTCAGTCACATTCTAAGGTACTAGGAGTTAAGACTCCAATATATGAATTGGGGAGAGGGGCAAAATGCAGCCCATAACACTGTGTTTAGTTCAGTTCAGATCCTTTCAGTTCAGTTCCTCAGTCATGTCCGACTCTTTGTGACTCCTTGGACTGCAGCACGCCAGGCCTCCCTGTCCATCACCAACTCCCAGAGCTTGCTCCAACTCACGTCCATTGAGTCGGTGATGCCATCCAACCATCTCGTCCTCTGTTGTCCCCTTCTCTTTCTGTCTTCAGTCTTTCCCAGCATCAGGATCTTTTCCAATGAGTCAGTTCTTTGCATCAGATGGCCAAAGTATTGGAGTTTCAGCTTCAGCATCAGTCCTTCCAGTGAATACTCAGGACTGATCTCCTTTATGATGGACTGGTTTGATCTCCTTGCAGTCCAAGGAACTCTCAAGAGTTTTCTCCAACACCACAGTTCAAAAGCATCAATTCTTCAGTGCTCAGCTTTCTTTATAGTCCAACTATCACATCCATACATGACTACTAGAAAAACCATAGCTTTGACTAGATGGACCTTTGTTGGCAAAGTAATGTCTCTGATTTTTTACTATGCTGTCTAGGTTGGTCATAGCTTTTCTTCCAAGGAACAAGCGTCTTTTAATTTCATGGCTGCAGTCACCATCTGCAGTGATTTTAGAGCCCCCCAAAAATAAAGTCTGTCACTGTTTCTATTGCTTCCCCATTGATTTGCCATGACTGATGGGACCGGATGATGCTGAGTTTTCCAAATTTGCTGGCATATTGAATGCAGCACTTTCACAGCATCATCTTTTAGGATTTGAAATAGCTCAACTGGAATTCCATCACCTCTACTAGCTTTGTTCGTAGTGATGCTTCCTAAGGCCCACTTGACTTCGCATGCCAGGATGCCTGGCTTTAGGTGAGTGATCACACCATCCTGGTTATCTGGGTCCTGAAGATCTTTTTTGTATTGTTCTTCTGTGTATTCTTGCCACCTCTTCTTAATATCTTCTGCTTCTGTTAGGTCCACACCATTTCTGTCCTTTATTGTGCCCATCCTTGCATGAAATATTCCCTTGATATCACTAATTTTCTTGAAGAGATCTCTAGTCTTTCCCATTCTATTATTTTCCTCTATTTCTTTGCATTGATCCCCAGGGAAGGCTTTCTTATCTCTCCTTGCTATTCTTTGGAACTCTGCATTCAAATGGATATATCTTTTCTTTTCTCCTTTGCCTTTAACTTCTCTTCTTTTCTCAGCTATTTGTAAGGCCTTATCAGACAACCATTTTGCCTTTTTGTATTTCTTTTTCTTTGGGATGGTCTTGATCACTGCCTCCTGTACAATGTCAGAACCTCTGCCCATAGTTCTTCAGGCACTCTATCAGATCTAATCCTTTGAATTTATTTGTCACTTCCACTGTATAATTATAAGGTATTTGATTTAGGTCATACCTGAATCGTCTAGTGGTTTTCCCTACTTTCTTCAATTTAAGTCTGATTTTGGCAATAAGGAGTTCATGATCTGAGCCACAGTCAGCTCCTGGTATTGTTTTTGCTGACTGTATAGACCTCCATCTTTGGCTGCAAAGAATATGTTGTGAAATTAACTCAGTTGTGTCCATCTCTTTGTGACCACATGGACTCTACAGTCCATGGAATTCTCCAAGCCACAATAATGGAGTGGGTAATCCTTTCTCATCTCCAGGGGATCTAATCAAAGAATATAATCAATCTGATTTCAGTATTGACCATCTGGTGATGCCCATGTGTAGAGTTGTCTCGTGTTGTTGGAAGAGGGTGTTTACTATGACCAGTGCATTCTCTTGGCAAAACTCTGTTAGCCTTTACCCTGCTTCATTTTGTACTCCAAGGCCAAATTTGCCTGTTACTCCAGGTATCTTTTGACTTCCTACTTTTACATTCCAGTCCCCTATGATGAAAAGGACATCTTTTTGAGGCATTAGTTCTACAAAGTCTTGTAGGTCTTCAGAGAACCATTCAACCTCAGCTTCTTCAGCATTACTGGTTGGGGCATAGACTTGGATTACTGTGATAGTGAATGGTTTGCCTTGGAAATGAACAGAGATCATTCTGTCGTTTTTGAGATTGCATGCAAGTACTGCATTTTGGACTCTTTTGTTGACTATGATGGCTATTCCATTTCTTCTAAAGGATACTTACCCTCAGTAGTAGATATAATGGTCATCTGAGTTAAATTCACCCATTCCAGCCCATTTTAGTTCTATGATTCCTAAAACGTTGATGTTCACCCTTCCCATCTCCTGTATGACCACTTCCAATTTACCTTGATTCATGGATCTAACATTCCAGGTTCCTATGCAATATTGTTCTTTATAGCAATGGACTTTACTTCCATCACCAGTCACATCCACAGCTGGGCATTGTTTTCACTTTGGTCCATCTCTTCATTCTTTCTGGTGTTATTTCTCCAGTCTTCTCCAGTAGCATATTGGGCACCCACTGATCTGTGGAGTTCAGCTTTCAGTGTCATATCTTTTTAATTTTTCATACTGTTCATGGGGTTCTCAAGGCAAGAATACTGAAGTGGTTTTCCAGTGCCTTCTCCAGTGGACCACATTTTGTCAGAACTCTCCACCATGACCTGTCCATCTTGGGTGACCCTATACAACATGGCTCATAGTTTTGTTGAATTAGACAAGGCAAGTTCTCCTGCAAGAACTCCAAAATTACAACTCGCTGCTAAACAACCATCGACAGGAGAATGTTGGATCACACCAAAAAGATACCCCACATCCAAGGACAAAGGAGAAGCCCCAGCAAGATGGTAGGAGGGGCAAAATTGCATTTAGAATCAAATCCCGTACCCACCAGAGATGCTCAGAGGACTCAAACAAAATCTTGTGTGCACCAGGAGACTCCACAGAGACTGAACCAGACCTGCCTTTGAGGGTTTGAGTGTCTCCTGTGGAGGTACAGCTCGGCAGTTGCCTGCTGCAGGGGCAGGGGCTCTGGGTGCAGCAGTCCTGGGTGTGGCATAAACCCTCTTGAAGGAGGTCACCGTTAACACCACCATAGAGCCGCGGAGCAGACGACACACAAACTGTAGAACAATTATACCAAACAAACTCTTGCACTGTTAAGAAAGTTCTGGGACCTAAAACAGATTTCCCAACCTGGGGATCTGGCAAAGGGATGGAGAACCCCCAGGGAATTTGACTTTGGAGGCCAGTGGGATTTGATTACAGAGCTTGCACAGGACTGGGGAAACAGACTTTTGGAGGGCACAAACAAAACCTTGTGCACACCAGGACCCAGGAGAAAGGTTCAGTGACCCCACAGAGACTGACCCAGGCTTGCCTGTGAGTGTCCAGGAGTCTCTGGCAGAGGCGTGGGTCAGTGGTGGCCTGCTTCAGGCTCGGGAGGACTGAGTGCAGCAATGCATGCATGGGACCTTTAGAAGGAGGTCACCATTACCTTCATTACCTCCACCATAGTTTGGTCTCCAGTCAAACAACAGGAAAAGAACACAGCCCTGCCCATCAACAGAAAATTGGATTAAAGATTTACTGAGCATGGCGCCACCCATCAGAACAAGACCCAGTTTCCCCCACAGTCAGTCTCTCCCATCAGGAAGCTTCCATAAGCCTCTTATCCTTAACAGTCAGAGGGCAGAGAGAATAACACTGTGTGACCCTGGGCAAATCCCTCTCCCTCTCTGTGACAGTTTCCTCATCTGTAAAATGGGTCTGAGAACAACAGTGGGAACACTAACCCTAATTTTGACAGTCCCCCCGCCAGTTTTGGTCAGGTGATGTCTCTAGCTGAGACTAAGCTCTACCTCTCCAACCCCCATAACATGTTTTCAAAATCTCTTTCATTTTTAAAATATACTCCTTTAAGTATATGGTAGAACTTCCTTATGGGACCTTCTGGGCCAGATACTTTCTCTCTTTTTTATTTGGCTGTGTTGGTTTTTTGTTGAAGCATACCAGATCTTCATTGAGGAAGGCAACGGCTTCTCTCTAGTTGCAGCCTGTGGGTTTAGTTGCCCCAGAGCATGTGGAATTTTAGTTCCCTGACCAGGGATTGAACCAATGTCCCCTGCATTGGAAGGTGGATTCTTAACCACTGGACCACCAGGGAGGGCCCTTTAATCTCTTTTAGATGACACTCCTTCTCTCATTCTGCAAATATATATTGGCTGCCTACTGCTGCTGCTGCTGCTAAGTCGCTTCAGTCGTGTCCGACTCTCTGTGACCCCATAGACGGCAGCCCGCCAGGCTTCACCATCCCTGAGATTCTCCAGGCAAGAACACTGGAGTGGATTGCCATTTCCTTCTCCAATGCATAAAAGTGAAAAGTGAAAGTGAAGTCACTCAGTCGTGTCTGACTCTAGCAACCCCATGGACTGCAGCCCACCAGGCTCCTCCATCCATGGGATTTTCCAGGCAAGAGTACTGGAGTGGTGTGCCCAGACCAGCAAATTTGGAAAACTCAGCAGTGGCCACAGGACTGGAAAAGGTCAGTTTTCATTCCAATTCCAAAGAAGGGCAATGCTAAAGAATGTTCAAACTACCGTACAATTGCACTCATTTCACATGCTAGCAAGGTAATGCTCAAAATCCTTCAAGCTAGGCTTTAATAGTACATGAACTGAAAACTTCTAGATGTATAAGCTAGATTTAGAAAAGGCAGAGGAACCAGAGATCAAATTGCCACCATTCGTTGGATCATAGAAAAAGCAAGGGAATCCCAGAAAAACATCTACTTCTGCGTTATTGACTACACTAAACCCTCTGACCCTGTGGATGACAACAAACTGTGGAAAATTCATAAAGAAATGGAAATACCAGACCACTTTACTTACCTCCTGAGAAACCTGTTGCAGGTCAAGGAGCAACAGTTAGAACCAGACATGCAACAACAAACTGGTTCAAAATTGGAAAAGGAGTATGTCAAGGCTGTATATTGTCACCCTTCTTATTTAACTTATATGTAGAGTGCCTAATGGGAAATGCCAGGGCTGGATGAAGCACGAGCAGGAATCAAGATTGACAGGAGAATTAACAACCTCAGATATGCAGATGACACTACCCTTATGGCAGAAAGTGAAGAAGAACTAAAAAGCCTCCTGATGAAAGTGAAAGAAGAGAGTGAAAAGGCTGACTTAAGACGCAACATTAAAAAACTAAGATCAGACTTCCGGTTAAGATGGCGAAGGATTAGGACGGGGAATACGCTTTCTCCTCCACATTCATCATGGGACATCGGCGCCGGTCCACAACAGCTTGGGTGCTGGCGGAGGACGTCGACACCAGAAACAACTCCTCCTTCTGGGTAGGAAAGAATAGGCAGAGGGGACAAAGAGGGAGGGGCGGACCTCTGTCCGGGAAGGAGTCTAGGAGTTTCAAACACAAAACACTCTCCCTGCGGAATCTGCGCTGAACCTGGGAAACACGGAGACTATCAAACAGGGAGGGAACAGTTGGCAATTAGACTACAGACTGCGGGCCCTGCGTAACTCCGCAGCGGAAAGCACCGCTGCAAACGCCCGCATCTCCTGGGGAGCCGGGGCTGGGCAGGGAGACGCCTTGGCCGTTCCCACGCGGACGCTCCGCCCGCGCTCCCCAGAGGGACGCTCCCCCGGACTCTCCCCCACTGGACGCTCCCCCGCCGGCCACTCCCCGCAGCGTGCCCCCGCCCGCTGTGCCGGCGGCTCCCACGGGGCCCCCCATCCCCTCCCCCACCCGCCCCCCCCATTCCCGTCGCCACCCCTCCCCCTCTGCGGGCCTCAGCGCAGACTTCTTCCCTGTTGTCTGGTGCTGCCTACTGAGTAGTTTGGGCCGGCATCCAGATTGTCCGCCGCCACACGTGCGGGCCTTGGCCCAGCACCCCCTCACAAACAAAAACTATACAGAACAACCACAGAGAAAGGGGCCTATAGATCTTGAATTTGCCGAACAAGAACTAGCTGAAAATGAACTGACCACAACAATATAAGAAACTCTTATATTTTTTATATTTTTCCCATCATTATTTCCTTTTTTTTTTTTTCTTTTTTTTATTTTTTTTTTATTTTTTTATTTTTTATTAGGAAATTTTTTTTTCCTTTTTTTTTTTTTGTTGTTTTTTTGTTCTTTTTTTTTTTTTTTTTTTTTTTTTCTCTTCTTCTTTTTCTCGCCTTTTTTTTTTTCCTTTTTCTTTACTGATTCTTCTTCTTCACTCCCTCCTTTTTCCTCCTACCACCTCTCTCTCCTCCCTTTTTCCTTCTATTCTTCTGGTCATGTGCATTTAGGAAAAGTTTGAGACCTAAAATAGAACGGGGCTCCACCCTGATCCCAAAAACTATTACGACTATACCTCATACTACTCTGCAACTCAACCGCAGTTCAAAAAAAACCAGCAAATTCTCCAAAAAAAACAAGCCTGGCTCACAGGCTACAACACCCCAAACATAGACATCTATAACTCACTACTAGACACTCACTCACCCCAGAAAAGAATCACTCCACCCACAAACACGATACAAGCTTCATAAACAAGAAACCCGACACACGGTACACCAATATATGCAGAAACGCCAAATAAAAGAACTCACAGACTACAGAATACAGTAAAGACGCCCCAAACTTAGCAATTTAAAAAGATGAAAAGAAGAAGAATTCCCAGCAGGTAAAGGAACAGGATAAAAAACTAAGATCATGGCATCTGGTCCCATCACTTTATGGCAAATAGGGAAACAATGGAAACAGTGACAGACTTTATTTTCTCGGGCTCCAAAATCACTACAGACAGTAATTACAGTCATGAAATTAAAAGACACTTGCTCCTTGGAAGAAAATATATGACAAACTTAGTATATTAAAAACAGAGACATCACTTTGATGACAAAGGTCTGTCTAGTCAAAGCTATGATCTTTCCAGTAGTATTGTATGGATATGAGAGTTGGACTATAAGGAAAGAGCGCTGAAGAATTGATGCTTTTGAACTGTGGTGTTGGAGAAGACTCTTGAGAGTCCCTTGGACTGCAAGGAGATCCAACCAGTCCATCCTAAGGGAAATCAGTCCTGAATATTCATTGGAAGGACTGACTCTGAAGCTGAAACTCCAATACTTTGGCCATCTGATGCAAAGAACTGACTCAGTGGAAAAGACCCTGATGCTGGGAAAGATTGAAGGAAGGAGGAGAAGGAGCGACAGAGGATGAGATGGTTGAATGGCATCAGTGGCCATGAGTTTGAGCAAACTCAGGGAGATAGTGAAGGACAGGGAAGCCTGGCCTGCAGCAGTCCATGGGATTGCAGAGTCGGACACAACAAAGTGACTGAACAACAACAACTACAAACTAGGTACCATTTAGCACCGGGGATTCAGTATGGAGCAAGACCAAAATGCTATCCCCTGGCTTCCTGGGGATTTACTGTCTAGCAGCAAGAGACAAACTTTAATCAAATGGATTCACAAACACTGCCCTCTTAGAGTCAGCCTTGAAGTCCTTGGGTAGACTCTTTTCTTGGCCATGGGCTTCTGGCACACATCGTCTTTACGTCCCTTACCATGCTTTGCACCAGGTCTGGCACATGCTAAAGCCCAAAAAAGAAGTGCTGTCCAAACAAACGAACTGATGAATGAATACAGCTCAAGTGATGGTTTTCAAAAGGAAATTAAAAGTTGTTCAACTTCATAAATCACTCTACGAAGTGCTGATTGCACAATGCTTAACAATTCTTGGCTTTGAAAAAAATTTCCATATTATGTTTGCTAATCGTCACTGTTACACTATGGGCAGCAACTGACTTCGTTCTGACTCAAGTTTTGAATCTGGCCTCCTCGTTTCTTCCATAGCCCTGTGAAGGACAGGGGCAATTTTTTTGAAATAGGGGCTCATTGTAGTCATTTCAGTGTTGGCACCAAAGTTACCCTTTGCAATGTCAATAACAACAGAAAAAAAAAAAAAAAAAATAGAAAAACCCACACGTTTGTTAGCACAGAGATTCCCACAGACACCAGTTAGAATCCCCAGTGCTCTCTGGTACCAGGCCAGCAGGGCTGGGGTGAGGAGGAGTATTTGCTAGGAACATTTCAGGCAACAAGTGTTTATTGAGTTCCTAATATGTGCCAGACACAGGCTAAATACATGAGTATGCTGCTGCTGCTGCTAAGTCGCTTCAGTCGTGTCTGACTCTGTGCGACCCCATAGACGGCAGCCCACTAGGCTCCCCATCCCTGGGATTCTCCAGGCAAGAACACTGGAGTGGGTTGCCATTTCCTTCTCCAATGCATGAAAGTGAAAAGTGAAAGTGAAGTCGCTCAGTCATATCCGACTCTTCACGATCCTATGGACTACAGCCTACCAGGCTCCTCCATCCATAGGATTTTACAGGCAAGAGTACTGGAGTGGGGTGCCATTGCCTTCTTCGATACATGAGTATCAGTTCAGTTCAGTCGTTCTGTCATGTCCGACTCTTTGCGACCCCATGAATCGCAGCACGCCACGCCTCCCTGTCCATCACCATCTCCCGGAGTTCACTCAGACTCATGTCCATCAAGTCAGTGATGCCATCCAGCCATCTCATCCTCTGTCGTCCCCTTCTCCTCCTGCCCCCAATCCCTCCCAGAATCAGAGTCTTCTCCAATGAGTCAACTCTTCACATGAGGTGGCCAAAATACTGGAGTTTCAGCTTTAGCATCATTCCTTCCAAAGAAATCCCAGGGCTGATCTCCTTCAGAATGGACTGGTTGGATCTCTTTGCAGTCCAAGGGACTCTCAAGAGTCTTCTCCAACACCACAGTTCAAAAGCATCAATTCTTCAGTGCTCAGCTTTCTTCACAGTCCAACTCTCACATTCATACATGATCACAGGAAAAACCATAGCCTTGACTAGACGGACCTTTGTTGGCAAAGTAATGTCTCTGCTTCTGAATATGCTATCTAGGTTGGTCATAACTTTCCTTCCAAGGAGTGTCTTTTAATTTCATGGCTGCAGTCACCATCTGCAGTGATTTTGGAGCCCCAAAAAATAAAGTCTGACACTGTTTCCACTGTTTCCCCATCTTTTTCCCATGAAGTGATGGGACCAGATGCCATGATCTTCGTTTTCAGAATGTTGAGCTTTAAGCCAACTTTTTCACTCTCCATTTTCACTTTCATCAAGAGGCTTTTTAGTTCCTCTTCATTTTCTGCCATAAGGGTGGTGTTCTGCAAGAATACACAGAAGAACTGTACAAAAAAGAGCTTCATAACCCAGATAATCACGATGGTGTGATCACTCACCTAGAGCCAGACATCCTGGAATGTGAAGTCAAGTGGGCCTTAGAAAGCATCACTATGAACAAAGCTAGTGGAGGTGATGGAATTCCAGTTGAGCTATTTAAAATCTCGAAAGATGATGCTGTGAAAGTGCTGCACTCAATATGCCAGCAAATTTGGAAAATTCAGCAGTGGCCACAGGATTGGAAAAGGTCAGTTTTCATTCCAATCCCAAAGAAAGGCAATGCCAAAGAATGCTCAAACTACCGCACAATTGCACTCATCTCACATGCTCAAAATTCTCCAAGCCAGGCTTCAGCAATATGTGAACTGTGAACTTCCTGATGTTCAAGCTGGTTTTAGAAAAGGCAGAGGAACCAGAGATAAAATGGCCAACATCCGCTGGATCATGGAAAAAGCAAGAGAGTTCCCGAAAAGTATCTATTTCTGCTTTCTTGACTATGCCAATGCCTTTGACTGTGTGGATCACAATAAACTGTGGCAAATTCTGAAAGAGATGGGAATACCAGACCACCTGACCTGCCTCTTGAGAAATCTCTATGCAAGTCAGGAAGCAAGAGTTAGAACTGGACATGGAACAACAGACTGGTTGCAAATAGGAAAAGGAGTATGTCAAGACTGTATATTGTCACCCTGCTTATTTAACTTATATGCAGAGTATATCATGAGAAACACTGGGCTGGAAGAAACACAAGCTGGAATCAAGATTTCGAGGAGAAATATCGATACATGAGTATAGTGGTGTACAATACAATTGCTGCTCCTCTGGAGTTCAAGTATTTTGGAAAGGGCAAATACTGAGAGAGACAAATAAATTGATTTCTAAAAAAAAAAAGAAGAAGAAGGAGTAAAATGATAAGTGCTAACAAGGAAAAGTACCAAGAATATAACCTAGGGACCTGCTTTAGCCTGGGCGGGGTGGGGTGTGGGATGGGGATAGGGTAGAGTAAAGGGTGGTTTTCATAATTCATAAACCAGCTCAGAGGACTTTTCTAACTTCCTCTGTTAGTAAATGAGGAGGCTCGGGGAGGGAAGTGACTTACACAAAATCACCCTGCAAGTTACTGATGGAGATAGGATTAGGGCGACTCTCCTGACCCATCACAGCTATCTCACCAGCCCTAGGCAGTCTCAGCTTTCTAAATACCACGAATCTCACAGATTTTCAGAGGGACTGGAGGTTGAGGGACAGGACAGGGATTGCTTAGAAGTCTTGCTAGATTACGTGTCTTCTATCTGTGAAAAACCTTCACAGTTAAAAATGGAAAGTGAGTCTTTCACTTCCTTTTATATACTATTTAGCAAGATCCGGTGATGAGGTACTCTAAAAACCTCAGCTAATACGATCTGGGTTAGGAGGGCATGGCACACATCTTATATTTTACTTGCCAGATTAACCAGATTCATATGGGTGTGTGTGTCGGGGAGGGGTAGAGAGAGGAAGAGAAAGAAGGTGAAGCAGGAAGTATATTTTGCCAGTTGCTGTTTTGAGTCTTAGTCACCTGATTGCAGTCCCATATTTAAATACCTGCTCCTAAGGAAAATGTTCTGGTTGTATCCAAATCATGATAGCAACATTCAGGATTAGGTAATCCATCTACCTTGACTCTAGTGTAGCAAGAACCCCTTCTCTACCTTCTATATCCATCTCTCAGAGCTCTGTATTTGTTGGTTTACATATCCACCTCCCCTAGTCTCTGTGCTCCTGGAATACACTGAAACATCACTTCCTGAGGAAAGCCAATTGACCCCAGGAGCATCAGGCTAGAGCTTGTGGAAGAGACTTTACCACTCTCATCTGCAAAATGGAATTAGTAATAAAACCTACTCCTCCACAGAGTAGTTGTAGGGATTAAATGAACGAATGTACATAATGTGCATACAATGCTGCTGCTGCTGCTAAGTCACTTCAGTCGTGTCCGACTCTGTGCGACCCCATAGATGGCAGCCCACCAGGCTTCACCGTCCCTGGGATTCTCCAGGCAAGAGTACTGGAGTGGGTTGCCATTTCCTTCTCCAATGTGCATACAATAAGTGCTGTATAAATGTTGGATGTTACTAGGTACAGAAGAAACTGAGAAAACCTGAGATCTTAGGGAAAACTCAGCCTGAACAATGATCATGATCCAACTCTGGAATATTCCTGACTTTATAGCAAATAGGATCAAGGTTCCCCCAGCAAGTATTTACTCCTTGTTTCAAAAAGGACATGGGTTGTGACATTTGCTGGTACTGTCCTCCTCTTTCCTTCACCTCCCTGTTCTGCACACTAAACTATTTATGTTAGTGAGAAAAGCTACATTTCCCTCAGCTGTGCCTTCCCTAGAGGACAAGACACTAGTTAAATCTTCTGTTAGCTGTTGCCTGTGGGCTCTGATTATAGTGACAGCGTGGTGTCCATGGTAACTGGCTAAACTGGCTTGCTCCGGTGCAAGTTGTTCAAGAATATAGAAGGAGGGACCATAAGAGGCTGCATTGGTTGTCATCTCAGTTTCTAAGTGAAAAAATTCCACACTGTGCTTTGATTGGGTGGTGAATCCAGACAAAATCTGGATTTCCTAAGCAGGAGGGACTGAGTTCATTCCCAAGGCCACTGAGTTTCTGATGAATCTGACCAGTAGAGATGATAGTGGGCTAGGGCAGTAGTGGGTGAGATGGTAGAAGAGGCAGAACACCAAATACAATGATAGACAGAAACCCTGCCACTCCCTTGAATCTTCTGTGGCTCCTACTGCCTGCTGCAAAGTCTTTTGTGGGATTAGAGTTAAGCACTGAGATACTCTCAAAAACTAAGGTAACCATGGTCACTGTTTTCTCTCTTGTGTTTGTGCCTCTGGACATTGGTCCTCTCCTCTCTGTAGAGCAGGGCCCTCTGCTTTCTTGTGGTTCCTGCTTCCCCACTACTTCTGCTTGCATGTGACACTAACTCCAGCCCTGACTCTGTAAGAGTTTACAGTCCCAGCACCCACTAGATGCTTATCATCATCTCTGTGCCTCTTCATTCAGGATTTTGAAAAAGAGAATCCATTTGGTTGTTCTTGTTCAAGGGCTTAGATGGCTCTGGGTTGCTTATCTACCCTGACCAGTTGGCAGTGATGGAGTAGCTTGTTTTTGCCATGATCACGAAGGGATTTAGCAAGGACTGTGTGGGGGGACAATTCACAGAGAAGGGGACATACACCTCCTGAAATTCCACGAATTAGAGATGCCTTTGTCCTTACAAGTAAACACATTCAGCAGGATGTACTGGTTTCCTAGGGCTGCCACAACAAAACACTAGACTGGGTGACTTAATTCTAGTTGTTGCTCAGTTGCTTGGTCATTGCCTCTCTGGATTTCAGCATGCCAGGCTTCCCTGCCCTTCACCATCTCCAGGAGTTTGCTTAAATTCATGTCCATTGAGTTGGTGATGACATCCAACCATCTCATCCTGTCTGATTTCATTCTAGAGGCAAGTCTTAAATCAGGACTGGTCCTAATTTAGGACTTTGAGGAAGTCCGAAATCAAGGTGTGCGCAGGGCCATGTTCTCCCTGAGCATTCTAGGAGGATTCTTCCTTGCCTCCTCCTAGCTTTTGGTGGTTGCTGGCAATTCTTATTCCTTGGTTTGTGAGCACATCAATCTCTGCCTCTTTGTGGCATTCTCTCCCTGTGTCTCTCTGAGTGTCCAAACATCCCTCTTCTTATAAAGACACTGAATTAGGTTTTACCCTGATTCCGTATGAGCTCATCTTAATTTGATTGTATCTACAAAGACCCCATTTTCAAATGAGGTCACATTCATAGGTGCCAGAAGTTCAGACTTCAACATACCTTATAGGGGTACACATTCAACCCACAACAGAGGGAAAATAAAGAGAATTCATCTAATCTCCATGCCTCTGTCTGAGAAAACAGCAGTTTGGGTTTGGGAACAGGAAGACATGGCTGGAGGAAATGCTGAGATCAGGGGAACTTCTTGGAGGGAGAGGCCAGGTGGGTGGGATGATAAGCGACTTTGGACAACCTGGAGGCAGTGAAGGGAACTGGGTTCCTGGGTGGTGGGGAAACAAATGCATCAGGAAATGGGAGAAGATAAGATTTACTTGTTTTAAAAAGTAGTCCAGAACCGAGGGTCACAGAAATCTGGAGCCAACTTCCCATAACACCTGGGACAACATCTCTTAAATAACGGGCACTCAGGGGATTTCAGTGACAGAGGAGGTGGGGGGATTGGAGGAGCAAGATGGGAGTGAGTCCTGAAAAGTCTCCCAGCGCCCCCCACCCGGAGGCTGAAGGGACTGTCCTTGCCCACACCCCACAGCTTTACAGCTCGGCGCTTCCCTCACTGTATTGTAACTGCCCGCGCCTCCATCTGTGACTCTCTGAGCGAAGGGGCTGCATCCTTTCTGTTCACTGCTACAACCCGGGAGCCAGCACAGAACATACAACAGGCGGGCGTGCAATTCCGCTTGATGCTGCCATGCAGGTGAGGGAGGAAAGACTTGTCAGGAGCCCCAGCCTAAGGCCTGGGCCGACAAGGTTGAGGAGGAACCAAGGAGAAAAGGCGATACTTCGCAGGTTAACCCGGGGCATCACGGTTCCTAATTTCAGCTAGTCACAGGACTCGTGTCCACGTTCCACAGGTGCCTGCCTCCCTCAGGACAGGTTTAGGAGCACAGCATCCCGGGTCGCCTTTGCTGTGAACAGTGGTGAAACCCATGGCACGGGCCCTGACAGCTATCTCAGGCCATGGAGGCTGCACATAACCCAACCAGGAACTGCCCACAGGACTGGGATACCCCCAGGGTGGGGCACATTCAGAGAGAATCAAGACCTGTGACTGAATCCAGGGCACCAGAGGCCAGGCCTCCAGCTGTGATCAGCCCCACAGAGGGTCTGAGGCAAGAGCCCCATCTCTCCCTGTTTCAGCTTCCTCCTCCACCAGCACTGATGCTGGGTGGCCTTGAAGGGGACATGTGGGACAGTGTGAGGAGCCGAGTGAAGAGTCAAGAGGTACAGCTTTCAAGTCTTTACTCGGCCAATTACTAGCTGAATTGCCTCTGATGAGACATGGAAGCTCTGTAGGTTTTAGTCTGCCTGCGTATGCTAAAGTCACTTGAGTCATGTCTGACTCTGTGCCACTGTATGGACTGTAGCCCGTCGGGCTCCTCTCTCCATGGGATTCTCCAGACAAGAATACTGGAGTGAGTTGCCATGCCCTCCTGCAGGAGATATTCCTGACCCAGGGATCGAACCCGTATCTCTCACGTCTCCTTCATTGGCAGGTGGGCTCTTGACCACAAGCACCACCTGTGCTGGCAGGCAGGGATTTCACCAGCTATACCTCCACAGGGCTTCTCATAGCCATACTGAGGAGGAATCATTTTTTTCCCCCAGGACTTTGCAGCTACTAAAATAAATTACCCAGGCTCAAAAACAGGAAACCCACCTGTTTTGTTTATGGGATTAAATACTGCACTTGCTTAGGATAGAGTTCGGTGGTGCTGGATAGTAATGAAAGTGTGTGATGTGATACATTAGCTCATGTGGGACTCCTCCAGGCTTTCTGTAAAGACAACAGTGATTTGAGGTTATTCTAGGCCAGAGAAGATTTGGCTTAACTAAAGGGCTGCTGAAATCCTGCTCAGTCCAGTCTGTTCTGGTCCCAAGGCAACTTGAAACAGGTTTCCCTCAGGTAACTCAGGTAGGGCCTAAGAAACCAGATCAACACACTCTAAACACAGCTTTTTTCTTACCCAGCCAAGGGTAAAGCAGCCCGTTTCCTAATTCCACTCAATAAATACCAGTTATAGATTAACTTGATTCAGCCCGTGCCTAAGGGAGGCTGAAGATGAGGCCCATGCTGGGCTTTGACAAGGCAGCCGTGTGTGTCCCAGGAAGCAGTGTGGTCACTAAAAAAGGACAGAGGACAAGGAGCAAGATTTTTACTGCACAAGAACTCAGTGCCTCAGGCTTCTCTGAAAGGGGATGAGATTAAATAACATCAGCCCAATGAAGCACCCAGAACCCATCCAGGATGTCCAGCCTGGGGGAAATCTTCACTGAGGCTCTTTTGACAGTGATATTCCTGATAGCTCCATGTCTTCTGCACCTTCCTGTAGCAGGTGTTTTCTCCTGAGTGTGACATGAGTAGAATATTAAAAAAAAAAAAAAAAGTGGCACAGTGACTCACAATTTATTATTTGTACTGCAATTATCTATGACAGTCATCTTCTGAATTCTCAGATATTAACATTCCAAACCTCTTCCAAGTCACATTTCATAACCTCCCCAACATACATCCATTCATGAATAGGATTTCATTATTAAGAATTTCATTTCTCATAATGGATTTTTTTTTTTTCTAATTTAGGCTCCATGGGCTATGTGCTGAGATAACATGATTTATTGCCTCCAGTTTGCTGACCTTGGACATTCAGCCTGCCTGTGTGCTAATTTCATGGCAGGTTGAATTTTTGCTTCTTTATCAGGCTCTTCATAAAAGAGGAAAATCCCTAACACCTTCAAAACAATCAAAAAACACCCTTAAAATACAGAGGCAAACCTTTTCCTTAGAATGAAAGGCTCACACTTGTTCACAAAGCTATTATCCCAACCATGGGCTATTGAAGATAAACTGCAGAAAACGTCAGACAAATAATTGTTCCAGTAGAAAATGGAGCAGACTGGTTAATTTTTAATTAGTATCCATGTAGAGTAAACATCCTTATACAGTAAACATCTAAGCATGATCTTTATAGACATGAGATTCTGCTTTAAACATATCTACTCATAGTGGAGATCTCTTCTATTGACAATGAGATTTATATGGAAATATATTATTTGCTGCACAATACATGTGCACTTTATTTTCCAGAGCTCAGAAAAATTGCAGAGAGGGAAAATTATACTGCTTTGAGTATACAAAATTCATAGCAGCATTATTTACAAAAGGCAAAATATGGAGGAACCTAAGTGCTCATGAGTGGATTAGTAGATAAAGAAAATGTAGGGTACACACACACACAATGAAATATTACTCAGCTGTAAGAAAAAGAATGAAATTTTAACATTTGCAACATCATATATAGACCTGGAGGGTATTATGCTTAGTGAAATAAGTCAAAGACAAATATGGTATGATATCACTTATATGTGGAATCTGAAAACTAAAACTAGTGAATATAACAAAAAAGAAACAGACCTACAGATATAGGGAACAAACCAGCGGTCACCAGCGGGGAGAAAGTAGGGGAGGAGCAGGAGTGGGGTAGGGAATTATGAGGTACAAACGCCTATGTTTGTAAGTTGCAAGGGTATATTACACATCACAGGGAATATAGCCAGTGTTTTATTATGATTATAAACAGAATATAACCTTTAAAAATGGTGACTCACTGTTGCATACCTGAAACATATAGTATTGCATATCAACTATACCTCAATAAAAATATATAACTGAGTATGTCCATTTTCTGTGGCTGCTGTAACAATATGCCACAAAATTGATGGCTTAAAAAAACAGAATATATTCTCTCACAGTTCTGGAGGCCAGAAATCTGAAGTCAGCACCACTGGGCCCAAATCAAGGTGTTGGCAAGGCTGCACACCCTCTAAAGGCCCTAAGGACGAATCCATTCTTTGTCACTTCCAACTTCTCATCAGCAATCCCTGGCTTGCCTTATCTATGCCTTCTCTTCTGTGAAATCTCTTTCTGACCCCCTCTTATGAATATACACATGATTGCATTTAGGGCCCACTTGGATAATCCAGAATACTCTCCCTACCTCAAGATCCTTAATCATATCCACAAAGGACCCCCAGCACACACTTTTTTTTTTTTTTGGCTATATAAGGTAACACAGATTCCAGGGATTAGGACATGGATATCTTTTGGAAGACCATTTTTAGTGTACCACATTGAGCATTTACTCCGTACCATTTTCCTACTTGTATCTATATACCTGAACCTCCTCCCACAAGCCCTCTATGAGGAACATGTAGTGGGAAAAAACCCCAGTTGGGAATTAGGAAATCTAAGACCTTTTACTTACCAGCGTAGGTGCCTGTCTCCTTATCTGTGTCCAGGGCAGACATTGCTAATGAGAGAGTCAATTCCTAAGCAAGTTGATAAGAAGTCCGGGGTCCCAGAAGAGGAGAAAGGGATCTGGGGCTCTCAAGGAGAAGATAGGGGTCTGGAATTCTCAAGGAGGAGCAAAGGACAAACACCTTTTTTTTTTCCCTCTATATTCCTTAGTCTTAGTCTCATAAAACTTTTTCTCCTTTAAGCCTAGAACTAATAACATACGACATAACAAACGACTCAGTTTAAACTCTGTACTAAGGATTATATAATAATATTATATAATAATATTATATATAACTATCCTGCTTAAGGACAGTTTCTTCTTCCTGAAAACCTTCTGGCTAATCCTGTTATCTTAAAATGTGAATTACGAGAGTGGATCTAGTAAGATCTTTACAACCTTGAGCCATTCTTTTTATTTATTGTAATAACTAATTAAAAGAGTATATAACTCCCTTGCTAACACTAGGGGGGCCCTCTCCATCAGACGCTTTCTCTGTCCCTTTTTATACTTTAATAAAACTCTGCTATGCAAAAGCTCGAGTGATCAAACATGGTCCCTGGTCCCGAAGTTAAATCTTCTTCAGAGATCAGGAATCCAACACCGTTCACCATAAGCCATCACTAATTGATCACAGCATTAGTTTTCAGTGAACCCCTAGATCTCCCCTCAGAACCCTCAATACAGAGGTCCAGGAAGTCAATGTGAATTGGAGCCTACTTGTCACCCTTATGTTGAGTCCTCAATTTCCTCTTCTGTGAAATGGGAATACTTTCTGCACGTCTTCCTCCTGAGGACAGTGTAAGGATTAAATGACATAATGGATGGGAAAGCACAAAAGAACACTTACTTAACGCAGGTGACTAAAGAAGATATATTCTCAATAGGAACTCATGGGAAGACTGTTGAAGAGACCCCTGCCTAAAAAGCTACATAGTTGGCTCCTAAAGCGAAGAGATGATGAAACTTAAGCTCAGGGTAATGAGCATAGGTCTGCAACATAGATCGTTCTTCTTTTTATTTCATCCAGCAACATAACAAGCAAACACAGCCTACCCATTAGTAAGGATAACTTTAAAAATAACATAATGAAGCATATAAAGTTTGCTCTACTGTTTGCTTGGCTCACAAGAGCCATCTGGTATGTGTCAGTCTGAAGTCAGGACTATATGCTCACCAGGTATGCGGGCACCACCACCTCTGTTCCAATTATATCAACCCTTCAAGGAGTAATGAAAATGCATCCCTCTAGGAAGTCTTCCCTAATACAACAGGAAGTGCTCCTTGCCAACTCCATCTGCAACTCTGTCATGCTGTATTTGCATTTCAAGGTTCCTGTAGACAGGGACAGGGACGACTCATCCTTGTCTCCACAGATGCTTCTTAGATTCTGCCAAAAAGCCTTTAAGTGAATATTTTAAATCCCTCTGAAAGATTTCAAAGTATCTCCTGTTTTCTCCACTTTAGGATCCAGAAGACCATCCCACAATATTTCAGTGACCTGAGTAACAGCTCCACCCTGGTTGCCTCTACTGGGATCTGGCTTTAGGCTTGGCTCTGCTACAGACCAGCTGTGTGATTCTGACACACTCTGAGACTCAACTTGCTCTCCTATAAAATGGGAAGAGAGTTGAACACTGTCCTCCCTGCCTTTCCTAGTTGTTGGCAATGACTAACACAGGCTTGGTTACCATACGAATGGGTTTAGATCTCAGCTCATTCACAGTCTAGCTGTGTGATTGTGGTAAAGCTGCTAAATTTGCTGAGATGGTTTTTTCACCTGTAAAATGGGAATGCCTGCCTTCTGGGACTATCAGTAGGGATAATACATGTACAATTGTTAGCACAGTACCTGACATCTAATATGTGCTCACAACCTGTCAGTGGGAGTTGTTATTTTAAAGGAACTGCTTTAGTTGAAAGAAATGGAATTGTCCAATGAGGTGCACTAGGCAGGACAGAGATAGATGAGACCAGATAGGGAGTCCAAGAGCAGGCAGGTTCAGGAAGGGTGATCTTGCAGTCTGGGGTTCAAGATTAGGCAGGTTGTGATGAAATAATCATCCACACACAGGATGAAATTGTCCTAAGCCTTTGTATCCTTCTTCCTGTTCCCCTCACCCCTACTTCAGTCTCCAGCTGTTTCTGGACCCAGCTTCACAAGAATCAAGAATATGGGCAATGTGGTTATCAAATTCAAGGCGAAGACCCTCACCATGGTAGCAAGCAAGGACTTGTTCTTAGAAGCTAAACAAAACCCAGGTTGTAAGCACAGAAGTCCAAGATCATCTCCTTCCTTGCACTAAGGCAGCAATTCCCTGGTGAGAGTGAGACTGCAACCTGTCCAGCTGTATGTAAGGCAAGGCAGATTGAGATAAATGCTCTAATCGAGGATAATGCTATTGTGTAGATGAAGAAACGGAGGCTCAGAGAGGTTAAATGACTTGCCTAAAGGTCTCAGAACCTGTAAGTGACAGAGGTATCCATCAGAACCAGGTCCTTGGCGGTGGGGGGGGGGGGAGAGGGGGGAGCGGGGGGGGTGCGCGGGGTGTCTCATCCTTGGCGCTCTCTGCTACACGATGCTGTCCTGAGATTCCATGAAAGAAAGCGGTAGTCCCACACACCACTTCCTCCCTCCTTGAGCATTTTCTGTCTCTGATGGAGTCACCACTTTGGTACCACTGTTCAGCCCACTGGGCATCTCTTTGGAGAAGCCTCATCTCACATCTGTCAAACCTTTCCTCCTGAGAGTCCTCATTGCTCACTGAGAGGCTGGGTGAAGAGGGGAGCAGCAATGGGGCCAATAGGAAAACCTGGGGGTGATCTTACTGGAGGTATGTACGTTGGTATATATTTTCTGGAGTATTGGTAGCAATGTGTATCAAAATCTTAATAATATGGATATGCTTTGATACAGCAGTTTCACTCCTAGAAATTTATTCTGGGGGAATAATCAAATGAGTGTATAAAAATACAAACAAGTGAAAAAGAAAAGGAAAAAGAAAACAAAGTCTAAAAGGTCTTAGTAAGGGATTGGGTAAAGATGCATATCCATACATTGAACTGCTATGCAATCACCCTAAGTGATAATGTCAGACCATACTTATTACCATCTAAATAAACAACACGGTAAATTTAAAAAATGGGCCATATGGACAGTATTATTTCAAAGTTTTTAAACATATTATATTAATGTGTATTGTGTGTTTGTGTGTGTTTCTGACAGTGTCAACTCTCCTAATTGATATCCAACCATCTAGCTGACTCATCAGTTGAATCAATACACCCCTTCTACCTGGAAAACCTCCAGGACTAATGCTCAGGCCCCCTGAAGGTTCTGGATGGAAGGCTGTGTGCCTTTGTGCCCACCCACTTGTGTTCCTACCAGACAGCTCATGTGTTCAGCAGGAGTCAGTTTTATAGTTCTCTAGCCTCTTTATTCCAATTTACTTGTTAGTCTATTAATAGTTAAATGTTACATAAGTCGGAAAAATGAGTGAACACAGAGAAATGTATTTTAAAAACTAAGTTGAGAGTTTTGAAGAACACAAGTGTTATTGTAATGAGGTAACTATAATGGGTTAGGGGAGGGGGATAATGGTCAAGGTTCAAGAGTCTGCTCTCAGAATGCTTCCAAGTATTTTACGTTTTCTTTCTTCTTCAAAGAAGCCAAAACAAGAGTTAGGAAGTAAAATATTTTGGTGTCTATATAAGAAAGGCAAAGGTGAACTCCCTTCAGCAGAGTAACAGTAACATAAAAAGCTATACTAAAACATTGATATATTTTAAGTGAAATAAAAAAGTTAAAGAATATACATCATTTGTTATTGTTATTTTTAAATTTTTTTATTGACGGATAACTGCTTTATAGAATTGTGTTCTTTTCTGTCAAACCTCAGCATGAATCAGCCATAGGTATATGTATATCCCTCCCTTTTGAACCTCCCCCCATCCCCCTCCCATTCCACTCCTCTAGGTTAATATGGAACCTCTGCTTGAGTTTCCTGAGCCATACAGGAAATTCCCGTCGGCTATCTATTTTACACATGGCAATGTAAGTTTCCATGTTACTCTTTCCATACATCTCACCCTGTCCTCCCCTCTCCCCATGTCCATAAGTCTATTCTCTATGTCTGTTTCTCCACTGCTGCCCTGTAAATAAATTCTTCAGTACCATTTTTCTAGATTCTGTATATGTGCGTTAGAATATGATGTTTATCTCTTTCTGACTCACTACACTCTGTGTAATAGGTTCTAGGTCCATCCACCTCATCAGAACTGACTCAAATGGGTTCCTTTTTATGGCTGAGGAATATTCCATTGTGTATATGTATCACAGCTTCTTCATCCATTCATCTGTCGATGGACATTTAGGTTGCTTCCATGTTCTAGCTACTGTAAATAGTGCTGCAACAAACAATGGGATACATGTGTCTTTTTAAATTTTGGTTTCCTCAGAGTATATGCCCAGGAGTGGGATTGCTGGGTCATATGGTGGTTTTATTCTTAGTTTTTTTTTAAGGAATCTCCATACCATCTTCCAGAGTGGCTGTATCAATTTACATTCCTACCAACAGTGAAGAGTGTTCCCTTTTCTCCACACCCTCTCCAGCATCTATTGTTTGTAGACTTTTTGATGACGGGTGTAAGGTGATATCTCATTGTGGTTTTGATATCCATTTCTCTAATAATGAGCGATGTTGAGCATCTATTCGTGTGTTTGTTAGCCATCTGTATGTCTTCTTTGGAGCAACGTCTGTTTAGGTCTTTTCTCCACTTTGTGATTGGGCTGTTTGTTTTTCTGGCGTTGAGTTGTATGAACTGCTTGTATATTTTGGAACTTAATCCTTTGTCCGTTTTTTCATTTGCTATTATTTTCTCCCATTCTGAGGGTTATCTTTTCAGCTTGCTTACAGTTTCCTTTGATGTCCAAAAGCTTTTAAGTTTAATCAGTTTCCACTTGTTTACTTTTGTTTTTATTTCTGTTACTCTAGGAGGTGAGTCATAGAGGATCTTGCTTTTATTTATATCACTGAGTGAACAGCCTAGGTTTTCTTCTAAAAGTTTTATAATTTCTGGTCTTACATTTGGGTCTTTACCATTTTGAGTTTGTCTTTGTGTATGGTGTTAGGAAGAGTTCTGATTTCATTCTTTTACACATTGCTGTCCAGTTTTCCCAGCACCATTTACTAAAGAGGCTGTCTTTGCCCCATGGTGTATTCTTGCCTCCTTCGTCAAAAATAAGGTACCCATAGGTGCATGGGTATATTTCTGGACTTTGTATCTTGTTCCATTTGTCTGTATATCTGTTTTTGTGCCATTGCCATACTGTCTTGATGACTGTCGATTTGTAGTATAATTTGAAACCAGGAAGGTTAATTCCTCCAGCTCCATTCTTCTTTCTCAAGACTTCTTTGGCTATTCAAGGTCTTTTGTGTTTCCATATGACTTGTGAAATTTTTTGTTCTAGTTCTGTGAAAAATGCTATTGGTAATTTGATAGGGATCACACTGTATCTGTAGATTGCATTTGGTATTATAGTCATTTTCACAATATTTATTCTTCCTACCCAGGAACATGGAATATCTCTCCATCTGTTTATGTCATCTTTGATTTCTTTCATCAGTGTCTTATAATCTTTTTTGTATAGTTCTTTTGTTGCTTTAGGTAAGTTTATTCCTAGATATTTAATTCTTATTGTCACAATGGTGAATGGGATTGATTCCTTAATTTCTCTTTCTGATTTTTCATTGTTAGTATATAGAAATGCAAGTGATTTGGAACCAGTCTGTTGTTCCATGTCCAGTTTTAACTGTTGCTTCCTGACCTACATACAAATTTCTCAAGAGGAAGGTCAGGTAGTCTGGTATTCCCATCGCTTGAAGAATTTTCCACAGTTTGCTGTGATCCATGCAGTCAAAGGATTGGGAGTAATCAATAAAGCAGACGTAGATGTTTTTCTGGAAGTCTCTTGCTTTTTTGATGATCCAGCAGGTGTTGGTAATTTGATCTCTGGTTCCTCTGCCTTTTCTAAATCCAACTTGAACATCTGGAAGTTCACGGTTCACATACTGTTGAAGCCGGGCTTGGAGAATTTTGAGCATTCCTTTACTAGCGTGTGAGATGAATGCAATTGTGCAGTAGTTTGAGCATTCTTTGGCATTGCCTTTCTTTGGGACTGGAATGAAAACTGACCTTTTCCAGTCCCATGGCCACTGCTGAGTTTTCTACCTTTGCTGGCATATTGAGTGCAACAATTTCACAGCTTCATCTTTCAGGATTTGAAATAGCTCAACTGGAATTTCATCACCTCCACTAGCTTTGTTTATAGTGATGCTTCCTAAGGCCCACTTGACTTCACATTCCAGGATGTCTGGCTCTAGGTGAGTCATTACACCATTGTGATTATTGGTCATGAAGATCTTTCTTGTATAGTTCTTCTGTGTATTCTTGCCACCTCTTCTTAATATCTTCTGCTTCTGTTAGGTCCATACCATTTCTGGCCACAGTCTACAGGATCACAAAGATTTGGACACTACCAAAGTGACCCTGCACATGTGGATGCAAGACTTTTTTGCCTGTGTCAGCTCTGCCCCAGAGTTAAGCATGAAGGTGGCACAGCTGCTTGGGTTGCAAGGACCCCAGGGGTGCCAAGTGTCCAGGGACTGCTTCCACTGCAGGAGTTATGGCCCTATCAGAGTCTTTTTTCGACTGTCTTGTAGCTGGCAATCAGAAAGCCATTTTGGCCAGTCTTTCTCTATAGCTCCACCCATTCAGGCACTTGGAGGGCTCCCTTGCCTAGGATCCTTCTCTGTTGCTCGGTGGGTCAGACACATAGAGCGGCCCCCATGGCTGGGGTTCTACTCTGTAACTCAGTGCATCAGGCACTTAAAGGGGCACCCTGGGTGGGGTTCTGTTCTGTGATTAAGTGCATCAGACATTTGATGGGCCAGGCTCTCTATTGTTCAGCTTCCAGTGCTGGCATGTAGGGGGAGACAGGCTATGGTGATGGCTCCACCCACTATGCATGACTCATCAGTATTGCCTTGCTTTCATGGCTGCCCCACTTTCCTCCACATGCATTTCTCATGACAATCTCCCTCACACAACCTCAATTCATCTCTCCACAGTCAACAGCAGCCCTCGCCCTGGGATTGCTCCACAATCCCTAAACTCCAGCTCCCAGCCTCTGCGCCTTCCATGGGACTTGCATCCCTGTCCAGGGTATGTATGGCTGCAGCAAGGACTGTCTGATTCTCATTCCATTTAGGCTGCCACAGATCAGCTGTTTCACTCTCAGCCTTAAATGTTTCTCCTTTGACTCAGACAATTGCCCCAATGGAGGGATTGGACCACTGCTTCAGTTCCCCCACCTGCCAAGGGCAGATCCAGTCTTACTAACACTCCTATTTTTCCCCCTAGTTCCTTCCTCCGACCGAGTTTTGCCTGGGTCTATATATTCTTTTCTGCTGGCCAGGTAGTCTGGTCTGCTCTCAGCTGGTGTTCTGCATGCACTTCTGTGTCTGAAGGTGTATTCCTGATGTATCCATGGAGAGAAATGTACTCCAAGTCCACCAACTCTCTGCCATCTTATTCTCCCTGTTATTGTTATCATTTCTTATTTCAACTCTTTTTTCCTTAACTCACTAAGCACAGTCCCAATGCTGCTGCTGCTGCTAAGTCACTTCAGTTGTGTCCAACTCTGTGCGACCCCACAGACGACAGCGCACCAGGCTCCCCCGTCCCTGGGATTCTCCAGGCAAGAACACTGGAGTGGGTTGCCATTGCCTTCTCCAAGGCATGAAAATGAAAAGTGGAAGTGAAGTTGCTCAGTCGTGTCTGACTCTTAGTGACCCCATGGACTGCAGCCTATGACGCTCCTCCATCCATGGGATTTTCCAGATAAAGTACTGGAGTAGGGTGCCATTGCCTTCTCCAATACTATCAGATAAAATGCCTTCTGCTACAGAGGTCTAGAAAAAGGAAGGATATAGTGATAATATCAGGAAAGATATAGTGAGTGCATGTGTGCTCAGTCATGTCCAACACTTTGCAACACTATGGACTGTAGCTCACCAGGCTCCTCTGTCCATGGAATTTTCCAGGAAAGAATACTGGAGTGGGTTGCCATTTCCTCCTCCAATAGTGAAATTATGGTTGATTTTTATCTCTTCTTTGTGCCTTTCTACACTTTTAAAAATAAGAATGTTTATTGCATTATAATCAGGAAATACCACAAAGCTATCACCATCTTGGGAAAGGAAAACGGAAAGAGAAACTTCAGGATGAAGGAAACAACATGCTGATGCTGGCAGGTGGCCTGGGAGACCCTTTGTGTCTCTCCTGATGACTGGAACTGTTTCAGTTATTTTGTTATAAATCCTAATGTTGTTAACGAGTTTACCACCTTGGTTTCACCCCATCCTGAGTGTCAGGTTGACATCAGCACTCAGACATCTCAACACATTTAATTATCAGGGAAAGGGGGTTCAAGGCTCAGGCAGGCAAGTCTCAGGAGGAGAAGTGGACCTTCCCAGATGATGCAAGTTGAGGGCTCCATGAATAAGCCAGATCAGGATGTAAATAGAGGGAAGCAGTGCTGAGCACCTCAGGTTACTCTCATTCATATAAGTTACAGCAAGTTGCTAAAGGTCACACACCAGCAGATACAGACTTGCATGAAGATGGGCAACATCCTTGCATTAAAAAAAACCCCGCAATCTTCATTTTTTAAATAAATACCTTGTTTTCATAGAAACTGTAAAATATTCGTTCTTGACTTACAGAACTATTTGTTGAAAACCAACTTCAAACTACAATAACAATTCTAAAATTATAATAAAGTGGTTCAAAGTCCTGCATAAAAAAATGAAAACAAAAATCTGTTCTTATTCCAACATCTTTCCATAATACACTCTATTTCAGTGCTAGAAAGGCTAAGACAGTTGGTCAGAGAAAAGTCAAATCTGACAGTGTTGAAGTCCTGCCTTTGGCAATAGCATTATTAATTGTGCCAGGATGTTCTGGGGAGATGGAGTTTAACGTCAGTTCAAAGGGCAAAGACTTAGGGCTCTTTATGGAATGATTGTCAAGGGAGGCAATCATGTATGAAAGCACAGGGGACTTCCTGGTGGTCCAGTGGATAAGAATCCCTTATCACAGTTTCAATCCCAGGTCTGGGAAGATTCCACACATCGGAGGGCAACTACATTCATGCACCACAACTACTGAGCCTAAACTCAAGGGTCCCTGCTCCGCAACAAGAGACGCCACCCCAAGGAGAAGCATGCACACCACAATTAGAGAGTAGCTGCCTCTTGCTGCAACTGGAGAAAAGCCTGTGTGCAGCATTGGAGACCCAGTGCAGCCTCTGTCCAAGGATTTCTCAGGGCATGGGTATTGCCATGCCCGCCTCCAGGGTAAATAAGTAAAATAAGAACAAAGACTCTCTTTAAAAAAAAAAAAAAAAAAGGAAGGAAAAAACAAATGGGAGCCACTGTACTCAGTCTAGCTAGGACTGGTACAGGGTGCCTAGGCTTAAGGAATAGTCAGGCTGGAGCCCAGGCATGTGTGATGGAGCAGGGATGAGGAAGAGTCTATTTTCCCTTCCAGTCTGTCATCAGAAGCAAGGGCAGGCATCTTTCAGTGTGGGATTAGAGCCCCGAGAATTAACTGCACTCTAATGCTTAGTGATGGGATTTGGGGTCAGCCAGACCTGAAGCACATGCTAGCTCCACCATATACAAGTTCTCAAACACAGATATTTTAAAAACAGATTCAAAATAGAGGGTATGGATTTTAGCATTTAGCACAAGGAGGGCACTTGTGCTAAATCCAATCAATAGTTTCCTCATTTTACATAATTGATATGTCCCAGCAAGGTGACATGTACAGCAAGTGCTGGGTTAAATGCATGAGGGGCACATTTCTTCCTTTCTTTCTCTCCGTCTTGCTCACATATTTACACACATAAAGTCAGTGTAAACCACAAGACTCAAATGGAAGAAGTATCACTTTTTACATTTTCCTAAATTGACACAAAGGAGAAGGCAATGGCATCCCACTCCAGTACTCTTGCTTGGAAAATCCCATGGATGGAGGTGCCTGGTAGGCTGCTGTCCATGGGATCGCTAAGAGTCGGACACGACTGAGCGACTTCACTTTCACCTTTCACTTTCATGCGTTGGAGAAGGTGTTCTTGCCCACTCTGGTGTTCTTGCCTGGAGAATCCCAGGGATGGCGGAGCTTGGTGGGCTGCCGTCTGTGGGGTCGCACAGAGTCGGACACGACTGAAGCGACTTAGCAGCAGCAGCAGCAAATTGACACAAATCCTGCTTGGCTTCCATCTGCCTGGCTGGCAAGGCCAGGAGATACAATCTTGACCATTTTGAGGGCTGCTCCCCATCGGCTATGATGGTACATAAATTTGGATCTTGCGTGATCCAGGAACTCAGAGGAGAGATACAGATCCTCAGGGAGCCCGCAGATGCTGATGGCCAGGCCAGCGTGTGTGTGTGATCCATTTTAAGGAGGCGGCTCCACTGGCCCCCACACCACCCCAGACATGCCTTGGGCCTTCACATGGCTCCAAAGGCATGGTGCTTTGTGCTTAGTCCCCAGGCAGCCCCACAGCCCTACTGCCCCTTTGGAAATCCTGCTACCTCCAGGGGAGTGGGCAAAAGTGGGTACAGGGGCTTTGCAATACCATCTTGGGGCTGAAATGGAGAGGCCAATCCTCCCGTAACCATCCGGGCCAGGGGAGCCCAGAAAATAACTGGACACCCAAGTGAATTACTGAGAAGAGAAAGTTTCCTTTTTTCATTTCCTTTCTTCTCTGTGTTTTTTGAGTCCATAATTTAAAAAGAGGATGACACATTGATTAATTTCCCCAAAACTCAATGTCTTTTAAATAAAGAAAACCTGTAGTAAATCCTCTAATAGAGTAAAAAAACACCCTGTAGAGATTTGATGAAAAATCACCTCCCAATATAATTGCTTTGCAGATAGTCTCTTTTTTAAGTGACAAAACCAATAGTATAAATATATTATGGCCACATGGTATTTAAAAAATGCTAGAGGCAGCCTTGGCTTTGAATCCAATTCCATCTATTACCGTTGTGTGACCTTGGGCAACTTATTTAATCTTTCTCAGCTAGACTGTAATTATCAGAAAGGCAGTTTACTTTAATTTTCAGGGATAGCGTGTGGTATACAGAAGGCATCCAATAAATATATTGAATGAATGGACATAGTGATGTTTTCTAAGGCCCACTTGGCTTCAAATTCCAGGAAGTCTGATCATCCTGGAAGTGATCACTCATCCTAGATCACTCCATCATGATTATCTGGGTCCTGAAGGTCTTTTTTGTCTAGTTCTTCTGTGTATTCTTTTTTTTTTTTCCTGTTTTTTTCTTGGTTTTGTCATACATTGCCATGAATGTGCCATGGGTGTACATGTATTCCCCATCCTGAACCCCCTCCCACCTTCCTCCCCATCCCATCCCTCTGGGTCATCCCACTGCACCAGCCCCGAGCACCCTGTATCATGCATCAAACCTGGACTGGCAATTCATTTCACATACGATAATATACATGTTTCAATGCCGTTCTCCCAAACCTTCCCACCCTCACCCTCTCCCACAGAGTCCAAAAGACTGTTCTATACATCTGTGTCTCTTCTGCTGTCTTGCATATAGGGTTATCATTACCATCTTTCTAAATTCCATATATATGTGTTAGTATACTGTATTGGTGTTTTTCTTTCTGGCTTACTTCACTCTGTATAAGAGGCTCCAGTTTCATCCACCTCATTAGAACTGATTCAAATGTATTCTTTTTAATGGCTGAGTAATATTCCATTGTATATATGTACCACAGCTTTCTTATCCATTCATCTGCTGATGGACATCTAGGTTGTCCATCCACGTCCTGGCTATTATAAACAGTGCTGCAATGAACACTGGGGTACACATGTCTTTCAATTCTGGTTTCCTTGGTGTGTATGCCCACCTGTGGGATTGCTGGGTCATTAGGCAGTTCTATTTCCAGTTTTTTAACGAATCTCCACACTACTAGTTTGCATTTCCACCAACAGTGTAAGAGGGTTCCCTTTTCTCCACACTCTCTCCAGCATTTATTGCTTGTAGACTTTTGGATAACAGCCATTCTGACTGGTGTGAAATGGTACCTCATTGTGGTTTTGATTTACATTTCTCTGATAATGAGTCATGTTGAGCATCTTTTCATTGTTTGTTAGCCATCTATATGTCTTCTTTGGAGAAATGTCTGTTTAGTTCTTTGGCCCATTTTTTTTATTGAGTCCTTTATTTTTCTGGAATTGAGCTGCAGGAGTTGCTTGTATATTTTCAAGATTAATCATTTGTCAGTTGCTTCATTTGCTATTATTTTTCTCCCATTCTGAAGGCTGTCTTTTCACCTTGCTTATAGTTTCCTTTGTTTTGCAAACACTTTTAATTTTAATTAGGTCCCATTTGTTTATTTTTGCTTTTATTTTCAATATTCTGGGAGGTGAGTCATAGAGGATCCCGCCGTGACTTATGTCAGAGAGTGTTTTGCCTAGGTTTTCCTCTAGGAGTTTTATAGTTTCTGGTCTTACCTTTAGATCTTTAATCTATTTTGAGTTTATTTTTGTGTATGGTGTTAGAAAGTGTTTTAGTTTCATTCTTTTACAAGGTGGTTGACCAGTTTTCCCAGCACCACTTACTAAAAGATTGTCTTTTCTCCGTTGTATATTCTTGCCTCCTTTGTCGAAGATAAGGTGCCGATATGTGCGTGGATTTATCTCTGGGCTTTCTATTTTGTTCCATTGATCTATATTTCTGTCTTTGTGCCAGTACCATACTGTCTTGATGACTGTAGCTTTGTAGTAGAGCCTGAAGTCAGGCAGGTTGATTCCTCCAGTTCCATTCTTCTTTCTCAAGATTGTTTTGGCTACTTGAGGGTTTTTTTTTGTATTTCCATACAAATTGTGAAATTATTTGTTCTAGCTCTGTGAAAAATACTGTTGGTAGCTTGATAGTGATTGCATTGAATCTATAGATTGCTTTGGGTAATATACTCGTTTTCACTATATTGATTCTTCTGATCCATGAACACAGTATATTTCTCCATCTATTTGTGTCCTCTTTGATTTCTTTCACCAGTGTTTTATAGTTTTCTATATATAGGTCTTTTGTTTATTTAGGAAGATATATTCCTAAGTATTTTATTCTTTTCATTGCAATGGTGAATGAAATTGTTTCCTTAATTTCTCTTTCTGTTTTCTCATTGTTAGTGTATAGGAATGCAAGGGATTTCTGTGTGTTGATTTTTAATCCTCCAACTTTACTATATTCATTGATTAGTTCTAGTAATTTTCTGGTGGAGTCTTTAGGGTTTTCTATGTAGAGGATCATGGATCTGCAAACAGTAAGAGTTTTACTTCTTCTTTTCCAATCTGGATTCTTTTTATTTCTTTTTCTGCTCTGATTGCTGTAGCCAAACCTTCCAAAACTATGTTGAATAGTAGTGGGGAAAGTGGGCACCCTTGGCTTGTTCCTGACTTTAGGGGAAATGCTTTCAATTTTTCACCATTGAGGATAATGTTTGCTGTGGGTTTGTCATATATAGCTTTTATTATGTTGAGGTATGTTCCTTCTATTACTGCTTTCTGGAGAGTTTTTATCATAAATGGATGTTGAATTTTGTCAAAGGCTTTCTCTGCATCTATTGAGATAATCATATAGTTTTTATTTTTCAATTTGTTAATGCAGTGTATTACGTTGATTGATTTACAGATATTGAAGAATCCTTGCATTCCTGGGATAAAGCCCACTTGGTCATGGTGTATGATCTTTTTAATGTGTTGTTGGATTCTGATTGCTAGAATTTTGTTAAGGATTTTTGCATCTATGTTCATCAGTGATATTGGCCTGTAGTTTTCTATTTTTGTGGCATCTTTGTCAGGTTTTGGTATTAGGGTGATGGTGGCCTCATAGAATGAGTTTGCAAGTTTACCTCCCTCTTCAATTTTCTGGAAGAGTTTGAGTAGGATAGGTGTTAGCTCTTTTCTAAATTTTTGGTAGAATTCAGCTGTGAAGCCGTCTGGACCTGGGCTTTTGTTTGCTGGAAGATTTCTGATTACAGTTTCAATTTCCGTGCTTATGATGGGTCTGTTAAGATTTTCCATTTCTTCCTGGTTCAGTTCTGGAAAGTTGTACTTTTCTAAGAATTTATCCATTTCTTCCCAGTTGTCCATTTTATTGCCATATAGTTGCTGATAGTAGTCTCTTATGATCCTTTGTATTTCTCTGTTGTCTGTTGTGATCTCTCCATTTTCATTTCTAATTTTGTTGATTTGATTTTTCTCCCTTTGTTTGTTGATGAGTTTGGCTAATGGTTTGTCAATTTTATTTATCTTCTCAAAGAACCAGCTTTTGGCTTTATTGATTTTTGCTATCTTCTGTGTATTCTTGCCATCTCTTCTTAATATCTTCTACTTCTGTTAGGTCCATACCATTTCTGTCCTTTATTGTACTCATCTTTGCATGAAATGTTCCCCTGGTATCTCTCATTTTCTTCAAGAGATCTCTAGTCTTTCCCATTCTATTGTTTTCCTCTATTTCTTTGCATTGATCACTGAGGAAGGCTTTCTTTTTTGGTTGTTTTTTTTTTTTTTATTTAACTTTACAATATTGTATTGGTTTTGCCATACATCAAAATGAATCTGCCACAGGCATACATGTGCTCCTTATCTCTCCATGCTATTCTTTGGAACTCTGCATTCAAATAGATGTATCTTTCCTTTTATCCTTTGCCTTTAACTTCTCTTCTTTTCTCAGATATTTGTAAGTCCTCCTCAGACAACCATTTTGCCTTTTTGCATTTATTTTTCTTGGGGATGGTCTTTATTACTGCCTCCTGTCCAATGTCACAAACCTCTGTCCATAGTTCTTCAGGCACTCTATCAGATCTAATCCCTTGAATCTATTTGTCACTTACACTGTATAATCATAAGGGATTTGATTTAGGTCATACCTGAATGGGCTAGTGGTTTTCCCTACTTTCTTCAATTTAAGTCTGAATTTGGCAATAAGGAGTTCATGATCTGAGCCACAGTCAACTCCTGGTCTTGTTTTTGCTGACTGTATAGAGCTTCTCCATCTTTGGCTGCAAAGAATATAATCTGATTTCAGTATTGATCATCTGGTGATGTCCATGTGTAGAGTCTTCTCTTGTGTTGCTGGAAGAGGATGTTAGCTATGACCAGTGCGTTCTCTTGGCAAAATTCTGTTTGCCTTTGACCTGCTTCATTTTGTACTCCAAGGCCAAATTTGCCTGTTACTTCAGGTAGCTCTTGACTTCCTACTTTTGCATTCCAGTCCCCTATAGTGAAGAGGACATCTTTTTTGGGTGTTAGTTCTAAAAGGTCTTCATAGAACCATTCAACTTCAGTTTCTTCAGCATTACTGGTTGGGGCATAGACTTAGAGTACTGTGATATTGAATGGTTTGCCTTAGAAACGAGCAGAGATCATTCTGTCATTTTTGAGATTGTATCCAAGCACTGCACTTTGAACTCTTTTGTTGACTACGATGGCTACTCCATTTCTTCTAAGGGATTCTTGCCCACAGTAGTAAATACTATGGTCATCCGAGTTAAATTCACCCATTCCAATCCGTTTTTGTTTGCAGATTCCTAAAATGTTGATGTTCACCCTTGCCATCTCCTGTTTGCCCACTTCCAATTTACCTTGATTCACGGACCTAACATTGCTATGCAATATTGCTCCTACAGCATCAGACTTTACTTCCATCACCAGTCACATCCACAACTGGGCGTTGTTTTTGCTTTGGCTCCATATCTTCATTCTTTCTGGAGTTAGTTCTCCACTCTTCTCCAGTAGCATGTTGCGGGAGTTCATCTTTCAGTGTCATACTTTTTGGCCTTTTCATACTATTCATGGGGTTCTCAAGGTAAGAATACTGAAGTGGTTTGCCATTCCCTTCTCCAGTGGACCATGTTTTTTCAGAACTCTCTGCCATGACCTGTCCATCTTGGGTGGCCCTACACAGCATGGCTCATAGTTTCAGTGAGCTAGACAAGGCTCATATGATCAGTTTGGTTAGTTTTCTGTGATTGTGGTTTTCATTCTGTCTGCCTTCTGATAGATAAGGATAAGGGGCTTATGGAAGCTTCCTGATGGGAGAGACTGACTGAGTGGGAAACTGGGTTTTGTTCTGACAGGCAGGTCTGTGTTCTCTCCCTGTTGCTCAACCTGAGGCCACACTATGGTGGAGATAATGAAGATAAAGGCGACCTCCTTCAAAAGGGCACCTAGCACAAGTTAGATGTTTAATAAGTATGAGGCTCCTTTGCCTCCTTTTCCCCAGTTCACTTTTTAAGTTCTAATTTTGAAATAATTTAGAGCCACTGCTAAGTCGCTTCAGTCGTGTCCGACTCTGTGCGACTCCATAGGCAGAAGCTCACCAGGCTCCCCCGTCCCTGGGATTCTCCAGGCAAGAACACCGGAGTGGGCCACCATTTCCTTCTCCAATGCATGAAAGTGAAAAGGGAAAGTGAAGTCGCTCAGTCGTGTCTGACTCTTAGCGACCCCATGGACTGGAGCCCACCAGGATCCTCCGTCCATGGGATTTTCCAGGCAAAAGTACTGGGGTGGGGTGTCATTGCCTTCCCCGAATTTAGAGCCAGAGGGAGATGCAAAAATAATGCAGAAATGTCCCATGTACCAGTCATCTAGCCACCTGCAGCTGTGACATTTTACACAGCTACAGTGCATTACTGATTGATCAGCACAACAGTCTGACCAGTGTCTATATGCACTCACTCTTTTTATAAAACTTGTGTATGTATTAATCTGTATAATCACTGCCACATCCAGACACAGAACTGCCCAGAACCACAAAGCAGCTGTACAGTGCTGCCATTGTATAATCAAACCCCCCTCCTCTTCCCAAGCCCCCACAAGCACTTCTCTCCTCTCCATCTCCCCTTTGTCAATTTGAGAATGTTTTATAAATGAAATAATACAGTATTTAAGCTTTCAAGACTGCCATTTTTTCACTCAGCATAATAGCCTCGTGATACATCTCAGCTGTTGCATTTATCAATAATTCACTCCTTTTCCTTGCTGGGTGATGTTCCATGAGATGGATGTACTGCAGTCTGTTTGACCTTCACGTATTGAAGGACAGTTGGGTTGTTTCCCAGTTTGGAGCTACAACAAATAAAGCTTCTCTGAACTTTTGCATCTAGGACACTATGTGAGCATGTGCCATGATCATTTTTATGTGAACATGTTTTCATTTCTCTGAGATAAGTGCCCAAGATTGTGATTCATGGATCACACAGCAATAATATGTTTAATGCTTTAAGAAATTCCTAGGCAGATTTCCAGAATGGCTGTTACCACTTCACATGCTCACCAAGAGCAGATGTAAGACCCAGTTTAAACTCTCTGCTTCCTTGCCAGCGTCTGTTTCATCAGTATTTTGTATCTTAGCCATTCTAATAGGTGTGTAGTGGTATCTCATTGTGATACCCTAACAGCTAGTAATGGTGAACAACTTTCCATGTGTTCATTTGTCATCTCCGTATCTCCTTTAGCAAAGTGTCCAAGTTCTTCGCTCATTTTCTCGTTGCATTATTTGTCTTACTGTTAAGTATAGAGTTCTTCAATTTGAAAACAAGCCTCTTGTCAAGTAGTTTGCAAATGTTTCCTCCCAACCAGTACTTATCATTTTATCTTTTTCACCAAGTCACCCACAGAGCAAAAGTTTTCAATTTTAATGAAGTCTAAATAGTTTAGTCTTTCCTTTCATAGGTTGTGCTTTTGGTGCCGTGTCTAAGAATTCTTCTCCTAATTTTAGATCACAAAGCTTTTCTCCTATGTTTTCCTCTAAACATTTTATGGTTTTACATTTTACACTTAGCTCCATGGTCCATCTTTAGTTTATTTTTGTATAAGGTGTGAGGGTGCATGTTGTTGGCTATCAATGTCCTGTTTGTTTATGTCAAGTGACATAAGAGCATCAAGTTCTACAGGAGCCACGGAAGTAAGACACTATCCAGGGGGGCAGGCTATCTAAACAGTCCCTCCAGAAAATTAATCACCCTCCCCTTGTTACCGAGAATGAGCTTGAAGCTATGGAAACAAATACTTCACCACTGAGACTTCCTTCTGCAATCATATTATGCAACCCAATACTGGTCATGTTGGATCTCTGAGGAGTCTCCTGCTGCCCCTTGCACCATCACCTAGAGTGAATTTCTGTTTGAAACAGGAATTGAATGTTGAAAATTTCTGTTGACATGGTAACATACCACTTAAGGGTAGTAGAGGGTATGTGTTATGGAAAGGTGGTCCCAGAGGTGGAAAGAGCCCAAAGCAAGAATCCCTTCTACAGCCTCTTTGCAAAGAAGGACACTCTTTCATTCAACCAATATATTCTGAGTAGGAACTAGGTCTCTGATCCAAACAGACAAAAACAGACATGGTCGCTGCCCTCTGCTGGCGCTGCCCTCTGCAGACATGGTCGCTGCCCTCTGCTGTGTACATGGTAGAGTACACACACACACACACACACGTGCGCTTGCACATGCACTATCATGTGCCAAAAGCTGAGGATCCAATAGGATGCTGAGGGAATACATGGCAGGCATATCTAACCCAGACTTCGGAAGCCAAGCAGAGCTTCCTGGAAGACGTGACACTGAACCTGAGACCCTAGTAGATGAGTTGCAGAGAGCCAGGTGGCGTGGAGGGGGTGAGGCAGGAACTGTAATAAGAAAGAAAAAGCTTCCAGGTGAGCAAGAACAGCATGTGCAAAGGCCCAGAGGTGGGAGTGAGTGTGGTGGGGCAAGGATCTAACCATCCCAAACTGCTGGTGCTTAAGGGAAAAAATGAGGGATGAGGCTACCAAGATCAGACCAAGAGGGGCCTCGACATTCAGCCATTTCTTAAGGACACCAGGAATCCCCTGCAGGGCTCTGGGTAGGAGCCTAGAGGTTCACATCTGCATTTTGGAAATCTCACTCTGGCAGCATGGAGGCAGGCTGATGGGAGCCTAGGCAGCTGGCTGGGGCACTAGTTGGGAGACTGTTGCAAGAGCTGTTGGAACCAGAATGGGGGAAGTGGAGATGGGCTGATGCATTTACACCAGAGTGGGTGCTGAGGCTTCAGGAGAGAAGATGAGATGTTCGTTCGTTTGTTTGTTTTCATTAATTTAATTGGAGGATAACTGCTTTACAATACTGTGTTGGTTTCCAGCATACATCAACACGAATCAGCCATAGGTATATATATATGTCCCCTCCCTCTTGGCCCACTCCCCTCCCACCCCATCCCACCCCTCTAGATTGTCACAGAGCACTGCGTTGAGCTCCCTGTGTCATACAGAAAATTCCCACTGGCTATCTATTTTACATATGGCGGTATATATCTTTCCATGCTACTCCCCATTCATCCCACCCTCAAGGAGAGCAGATGAGGTTTGAAAGATCACTGAGAAATGGAGAGAGAAGTTGTACAGAGAAACGGAGGTGAGTTGAAGGGTCAGTTGAGGTTGGAGCCTTTGCTTGGACACTCCTGCTGAGGAGGAGCCCACTTATTCCTTCCCCACTGTGATCTTTCTATGATTGACAGTACTGCCTGAGCAGAACCCTGCTCCCCTGTAACTTCCCTTCCCCGGTCCAACTTCGGTCCTAAGGGCCACACTGGATGGGTCCACCTCTGCTGGTCTCTATAGCCCTTTGACAATTTTAAAGACACAGGTCACATTCTCTCAAGCTTTTTCTTCAATTTACTCATCCCTAGTTCCTACAACCACTTCCCTCTTGGCATGGGTTCCTCTTTGGGGTAGTCCCTCCACCTCCCACCTTTAACTTAATTTTTAAGAAAATATTTTGGCTCTGCTTTGCAGCATGTGGGATCTCAGTTCCCCAACCAGGGATTGAACCCTGCAGAAGGAGCTCAGAGTCTTAACTTCTGGACCACCAGAGAAACCCCCTCCCACCTTTAATCACACAATGCCTGAACTCTGGAGAATGCCTTATCAGCCAGAAGACAGTAGTATCCCCTTTGGGAGCCTGACAGTCTACTCTGAGCATGCCTATACTCTTTTGTCTTGCCAGGAAGCTGTCTCTCTTCCCTGAACATTTGAGGGAACATCCCCCAGTGGCATCCGGGGTGCCCTCGGCAATGGGGACAAGCCTGGGCCAGAGCCTCAGCCAGGGAAACAGGTTTGATGAGGCCCTTGCTGACTCGTCTCCAATCGCAAACAACCTATGTCTGGGAGCACATGACCCAGCTTCACCGGCAAATGGATCACCTGCCTTTTCTCCTCTCATGAGAATCAGGCACCAGGGGCTGTTCACTGGCCTGTGATGGGTGTGTGGCTTGGTGTGGAAAATAGAGGTGCAACTCTGGCTCCATCTTTAGAACCCATGTAGCCTTATTGGAAGAGAGGATATAGACTGGGTGGTCAGAGGTGGGCCTTCAGGGAAGAGTCAGGGCTACAGCTAGACCTCAAAGGGGAGGGGAATGTCTGTCGGTGAGAAGAGTAAGGCTGCGCATTAGGAGGGCAAAGAAAGATGCGGAACTCCAGAGTACTGAAGGTGGACTCAGGGAAGGAGAAGAAGACTCTGTGGTCAAAGCAGAGACTCTCTGCCTGTGAACATCGAGAGAAAATGCTCTAAAGGTAGTCTATCAGGCTAGACTCTCCTCCAGGTAGGGAGGGGCCAAGGGCTCTTGAACCAAAGACGGAGATGATTAAAGTGGTGAGTGTTTGGGGAATGGGTCTGGCAAAACTAATGATGAATCCTGAGCCCTGTTGTGGCCCAGGAGAACAGGACTCCAGGATGCCTAGGGAGGGAAAATCCTTTCAGGAGGTCATCCAGGGAACCCAGGGGAGCATCCAGCTGGCCTAGTTTTGGTTCCCCTTCAGGTGATTTTTCCAGAAGCTCTTCCTAGGGGGATGAGGACAGGGAGAACAGGAGACTGATCAAAGCAGGGACTTGCTTGGGGCTGTGGCCCAAGGAAGGAAAAGTGGTATAGTAGGAAAGCAGCAGACTGGGAGTCTGGAGTCCAGATCTAGTTTCTCCTTATTCTCTTAGTGCCCTTGGCCACTTCCCTTCTTCTCTGAGAGTTAATAGTTTTCCTTGGAGAAACAGGAATGTTGAGATCTGTGACTGGTTTACTTCTATATCGTCTGACTCGAGTTTTTTTAACAGAGTCATCCTGAGAGAGTTGGCACCATCTCTGAGGTTCTTGGGCCGTCCTGCCCTTGGTGTGATCATCATGCACAACAAGCAAAACAGGTCCCATGAGGCAAAACAAGTAAGTCCTCCCTGGCAATTCACACTCATGTCACCGCAGAGCTCACAGTACTGGCATCAGCTCCAACAAGAAAACCCACATGCTTGTCAGTGACATCCTGGGCCCTCCCACATGGGCTGTGGAACCAGCACAACCGAACCATGTTTAGCAAAGGAAAGCTCATGGCCAGCTGTGCTGCTGAAGATACTGATGAAAGTCAGAACTGCCCTGGAGGACTGAATTCCTGGCTGATTTCCAAGTTCTGAGTTCAGAACTAGGTTTGCCCTTTGCTGACAAATCTCCACCAGGATTAAAGGGAGCTGGATGTATCTCTGTCATCAAACACATCATGACAAATTAGTCATTTGTTAATTCATCCAAAAACATGCATTGAGCAACTGCCTTACTTATTAAATGTACGTGTGTGAATGGATGGATGGATCAGGAGACCCAGGATCTGGTTCACTGATCAGCTGGGCATATGAGGTAGGATTTTCTCTCTTAGAAGTGACCGAAACTTAAATCTAACAGCTTAAGAGAGAGAGAGAGAAAAGAATTATATTGATTTCTATTTCATGGGGTCGCCAGGTCGGACACGACTGAGCGACTGATCTGATCTGATCTGATATCTGAAAACTTATCAAGAGTTTGCAAAAGTCCCTCTTTATCTTGAAGCTCTGGTTTCTTCTGTGTTAGCATCATTTTTCAACATCCAGTGACCAGGCTCACCCTCCAGCAGCTCCAGACTTACATTCCTCTAGCTTGGCAACTCCAAAGAGGAGAGTGCCTTATCCCCAGGACTTCTAGAATAAGTCCTTGAGGGGATTCTCACTGGCTCAGCAGGTGTCAGACACCATCCCTGGACAGATCCTGTGGCCAGGAGGGTCCAGCACTGAGTCTGAATTCTGGGCCACCCACAAAGTCTAGAGGCAATGTCAGCCCCAGAGAATCCCCACAGATAGAGTGAGAATAGGGAGAAAGGGAACGGATCCCCAGAAGGCATGTCCTCAAATGCCCTCTTGCTGGGGAGCTCTGTGACTTCTCTGGTGGCTCAGACGGTAAAGCATCTGCCTACAATGCGGGAGACTGGGGTTCGATCCTTGGGTCAGGAAGGTCCCCTGGAGAAGGGAATGGCACCCCACTCCAGCACTCTCATCTGGAGAATCCCATGGATGGAGGAGCCTGGTAGGCTACAGTCCATGGCGTTGCAAAGGGTCGGACATGACTGAGTGACTTCACTTTTGGGGAGCTCTAAGGCAGTGCCTCTGCCTCTTAGAAGCTCTCACTTTTATCCCCATCACCCCCACCACAGACTTTGCCCTCTAACAAGGTGGTGCGGGGGGTGGTAATTCTTTTCACTGGTCACTTAATAGTAACCACCATGGCTCCTCCTCCCTCTTGAAGCTTTTCCCAACATCCTGGCCTCCAGACTCCTCCCTGTTTCTGACCTCAGCCACATAATGTTCCTGCCATCCGACATGACAGCCAATCATTAGGTGTATCTGGAGCAGAAAGAGTACTTAGACCTTTGTCTATGCTACCGCCCGGCCCAACACAAAAGACTGCCCGACTCTTAGAGACCCATGACCTCCCCCCCCCAACAAAAACCTTAACCCTTCTTTCCACACAGGAAACTCGCAATCTAGTCAGTGACGAACCCTGCATTATTCTCTGAACTTCTGTGTGTAAGTCTAATCTCCGAAACAGAACTACCGGTTCCCTTGGGCAAGGCCGGGCCTCATCCTTTCCCCCGTCTCTGCATCCTTCCAAGCTGCACCGTCTCCAGTGGACCAGTCTCGGGGCTGGGAGCCCCTATCAGCAGAAGCATTGGCAGCCTTAACCCCATGGGTCCCAGGCTTCTTGCTAAAGGATGCACAAGCTCCCAGCAGGCAGGACAGCCCTCCTCTTTGTCACTTCGCACTGCGGGCCCTGCTTCCCACACACCTCACCCTGGGCCCCTGGTCACCACACCATGTGCACCTTCACCCCTAGCTTATCGGAGACTTACATCTTTCATTCTGAAGTCACTGGAACCATGTGACCCTGGCTATTCCTTGGATCCAACCATTTCCAAGACAAAGAGAGGAAGGCTCCTTCTCTGTTTTGTATCGGGCCATCTTGTAAGGTCAGAAATGGAGTGGCAGCTTCATGATCTATGCCTGCGGTCAACAGATATGGTCTGACCACCCACCACTCGGTGCGCAGAACATGTACTGGGGAAAGTGGTGAACGGCAGTCCAGGCAGTCTGTCCTTCAGGAGCTCTCACACCAGCAGGAAAGCCCATTGGCCCCTCCCCCAATCCTGGGAGAGTTTTTCATGCTCCCTCGTGTTCCCTTCTATCCAGTCAATGGTATGGGGATAAACTTGGTACAAGCACCCGAGTGTCTCGGTTATGGGTCAGGGGAGTGGGGAAGAAACAGACAGAGTGGCCTCACGATGCGCTACTCACAATGGTCATCCGTCATTCGTCAATCAGGTCCCTGGACTCAGCATATGGACCCAAACTCCTCTCTCCCTCACCTACTGCCCAGAAGGTGTTGGGGCAGCCACTGGCCACATCCGGGGGCATCTTGGCTTTGGCCTTAGCCTTTTGTTTAAACATCCATCGGGACTTTCCTGGGAGGTTCCTGTGTCTTACTGCTTACTCCAGTGTGCCCTTGTCTACAGTGGACACACTCAGAAACCCATGCTTCCCTTCTATCTTTCACATCAGTGCAGGCCTGACTGCTGGAGACCAGCTCAAAGGACACCTGGTGGACAAGTCTACACTGAAATGAAGCAGCCAAACTGAACAGAGCCAAACAGAATGATCTCTCCTAGGCACACAGGAACTGATTTTTTTAAAAATAAGGAGTATTTCCTGATCCATCTGCTCTTCACTGAGTATCTCTTGAACTTCTGGAGGTGGGACTTTCTCTGGCAAATTTCTGCTCTTGTCTCCTTTGAACTCAGAGGTGAAATTAATCCTGGGATCCCAGTCCACTTCTCTCTCCTCCACCTCTTCTTTCTGACATTAAAATCTGTCTCTGCCTTTCATATCCACAGAGAAGGGGGCGGGGCTCCACTAATGAATGTTTGAGAAGCCCTTTGAGATCTTGGATGAAAGGCACCTTATAAAATACGATTAAAAATAATAGGGGTAATTACCAGCTGGCCTAGTCCCTGTGGGATAATTAGAGAGCTTTCCTTGGGCAGATTCTGAATTCATGCAGAAATACACGGGTTCACAAGGCTAAACTGATCTGAGATTTTCAGGGGCCATTGTTATGCTTCCTCCATTCTAGGATCATAGACTAGAATTTTTCTGAAATCTTAGGCACATCGTAGCCGTCCAGAGCTGGAAAGTATCTTTGAGATGATCTGTCTCACCCCCTCGGTATGCAGATGAAGACAGGGAGGCCCAGGGTGGCAAGGTGACCACCTCAAAGTTGCACACCGAGTACGAGAGCCATAGCCCAGGAGGTCCAGTCCCTGTATACCCTGATTAGGGGATTCTTGTCACCCTACTCCTAATCAATAAAGCACCTTTTCTCGTCTCTGTATACTGATCACTTTCTATTGCACAGAAGAGCCATGGAATGAGTCAGAGAGAGCTGAGTACAAATCTTAGCTCTGACACATAGCTAAGACAGTAGAAAGATAGTAGCTGGCAAGTAAGCCTCAGTTTCCTGATGCGTAAAATGGGAATAACGATGCCTGCTTCACAGACGTGCTAAAAGGAGCCAGTGAGCAATGCACACAGAAGCGCCTGGCATGGAGCATGTGTTCAGTCAATGCTGCTGGAAGACACGCTCCAAGAATGAGCCTGGCAGTGCCAGGGTTCGACCGACGGTCCGTGCTTTATAGTGGTATCTTTGATCTGTATTTAATGAGCACCTATCATGTGCTGAACACTATGCTAAGCTCTCCAGGATTTATCTCATTCAATCATCATCACCATGCCCATGAGGTCAGCCATGAGGAATCGAGTTTCAGAGAGGTTAGCTAACTTGTCCAAGATCACACAGCTGAAGAGGAGATGAGACTTGAACCTCGTGCTCCCAAGCACTATGAGACACTGCTTTCTCTTGTGAAAAGAGACGTGAACATTGTTACAACCACAGTGGAGTCTTTGCTGTGATACAGGAAAGGAGTGACTGAGGGTGTGGGGACAGTCATAGCCTAAGATGATGCACTGAAGGACTTTTACCTTCGAGGTCATGAAGGTTACACTCTTCCCCTTGTGTAAGATTATTTATTCTGAGGGGCTAGGCCACCTCATGCGAAGAGTTGACTCATTGGAGAAGACTCTGATGCTGGGAGGGATTGGGGGCAGGAGGAGAAGGGGACGACAGAGGATGAGATGGCTGGATGGCATCACTGACTCCATGGGTATGGGTCTGGGTGACCTCCGGGAGCTGGTGATGGACAGGGAGGCCTGGCGTGCTGCGGTTCATGGGGTCGCAAAGAGTCAGACACGACTGAGCGACTGATCTGATCTGATCTGATACCGATGCAAGGCACATGATCTCCCCAAAGAATGCAAAGTCAGTAGCTGTAGCTGAATCTCGAATCAAGAAATCTAGATTGGGGTCCTGGATCTGCTTCTTAGAATCCAAGTACGTTTGCTCAAGTCCCTTACGCTCTCTGCCTTCAGGGCCCCGTGTTCCTGGTCTGGAAAACAGAGATGACACTTCTCACATTACCCCTTTACTGCAAAAGGGGTCTTTGGAGATTCAAATGGGAATGAACGTGGAAGTACTTTGTCACTACCACTTTCTGTACAAATACAAATCATTACTGTTCCTACTGACAGCTTTGAAGATTTTCAGTATGATAAAGGAAGTGGCTGGAAGTCCCAGGCTGGTGGTGGACTTCAGGAAGACTGACTTAGCACCCATGGGAGGCAGGGGACAATATAGATTACCTGCCTTTGAAGGACGGTTCAGTACATTCAGAGCTCTGAGCTCATATTATTTGGTTAGAAGAGGGCACGTTAGGGGACCAGCCCTTTGAAATTCAACTGTAAACACAATGGGTTCCATTTATTTCAGGTTTCAACTTTTTCCCAGTGGAGACCCAAGGTCAGAACCTGTTGTATCACATTCTTTGCTTCCATATGTGGGGAAAAAACAGCCCCTGTGAAAGGCCACTCACGGGGTGAGGCCAGCAGAGGAGGAAAGAAGACGACCCAAGCGTCACCAATTACTCTGGGTGATTTCCTCATCAATCAAGACTTTCCCAAATACCTCCCAGAAACTAGAATAACCAGGACTGTGCTCTGAATTACCCTGCTCTGGATGGATGGCTCAGAGTCATCCTCTCCAGGGATTTCCAGGGCTGACCGAGAGGATGACTGTGCCTCAGACTGTCACAGATAAGGGAACACCCATCTTGCCCTCTGTCAGCCTCTGGACCCCTTGGAGGGAGAGACACCTAATACCCTAGATATGGGGCACTCACTCCCTCACATGGTTGGACACCCTCCAAGCACCATCTGCCTCCAGGTGCTTCTCACGGACTGCTCAAGGGTCTCCAGCACCACTGGTATCATGTTAACTCTAAGACACCCCTTCCCAAGACTAAATCCCCCACTTTAGGGGGATGAAATGATACAAGCCAAAGGACATGGCTTTAGGCATCAGAAAGAAAGGCTTGATTTCCAAAATTCAAGATCAAAAACTCAATCAAAAATTCATCCACTGTGTGACTTTGGGAAATTTAATTGACCTCTCTGAACCTCTGTGCACTTATCTTTAAAACAAATAATAATCATCAGTACCTTTCTGGATTGTTGTAAAGATCCAAACTAACATAGAGAAGTGTTCGCACAGAGCAGGCATCCAATACCAGCAGTCTCTACGTGGCAAGATTTGAGTCATTTTAGAAACATGTATTGAGGGCTTTCTTTGGGTCAGTTGCTCTTCTGGGTGCTGCACATAGGAGAGCAGAATAGAGGAATAGAAGGGGCATGGGGGGACTTTCCTGGTGGTCCAGTGGCTAAGGTAGCATTCCCAATGCAGGGGGTTTGGGTTCAATCCCTGGTCAGGGAACTAGATCCCACATGCTCCAACTTAAAGATTCCATATGCCACAATGAACGATTCCGTGCACTGCAACAACAATCCTGTGAGCTGCAACCAAGACCAGGTGCCACCAAATAAATACATGAATAAAGATAAGTATTTTTTTAAAAAGAGAGAGAGAGTGGGCTTTGGTCTCAAAGATCTGGGTTCTAATCCAAATGTTTACCAACCTGGTGTCCCTGGACAGTGGGTGGACTGAGCGTCCCTCATCTCATCTCTGCACAGGGATGGTGTGGGGGTTAAATGAGATGATGCACACCACGTGTGAGCCCAGGGCCCCATTCAGCATGAATTCTGAGGAAGTGGGAGCCACACTGCAAGAGTCAGGGATGCTGAAGGGATACATGAAGGAGTTAGTGCCAGGCCAAGTTCAGGCAGTTCAGTGGACATTTTATTATGCAGAATTTCAAGTAATCTTATTTAAGGCTATGGTTTCTCACCCTGGTGGACTCCATGGGCTATTTCCTTTGTCCACTTATTTTCCCAGGGAAATAGACCCTTGAACATAGAAGGGAAAAGTCCTGTCCCTTTAGATTCACTGTGCTGTCTTTAAGAGTAGAAGGGGGTCAAGGCTGGGGTGCAGGGCCAGCTCCCTCCGCCTACTATTCAGAGTGGGGAAACTAAGGCAGATCAGTGGTATAGATGGGACATCACGGAGGTGAGCTGGGTGGGCATGGTTTGGGGGGCAGATGGAGAAAACTCAGTAGGCATGAGGGCTGCCTGGCTCTGCAGATACGGGACAGGGACAGCTCTGTTCAGGAACTGTTCAGCCTAGTTCAGGAACTGCCCAGGGCTGAGTCAATCCACCCAGGGTTTCTGCAGGCTTGAGAAAGGCAGCTGCTGACAGAGACATCACACTAACCATAGCCTTTCTTCATTTGAGCCACTGATCCACGGAGAAGCTAGTGGGGAGGGAAAAGAATAGTTTCATTTTCTCCCTATCCTGGAATATCCATGCAAAGTGCCTGACCTCCCTGTGTTTCAGGTAATAAAACAGAGGAAAGTCATGCTTCTCAACCCAGTTTCCCGGGGTTTATATAAAAATGCAGATTCTGAGTCTGTGGGTCTGCATGGAGCCTGAAATTCTGCACCTCTAATGAGTTTAAAAGACGCTTACTCCTTGGAAGGAAAGTTGTGACCAACCTAGATAGCATATTCAAAAGCAGAGACATTACTTTGACTACAAAGGTCCATCTAGTCAAGGCTATGGTTTTTCCTGTGGTCATGTATGGATGTGAGAGTTGGACTGTGAAGAAGGCTGAGCACTGAAGAATTGATGCTTTTGAACTGTGGTGTTGGAGAAGACTCTTGAGAGTCCCTTGGACTGCAAGGAGATCCAACCAGTCCATTCTAAAGGAGATCGGCCCTGGGTGTTCTTTGGAAGGAATGATGCTGAAGCTGAAACTCCAGTACTTTGGCCACCTCATGTGAAGAGTTGACTCATTGGAGAAGACTCTGATGCTGGGAGGGATTGGGGGCAGGAGGAGAAGGGGACGACAGAGGATGAGATGGCTGGATGGCATCACTGACTCGATGGATGTGAGTTTGAGTAAACTCCGAGAGTTGGTGATGGACAGGGAGGCCTGGCATGCTGCGATTCATGGGGTCCCAAAGAGTCGGACACGACTGAGCGACTGATCTGAATGAGTTCCCAGGTAATGCTGAGGCCTCCCTGAAACTCTCTGCCCATGAACCATGTCAAAATGTTAGATAAAATATTTTAAAACACATCTTTAAATCAAGGAAGGGGAACCTAAGGCCAGGAGTGAAGCCAGACCCAAGTCCAAGCGGATGCATATGAAGAAACGGTCACATTCTCAGGTGGGCTAGGCATGACCTCGTGGCCTAGAACTGCCACACACAGAACTGTACTAGGAAGAGAGAAGGGTGATACACAGCATTCATTCTGTACCCGTGCAGGCTGGGGAGCCACACTGGAGGCCCTTCCACAGAAAGCCAGGATTCAGGAAGGGCTACCCTGAGGAATGCTGGGGAGAGATAAGAATTGCAGCAACAACAAAAAGAGACAAAAACTAGGAAAAGTGTCTGGGTCAGTCTTGATTTGGGGGAGCTGGAGAAAAAAAATTGTCCTCTGAGATTTGAGAGCTACAGACTGACCTTTGCTTGATGCAGGAGTCTGAAATGACAAGGCAGCCTGCCCTTAAAACCTCTCCAATGATCCTTTAAATTTCAAGCAGACCGTGGTCTATTGTCTGTCCAGATGCCTGGAAACAGTCACAAGTCCTCCTGCAGGAATGCATCTCGAGCCAAACCACACAAAGTTGTCGTAGGAAACTACCTCCAAAAGGGCCTCACAGTCCAAATCTCAGTGCATCCAAGGAGACAGACCACCATGAGCGAGACACAGCGGGAACAGTGCACTGCAAGTCCAGCCCACAAAGACTTCAGATATCAGGACAGAGACGAATGAACAATTATGCTGAACATGCTTAAAGAAATAAAAAGAAAAGAAAAAGTGAGTGAAGAGTAAGAGACTATAAAAATGACCAGGCAGATTTTTTTTTAAGTGCTACTAATGATGAACAAGTGTCCCCAGCTTCCTGTATTGAAGCCAATAACACGTTTTCCAATAGAAAAATGTTTGAAACGTGTCCACCCCCTCCCTGGCCATTAGATGCAGCCTGCTCACACCTGCCCCGTGTCAGCAGCAAGGAATGTTATTGAAAATATTTTTCCAAAATCATCTCTCCACCTGGCCTATCCTGTCTTGGGCTACTCCTCCTGGCTCTGGGACTCGCCATCTTCCTTCCCCAGCTCCCAGTTCTTACTTTGGGCCCTCCTCCTTATTTAAGTGACACATCTAGACATTCCTCGCATCCCTTCTCAGCTCCACAGGAGCCCTTCTTTCATAGTGGGGCCCTCCGTCCCAGGGGAGGGGTCTCAAACGTGACCACACTAGCAGCAGTAATAATCCTGCCCCTTTCTACCACCACCACCTGCATATGTGTTTACAAAGCGCCTCTCTTTGTCTGCCAAAACACTGTCATCCTCCCAGACAGATCAGGCTCAGAGCCATCACAAAGTGGCTAGAAGCCAACAGAACCAGGATTCAAAACAGGGCTCACCCCCGTGACCCTGCCTTGGCTACTACTCCGCGGCTGCCTCTAATGACAGCAGTGATCAGTTACCAGGCAACACTCTCTGTTCCCTTGTTATGTCAAACCCTTCCCGGCCTTCATCGATCTGAACAGACATCTCCTTAGTCTTACCCAGCCAGTTAGGAAATCTCTGGAGAATGGCCAAATACATATTTATGATCAAGAAAATGCTAATTTATATCCCATCTGTCTGAAGATAATCTGTCTATGGCTTCAGTCAGTGGAGACATATGAACAAGTCACCCCAAGCAAGAGTCGGTGTAAGCTTAGCAGACAAGAAGAGGTGTGGGAGGGAGACAGGGTCCCATGCCACTTCCCTTCCCTGTCTCAAGGCAATATCTCAAAATCCCACAGAAAACTTTGTTTTCTTTTTTACCTACAGAGACATGAAAGACCACGATACAGGACAGTATGCATAAATGCGACAAATCGTAGGCAAACTGTGAAATTTGAGTCAAGGTTCTGTTCGTTTCACTCCTGGGAGAGTTTTCCAGCCAGAAACAGAAAAGGAAATTTACAGGCGCCCTCTTGTGGGGAGATCTAGCACTGCAGGGCCGCCCCCAGCCACCTGGGCACCTTGGGTAAGATCGCTGCCTTCTTGAAGTTTTCATTCCAGGGGAGGCAGGCGAGGCAAGGAACGAGCAGATAAATGGGCAAGCTCCTCTCAGAGAGTGAAAGTAAAGAACATAAAATACGATGAGGTGATACTGTCTGGGTGGAGGGGGGTCTGGGTAAGGGTACAAAAGAGGACGGGATGGCTGAGCTAAGCCCACATGAAAAGAAGGTACTAACCACGCGGAGATCCGGGGCCAGTGTCCCTTGCACTGCAAAGGTCTGCAGGCACACCTGAGCACAGAGCACAGAGAAACCAGTGTGGCAGGTCGTGCAGAGCAGAGAGAATTCCAGGCGGTGAGAGTAAAGGCGTAGACACCTCTGTGTTCAGTCGCTCAGTCGTGTCCAGCTCTTTGCCACCCCACGGACTGTAGACCGCCAGGCTCCTCTGTCCGTGGGGATTCTCCAGGCAAGAATACCAGAGTGGGCTGCCATTCCCTCCTCCAGGGGATCTTCCCAACACAGGGATCGAACCCAGGTCTCCCACGTGGCAGGTGGATTCTTTACCATCTGAGCCACAAGGGAAGACACCTCTGGGAACACCCATATTGTGCAGGTGGGAAAACGAGGTCTATCGTACACATTCAGAACATGATTCTCACCCCTGGACCTGCCCCATGCCAGGTCCTTCAGCAAATCCAGCCAGCTCTGACGAAGACCATCCACCTCTACTCCTACAGCAGGTTCCTAATGGATCTCCTTGCCTCCTGCAAGGCATTCTTCTCTCAGCAGAAAAGTGACCTTTTCAATGGATAGGGTCTCCTCCTTGCTTAAGCTCTTCAATGACTGTACACTTAGAATAAACCCCACTCAGGCCGTCCTTCTCCCTCCTTCTCTCCCTCCCTCAGCTGCAGCCATAGTAGAAGCTAATCTTTTCTGCCACAGGACCTTGGCACTTGTGGTTTCCTACACCAGAAATGCTTTCCCCCTGCTTCTTATCAGGCCTGGTTCCCTTTCATCCTCCAGGGTTCAGCTTAAACTTCCTAAAGGAGCCCCCAGTTTACTCCAAATCCCAGCAGCATATAGATTTCCTTCATGGTACCCACCACACTGTATAATTATTTTATGTAGTCATTGTTTTCTTGTTGTCTTTTTCCAAGTGGGTTTGGACCTCTACGAGGGCAGAGACCATTTTTATCTATCACTGGATCTTCTGTGCCTCTGAACTCTTGGTATTTAAGTGATGTTTGCAAAATGAACAAATGGGCCCCAGGAGACGGGAGCCCATGAAGATCTTAGCAATAACCTAGCCCAGTACCTTTCAAATTTTATTTTTAGAACACGGAACCTCCTTCCAAATGGAATCCTATGCAGAATCTCAGAGGTGAGAAAGCAGACATGAGCCCTGCACTTCTGTTCTGTGTTTGTACCACCAAGAGCCCTGAGTGATGCTGTGGGCTCTTGAGAAATTCCCCCAGGTGGCTGAGTTATTCTCAAGCCCCACCATTTCTCTGGCTGCTTGCCTCTGTTTTGACTCTCAGAACAGAAGCAGGATGTGACATGGCATTCTGAATGGTCATAAGCAGTTTAGGAAGAGGTTAGAGTTAAATGTTTCGGAGGAAATTTACATATGTAAACATATTTGGGAATCTGATGATGCACACCTGGGGTGTGTGTGAGTGCTGTGGTTTTTACTTCAAAGAACAGCAAGTGACCATGGGCTCAGGTAAATTGGGAGAATTATGCAGCAGCCCTGTGTATGCAAAAGAAGGTTCATGGACCACTGCCTTCTGAAACCAAGCAGCACAGCCCAGTGGGCCCCAGTGGAGCATAAGACAGCCTAGGCCTGGCTCACAGGGCGGCTGGGTGTCCTGGGAAGGTGCCTGGGCATGTTAGACATCTTTTACGCTCCACTTCACATCTTCTAGGCTCACCTTTTTACCTGGGCCATTGCTGAGGTGGTCAGGGGTATAACAGCTGCATGGAATATCTTTTGCTTTCTGACGGCTCCTTGTTAGCTAGCTGTGTGATCTGGGGCAAGTTGCTTAACCTCTCTCTCTCACATTTATTATCTGGAAAAGGTGGGTGATAAAGATACTTCGTACAGTGGCAATGAAGATTATATGAGTTAATACACGTGAAGTGCTCATACCAGTGCTTGACCTGCACAAAGCAAGACACTGCTATTTCAACTCTTGCCAGACATTGCCCCTCTTGGCATGATGCGGTACAGGTCTCTGTAAAGAACTTTGCTCTCTCAGCAGCCAATTTTATAGGTTTTGTTTTTTTTTTTCTGAGTTTCTGTTTTATTTTCTTTCTAACTGAGGTGTGAAAAAGTTCTAGGTTCAGTTGAAGTTCCTGGTGAAAAAACACAACTGAGATTTTTTTCACTGATTAAAATCTGCATATTTGTATTTCAAACAATCCAGCTAAAACTTGATTTAAAAATTCCTTTTATTTCCTTTTTTGGCTTAATCACTTCAGTTCAGTTCAGTTCAGTCACTCAGTCGTGTCCGACTCTTTGCGACCCCATGAACTGCAGCACACCAGGCCTCCCTGTCCATCACCAACTCCCGGAGGTCACTCAGACTCACATCCATCGAGTCAGTGATGCCATCCAGCCATCTCATCCTCTGTTGTCCCCTTCTCCTCCTGCCCCCAATCCCTCCCAGAATCAGAGTCTTCTCCAATGAGTCAACTCTTCACATGAGGTGGCCAAAATACTGGAGTTTCAGCTTCAGCATCATTCCTTCCAAAGAACACCCAGGGCTGATGTCCTTCAGAATGGACTAGTTGGATCTCCTTGCAGTCCAAGGGACTCTCAAGAGTCTTCTCCAACACCACAGTTCAAAAACATCAATTCTTCAGTGCTCAGCTTTCTTCACAGTCCAACTCTCACATCCATACATGACCACAGGAAAAACCATAGCCTTGACTAGACAGATCTTTGTAGGCAAAGTAATGTCTCTGCTTTTCAATATGCTATCTAGGTTGGTCATAACTTATGAGTATCACTTATTCAGTAGAAAATCTTTATACTACATGTTCCTCATGTTAAGAACAAATGTACACTAAATCACGGTTTTTTATTTTAAAAAAGGAAAAGATATAGCCTTACTGCTCCCTGATTGGGACTGTCCAGAGGAGGTGAAGGGGGGCCTCCCAGAGCCCCCCAACACAGGGGCTTGCCTGTTGGGGCTCAGAGAATGGTGGGTCCTGACACCCCCCCCCCCCGAAGTACACCCTGGGGGGCTGGGCTCTGGGAGAGGTAGGAAGGGGGAGGGTCTGTTGGAAAGAGCACTAGGCCAGGCGGGAGTCAGGCGCCGGATTTCAGGCCTGGCTCCCTGTGCAAACCCCCAGCACCCAGAACAAGGCCCTCCAAGTAACGGGTGCTCAGTCCTGTATTTGTTGAACAAACAGATGAATGAACCCATGGCTGCGTGACGTGGTCCCTACTCTCAGGGGATTTCCAACATGGAGGACAGACCCATGAATGTTACTGCAGAGCAGGGTGTGCTTTGTCCAATCTAGGGGCAGTGCTCAGGGGCTGCAGGAGTCAGCCACGGAAAGCACCCCGTGAGCCGGGATACATTTCAAGAAGGGAGCTTGATGGTCTGAAAGGATAAAGGCGATTCCGGGAGGCAGAGAAGAGGGCTGAGCGCAGAGCACTAGGAGGCCTGCACGCCCAGAGTCTCAGAAGCACCACCAGTGTAGCATTGGAAAGGCACGTGAGAAGGAGGTTTGATACTGCACAGATCTCTGCATTTTGGAACGTACTCTGCTCCAGCAAGGCTCTGCCCGCCATTCTCCCAAAGGGCACGGTTATCTGTAAAGTGGGTATGAGCCCAGCTCCGCAGCCCTGGTTTTCTCAACTCCAGCCCCATACAAAGAGCTGGCTAAGTAGAGAGAATTGTAGGTTCAGGGCCCAGGTGTCCTTCATCCAACAACCCCACCCCTCAGGGAGCTGCAGGCTGAAGCTGAACCCAGGCCGGGGCTGCACATAGCCCTCCTCCTCCTTGGCTGGCTGCCCAAACTGTTACCACGGGGTTCACACACACCTTACCCACCCTACCCTGGACAAATCCCACTGTGAATCTCTCCCTGCCCTGCCCTGGCCAAGCACTGGCAGAGGAAAGCCAGAGAAAACCAGACTGGCAGGCAGCCAGGCCTCAACAGCAATTTGGGGAGGAGAGGGTGACCAGGGAGTCATTTATATGCAGAGTACATCATGAGAAACGCTGGACTGGAAGAAACACAAGTTGGAATCAAGATTGCTGGGAGAAATATCAATCACCTCAGATATGCAGATGACACCACTCTTATGGCAGAAAGTGAAGAGGAACTAAAAAGCCTCCTGATAAAAGTGAAAGTGGAGAGTGAAAAAGTTGGCTTAAAGCTCAACATTCAGAAAATGAAGATCATGGCATCCGGTCCCATCACTTCATGGGAAATAGATGGAGAAACAGTGGAAACAGTGTCAGACTTTATTTTTCTGGGCTCCAAAATCACTGCAGATGGTGACTGCAGCCATGAAATTAAAAGACGCTTACTCCTTGGAAGGAAAGTTATGACCAACCTAGATAGCATATTCAAAAGCATAGACATTACTTTGCCAACAAAGGTTCATCTAGTCAAGGCTATGGTTTTTCCTGTGGTCATGTATGGATGTGAGAGTTGGACTGTGAAGAAGGCTGAGAGCTGAAGAATTGATGCTTTTGAACTGTGGTGTTGGAGAAGACTCTTGCGAGTCCCTTGAACTGCAAGGAGATCCAACCAGTCCATTCTGAAGGAAATCAGCCCTGGGATTTCTTTGGAGGGAATGATGCTAAAGCTGAAACTCCAGTATTTTGGCCACCTTATGCGAAGAGTTGACTCATTGGAGAAGACTCTGATGCTGGGAGGGATTGGGGGCAGGAGGAGAAGGGGACAACAGAGGATGAGATGGCTGGATGGCATCACTGACACGATGGACGTGAGTCTCAGTGAACTCCGGGAGTTGGCGATGGACAGGGAGGCCTGGAGTGCTGCGATTCATGGGGTCGCAAAGAGTCAGACACGACTGAGCGACTGATCTGATCTGATCTGATCTGGAGCTAGAAAGTGTGCGCAGCCGCCACGTGGGACGGCGGCGGCTGCGACGGCGCAGAAGCGCGGCGGCTGCGACGGCGCAGAAGCGCGGCGGCTGCGACGGCGCAGAAGCGCGGCGGCTGCGGCGGCGCAGAGCGCGGCGGCTGCGACGGCGCAGAAGCGCGGCGGCTGCGACGGCGCAGCGCGGCGGCTGCGACGGCGCAGAAGCGCGGCGGCTGCGACGGCGCAGAAGCGCGGCGGCTGCGACGGCGCAGAAGCGCGGCGGCTGCGACGGCGCAGAAGCGCGGCGGCTGCGACGGCGCAGAAGCGCGGCGGCTGCGACGGCGCAGAAGCGCGGCGGCTGCGACGGCGCAGAAGCGCGGCGGCTGCGACGGCGCAGAAGCGCGGCGGCTGCGACGGCGCAGAAGCGCGGCGGCTGCGACGGCGCAGAAGCGCGGCGGCTGCGACGGCGCAGAAGCGCGGCGGCTGCGACGGCGCAGAAGCGCGGCGGCTGCGACGGCGCAGAAGCGCGGCGGCTGCGACGGCGCAGAAGCGCGGCGGCTGCGACGGCGCAGAAGCGCGGCTGGGGAGGAAATACCCCATGTCCAAGGTCAAGGACGGCAGCAGAGAGGAGCCGAAGAGGAACTACCCCACGTCCAAGGTCAGAAGCCACGGTCAAGAGGAGCTACCCCACGTCCAAGGTAAGGAGCAGTGACCGCGCTTTGCTGGAGCGGCCGTGAAGAAATACCCCAGGTCCAAGGTAAGGGAAACCCAAGAAAGACAGTAGGTGTTGCCAGACAGCATTTGAGGGCAGACACACTGAAACCACAATCACAGACAAGTAGCCAGTCTGATCACACAGGACCACAGCCTTGTCTAACTCAATGAAACAGGACCACAGCCTTGTCTAACTCAATGAAACTAAGCCATGCTCTGTGGGGCCACCCAAGACTAAAGGGTCATGGTGGAGAGGTCTGACAGAATGTGGTCCACTGGAGAAGGGAATGGCAAACCACTACAGTATTCTTGCCTTGAGAACCCCATGAACAGTATGAAAAGGCAAAATGACAGGATACTGAAAAAGGAACTCCCCAGGTCAGTAGGTGCCCAATATGCTACTGGAGATCAGTGGAGAAATAACTCCAGAAAGAATGAAGGGATGGAACCAAAGCAAAAACAACACCCAGTTGTGGATGTGACTGGTGATAGAGCAAGGTCCGATGCTGTAAAGAGCACTATTGCATAGGAACCTGGAATGTCAGGTCCATGAATCAAGGCAAATTGGAAGTGGTCAAACAAGAGATGGCAAGAGTGAATGTCAACATTCTAGGAATCAGCGAACTAAGAAGGACTGGAATGGGTGAATTTAACTCAGATGACCATTATACCTACTATTGTGGGCAGGAATCCCTTAGAAGAAATGGAATAGCCTTCACAGTCAACAAAAGAGTCCGAAATGCAGTACTTGGATGCTATCTCAAAAATGACAGAATAATCTCTGTTCGTTTCCAAGGCAAACTATTCAGTATCACGGTAATCCAGGTCTATGCCCCGACCAGTAACACTGAAGAAGCTGACGTTGAACAGTTTTATGAAGACCTACAAGACCATCTAAAACAACACCCCCAAAAGATGTCCTTTTCATTATAGGGGACTGGCATGCAAAAGTAGGAAGTCAGGAAACACCTGGAGTAACAGGCAAATTTGGCTTTGGAGTACAGAATGAAGCAGAGCAAAGGCTAATAGATGTCTGCCAAGAGAACACACTGGTCATAGCAAACACCCTCTTCCAACAACACAAGACTCTACACATGGGCATCACCAGATGGTCGACATTGAAATCAAATTGATTATATTCTTTGCAGCTGAAAATGGAGAAGCTCTATAGAGTCAGCAAAAACAAGACCAGGAGCTGACTGTGGCTCAGATCATGAACTCCTTATTGCCAAAATCTGAGTGAAATTGAAGAAAGAGGAGAAACCCACTAGACCATTCAGGTATGACCTAAATCAAATTCCTTTTGACTATATAGTGGAAGTGAGAAATAGATTTAAGGAACTAGATCTGGTAGACAGAGTGCCTGATGAACTATGGACAGAGGTTTGTGACATTGTACAGGAGACAGGAATCAAGACCATCCCCAAGAAAAAGAAATGCAAAAAAGCAAAATGGCTGTCTGAGGAGGCCTTACAAATAGCTATGAAAAGAAGCGAAAAGCAAAGTAGAAAAGGAAAGATATACCCATTTGAATGCAGAGTTCCAAAGAATAGCAAGGAGAGATAAGAAAGCCTTCCTCGGTGATTAATACAAAAAAAAAAAAAAAAAATAGAGGAAAACAACAGAATGGGAAAGACTAGAGATCTCTTCAAGAAAATTAGAGATACCAAGGGAACATTTCATGCAAACATTTCATGCAAAGGACAGAAATGGTAGGGACCTAGCAGAAGAGAAGATATTAAGAAGAGATGGCAAGAATACACAGAAGAACTGTACAAAAAAGATCTTCACGATCCAGACAATCATGATGGTGTGATCATTCACCGAGAGCCAGACATCCTGGGATGTGAATTCAAGTGGACCTTAGGAAGCATCACTATGAACAAAGCTAGTGGAGGTGATGGAATTCAAGTTGAGCTATTTCAAATCCTGAAAGGTGATGCTGTGAAAGTGCTGTACTCAATATGCCAGCAAATTTGGAAAACTCAGCAGTGGCCACAGGACTGGTAAAAGTCAGTTTTCATTCTATTCCCAAAGAAAGTGAAAAGTGAAGTTGCTCAGTCGTGTCCGACTCTTTGCGACCTCATGGACTTAGCCTACCAGGCTCCTCTGTCCATGGGGTTTTCCAGGCAAGAGTTCTGAAGTGGTTTTCCATTTCCTTCTCCAGGGGATCTTCCCACCCCAGGGATTGATCCCAGGTCTCCTGCATTGTAGGCAGATGCTTTACCATCTGAGCCACCAGGGAAGAGCCCAAGATTCCCAAAGAAAGGCAGTGTCAAAGAATGCTCAAACTACTGCACAATTGCACTCATCTCACATGCTAGTAAAGTAATGCTTAAAATTCTCCAAGCCAGGCTTCAGCAATACATGAATGGTGAACTTCCAGATGTTCAACCTTGATTTTGGTTCAAGAGGAACCAAAGATCAAATTGCCAACATCTGATAGATCATCGAAAAGGCAAAAGAGTTCCAGAAAAACATCTATTTCTGCTTTACTGACTGTGCCAAAGCCTTTGACTGTGTGGATCACAATAAACTGTGGAAAATTCTTCAAGAGAATGGAATACCAGACCACCTGACCTGCCTCTTGAGAAACCTGTATGCAAGTTAGGAAGCAACAGTTAGAACTGGACATGGAACAACAGACTGGTTCCAAATAGGAAAAGGAGTACATCAGGGCTGTATGTTGTTACTCTGCTTATTTAACTTATATGCAGAATACATCATGAGAAATGCTGGGCTGGAGGAAGCACAAGCTGGAATCAAGATCGCTGGGAGAAATATCAATAACCTCAGATATGCAGATACCACCCTTATGGCAGAAAGTGAAGAACTAAAGGTCCTTTTGATTAAAGTGAAAGAGGAGAGTGAAAAAGTTGGCTTAAAGCTCAACATTCAGAAAACTAAGATCATGGCATCCAGTCCCATCACTTCATGGAAAATAGATGGGGAAACAGTGTAAACACTGGCTGACTTTATTTTTCTGGGCTCCAAAATCACTGAAGATGGTGATTGCAGCCATGATATTAAAAGACACTTTCTCCTTGAAAGGAAAGTTATGACCAACTTACACAGCATATTGAAAAGCAGAGACATTACTTTGTCAACAAAGGTCCGTCTAGTCAAGGCTATGGTTTTTCCAGTGGTCATGTATGGATGTGAGAGTTGGACTATAAAGAAAGCTGAGCACTGAAGAATTGATGCTTTTAAACTGTGGTGTTGGAGAAGACTCTTGAGAGTCCCTTGGACTGCAAGGAGATCCAACCAGTCCATCATAAAGGAGATCAGTCCTGGGTTTTCTTTGGAAGGACTGGTGTTGAAACTGAAACTCCAATACTTTGGCCACCTGATGGGAAGAGCTGACTCATTTGAAAAGACCCTGATGCTGGGAAAGATTGAGAGCAGGAGGAGGAGGGGACGACAGAGGCTGGATTGCATCACCGATTCAATGGACATGGGTTTGGGTGGACTCTGGGAGTTGGTGATGGACATGGAGGCCTGGCCTGCTGTGGTTCATGGGGTTGCAAAGAGCAGAAATGACTGAGCCACTGAAGTTAGTGAATAAGTGGAGCTAGAAAGCCGTGGAAGGGAGCTGGTCTCTGTGGGGACCCCAGGGTCATGTGCCTCATCCAATGACCCTGTGAGAGCTAAGAGAATTTCATCAGCTATAACAGTCCTTTTGGGGGATTCCCTGGTGGCTCAGATGGTAAAGAATCTGCCTGCAATGCAGGAGACCTGGGTTGGATCCCTAGGTAAGGAAGATCCCCTGGAGGAGGGTATGGCAACCCACTCCTGTATTCTCGCTGGAGAATCCCCATGGACAGAGGAGCCCTGCAGTCTACAGTCCAGGGGATCACAAAGAGTCAGACATGACTGAGAGACTAAGCACAGAACAGCACATAACAATCCTCTGCCTCTTTACAGCCCCTGTTTACACAATGTATCTACTCTAACAGAGGCAGCAACAGCAGTGGAAACTCACTCTACCTGAGGAGCCGGTCTGGCCCGCTGCTCTGCCCCAAAGACTCACAGGGGCAGACATAGCCTAAGCAGCTCCAGAATCTGCTGCCCTTGGGGGATTGGATTTCAGGCCAAGCTTCAGAGGCTCTGAAGTTGTGGGAAAGGAATGCGATAACAATGATGATGGAGACCAAGATAAGTATGTTCCTGACATTCCTAGGGCTTTTCTCCTGTGCTGAGTACTAACTTGTGTTTGAGGACCTTGCAACAACCCTATAAGGGGACACAACCATCTCACATGTGAGGAAACTGAGGATCAGTGAGGTTAAGCAACTTCAGTTCAGTTCAGTTCACTTGCTCAGTCATGTCCGACTCTTTGTCATGAATCGCAGCACACCAGGCCTCCCTGTCCATCACCAACTCCCGGAGTTCACTCAGACTCATGTCCATCCAGTCAGTGATGCCATCCAGCCATCTCATCCTCTGTCGTCCCCTTTTCCTCCTGCCCCCAATCCCTCCCAGCATCAGAATCTTCTCCAATGAGTCAACTCTTTGCACGAAGTGGCCAAAGTACTGGAGTTTCAGCTTTAGCATTATTCCTGCCAAAGAACACCCAGGACTGATCTCCTTTAGAATGGACTGGTTGGATCTCCTTGTAGTCAACTAGTAGCAAATTTGAGTTAGTAATCCTTAGATCCAGGATTGGAGACCAGGAATAACCATTCCAGAGGTTGATTTCATAGACACTGTCCTAAACTGCCAGAAATAGCTCACTGCCATCCATGAATAACCATCCAGAAGCAACATGAGCCCCTTTGCCATCCTATTTAATCTGGATCCTTTTCCAGACTTCATGGACGTGAGCCCCCTGCTGGCCGGTCAAGGGTAACACGAGCCCCACAATAATCATCGACTGCCACCTACTGGCGCTGTGAGGAATGTCACTTTTCTTTTCTTTCACTTCATCAGATATGATAACTTCAAAAACCAAAATGTTAAAAACTTGCTTTTTGCTTCTCCCTGTTTCGACATCCCTAAGAATAACTGCAGGCAGATTTTATTCCTATTTTATGAATGATAAGATACAGACCCAAGGGAGTTAAGTAGCTTCTTGAAGATCACATGATGAGGATTCAGTTCAGTTAAGTCGCTCAGTCGTGTCCCACTCTTTGCGACCCCATGAATCGCACGCAGCACGCCAGGCCTCCCTGTCCATCACCAACTCCCGGAGTTCACTGAGACTCACGTCCATCGAGTCAGTGATGCCATCCAGCCATCTCATCCTCTGTCGTCCCCTTTTCCTCCTGCCCCCAATCCCTCCCAGCATCAGTCTTTTCCAATGAGTCAACTCTTTGCATGAGGTGGCCAAAGTACTAGAGTTTTAACTTTAGTATCATTCCTTCCAAATACAGAAGTGAATGGTCAGAATCATTGATTTAAAGTGTGACTTTGAGTAAGACATTTTATTTATTTTGGTGGACACCAAAAAACCCCCTCTGCTACAATAACAATTTTTATTGGCTTTATTTAATAAAAATTCCTCCTTTACCCATTAAGTTCCCATGCTGGTTCTACTATATTTCAGTTTGGTATTTGAGTGAATTTTTCTGGGCTGTCTTTTGCAATCCACTGATCAATCTGTCTCTCTCTAGGTCTGTACCATATAGTCTTAACTGCTACAGCTTCATACTTAAGTGCAGGTCCCCTCACCTTAAGCTTCTTTTTCTGAAGCATATTATCTATTTATTTTATTTTTTAACTTTACAATATTGTATTGGTTTTGCATTGTACAATTGGTTTTGCAAATACAATACAATTTGTATTGTATTCATATCAAAATGAATCCGCCACAGGTATACATGTGTTCCCCATCGTGAACCCTCCTCCCTCCCTATACCATCCCTCTGGGTCGTCCCAGTGCACCAGCCCCAAGCATCCAGTATCATGCATCGAACCTGGACTGGCGACTCATTTCATATATGATATTATACATGTTTCAAAGCCATTCTCCCAAATCATCCCACCCTCTCCCTCTCCCACAGAGTCCAAAAGACTGTTCTATACATCAGTGTCTCTTTTGCTGTCTCGTATACAGGGTTATTGTTACCATCTTTCTAAATTCCATATATAGGCGTTAGTATACTGTATTGGTGTTTTTCTTTCTGGCTTACTTCACTCTGTATAATAGGCTCCAGTTTCATCCACCTCATTAGAACATGATTCAAATGTATTCTTTTTAATGGCTGAGTAATACTCCATTGTGTATATGTACCATAGAATTGAAAGAGTCACGTGTACCCCAATGTTCATCACAGCACTGTTTATAATAGCCAGGACATGGAAGCAACCTAGATGTCCATCAGCAGATGAATAGATAAGAAAGCTAAGGTACATATTATCTATTTTTGATGTTTCTTTTTAAATTTAAAAATTAGTTTATCAAGCTTCACATAATTCTATTGAGATTTTTATTGGAGTTGCATTGAATATATAGTAGAGAAAATAAAGAGAATTCATATCTTTGTAATATTAGATTTTCCTGTGCATGAACATGAACTGTATTTACTTGGATAATCTTTAACGTCATTCAAAATTATTTTTTTGTTTCTACATATAAGGTTGTATATGCTTTGCTTTAGATTTATTCCTAATAACATTTTTGATATTATAAGTGGTTCTTTTTAAAAGTATGTTTTTTCAATTTAGTTAATTAGCTAATTATTATTTTTAATTTATTTATTTTAGTTGGAGGCTAATTACTTTACAATATTGTAGTGGTTTTTGCCATACATTGATATGAATCAGCCACGGGTTTACATGTGTTCCCCATCTTGAACCTGCCTCCCCTCTCCCTCCCCATCCTATAAAAGTTATGTTTTAAATATTTTTCTACTAATATAAAAATAATCATTTTATAATAAAAAGATCCTTATAACCATAAAGACTAATACAACTACATTATCTTTTGTTATTGTTTACCTGGTGAATCTTTTTCCATTTCATTACTTTTAATCTCTTTCTATCCGTAGGTTTTAAATTAATATCTCATAAACAGCTTATTATTGGATCTCATAGATTGCATTGATGATGTAAGACAGCATGTGAAGAAGTAGGGGGCACTGCTCTTTACTCAGGACCAAAGATCCCAAGACAAGATAGATTCTGCTCTCACCACACTATATATCCATCCACCATACAAGGAACACAGCCATGCTTAGGGGTGGGCCACAGAGGCAAGATGGGGACAGAGCCAAGTGGCCACACAGAGCTTGCCAGGCAGCCACAGCTGGGAGCTGGGCTGTATTCCAGAGATCAGGCTGAGGCTGGATGCGCACACATGCGCGTGCACGCACACACACACACAAGCTCTGGCTCTGGGCACCCAGAAGCGAGGGAGCTGTGCAGATTACAGCTGCCCCGCTCTGAAAACAGCCACCAGCAGAAACAGATACTCAGGACACACAACAGTAATGAGTTCCGGGCTTGAGTGACAGGGTAACCAGAAGAGGAGGACCTCAGAGAGGCAGCACTTGAGGCTGACAGGGGCCAGAGTGCCGAATAAGGTGGCCCGGATGACAAAGCAAAGCTCTAGGAGCACAATTTTCATCGAAGACTTCATGGGTAAAGGCTCGGAGAGGTTATGGGAAAGGAGGAGGCCGTCGGGAGAGGACAGTGCGGGAGAAGCCCACTGCATCTGACCCTCGACCACTAAGACAACGAGCTAGTCAGCAGAGCCCAGGCCTGGGCCCCCTGGAAAGCCATCAGAAGGGGTCCTCATTACAGAGATGCCCTGGGGCTAGAGTGGAAGCCATCAGAGAACTCCTCCAGGGCCAGAGTATTTAGGCAGCCCAGAGTGGCTGGATTCACAGTCAGGGACCTTTTTAGGACACACAAAAAAATGGGCAAATGCATTAGAATCTTCTTGTCACTGATTGAATATGATCAGATCAAACAGGAAAAATCAACCAGAGTAGCACTGAGTTAATCCAAGCCTACTAACTACACACACACGCGTCTCCATAATATAACAAACACTAGGACAACAGAATGGGGAAGACTAGAGATCTCTTCAAGAAAATCAGGGATACCAAGGGAACATTTCATGCAAAGATGGGCACAATAAAGGACAGAAAGGGTATGGACCTAACAGAAGCAGAAGATATTAAGAAGAGGAGGCAAGAATGAATACACAGAAGAACTGCACAAAAAAGATCTTCACGACCCAGATAATCACGATGGTGTGATCACTCACTTAGAGCCAGACATCCTGGAATGTGAAGTCAAGTGGGCCTTAGGCAGCATCACTATGAACAAAGCTAGTGGAGGTGATGGAATTCAAGTTGAGCTATTTCAGATCCTAAAAGATGATGCTGTGAAAGTGCTGTACTCAATATGCCAGCAAACTTGGAAAACTCAGCAGTGGCCACTGCACTGGTAAAGGTCAGTTTTCATTCTAATCCCAAAGAAAGACAATGCCAAAGAATGTTCAAACTACTGCACATTTGCACTCACCTCATACACTAGCAAAGTAATGCTCAAAATTCTCCAAGCCAGGCTTCAACAGTACGTGAACCACAAACTTCCAGATGTTCAAGTTGGATTTAGAAAAGGCAGAGGAACCAGAGATCAAATTGCCAACATCTGCTGCATCATAGAAAAAGCAAGAGAGTCCCAGAAAAACATCTACTTCTGCTTTGTTGGCCATGCCAAAGCCTTTGACTGTGTGGACCACAACAAACTGTGGAAGATTCTGAAAGAGATGGGAATACCAGACCACTGACCTGCCTCCTGAGAAATCTGTATGCAGGTCAGGAAGCAACAATTAGAACTGGACATGGAACAACAGACTGGTTCCAAATAGGAAAAGGAGTACATCAAGGCTGTATATTGTCACCCTTGCTATTTAACTTATATGCAGAGTACATCATGAGAAATGCTGGGCTGGATGAAGCACAAGCTGGAATCAAGATTGCCAGGAGAAATATCAATAACCTCAAATAGCTGATGATACCACCCTTATGGCAGAAGGTGAAGAACTAAAGAGTCTCTTGATGAAAGTGAAAGAGGAGAGTGAAAATGTTGGCTAAGACTTAATATTCAGAAAACTAAGATCATGGCATCTGGTCCCATCAATTCATGGCAAATAGACAGGGAAACAATGGAAACCATGATAGACTTTATTTGGGGGGGCTCCAAAATCACTACAGATGGTTATTGCACCCATGAAATTAAAAGACACTTGGCTCCTTGGAAGGAAGGCGATGACCAACCTAGACAGCATATTCAAAAGCAGAGACATTACTTTGCCAACAAAGGTTCGTCTAGTCAAAGCTATGGTTTTTCCAGTAGTCATGTATGGATGTGAGAATTGGACTATAAAGAAAGCTGAGTGCCAAAGAAATGATGCTATTGAATTGTGGTGTTGGAGAAGACTCTTGAGAGTCCCTTGGACTGCAAGGAGATCAAACCAGCCCATCCTAAAGGAAATCAGTCCTGAATATTCACTGGAAGGACTGATGCTGAAGCTGAAAGTCCAATATCTTGGCCACCTGATGTGAAGAATTGACTCACTGGAGAAGACCCTGATGGGAAAGACTGACAGCAGGAAGAGAAGGGGATGACAAAGGATGAGATGGTTGGATAGCATCACCGACTTGATGGACATGAATTTGAGCAAGCTCCAGGAGTTGGTGATGGACAGGGAAGTCTGGCATGCAGCAGTCCATGGGGTCACAAAAGAGTTGGATATGGCTGAGCCATTGAATTGGACTCAACTGAGGACTTTACTGTGTGATGCTCACTCCTTACAAGCAGGGTCCACGAGAGTGCCCTGCACAAAGCAGCCATTCAATAAATATCTGTGGATCAATTTACATGATGCTCAGAGGAAAAAGAAATTCCAAATGAGGAAAACTAGAGCACTGATTGTCCCGACTTTTTAATTTCTAAAATCCCCAGGCAGTGTTCCCTGACAGCAGATCTGAATCACTGACGGCAGGAAGGACATGGAATGAAGGACCAGACAGGAGCTGGCTCTCCTCACTGAGATTATCTTGGCCACAGGCTTCCCTGACCACACCGCTGCTCAGGAGCCCTGGGGCTCCTGTCTCCATGATTCACTGACTTTTGGAGGAGCCTAACCCTTGAATGAGCAAGCACAGATGGACGTAAAAGATGAAGGAATGGGAAGAAAAGAATTCTATAAGCCTTCTTTCTCCTCTACTCCAGTAGAAAGTCAGCTCACAGCTGCCTTGAAGCAGGAGGCCCTTCCTGGAGCCCCTGACTCTGTAGGAGACTTTGGGTCCTCTGGCTCGGATTGCCCAGGAGAAGGGCTCTTCACACCTGCTGCCTTACCTGGTGTTACCAAGAGTCTGAGAAGCTGTGTGATTCCCTATGCAAGGATCACGTCAGTTCTCATGAGGGAATCCCAGACCTCATGCCCTCCTCAAGCTCTTCCCAGCTTGCTGAAGCCTCTTTCCTTCCCTGAAGCCTTGCAACTGTTTCTCCCTCCATCCAACCAGTTCAGACTAACCTTGATCCAGCATCCCAAGGCAGGGTCACCAAGGGTCATTCTGATTATGCACTCATGGCCCTCCATCCCTGGTCAAGAACAGCGAAGATTGGCAAAGCCCACCCTCCAAAAAGGTTTTTATAGAAATGATCTTGTAACCCAGAAACTGTCCCCACCCCCAAGTCCAGCACATTCTGTTTCCACTTTCTTGGATGCCCCTGGGATTCTCTGCGTTCACGGCGGCCTGGTCCTCCACTCTCGCAATACAGTGCTTCCCCAATAGTACAGGACTTGGAAACTAATGTAAGTCAACTCCAGGTACATTCTACTTCCCATGGGTCTGGGCTTCTTACCTGTTGGGTACATTTTATTATTTTTAATATATTTATTTGTTTGGCTGCACCGGGTCTTAGTTGTAGCATATGGGATCTAGTTCCCTGACCAGGGATCAAACCCTGGCCCCCTGTATTGGGAATGGAAGTCTTAGCCACTGGACCACCAGGGAAGTCTCATGTTGGGTGCATTTTAAAGTGGTGGCTCAGACAGTAAAGCGTCTGCCTGCAATGCGGGAGACCCAGGTTCGATTTCTGGGTCGGGAAGATCCCCTGGAGAAGGAAATGGCAATCCACTCCAGCGTTCTTGCCTGGAAAATCCCATGGACAGAGGAGCCTGATAGGCTACAGCCCATGGGCTCGCAAAGAGTTAGACACGACTGAGCGACTTCACTTAACCTGTCAAATATTCTTTGCCTTCATTTTGGCTTGCTTCTCCACTGTCAGATGTTCCTCACAGTGAAGCCTTTAAAGTTCTCTGCCCAGAATCATTTCCCAACTCTCTTCTCTCCAACTTGTCTATTCAATCACGAATTCACTCATGCCTTTAGGCACAAATCCATGCATTTCTAGTAAAAAACAAAAAATTGCTGAGCATTAGGTCAGGCACTATTGCAAGCCCTGGGACTCAAAAATGTGTTCATGCTTCTCAAAGACCTCGTAGTACAACAGGAGAGAATCGTTTCCTCAGATGCTTAAAGTACAGTGCGATAAAAGCTTTGGTATGGACATATTTGTGGCTGTGTGAGCAGAGGGCAGACTGAAATGAGATTCATTATGGGACATTATTGGTTCAAATAACTATTCCTGGAGCTGGCAAGAGAGGCTGGCTCCAGGAACAGTGGGATCCAGAGTCCAAATGACATCATCAGAATATTTCCCCTCTCCTGGTTTCATTGTATCTGCTTGGCTTTCAGTGGCTGGTAATAACTGCATGGCATGGAATGAGATCCAGGGATGAGCTCCCCTCTTCCAAGATATTTATCTGTGCAAGTTCATGTAGTAAAATCAGCTATACACACACACACACACTCCCCCCAACACATACTCCCCAACAAAACTGTCCTTTATAGGGACTCTCTAAATGACACTGCCCTGCATTCTCAATTCTAATGGAAAGAATTCTAACATAAACTTCGGGGCTGTGGAGAGGGGCCTAGATTGTTGAGTGTATCACAGTTATGGAAAGGGGAGCCTCTGGGAACCATTAAGGCCCTAACGCATGGGAGTCATCCCGGGATGAAGCTTGGCCTGTCAGAGATGCCCATCTGAGGTCTCCACTCTCTTTGGTACAAAACAAATCCAAGGAGAGAGAAGGATACATGAAAAAACCTCCACAGGTACCAAAAATTTTCATTTTAGATTCATCACATCTAGAAAGCATCTCATTTTAAAGATAAAGGATTAGGACAAAACAGATTCCACAATTAAAAGGATCTAACTGGAAATATATTACATGTTATGAAACAGCATAAATAGTTGGATACTTTCTGTGCATGAATCTGAGTATTCATGCAGTTGTTTCCATGTAGAGGTCTGACTAGAGATTTGTATTTTCATCTATATTCTCCTCTCAGTAGCCTGAGAGGATTTTCTGAAGCACAGAGCTGATCAAGTTACTTCCTCCCTTAAATTCTTTAAGTCAACCCCCTTGGCTCTCAAAAGGAAACTCATATTTCCTATTATGGCTACTTTAAGCTCTGCATGATGTAGCAGGGCTAGAAAATAGAGTTTTTAGACAACCCAAAGTCAGGAAGTTTAATAAGGGTGCCCCATGAAAAACTGGGACCTCAAAAGACTAAACCTTAGTGTATTTCCCATTAGTAAAAAACAAAACCACCAAGAAATTGATTGACCAAGCTTGGATCTAGGCAAACCAAAATTTTCTCTGGAGAATTTGTAGTCACAAGAAAGACTGTGGCCCAAAGTCATATACGATCTGTGGTCTCGCTAGAGCTACACATGACAGGTGAGGTTTCTGGGGACATCCTGAGAGATGAGAACCATGCTGGGAAGTTCCCCCAGTCCATCAGCAAAAGAAAACACAAGTTCTTTTCTGGAGGAACTCAACTGTAATTCAGACCTGAAAGAATTCCCACAGATAAAGTTCCAAGGAAAGTGAGCAGCTAACAGTCTAAAATTACAAATACACAAAGAAGCAAATCACCATCACAAAGTGACAGAGGAAACACAGACAGTAAGGTCAGCCATAGACAGACTTCAGCACTGGGATTTTCAGATAGAGAATTTTACGATTGCTATGCTTCATAGGGTTACAGACATAAAAGAAAATTGACAAGGTGAATCAGCATCAAGACCAAGCCAGAAACTGACCAAGCAAATATTGAAACAAAGTCTCAAGCAGATTATCTAGAAACTAATAATATAAAAATTGAATTTAAAATTCAGTGGATGGATTACACAGAAGATTAGACACAGAGGAAAAGAGACTAGAAACCTAGAAGGTCCACCTGTAGAAATTATCAAGAAGGCGGAAGAAAAGTTATGACCAACCTAGATAGCATATTGAAAAGCAGAGACATTACTTTGCCAACAAAGGTATGTCTAGTCAAGGCTATGGTTTTTCCAGTGGTCATGTGTGGATATGAGAGTTGGACTGTGAAGAAAGTTGAGTGCCGAAGAATTGATGCTTTTGAACTGTGGTGCTGGACAAGACTCTTGAGAGTCCCTTGGACTGCAAGGAGATCCAACCAGTCCATTCTGAAGGAGATCAGCCCTTGGTGTTCTTTGGAAGGAATAATGCTAAGGCTGAAACTCCAGTACTTTGGCCACCTCATGCGAAGAGTTGACTCCTTGGAAAAGACTCTGATGCTGGGAGGGATTGAGGGCAGGAGGAGAAGGGGACAACAGAGGATGAGATGGCTGGATGGCATCACTGACTCGATGGACGTGAGTTTGAGTGAACTCCGGGAGATGGTGATGGACAGGAAGGCCTGGCGTGCTGCGATTCATGGGGTCGCAAAGAGTTGGACACGACTGAACTGAACTGAACTAAACCTAGGATCCAAACAGACAGAAAACAAAGAGATGTTAAGGGATATGGAGAATAGAAAGAGAAACACTGAAATATGTTGGATGAAACTTCTAGAAAGAGGTAATAATAAAAATGATTATAGGAGCTAGCAAGTATATAGTATTTACCATGTGTCCCTGTTCTAAAGGAAAGTGAAAGTGAAGTTGCTCAGTTATGTCCAACTCTGCGACCCCATGGACTGTAGCCTACCAGGCTCCTCTGTCCATGGAATTTTCCAGGCAATAGTACTGGCTGCTGCTGCTGCTAAGTCACTTCAGTCGTGTCTGACTCTGTGCGACCCCAGAGACGGCAGCCCACCAGGCTCCCCCGTCCCTGGGATTCTCCAGGCAAGAACACTGGAGTGGGTTGCCATTTCCTTCTCCAATGCATGAACGTGAAAAGTGAGAGTGAAGTCACTCAGTCATGTCTGACGCTTCGCAACCCCATGGACTGCAGTCCACCAGGCTCCTCTGTCCATGGGATTTTCCAGGCAAGAGTACTGGAGTGGGGTGCCATTGGAATGGATTGCCATTTCCTTCTCCAGTGGATCTTCCCAACTCAGGGATGGAATCCAGGTCTCCCGCATTGTAGACAAGACACTTTACTGGCTGAGCCACCAGACTGTTATGCAATTAACTCACTAATGTTCACGAGAAAACCTTTCTTTTTTACCTTTTCTACCTACCTTTCTTTCATTACTCTTTCTTTCTTTCCTATTTTGCATCTCTTTATCTTCCATTCCTTGAAATACATTCTTCAGAAGTTCCTTTTGTGAGAGTCTTTGTGGGGTTAATGCCTAGTTAAAAAGAAAGGTAGGTAATAATGTCATCCCCACTTTATAGATGAGGAATAATATCATTCCCACTTCACACATGAGGAAACTGAAACACAGAGGAGTTACAACATTTGTCCAAGGTCTCATAGAGATGCCAAGTAGCTTGGCTCCAGAGTTTGTGGTCTCAACCACTATGCAGTCTATGAGGAAATAATAGCAGAAAACCATCCAGAAATACTAAATGACAGTAATCTTAAAATCCAAGAAACATCATAAACCCAAAATGTGATAAAAAGAGAAAGCCGCTAGACACATTTTGATGACAATGTACCACATGAGAGAAAAAAGAAAAGCCCTTAGGAAGGAAGAGGGCAGATCACTGAATGTGATTGGCAACTTGACTGATGGCCACTGTCCCAAGAATAACATTGGCAGCCAAAGACAGTGGATCTCCAATGTGCTGGAGGACAGTGACTGTCACCCTGCAATGCCAGCCTGAAAAAACCACCTCCAGAAAATAAGGGTGAAACAGTGACATTTGCAGACAGAAAAAAACTAGGGCATTAACCCCACAAAGACTCTCACGAAAGGAACCGCTGAAGAATGTATTTCAAGGAATGGAAGATGAGATGCAAAATAGGTAAAGAGTCAGTCACTCAGGCATGTCCAACTCTTTGCATCCTCATGGTCTGTAGCCCATCAAGCTGTTCTGTCCATGGGATTCTCCAGGCAAGAATACTGGAGTGAGTAGCCATTCTGTTCCACAGAGGATCTTCCCGACCCAGGGATCAAACCCGGGTCTCCTGCATTGCAGACAGATTCTTCACTGCTGAGCCACCAGGGGTGAAATGAGAAGTTGAACAAAAACACACTAGTTTTATTGGGATACTTGTGAACACTCACTCACTATTTAAAACTCTTAATAAATATTTAATGTCTTGGAAGGGAGGAATACTGGAGCACAGTTGATTGGGAGGAAGGGGATAGAGGTTAAAGCTTTTAAGGTCCTGGTGTTGTTCATGAGGAACGACGGTTGTACAGTTTGTCCACTGCACCAAACAAAGAACAGGGCAGAGCAGGGAATGAGGGCTAAGACAGAACCCGCGGGTCAACCCTTGTGTCCCAGTGCAGGGCTGTGACTACAGAGATAGCACCCTGCTTCCAGACAAATTAGAAAAAAACATCTTCTGTAAAGCCAGTGACATTCTAGGCAGTACCAAAGAACTTCATCTTCTGCTCCCATCTTTTGAGACATCTTTTTCAATGAGAAGGTTTAGAGACCTGTTCCTGCAAAGCTGGTGACTGTGATGACTGTTGGCCAGGCTCCCAGGGTTTCAGCCACGTCTCTAGCCAGCATAGATTTGTAAAGTCTTATAAGCAGCTTCCCTTGGGGGGCCAAGTTTTGCCTGGGAGTGCCAAGCACACAAGAGTGCCACTTACCTTACTCTCGAAGTATCAAACTTTAGAATATTTGAAAATCTGAAGGTGAAGATATCTTGGTAGAGTTTCAGTGAATCTTTATCATCATGCATATGACATTTTTTCTCATGCTTGATTAAGAAACATGGGTTTTGTAGGAACTGAGTTGGTCATTGTCTTACTAGGCTGTGAAAATTCTCTGTTAGTAATGTGTCAGAAATACAGACATACACAATAGATAATTTTGACCAAAATATGCATTATAAATACTTTTCCCCAGTTTGCTGTTTGACTTGCTTACAGAGACCTTTTCCATGAAGAAAAATTATTTTTAATTTTCAATTTTTATTCAGTGTTTTTATGATTTCTGAGTTTTGAGTCATGTTTAGGAAAATCTTCCCCAATCCAGAGTTATAAAAGAATTTCCCTGTGGTCACCAATGGGGAGAGGAGAAGGGAAAGCGATGGGCTGGGAATTTGGGATTGATAGATGCAAACTATTACATTTAAAATGGATAAATAACAAGGTCCTAATGTACAGCGCAGGGAACTATATTCAATACCTTGTTTAAAACCATAATGGAGAAGAAAAGAAACTGAGTCACTTTGCTGTACAGAAGAAATTGGCACAACATTGTAAATCAACTGTAATTCACTTTTTTTAAAAAAGGACTATTCCTCCCCTACCAATCAGAAAATACCAAAGTATTTATAGTTAAAATTCTTTGAACACACACACAAAAAGAATTTTCCCATGCCTTCTTCTGACTCTTTTTGCTTCTCTTATTTATATTTAAATACACAATCCATTTTAAAGTTAACTCAGGGAACTCAAACAGGGGCTCTGTATCAACCTAGAGGGGTGGGATGGGGAGGGAAACTCAAAAGGGACGGGATATATGTATACCTATGGCTGATTCATGTTGAGGTTTGATAGAAAACAGCAAAATTCTTTAAAGCAATTATCCATCAATTTAAAAAAGTTAACAAGGTGTGAATATGAGCTATGATCCCTAAGACATTTTACTGTAGTTGGCTTCTCAGTTGCCCAGTAACCTTAATAATTTATTATTTTTATTATTTTATCTCTACCCACTCTCATTCGAAATGGCCCCTTGATCATATACTGGATTCCACATGCTTGTATGTTTGATTCCTGAGACTCTCGGTCCTGCTACCTCAGTCTCTCTGCCTATTTTCATGTTAGCACCTCACTGTATTCACCAAGGCTTTCGAGTATGTTCTAATCTGGTAGGGCTGACCAGTCCTCATTTCTTTCTTTTTCTCTCCAGAAGTAGTTGAGCTTTCATTTTCTATTTTTTTCTCACTTTTTTTCATACCTAGGAAAGCTACTGTTTTCTGTAATTTTGTCCCCAGTCACCTTTCTGAGCGACCTGTCTTTGTGGTAGCGTCTCAAGATGACTCTTTGAGGTTGTCCAGGTCTCCTATCACACCATTCTCTCCAAAACCCACGTTCTTCCAATTTTCCAGCCTCAACATCCACTGGAACTGTGCCTGTCGGGATCGGCCGGGACTCCCTATGTCAGTTCTTAGTCTTCATCTTAGTCCATCTCTTGGGTAGGATTGATGCTGTGGCTCACTCACATCTTCTAGAATAGCTTCTCTGTTCTGTCTCTGGGATACTTTCCTAGCTTACTACTCCTTCATTAGCTGCTTTTCACTACTGTGTTGGCCGAGTCCTCCTCTTCTTCTGGGCCTCTGGAGGTTGGAGGCCTCAGTGTTGGGTCTCAAACCTCTTTTCCACGAATACTCGCTCCCAAGGAGGAGCTCCCCAGCTCCTCTGGAATGTAAGGGGCACAGTCTCGTGTATCACCATCGTCACATCTTCCTGCCTGAAACAGTGCCCTGGCACTGCATATGCACACAACAGTGCGGGGTAAATGAATGAATGGGTGAATACACTTCTCTGGTTGCTTTAAATGCTTCATAGTTAAGTTTCCAAAGGAAACCACAAGTAACTCAATGTGGAGGCAGCATGGGCACATGAAAGGAAGTCACAGGAGCTAAGACTGAAAATACTGGCTGGGCTCTAGATGGTCTAAAAAAATCTAGCTGGATTTCCTTGGTGGTGCAGTAGATAAGAATCTCCTGCCAACCCGGGGACATGAGTTTGATCCCTGGTCCAGGAAGATCTTGCATTCTGTGGAGCAGCTAAGCCCATATGCCACAACTACAGAGCCTGTGCTCTAGAGCCTGGGAGCTGCAACGACCGACGCCCACAGGCCCTAGAGCCCATGCTCTGCAACAAAAGAAACCACCACGATGAGAAGCCTCCACACTGCAACTAGAGAGAAGCCCCTCCTCACTGCAACTAGAGAGAAGCCTGCACAGCAATGAAGACCTAGCACGGCCAAAATTAAATAAATTATTTGTTTTAAATAAATAAACTATATAGAACTAAAAAGATAAAAGCTTTTCTTTTAAACCTTTAATAAAAAAAGAAATACAATCTAGCTAACAAATATCACGATATAGAGGGAGAAAGGTGACACAGAGTGTAGGCAGTATGCTAAATTCCTTATCTTTTATAAGGGAACTCAATATACCCTGTTGTTGATATTCATAAATCAAAAATATAAATGTATGGTGTGTTTTTTTTTTTTTTTTTTTTTACTATGTAAAGCTATAACATTAACATCTAAAAGAATTAAGAATGGAAACTGGACCTCGGTTGCTACTGGGAAATGAGATTAGGAGAGATGTTACTTTTCATTTTTGCACCTTAGTCTATGGCCACACAACCCTAAATGTGCCTAATCTAGTAATTTTATGCACCTTGGTATCACTTGAAATAAAAGTAATGTGCATTCACTACTTCTGTGATTAAGTTTTAAAAGATCAAGTGAGCCAGGCCATGCAGGGCCTTGAATGCCAAGCAAACCTTTCTTTAGCTACAGACGCTCATGTTACTTGGTAGGTTGGCATCTTGCACAGGCTCACAGCAAGCAGCAAAAGGCTTTAGGGCAGCCCTTCCTCACAGGGAGGGGGACCAAAGAGGGTAGGATGGGTACAGAGGCAGAGGTCAGTGATTGGAGTCAGGGCAAATAAAAAACATCTTGTGCGCTTTTTTGTCTCTCTCATCTTCAGGACCTCTCATTTGCCAGTTCCCCTCCGGCAGGAAATCGCAGGGCCTTTCGGCACCTTGCTAAGCCTCCCTGGGCCACCAGGCTTCTCTCCTTCTCCTGCAGGCAGCCACACATCCAGAGGGTGGAAAAGCGTTGTCTGCTGTTTGTCAATCCCAGCAAAGCTATTTCTTTTCTACTCACTACCTCCAGCAAGAAGAATGGTGTCAAGGTAAGAATTTGCTCAAAAACTAACTCCAATCAAAGGCAGATTTGTCTCCTCTTGAGTCAACACTCAATGAGTTCATGCCGGGGTAGGGCAGGCAGGGGGCACAGGCACCCGTCAGCAACAGTCAGGAGACAGGAAGCTCCCAATGGAAGCTTTGGCTGCTGGTAGCTTGAACTACGGGGAAGGCAATGGCACCCCACCCCAGTACTCTTGCCTGGAAAATCCCATGGACGGAGGACTCTGGTGGGCGGCAGTCCATGGGGTAGCTAAGAGTTGGACACGACTGAGCGACTTCACTTTCACTTTTCACTCTCATGCATTGGAGAAGGAAATGGCAACCCACTCCAGTGTTCTTGCCTGGAGAATCCCAGGGATGGGGGAGCCTGGAGGGCTTCCATCTATGGGGTCGCACAGAGTCGGACACGACTGAAGCGACTTAGCAGCAGCAGTAGCAGCAGCAGCAGCAGCAGCAGCTTAACTTGGGAGCCCACAGGGTCACGTGGGTTCTTTCTGCTTCTCTTCCACTTCCCTATACACTTGTCTTCTCTCCAAACATTCAAATCTGCTTATGTAGAGAAATATTTTGTGAATTCTAATTTAGGGAGGGATGTGGCATGTGGGCATTGAAAAGTTAAATTGCTGCTGATAACGATAACCTCAGGTGTCACTGATTTGCTTGCTGCTGCTGCTAAGTCACTTCAGTCGTGTCCGACTCTGCGACCCCAGACACGGCAGCCCACCAGGCTCCCCTGTCCCTGGGATTCTCCAGGCAAGAACACTGAAGTGGGTTGCCATTTCCTTCTCCAATGCATGAAAGTGAAAAGTGAAAGTGAAGTTGCTCAATCGTGTCCGACTCCTAGCGACCCCATGGACTGCAGCCCACCAGGCTCCTCCATCCGTGGGATTTGCCAGGCAAGAGTACTGGAGTGGGTGCCACTGCCTTCTCCAAATTTGCTTGCTAGTCAATGTTATTTTGTTTGTTTTGTTTCTTGTATGCTTGTATCTGGCCTTGTCCCAGCAGAAAATCCAGGGCGTAATCTAAGATGGTAATTTAGGAGAATTTAACACAGGTGGGCACAGCTAAGGGCTATTTCTAAAGGACGCTGAACCCCACCCCCCACCCCCAACCAAGACCAAGTATTCATAGGGAGCTGTTACTATTGCTGGGCCTGATGGGGAAAAGGAAGAAGCTACCAGAACCCGGGGCAGGGGGGCTCTGGCTGGAGCTGTAGTTGTCACCGTGGTTTTAGAAAAGGGCCACCAGACAGGGGCTATGTCCTCAAGGAGCATAACACTGCCAACTCACAGCCTGGCAGGGAGGCAGCCAGGGAGCTCAAAACCCCAGTTACTCTCTTCTGCCTCCTCACTCTCCATCCTCCTCTCAGCATGGCCCTGGAAGCAAACGGGAGGCAGAGAGAGAGGGAGGCCATCAGCTAGGCACTGATACATCTCCCAGAATGCAGAGATGGGTACAGAGGAAGGAAGGGAGACTGAAAGGTTGTTGTTGAATCACGCGAAGACACCGGGATTCTTGGCCCCCAGAGAAGAATTCAATCCGGGGCCAGAGACAAGGCTTGATTGCTCAGAGCTTTTGTGTAATAAAGTTTTATTAAAGTATAAAAGAGATAGAGAAAGCTTCTGACATAGGCATCAGAAGGGGGCAGAAAGAGTACCCCCTTGCTAGTGTTAGCAATGAAGTTATATACTCTAAAGAATGTCTGGAGGTTGTAAAGACCTAATTTACACTTTAAGATAACACTGTCCTCAGGCAGGATACATTATTGTTGTATAATCCTAAGGAATATGAAGAAAGAAAAAAAGTGTCCTTTCTTCCTCCTTGAGAATTCTAGACCCCTCTCTCCTTGGGGACCCCTAGACTCCTTATCAACCTGCCTAGGAAAATAACTCTCTCATTCCCCTCTTTTCTTTTAGGAGAATTATGTTGCCTAGGGAAAAGGGGTGTCATTCTCTTTCCATAACTGCTTCCGAGCTGACAAGGGGCATTGTCCCTAAATTGGTGAGGCAACATAGTCTCCTAAACCTCATATTGAGGATATCTGAGCCAGGGGCCCCAAATAGTAGCTGGAGGAAGTTACAGCAGTAGCAGGAGTTTGAGCAACCATTTGTAACTTAAAAGCTTTCATGCGGCTAGAAACAAATCCAGTTACACAATTACAGATGCAGGGAGCAAACAGCAAAAACACAACATTCAGAATCAAAATTAAAAGTCACATTATGTCCACAGTTAAAGTGCAAAGTGTTGCACCAGTTCATTTCAGGGTTGGTAAATGTCATCAGATGAAGAAGAGGCATCGCATGTGATTGTTGTTGAAGGTATTCACAGACTTGGAGAAAGTCTTTTCCTTGAAGTGGGGATGTCCACCATGGGAAGCCTTCCACTGATGAAGAGGGGAGCGTGCCACAGACTCAGCAGTTAGACCAGCTGTGGAATGCAGCATAGGAGTGAGCCCAGGACAGGAAGGCATTGTCTTGAGGATCAAACGGCAGACTCAGGATTTTTGGAGTCAGCAGAAGAAGACTCACATAGATTATCCATCCGCTGCCCTTTGCTTAACTCTAGAGCTCGGGTCAGAGCCACAAGCTCTGCTAACTGAGCACTGGTTCCCTGGGGGAGAGATTTTGCTTCCAAAACCTGTTCAGCAGTCACCATGGCGTAACCCACTTTACGCTTTCCATTCCGAACAAAAGAACTGCCATCTGTAAATATTTCCATGTCAGGATTGTCTAATGGGGTATCCTTTAGATCCTCCCGAGCTGCATAATTTAAAGTTAGGAATTGAGAACAATCGTGATCAGGTGTTTCATTTTCCTTCTCAGGAAGGAAAGTAGCAGGATTTAAGTTTCCACAAACTTTAAGCTTAGTTACTGGTCCTTCTAACAACAATGACTGATACATAAGAAGCCTACTGTCTGTCATCCAAATATTAACCTTAGAATTTAAGATTCCACTCACATCATGAGAAGTCAGTACAGTAAGGTTTCGTCCATTAATTATTTTTAAAGCTTCAGGTGCTAATAAAGCCGTTGCCCCAATTACTCTTAGGCAGTGGGGCCACCCACGTGAAACTACATCTAATTCTCTGCTTAGATAAGCAATAGGTTGCTGGTGAGGCCCTCCGGGTTGTGTCAAAACTCCCAATGCCACACCTTTTCTTTCAGTGACAAACAAATTAAATTCTGACCCTGTGGGCAAGCTCAGAGCTGGAGCTTGCAGGAGTGCAGTCTGAAGAACTTTAAAAGCCTTTTGAGTTTCTGGAGACCAAACCAGTTTGTCGGTTTGGGCCTGCTGAGTTTCAGCTGTAAGTTTAGATAAAGGCCGGGCAAGTTCCCCAAAACCTGGAATCCAAATGCGACAGTAACCTGTGATTCCCAAAAGTCCTCTCAGTTGTCTTAAAGTCATAGGTAGGGGATGATTTAATATAGGTTTAATTCTCTCAGGGCCTATGGCCCTAGTCCCCTCTGATATGATTAGGCCCAGATATCTAATGAATTGTTGACAAAGCTGAGCCTTTTCTCTTGATGCCTTGTAACCACAGCCTGCCAGAAAGTTTAAGAAATCTTCTGAGGCTCATGAACAAGCTTCCTCTGTCTCAGCACAGAGCAAAATATCATCTACATATTGTAACACCACCGCTTCAGAGCTATTAAAGTTTTGTAGATCCCGTGACAAACTTTGTCCAAATAAATGAGGACTGTCACGAAATTCCTGGGCAAAACTGTCCAGGTTAACTGAGAAGCTGGCTGTGTACGGTCTTCAAAGGCAAACAGAAGTTGACTTTCTTCCGCCGAATGCACTGAATAGAAGGCATCCTTTAAATCAATTACTGAGAAATATTTGGCCCGTTCAGGAATTTCAGACAATAGAGTATAAGGATTAGGCACCACGGGGTGTAAAGGAACTACAGCCTCATTTATTATTCATAAATCTTGAACTAGTCTCCATTTACCATTCGATTTCTTTATACCCAAAATAGGAGTGTTGCAAGGACTGTTACAGGGAATTAATAGTCCCTGCTCCTTTAAATTTTCGATGATGGGTTTTAATCCTTCCTTAACTTCAGGTTTCAGTGGATACTGCTTCTTATGTGGAAATACGTGCGGGTCTTTGAGCTTAACAACTACAGGAATAGCATTTTGTGCTCGACCCACAGATTTTCCATCAGCCCATACTCTAGGATTTACATTTTGTTCAACTAAAGGGAGAGAGGAAGGGCTCCATATTCATGAAAACAGAGGCATGGACCTTGCTCAGTATATCCATTCCCAAAAGGGGTGAGGGAGATTCTGGCACGATCAGAAACTCGTGTGAAAACAGCACAGAATCCCAGTTGCAAAATAAAGAATAACTGAAATAATATCTTTTGGGTCATCCAGACAGTCCCATTATGGAAGCGGATCAGGGAGAAAGTGGGCCAGGGGCTTCAGTGAGCACAGAATAAGTTGCCCCAGTATTTAAAAGGAAATCGATGGGTTGGCCCCCCACAATTATTAATGCCCGGAGTTCCTCAGGTGTAATTAGGACGGGAGCTTGTGTGGGGACCCCCAGGCACCTTCAGTCCTGATTGTCTTGAGAGTACGACCCCGAGACCTGTGTCTCTGGGGGCAGTCTCTCTTCCAGTGTGGTCCTTTGCAGACAGGACATAGAGCCGGGGGCGCTTAGATGCCTGAGGGCAATCCTGCTTGAGGTGCCCCTCCTTTCCACAATAATAGCAAGCCCATCCCTTTTCATCTGGGCCCCTCTGGGCATTTTTCTCAGGCTGTTTAAGAACATTTTCCATAGCCTTGGCGAAGGCTTCCACCTTTTCCTTTGTCTTTTTTTTTTTTTTTTTTTGCCTTTCTTTCTTTTCCTCATATTCCCTACCATAATAAACTGTCTAAGCCAGTTGTAACAGAGTATCTGAAGACTGATTTCGTCCATATGCCCATTTTAATAGCTTACGGTGGATATCTGGAGCTGACTGATTGAGAAATCTATCCTTTAAGATCACTTTTCCCTCTTCACTTTTGGGATCAATCTCAGTGAATGTGCGAAGGCCTTCTCTCAGTCTATCTAGGAATTTACCAGGAGCTTTCTTCTCCTCCTGTTCTGTGTCTGCGAATTTGCCATAGTTTAAAGGCTTAGAACACGCCTGCCTAAGTCCTTCAAGAATACATCTAACAAAATGACTCTGATCCCATCTTCCTTTAGCTGTGTTGTAGTCCCAGTCTGGTTCTATAGTTGGGACTGCCTGATTCCCAGTGGGGAGGGCCGCTATCTCATTCTCTGTCTTCCCTACTGATTCATTACCAAGCCATTCATCTCCATAAGCAACCACTTTTTCCAAAACTCGAGTCTTTGACTCAGGAGTCAACGTTTGTCCCAAGATATACATCACATCCTTCCAAGTGAGATCATAAAGCAGAGTAACACCTTTAAAAGCTCTAATATATTTTTCTGGGTCCTCTAAATAGTCTCCCAGATCCTCCTTGATTCTTTGTATTTCTTGATAAGAGAAAGGCTTATTAACTCTCACAGACTGATTATTTCTCCCAGTGGGTGTTTCATAAAGAGGCAACAGCTTGTGTGGCTGTTCCTCAGTCTCTCTGGCTGCTCTGTGCATATGATCCCAGGGATAGATTGGAGAAACCTGTTTTTCCTCTTCTCTTTGTCTCCTGTCCTCAATCTCCTCTCTTACTTCGATGGTCTGAGTTTCTACTGAAACCAGAGTAGTCTGAGCTCGTACTGAGACAGGAGTTGTTTGGACCTCCATGTGGGCAGTTTGAATCTCAGTTTGGATTTCCACTGAGACCAAAGCAACCCTTCTGAGGGGGGTTCTCTGGCTTTCAGTTTTCTCAGCTTGGAGCCCCAGGTATGGGGGCAAAGTAAGAGGACAGGAAGGAGCTGAAGGTTTCATGCCCAAATCTATACCTTTAGGACATAAGTCTGGCATATTTCGCAGAGAGAAAAAGGGCAACACATATGCTACTTCTACCCATTTCCCTTGTACCCTACAGAACCAGTCTAATTGTAGAACAGTATTAATCTTAAGAGACCCTCCAACTGGCCACCGTTTGCCGTCCTCCAAGGGATACTGTGGCCATGCAGTATCACATAGGAAGACCAGGTGTGTCTTCTTTAAGCCCTGGGGATCAAATCTATCCCAGTTTTTCAGGATACAATTCAAAAGAGTGAGGCTGGAATTGTTAGCTCCCATCTGTAAGAGAGAAAAAAAGCGACCAGTGCCATTTTTCTACCAGAGGCGTCCCTCCCTGCTCTAGATGGGGGTGTAGACAGACGTTACACCAAAAGCTTTTCCTTCCTGGTTGGACTTAGTCTGTCCCTTACCGACGCAGGCGCAGTCCACGTCCCTCCCGGTTCTACCACCGAGATGGGGTGAGGATGTACCAGGGGTAGACTTGATAGCATCCCTACTTGATGTCCAGCTCTTCACCTTTAACCTTGCTTGCCTCTGATGTCACCCGGGGTGAATCAGAGTAACCTTCTGGAATGCTTCCCAAGCTAAGACTTCTGGGGAAAACATTTGTCACCTGAGTGCCTGTGCACGACCCTGAGTATTTCCTGACCACAATAAGACCGACACGAACATGAAACTGAGATGTTCTTTCCAAGCATCACCACACCAGTATAATAGCCTCCTCTGATCCACTAAGAGCCGGCGTTACCAAAGGAAAAAAACCCATTGCAGTCCCAATCTGAGTAACCTTTAACCTTAGAGATGTTCTGGGAGCTAGAGCTCCATCTAGCTTCCGAACTTTCAATTCCTAGTGAGGCTAGGCGCTTTCTTGACTACCAATCCAAGTTTGGGACCTAAGCCACAGTACACAGTAACAGTATAGATCACAAGTCCCTTGAAAGTCTATGATCCGATAGATTAGGTTAGTACTTCTAATTCCCAAGGAGTTATGAAATGGTCAAAGAGACCGAAAAGTTAGACCGAGAAAAGAGAGTTCAGTCCACATGCTTTGCCCATTTCTGGTCGGTTCCCAAAGGAGACATTGGGTGCCTCTTGGCATTGGCAGGTCGGTGTAACCCCCCAACAGGTTTCTGCCATGAGCTGTATGAGATCACCATGGAACCGCAGAGCAGGGCTCCTTACTTGCTTCACGCAGGGCATGCCATTCATTCACACAAGCACACGGTAGAATTAGTAAAGTACAGCAGAAAACGTGTTCGCTAAGAGAACAAAGAACTAAAGCTCCAAGCATCCTTACCTTGTCCTGAAGGATCCCGGACAAGCCCCCAAGATGAAAGGTTGTTGTTGAATCATGCAAAGACACCAGGATTCTTGGCCCCCGGAGGAGAAGAATTCAATCCGGGGCCAGAGACGAGGCTTGATCGCTCAGAGCTTTTGTGTAATAAAGTTTTATTAAAGTATAAAAGAGATAGAGAAAGCTTCTGACATAGACATCAGAAGGGGGCAGAAAGAGTACCCCCTTGCTAGTGTTAGCAATGAAGTTATATACTCTAAAGAATGTCTGGAGGTTGTAAAGACCTAATTTACATTTTAAGATAACACTGTCCTCAGGCAGGACATATTATTGTTGTATAATCCTAAGGAATGTGGAGAAAGAAAAAAAGTTTGTCCTTTCTTCCTCCTTGAGAATTCCAGACCCCTCTCTCCTTGGGGACCCCTAGACTCCTTATCAACCTGCCTAGGAAAATGACTCTCTCAAGACTATGGCCAAGGGTGAAAACCTCTCTCTTCCCAAGGCCTCCTCACAGTCCTGGGACTGGGTCAGTTTCTCATTGTATCTCCTCAGTGTGTTTCTTTGACTGTTGGCTTGCACCTCTATCTAGTGTCACTTCTTTGGAATAATCTCTCACCATCATCAGAGATAGGCTTCCCAGGTGGTGCTACCTATCTGTCGGTAAGGAATTCACCTGCCAACGCAGGAGACACGAGACACGGGTTTGATCCCTGGGTCAGGAAGGAGGGCACAGCAACTCACTCCAGTATTCTTGCCTGGAAAATTCCATGGACAGAGGAGCCTGGCAGGTTACACTCCATGGGGTCACAAATAGTCGGACACGACTGAAGTGACTTAGCATGCACACATCATCAAAAATGCCTTGAGAATGTATTCATTGGGTTTTTATTTTGAGGTAGCACTTATAAGTATTGAGTTGGCCAAAACATTCATTCAGGTTTTCCATACCATCTTATGGAAAAACTCTAACGAACCTTTTGGCCAACCCAGTATTTTCAGTTTGCGATTTCGGTTTCTCTAGAGAAAAATCCATAATAAGAGTGACTTAACCTGTGTCCACCACACAGAGCTAGGCACTGGGCACACACCAATGCATGGAGAAAAGCACTGTCTGTCCGTATAAAGCTCACACATGGGGCCATTTCTAGCTCAAGAGGCCTCCTGACCCACTCATACCTGTCATAGCAAGAGCTCTCCATGACCCTAAATCATGATCTCCTTTCTTCCTAGAGGGGGCATTCCTCTTAGTCACAATGATGGCCCCCAGAGCATGACTTCCTGGCCCTAGAAGGTTATCTCAGTCCCAGACAGAAGGAACGCTGAGCTCAGAGTCCTTTGGTCACCCTCACATCATTTGTCCATATTTTTCTCCTCCTGCCTCTCTGCGGACATGACATGGCCTGGGAGGCTGACTGGAAGGGACATTCTCATGTCATTAGAGGGTCATGTTGCAATAGAGAGAGCCCAGGCAATGGAGTCAGAGAGTTGCTGCTGTTGTTCAGTCGCTAAGTTGTGTCCGACTCTTTGCGACCCCAGGGACTGCAGCACATCAGGCTTCCCTGCCCTTCGCTATCTCCCTGAGTTTGCTCAAACTCATGTCCTTTGAGTTGGTGATCGCTAACTAACCAGCTCATCTTCTACCACCCCTTTCTCTTTTTGCCTTCAGCCTTTCCCAGCATCAGGGTCTTTCCAGTGAGTCAGTTCTTCGCATCAGGGGCCAAAGTATTGGAGTTTCAGCTTCAACATCAGTCCTTCCAGTGAATATTCAGGGTTGATTTCTTTTAGGATTGACTGGTTTGATCTCCTTGCTGTCCAAGAGACTCTCAAGAGTCTTCGCCAACACCACAGTTCAAAAGCATCAATTCTTCAGCGCTCAGCTCTCTTCACAGTCCAACTCTCACATCCATATGTGAAAAATCTACTGGAAAGATCATAGCTTTGAGTATATGGACCTCTGTCAGCAAATTGATGTCTCTGTTTTTTAATATGATGTCTAGGTTGGTCATGGCTTTTTTCCAAGGAGCAAATGTCTTTTAGTTTCATGGCTGAAGTCACCATCTGCAGTGATTTTGGAGCCCAAGAAAAGAAAAATCTGTCACTGCTTCCACTTTTTCCCCTTCTGTTTGCCATGAAGTGATAGGGTCAGATGCTATTATCTTAGTTTTTTGAATGCTGAGTTTTAAGTCAGCTTTTTCACTCTCCTTCTTTATCCTCATCAAGAGGTTCTTTTTTTTTATTTTTATTTTATTTTATTATTATTATTATTTTTTTAATTTTTCTTAACTTTACAATATTGTATTACTTTTACTATACATCGAGATGGATCCGCCACCAGAATACACGTGTTCCCCATCCTGAACCCTCCTCCCTCCCCCTTCCCACACCATCCCTCCAGGTCATCCCAGTGCTCCAGTCCCAGGCATCTGTTATAGGGCATCGTACCTGGACTGACTCGTTTCAGATATGATATTATACATATTTCAATGCTATTCTCCCCAATCGTCCCACCCTCTCCCAGTCCCAGAGTCCAAAAGTCTGTTCTATACATCAGTGTCTCTTTGGCTGTCTCATAAGCAGGGTGATTGTTACCATCTTTCTAAATTCCATATCTATTCGTTAGTATACTGTATTTGTGTTTTTCTTTCTGGCTTACTTCACTCTGTATAATAGGCTCCAGTTCCATCCACCTCATTAGAACTGATTCAAATGTATTCTTTTTAATGGCTGAGTAATACTCCATCGTGTATATGTACCACAGCTTGCTTATCCATTCATCTGTGGATGGACATCTAGGTTGCTTCCACGTCCTGGCTATTGTAAACAGTGCTGCTATGAACATTGGGGTACACGTGCCTCTTTCAATTCTGGTTTTCTCAGTGTGTATGCCCAGCAGTGGGATTGCTGGGTCATAAGGCAGTTCTCTTCCCAGTTTTTTGAGGAATCTCCATACTGTTCTCCATAGTGGCTGTACTAGTTTGCATTCCCACCAACAGTGTAAGAGGGTTCCCTTCTCTCCGCACCCTCTCCAGCATTTATTGCTTGTGGATTTTTGGATCGCAGCCATTCTGACTGGCGTGTAATGGTATCTCATAGTGGTTTTGATTTGCATTTCTCTGATAATGAGTGATGTTGAGCATCTTTTCATGTGTTTGTTGGCCATGTGTATGTCTTCTTTGGAGAAATGTCTATTAAGTTCTTTGGTCCATTTTTTGATTGGGTCGTTTATTTTTCTGGAATTGAGCTGTAGAAGTTGCTTGTATATTTTTGAGATTAGTTGTTTGTCTGTTGCTTCATTTGCTATTATTTTCTCCCATTCTGAAGGCTGTCTTTTCAGCTTGCCTATAGTTTCCTTTGTTGTGCAGAAGCTTTTTAAGTTTGATTAGGTCCCATTTGTTCATTTTTGATTTTATTTCCAATATTCTGGAAGGTGGGTCATAGAGGATCCTGCTGTGATGTAAGTCAGAGAGTGTTTTGCCTATGTTTTCCTCTAGGAGTTTTATGGTTTCTGGTCTTATATTTAGCTCTTTAATCCATTTTGAGTTTATTTTTGTGTATGGTGTTAGACAGTGTTCTAGTTTCATTCTTTTACAAGTGTTCAACCAGTTTTCCCAGCACCACTTGTTAAAAAGATTGTCTTTAATCCATTGTATATTCTTGCCGCCTTTGTCAAAGATTAGGTGACCATATGTGCGTGGATTTATCTCTGGACTTTCTATTTTGTTCCATTGATCTATGTTTCTGTCTTTGTGCCAGTACCATACTGTCTTGATGACTGTAGCTTTATAGTAGAGCCTGAAGTCAGGCAGGTTGATTCCTCCAGTTCCGTTCTTCTTTCTCAAGATAGCTTTGGCTATTCGAGGTTTTTTGTATTTCCATACAAATTGAGAAATTATTTGTTCTAGCTCTGTGAAGAATACCGTTGGTAGCTTGATGGGGATTGCATTGAATCTATAAATTGCTTTGGGTAGTATACTCATTTTCACTATATTGATTCTACCAATCCACGAACATGGTATATTTCTCCATCTATTAGTGTCCTCTTTAATTTCTTTCAGCAGTGTTTTATAGTTTTCTAAATATAGGTCTTTAGATTCTTTAGGAAGATATATTCCTAAGTATTTTATTGTTTTCATTGCAATGGTGAATGGAATTGTTTCCTTAATTTCTCTTTCTATTTTCTCGTTATTAGTGTACAGGAATGCAAGGGATTTCTGTGTGTTAATTTTATATCCTGCAACTTTACTGTATTCATTGATTAGTTCTAGTAATTTTCTGGTGGAATCTTTAGGGTTTTCTACGTAGAGGATCATGTTATCTGCAAACAGTGAGAGTTTTACTTCTTCTTTTCCAATTTGGATTCCTTTTATTTCTTTTTCTGCTCTGATTGCTGTGGCCAAAACTTCCAGAACAATGTTGAATAATAATGGTGAAAGTGGGCATCCTTGTCTTGTTCCTGACTTTAGAGGAAATGCTTTCAGTTTTTCACCATTGAGGATAATGTTTGCTGTGGGTTTGTCGTATATAGCTTTTATTATGTTGAGGTATGTTCCTTCTATTCCTGCTTTCTGGAGAGTTTTTATCATAAATGGATGTTGAACTTTGTCAAAGGCTTTCTCTGCATCTATTGAGATAATCATATGGTTTTTATTCTTCAGTTTGTTAATGTAGTGTATTACGTTGATTGATTTGCGGGTATTGAAGAATCCTTGCATCCCTGGGATAAAGCCCACTTGGTCATGGTGTATGATCTTTTTAATGTGTTGTTGGATTCTGATTGCTAGAATTTTGTTAAGGATTTTTGCGTCTATGTTCATCAGTGATATTGGTCTGTAGTTTTCTTTTTTTGTGGGATCTTTGTCAGGTTTTGGAATTAGGGTGATGGTGGCCTCATAAAATGAGTTTGGAAGTTTGCCTTCCTCTGCAATTTTCTGGAACAGTTTGAGTAGGATAGGTGTTAGCTCTTCTCTAAATTTTTGGTAGAATTCAGCTGTGAAGCCGTCTGGGCCTGGGCTTTTGTTTGCTGGGAGATTTCTGATTACAGTTTCAATTTCCGTGCTTGTGATGGGTCTGTTAAGATTTTCTATTTCTTCCTGATCCAGTTTTGGAAAGTTGTACTTTTCTAAGAATTTGTCCATTTCTTCCATATTGTCCATTTTATTGCCATATAATTGCTGATAGTAGTCTCTTATGATCCTTTGTATTTCTGTGCTGTCTGTTGTGATCTCTCCATTTTCTTTTCTAATTTTATTGATTTGATTTTTCTCCCTTTGTTTCTTGATGAGTCTGGCTAGTGGTTTGTCAATTTTATTTACCCTTTCAAAGAACCAGCTTTTGGCTTTGTTAATTTTTGCTATGGTCTCTTTTGTTTCTTTTGCATTTATTTCTGCCCTAATTTTTAAGATTTCTTTCCTTCTACTAATCTTGGGGTGCTTCATTTCTTCCTTTTCCAGTTGCTTTAGGTGTAGAGTTAGGTTATTTATTTGGCTTTTTTCTTGTTTCTTAAGGTATGCCTGAATTGCTATGAACTTTCCCCTTAGGACTGCTTTTACAGTGTCCCACAGGTTTTGGGTTGTTGTGTTTTCATTTTCATTCGTTTCTATGCAGAGTTTGATTTCTTTTTTGATTTCTACTGTGATTTGTTGGTTATTCAGGAGTGTGTTGTTCAGCCTCCATATGTTGGAATTTTTAATAGTTTTTCTCCTGTTATTGAGATTTACTCTTACTGCATTGTGGTCAGAAAAAATGGTTGGAATGATTTCAATTTTTCTGAACTTACCAAGGCTAGATTTATGGCCCAGGATGTGGTCTATCCTGGAGAAGGTTCCGTGTGCACTTGAGAAAAAGGTGAAATTCATTGTTTTGGGATGAAATGTCCTATAGATATCAATTAGTTCTAACTTGTCTATTGTATCATTTAAAGTTTGTGTTTCCTTGTTAATTTTCTGTTTAGTTGATCTATCCATTGGTGTGAGTGGGGTATTAAAGTCTCCCACTATTATTGTGTTATTGTTTATTTCTCCTTTCATACTTGTTAGTATTTGTCTTACAAGAGGTTCTTTAGTTCCTCTTCATTTTCTGCCATTAGAGTGGTATCATTTGCATATTTGAGGTTGTTGATATTTCTCCTGACAGTCTTGATTCCAGCTTGTGTTTCATCCAGCCCAGCTTTTCACATGACATACTTTGCTTAAGTTAAATAAGCAAGGTGACAATATACAGCTTTGTTGTACTCCTTTCTCAATTTTAAACCAATCACCTGTTCCATGTCTGGTTCTAACTATTGCTTCTTGACCTGCATACAGGTTTCTCAGGAGACAGGTAAGGTGGTCTGGGATTCCCATCTCTAAGAATTTTCCACAGTTTGTTGTGATCCACACAGTCAAAGGCTTTCGTGTAGTCAACGAAGATGTTCTTCTCAAATTCCCTTGCTTTCTCTATGATCCAGCGAATGTTGGTAATTTGGTCTCTGGTTCCTCTGTGTTTTCTAAACCTTGTACATCTGGAAGTTCTCGGTTGTGTACTGCGGAAGCCTAGCTTGAAGGATTTTAAGCATAACCTTACTAGCATGTGAAATGAGCACAATTGTGCAATAGTTTGAGCATTCTTTGGCACTGTCCTCCTTTGGGATTGGAATCAAAACTGACATTTTCCAGTCCTGTGGCCACTGCTGAGTTTTCCAAATTTGCTGGCATATTAAGTGCCGCACTTTAACAGCATCGTTTTTAGGATTTGAAATAGCTCGGCTGGAATTCCATCACCTCCACTAGCTTTGTTCGTGGTAATGCTTCTTGAGCCCCACTTGACTTTGCGCTCCAGGATGTCTGGCTCTATGTGAGTGACCACACCAGCATGGGTATCTGGGTCATGAAGCTGTTTTGTGTACAGTTCTTTTGTGTATTCCTGCCATGTCTTCTTAGTCTCTTCTGCTTCTGTTAGGTCCTTACTGTTTCTGTTCTTTATCGCGCCCATCCCTGCATGAAATATTCCCTTAATGTCTCTAATTTTCTTGAAGAGATCTTTAATCTTTTCCATTCTATTGTTTTTCTCTATTTCTTTGAATTTTTCATTTAAGAAGGCCTCCTTTCTATTCTCTGGAATTCTGCATTCATTTGGGCCCTTTCTCTCTTGCCTTTCACTTCTCTCCTTTCCACAGATACTTGTAAGGCCTCCTCAGACAACCATTTTGCCTTCTTGCATTTCTTTTGCTTTGGGATGGTTTTGTTCACTGATTCCTGTTCAGTTCAGTTCAGTCACTCAGTCATGTCTGACTCTTTGCAACCCCATGAATCGCAGCACGCCAGGCCTCCCTGTCCATTACCAACTCCTGGAGTTCACTCAGACTCACATCCATCGAATCAGTGATGCCATCCGGCTATCTCATCCTCTGGCGTCCCCTTCTCCTCTTGCCCCCAATCCCTCCCAGCATCAGAGTCTTTTCCAATGAGTCAACTCTGCATGAGGTGGCCGAGTACTGGAGGTTCAGCTTTAGCATCATTCCTTCCAAAGAAATCCCAGGGCTGATCTCCTTCAGAATGGACTGGTTGGATCTCCTTGTAGTCCAAGGGACTCGCAAGAGTCTTCTCCAACACCACAGTTCAAAAGCATCAATTCTTCGGCGCTCAGCCTTCTTCACAGTCCAACTCTCACATCCATACATGACCACTGGAAAAACCATAGCCTTGACTAGAAGGACCTTTGTTGGCATAGTAATGTCTCTGCTTTTGAATATGCTATCTAGGTTGGTCATAACTTTCCTTCCAAGGAGTAAGCGTCTTTTAATTTCATGGCTGCAGTCACCATCTGCAGTGATTTTGGAGGCCACAAAAATAAAGTCTGACACTGTTTCCACTGTTTCCCCATCTATTTCCCATGAAGTGATAGGACCAGATGCTACGATCTTCATTTTCTGAATGTTGAGTTTTAAGCCAACTTTTTCACTCTCCTCTTTCACCTTCATCAAGAGGCTTTTAAGTTCCTCTTCACTTTCTGCCATAAGGGTGGTGTCATCTGCATATCTGAGGTTATTGATATTTCTCCCAGCAATCTGGATTCCAGCTTGTGCTTCTTCCAGTCCAGTGTTTCTCATGATGTACTCTGCATAGAAGTTAAACAAGCAGGGTGACAATATACAGCCTTGACATACTCCTTTTCTATTTGGAACCAGTCTGTTGTTTCATGTCCAGTTCTAACTATTGCTTCCTGACCTGCATATAGGTTTCTCAAGTGGCAGGTCAGGTGGTCTGGTATTCCCATCTCTTTCAGAATTTTCCACAGTTTATTGTGATCCACACAGTCAAAGGCTTTGGCATAGTCAATAAAGCAGAAATAGATGTTTTTCTGGAACTCTCTTGCTTTTTTCATGATCCAGCAGATGTTGGCAATTTGATCTCTGGCTCCTCTGCCTTTTCTAAAACCAGCTTGAATGTCACAAAGTACACGGATCGTGTATTGCTGAAGCCTGGCTTGGAGAATTTTGAGCATTACTTTACTAGCATGTGAGATGAGTGCAGTTGTGTGGTAGTTTGAACATTCTTTGGCATTGCCTTTCTTTGGGATTGGAATGAAAACTGCCCTTTTCCAGTCCTGTGGCCACTGCTGAGTTTTCCAAATTTGCTGGCATATTGAGTGCAGCACTTTCACAGCATCATCTTTCAGGATTTGAAATAGTTCAAATGGAATTCCATCACCTTCACTAGCTTTGTTCATAGTGATGCTGCCTAAGGCCCACTTGACTTCACATTCCAGGATGTCTGGCTCTAAGTGAGTGATCACAGCATCGTGATTATCTGGTTCGTGAAGATCTTTTATGTACAGTTCTTCTGTGTATTCTTGCCACCTCTTCTTAATATCTTCTGCTTCTGTTAGGTCCATACCTTTTCTGTCCTTTATTGAGCCCATCTTAGCATGAAATGTTCCCTTGGTATCTCTAATTTTCTTAAAGAGATCTCTGCTGCTGCTGCTGCTGCTGCTGCTAGTCACTTCAGTCATTTCCGACTCTGTGCAACCCCATAGATGGCAGCCCACCAGGCTCCCCCGTCCCTGGGATTCTCCAGGCAAGAACACTGGAGTGGGTTGCCATTTCCTTCTCCAATGCATGAAAGTGAAAAGTGAAAGTGATGCCACTCAGTCCTGTCCGACTCGTAACGATCCCATGGACTACAGCCCAACAGGCTCCTCCATCCATGGGATTTTCCAGGCAAGAGTACTGGAGTGGGGTGCCATCACCTTCTCCAAAAGAGATCTCTAGTCTTTCCCATTCTATTGTTTTCCTCTATTTCTTTGTATTGATCCCTGAACATTGTTACAAAACTCCATCCATAGTCCATGCACTCTATCAGATCTGATCCCTTGAATCTGTTCATGACCTCCACTGTATAATCATAAGAGATTTGATTTAGGTCATACCTGAATGCAAAGAGATCCAACCAGTCCATTCTGAAGGAGATCAGCCCTGGGATTTCTTTGGAAGGAATGATGCGAAAGCTGAAACTCCAGTACTTTGGCCACCTCATGCGAAGAGTTGACTCATTGGAGAAGACTCTGATGCTGGGAGGGATTGAGGGCAGGAGGAGAAGGGGACGACAGAGGATGAGATGGCTGGATGGCATGACTGACTCTATGGATGTGAGTCTGAGTGAACTCAGGGAGTTGGTGATGGACAGGGAGGCCTGGGGTGCTGCGATTCATGGGGTTGCAAAGAGTCGGACACGACTGAGCGACTGATCTGATCTGATCTGATCTGAATGGTCTAGTGGTCTGCCTTACTTTCTTTAGCTTAAGCCTGAATTTTGTAATGAAGAGCTCATTATCTAAGCCATAGTCAGCTCCAGGTATTGTTTCTGAGTCAGAGAGAACTGGGTTTAAATATTCCAGGTCTCCAGGGCTGTGTGGGCTGCAGTAAGTATCTGAATCTCTGCAAGCCTCCAGTTCCCTCCTCTGTGACACAGGGACAGTAACTCCCACCTAGCAGTGTGACTGTGAGAATGGATGATCACACGGCAGGTGCTTTCACATCTTTGTGTTCCCAGGAACACCAGCGGAGAGTTTCTGAGCTTGGATCCAACCATTGCAGCCTGGGAGACAGAATTCACACCCATGAATCACACTGATGAGGACCATCCTCAAACTTTCAGCACGTTGACCATGACCCTGTTCGTGCTGACGGCCATCATTGCCCTGGGAGGACTGGCAGGAAATGCGGTTGTGCTCTGGCTCCTGGGTTTTCACTTGCGCAGGAATGCCTTCACCGTCTACATCCTCAACCTGGCGGCAGCCGACTTCCTGTGCCTCTGCTGCCAAGTTATAGATTCCCTGGAGGCCCTCATTGCCTGCTGCAGCGCCAGCTCCATCCCCAGCTTTTTTACTTCTGTGATGACCTTCGCCTACCTGGCGGGCCTGAGCTTGCTCAGCGCCATTAGCACTGAGCGCTGCGTGTCCGTCCTGTGCCCCGTCTGGTACCGCTGCCACCGCCCCACACACTTATCAGCCATCGTGTGTGCTGTGCTCTGGGCCCTGGCCCTGCTGCTGAGTATCCTGGAGGGGGAAGTACTGTGGCTTCCTCTTAACAGATTTTAGCCATCTTTGGTGTCAGGTGTTTGATTTCATCGCTGCCGGGTGGATGATGTTCTTATTTGGGCTCCTCGCTGGGTCCAGCCTGGCCCTGCTGCTCAGGATCCTGTGTAAGTCCCAGCACATACAGCTGACCAGGCTCTATGTGACCGTCGGGCTCACAGTGCTGGCCTTCCTGCTCTGCGGCCTGCCCTACGGCATCCTCTGGTTCCTCTTAATCTGGATTCAGGATGATTTGTTTGCCATCCCCTGTCACAACTGCCTGGTTGTCTTTGGTTTGTCCTGCATCAACAGCTCCATCAACCCCATCATTTACTTCTTTGTGGGCTCCTTCAGGCAAAGGCAGACAAAGAAGCGAGGGCGGCAGACCCTCAAGGTGGTGCTCCAGCGGGCCTTGGAGGACATATCAGAAGTGGGTGAAAGCGAAGGCTCCCTTCCTCAGGCAAACCTGGAGTTGAGAAGCAGTCTGGTGTCCTGATTCAGAGTCTCTGCCTTGGTCAGACACACTGTGGCTTTGAGCGACAACTTGCTCTCTATTACTTCGGGAGGATCTCTTAGGTTCTCTCAGCCTCTGGACCCACCCTGACTGTAAAAAGGTTAAACAAATCATCTGGGTGGTGAGGATTAAGGGAGATGGTGCCTGTCGCCCAAGCACTGCCTGCAGTGTGTTCTGGACTGTCTTACCCAGGGGTCTTCACCCAACCCCATGGGAGCTTCGCCAGCTCTGGGTTCCAGGACTATTTCCACTTATGAAGAATCCCACCTTCATCAGAAGTTGAACGCAGTGCACAAAAGGTCTTAAATTTCTTTGGTCACTGCACTTGGTAGGGATTAAACATGACACTTTTGACCAGTTTCTTACAATCTGTTACTTTCTTACAATCAGTTTTTATACAATGAAAAGAATTCAATTTCCATCCAGCCCCAAAGAGCAGTCTTTGATTTTGCCAGGCCTCAGAATGACTCCCAAACTGAATAAATGTTTAATGAATAAATGACTTAATGAATGAAAAAAAAATGATGAATTTTTAAGTCCAGCCTATGCTAAATCTCCATTTATCAGATTTGAATCCCATCTTTAAGTTTGTTGCTTTCACCATTTTCAACTTTTTCAAACATGAAGTTTTACAACCAGATAAATCAATAATAAAACATATCTGAGGTTTGAGGTGGGTCATCTTCCTGTGGTTTTCTTCTACATACCATCCAGTAGAATCCGACACACACACCTTCTCACTCCTACTCCTTCATCTTTGCCCTGGAGCTCACTAATCCTTCCTGCACATTTCCAATGTGTCTTAACTAGACACTGTTCTCCGAGAACAGGATCTGTGTCAGATTTACCTTCTATTTCAAAGAGCTCACAGCACTGATTTTAGTAATCTAGTTACACACAAAATATTTTTGTTACCTGTTCTATAAAAATAAAATATTAAGCTTAAATGTTGCATCTTTCAATAATTATTAACTGAAGTATAATTAAGACAGAGTGATTGCACAGATCATTAGTAGATATAGGTCAATGAGTTTGGGCAGTAATACACACCCATGTGATTGACATAGATACACTTCAATATATATAAAGTAGATAACTAATAAGTATAGGGAACTCAATACTCTGCAATGATCTAGATGGGAAAAGAATCTAAAAAAGAGGGGCTATACATACATGCATAACTGATTCACTTTTCTGTACAGCAGAAACTAACACAATATTGTAAATCAACTATATGCCAATAAAAAATTTTTTAATAAATAAATATGCACCCATGTAACAAAAAGCTCCCATCAAAACATAACACATTTCCATCACCTCTGAAAGATCCCTCTTGTCCCTCCCAGTCATTTCTCCTGCCCCAGAGGCAACCATCATGTCTGCTTCTGTCGCCAAAGATTACTTTTGCCTGAACTTTGACTCATACTATGCACTTTCTTGTTCCTGCCTTCCTTCAATCAGCATAATATTTGGGGGATTTACTTATGACATTGCTGCATTGCACATACCAGTGGTTTGTCTCCTTCATTAGATGGGTGTCTACAGGTTATTTTCATATTGATAGATCTATGTGGAGTATTACACTTTTGACTATTGTGAATAAAGCTGTTGTCAGTGTCCTTATTCAAATCTTTATGGGGACAGAAGTTTTCATTTCTCTCGGGCAAATAACCTGAACTGAAATTGCTGGGTCTCATGGAGCAACTTTATGAGAAACTGTCAAACTCTTCTTAAGTGGTTATGCTATTTCCCCTCCCCACCAGAGATGTGTGGAAGTTCCCGTTCTTGTGCATGCTTCCTGACAAGCATGGTGCTACCAGTCTTTGGAGTTTCAGCCATTCAGATGAGTATGATGTGGTATCTCATTATGTTTTAATTTGCAGTTCCCAAATGACTTAAGAAATTGAACATCTTTTCATGTGCTTATTGACTACTTGTTTTGAAGTGTCTGTGTACCTTTTGCCCATTTTCATTAAGTGTTTCCCTTTTTCAGTATTTGTAGGAGTTTCTATGTGCTGAATATGAGTCCTTTGTGAGTTATGCATATTATAAATATTTATCCAGTTGGTGATTTTGCCTATAATAGATTTTACATTTCAAAGCACGTTTAAATTTATAGAAGAATTTTGCAGAAAGTGAAGGGGGTTTCCATATACTCCCTCTCCCCACCCAACTCCCCAACAGAGTTGCTCCTTTTACCAACATTTTCCATTAATGAGGTACATTTATTGAAACTGATGAGCTAATAGTATTAACTGAATTCCACAGTTTACATTCAGTTCAGTTCAGTTTTCAATCGTTCAGTCATGTCCGACTCTTTGCGACCCCGTGAATCACAGCACACCAGGCCTCCCTGTCCATCACCAACTCCTGGAGTTCACCCAAACCCACGTTCATCGAGTCGGTGATGCCATCCAGCCATCTCATCCTCTGTCGTCCACTTCTCCTCCTGCCCCCAATCCCTCCAGCATCAGGGTCTTTTCTAATGAGTCAGCTCTTTGCATGAGGTGGCCAAAGTATTAGGGTTCAATATTTGTGTTATAAATTTCAATGGGTTTGACAAATGCAGAATATCATGCACCTACCATTTCAGTATCATACAGAATACCTTCTCAGTCTCCAAAATGAATACATAGAACATTTATCACACTTATTTTAAATTCTCACTCTGACAATTCCTCATATCTCAGTCAGATTCTAAATTCTTATATAGAGAATCTTATATGGGGTATATATGTGGAATCAATTGAGTCTATTGTTAATACTGATAAATTAAAAATTAGAAATATACGCTTACTCTTCAAATGTATAACCATTACTGAGAGACAGGAGAAGGATCAAACCAAATGGTGAGTAACATCTCACGAGAGGTCATGACTCAGAAAACTCCACACTCTCATTTGCCAGCAGGTCCCTATACAGGAAATCACGGGATGGTACAGCATCCTTGATAAGTCTCATTCGGGTACCAGGCTTCACCCTTCCTCCTGATGGCACCTCTCCAAGGCAGAGAAGTATCCTCTAAAGACTGTCAATTCCGTGAGACTTTTCCCTTCAGCATGGGCCAGCTTGGCAATTCCAGCAAGAAGAAAGGAGGAAAGGTACATTTACCGAGTATTTATTTCCAAAGCCACTGTTGAGTTTTTCCTCTTAGTGCCTAATCACTAACTCTACCTGGGGTGGGATATTCAGGAAGCCATGGCAGCAGGCGGTGGGAGTGGGGTTAACAGAAAAGGGCAGGAGACAGGAAGCCTCCTCCTGGCAACTTTGGAGACTGTCAGCCTTGACCTTGAAGATCTGAACTGATGAATCAATATGGTTCCCTTTGACGAATCAAGACCTTATCCCCATTCTCCTCTCCTTCTCAACCACTCAAATGTCCTATCACCGTGAGAAATCTGCTTCTGTCCTTAATTCAGAGAGCAAGATAGAGCACATGCATGCATCCCAAAGCTAAAGTTATGAGAAAAACTCAGGCATTTGTTTTACTTCCTTTTCAAATGTGCTTTCCCTTTCTGTAGCTCCCAGGCTTCCAGCAGACAATAGATGGCCTAATATGTGATGGTTAGAAAGAGTTTAATTAAGGGACAGTTTACTAATCTGAGCAGGTTAGGGAAAGTTACATGGCACGATGACCTCTTTCCACTGAGGAAAGTAAAAGAAGGGAGACTTAACCTCACTAGGCTAGATAGACAAGGGAAGAAGACGTTACCAGAACTCAGGGAGGGCTCTAGCTATAGCTGTTATTGTGATTGTCTGAAAGGGCCACCAGACAGGGGCTCCATCCCTGAAAGTAGAGTTAGATCACCACTTCTGACGCAGCCTGGCAGGAAAAAGCCAGGATGCTAAAAAAAAATCCCCAGATTGCTTTCCACCTTCCCTCCAATCACCTGTCAATGCCTCCCATCCAGGAGCCAGAAGGAGAGGGAGGCCATCATGAGACACAGAGATGTCTTCTCCATGGACAGAGAGAAGGGAAAAGATGGAAAAGAGATTTGATGACAAGTCTTACAGCCTCCTCACAGTTGCTATTTCCTGGAACTTTATCTCAGCATGATTAGATCAACCTCTCATTGTATCTCACATTGTATTTTGTTTCTTTGTTTCATTGTACTTGGTTTCTTTGACTGCTTGCCTGTTTGCATCCCTATCTGGTATCACTTCTTTAATCTCTCACTATCATCATGATACTACTCCTTAAGCATGAAATGCAGACTTTTTTTAAAGGATTTTTAAAGTATTTTAAGTTTGCGATTTGGGCTTCTCTAGAAAGAAATTCATTATAAAAGTGACTCAGGGACTTCCCTGGTGGTCCAGTGGTTAAGACTCTGAGCTTCCAGTACAGGGACATGGGTTCAATCCCTGGTCTGGGAATTAAGATACTGCATGCCACACATGGCAGCAAAAAAAAAAAAAAAAGAGTGACTCAAACAAGAAAGAAGTTACTATTAATGGGACTGGACTGATGCCTTCAAGGCCTTCAGTTCAGTTCAGTTCAGTCGCTCGGTCATGTCCGACTCTTTCGACCCCATGAATCACAGCACGCCAGGCCTCCCTGTCCATCACCAACTCCCAGAGTTCACTCAGACTCATGTCCATCAAGTCAGTGGTGCCATCCAGTCATCTCATCCTCTGTTGTCCCCTTCTCCTCCTGACCCCAATCCCTCCCAGCATCAGAGTCTTCTCCAATGAATCAACTCTTCACATCAGGTGGCCAAAGTACTGGAATTTCACTTCAGCATCAGTCCTTCCAATGAACACCCAGGACTGATCTCCTTTAGAATGGACTGATTGGATCTCCTTGCAGTCCAAGGGACTCTCAAGGGTCTTCTCCAACACCACAGTTCAAAGGCATCAATTCTTCAGTGCTCAGCTTTCTTTATAGTCCAACTCTCACATCCATACATGACCACTGGAAAAACCATAGCCTTGACTAGATGGACCTTTGTTGGCAAAGTAATATCTCGGCTTTTCAGTATACTATCTAGTTTGCTCATCACTTTCCTTCCAAGGAGTAAGCGTCTTCCAACTTCATGGCTGCAATCACCATCTGCAGTGATTTTGGCCCCCCCCCCCCCCCACCAAAAAAAAAATAAAGTCTGACACTGTTTCCACTGTTTCTCCATCTATTTCCATGAAGTGATGGGACTGGATGCCATGATCTTCATTTTCTGAATGTAGAGCTTTAAGCCAATTTTTTCACTCTCCTCTTTCACTTTCATCAAGAGGCTCTTTAGTTCCTCTTCACTTTCTACCATAAGGGTGGTGTCATCTGCATATCTGAGGTTATTGATATATCTCCCAGCAATCTTGATTCCAGCTTGTGCTTCTTCCAGCCCAGCATTTCTCATGATGTACTCTGCATAGAAGTTAAACAAGCAGGGTGACAATATACAGCCTTGACGTACTCCTTTTCCTATTTGGAACCAGTCTGTTGTTCCATGTCCAGTTCTAACTATTGCTTCCTGACCTGCATATAGGTTTCTCAAGAGGCAGGTCAGGTGGTCTGGTATCCCCATCTCTTTCAGAATTTTCCACAGTTTATTGTGATCCACACAGTCAAAGGCTTTGGCATAGTCAATAAAGCAGAAATAGATGTTGTTCTGGAACTCTCTTGCTTTTTCCATGATCCAGCGGATGTTGGCAATTTGATCTCTGGCTCCTCTGCCTTTTCTGAAACCAGTTTGAACGTCATGAAGTACACGGTTCACGTATTGCTGAAGCCTGGCTTGGAGAATTTTGAGCATTACTTTACTAGCATGTGAGATGAGTACAATTGTGCGGTAGTTTGAGCATTCTTTGGCATTGCCTTTCTTTGGGATTGGGATGAAAACTGCCCTTTTCCAGTCCTGTGGCCACTGCTGAGTTTTCCAAATTTGCTGGCATATTGAGTGCAGCACTTTCACAGCATCATCTTTCAGGATTTGAAATAGTTCAACTGGAATTCCATCACCTCCACTAGCTTTGTTCATAGTGATGCTTTCTAAGGCCCACTTGACTTCACATTCCAGGATGTCTGGCTTTAGGTGAGTGATCACACCATCATGGTTACCTGGGTCGTGAAGCTCTGTTTTGTACAGTTCTTCTGTGTATTCTTGCCATCTCTTCTTAATATCTTCTGCTTCTGTTAGGTCCATACCATTTCTGTCCTTTATTGAGCCCATCTTTGCATGAAATGTTCCCTTGGTATCACTAATTTTCTTGAAGAGATCTCTAGTCTTTCCCATTCTGTTATTTTCCTCTATTTCTTTGCATTGATCGCTGAGGAAGGCTTTCTTATCTCCCTTTGCTATTCTTTGGAATTCTGCATTCAAATGATTATATCTTTCCTTTTCTCTTTTGCTTTTCACTTCTCTTCTTTTCACAGCTATTTGTAAGGCCTCCCCAGACAGCCATTTTGCTTTTTTGCATTTCTTTTCCATGGGGATGGTCTTGATCCCTGTCTCCTGTACAACGTCACGAACCTCTGTCCATAGTTCATCAGGCACTCTGTCTATCAGATCTAGGCCCTTAAATCTACTTCTCACTTCCACTATATAGTCATAAGGGATTTGATTTAGGTCATACCTGAATGGTCCAGTGGTTTTCCCCACTTTCTTCAATTTAAGTCTGAATTTGGCAATAAGGAGTTCATGATCTGAGCCACAGTCAGCTCCCGGTCTTGTTTTTGCTGACTGTATACAGCTTCTCCATCTTTGGCTATAAAGAATATAATCAATCTGATTTCAGTGTTGACCATCTGGTGATGTCCATGTGTAGAGTCTTCTCTTGTGTTGTTGGAAGAGATTGTTTGTTATGACCACTGCGTTCTCTTGGCACAATTCTATTAGTCTTTGCCCTGCTTCATTCCATACTCCAAGGCCAAATTTGCCTGTTACTCTAGGTGTTTCTTGACTTCCTTCTTTTGCATTCCAGTCCCCTATAATGAAAAGGACATCTTTTTTGGGTGTTAGTTCTAAAAGGTCTTGTAGGTTTTCATAGAACCATTCAACTTCAGCTTCTTCAGCATTACTGCTTGGGGCATAGGCTTGGATTACCGTGATATTGAATGGTTTGCCTTGGAAACGAACAGAGATCATTCTGTTGTTTTTGAGATTGCATCCAAGTACTGCATTTTGGACTCTTTTGTTGACCATGATGGCCACTCCATTTATTCTAAGGGATTCTTGCCCACAGTAGTAGATATAATGGTCATCTGAGTTAAATTTACCTATTCAAGGCCTTAGATACCTTTTAAATTCCTGTTCCCCATCCCTAGAGAGATGACTTCATCCTTGAGGTTCTGAATGACTCCCGGACACACGCATTCCATCCAGAGAAGTGGAGAAGGAAATGCACAACCCAGGAGTTGGTTATATCATTTCTGCTCATCTCCCACTGGCCAGTGTCTAATCACATCCTGCCATACAGCATTAAGGGAGGTTGGGACAAGGATCCTTTTTCTTCCCTAAAACTCTCAGAATTATGTGATAGAAGTAATGGATATTTGGAGCAACTATCAGTTTCTGCACCTCTGAATCTCTCACATTGCAAGCTCACATGAAGATTTTTCTTGGGGGCTCCTCCCATAATAAATGATGTGGTGGAGAACAGTGGGAAAGCCTCATGCAGGGCTTGAGGAGCCCAGAACTGGTACTGAGCCTGCTATTCAGGATGTCATCTCAGGGAAACCCTTTGACTCTTTTCATCCTGTGTTAAATGGGGGCATTACAATATGTAGTCTCTAAGGGACATGTGCTACATGCTGGGGATACAATAGTGAACAATAACAACCAAAAAACCCAGGCATGTCTAAGCATTATTTAGCTTTGATAACAGGGAGACAAAAGAAACCAAAAGGCATATACTTAAAAGTTAGAACTGCAACTTACCTGTTCAGTGCCATGAATAAAAAGCACATGGTGAAGAGCGGACAAGATGGCAAAGTAGAAAGACCCTGAGTTCACTTCCTCTCACAAGTACACCAAAAGTACAACTGTCTGCAGAACAACCATCAAAGAAAATGACTGGGACCTACCAGAAAAGACCTTCTACCACTAAAGACATAAAGAAGCGACCACAATGAGGTGGGTAGGATGGGTAGACTCATGATCTAACCTAACCTCATGGTGACTGACCCGCAAACTGAAGAGTAATTATATGGCAGAAGTTCTCACACAGGAGTGAGAGTTCTGACCCCATGTCAGGCTCCCCAGTCTGGGGGTCTGGCATTGGGAAGACAGGTCTTTGGAGTCTTTAGCTTTGACGGCCAGCAGGGTTTAATTGCAGGCTTAACTGTTTTCAATAGTCAAGACGTGGAGGCAACCTAAATGTCCATTGATATATGAGTGGATAAAGAAGATAAAGTACATATATACAATAGAATATTACTTGCCCATTAAAAAGAATGAAATAATGCCATCTACAGCAATATGGAGGGACTTAGAGATTATCGTACTAAGGCAAGTAAGTCAGACAAAGACAAATATCATATAATATCACATATACTGAATCTAAAAAATGATACAAATTGAACAATAACAATCATATGATCATCTCAATAGATACAGAAAAAAACTTTTAATAAAGTTCAACATCCATTTACAACAAAAAACTCTCCAGAAAGTTGGCATGGAAGGAATCTACCTCAAAATAATACAGGCCATATATAATAAATCCACTGCTAACATCATACTCACTGTTGAAAAGCTGAAAGCATTTCCTCTAAGATCAGGAACAAAACAGGGATTTCAACTCTCACCACTTTTATTCAACATAGTTTTAGAAGTCCTAGCCACAGCAATCAGAGAAGAAAAATAAAGGAAATCCAATTTGGAAATGAAGAAATAAAACTGCTACTGTTTGCAAATGACATGATACTTTACATAGAAAACCCTAAAGATTCCATCAGAAAACTATTAGAGTTGGTCAATTAATTTGGTAAAGCTGTATGATACAAAATTAATATGCAGAAATCTGTTGCATTATACACATTAATAACAAACCATTAGAAAGAGAAACTTAAGAGCAATCCCATTTACCATCACGTCAAAAAAAGAAAAAAATACCTAGGAATAAACTTACCCAAGGAGGAAAAACACATGTACTCTGAAAACACTGATGAAAGAAACTGAAGATGACACAAATAGATGGAAAGATATATCATGATCTTGAATTAAAAGAATTAATATTGTTAAAATTACCATACTACCCAAGGCAATCTATAAAGTCAATGCAATTCCTATCAAAATACCAATGGCATTTTTCACAGAACTAGAACAAAAAGTTTTAAATTTGTATGGAAATACAAGAGACCCTGAATAGCCAAAATAATCTTGAAAAAAAAAAAAAAAAAAAAAGAACAGAGCAAGAGGAATCATACTCCCTGACTTCAGACTACACTACAAGGCTACAGTCATCAAAACAGATGGTAATGACATAAAAACTGGCACACAGATCAGTGGGACAGGACAAAAAAGCCCAGAAATAAACCCATGCATTTATGATCAATTAATCTACAACAAAAAAACTGTCTCTTTAACAAGTGGTGCTGGCAAAACTGGACAGCTACAGATAAAAAAATAAAATTAGTATATTCTCTAATACCATATACAAAAATAAACTCAAAATATACTAAAAGACCTAAGACCTAAAATAAGTAAGATTGGATACTATCAAACATCGAGAGGAAAACACGGGCAGAACACTCTTTGACATAAATACGTAATATAAAAGTAATATTTTTTAACCCACTTCCTAAAGCAAAGGAAACAAAAGCAAACATAAGCAAATTGGACCTAATTAAGCTTAAAAGCTTCTGCATACCAAAGGAAAATGTTGAAAAAAAGATGAAAATACAACCTATTGAATAGGAGAAATATTTGTAAATATCATGACCAAAAAGGGGTTAATATCCAACATACATAAACATCTCATACAATTCAACATGAAAAAAAAAACTTGATTTTTAAAACTGGCACAAGAACTGAATAGATATTTTTCTAAGAGAAAATGCAGACAGACAACAGACACATGAAAAAATGCCCAATATCACTAATCATCAGGACAATGCAAATCAAAACCACAATGAGATATCACCTCACACCTGTCAGAATGACTATCAATCAAAAAGTCTACAAATAACAAGTGTTGGCAAAGATGTAGAGGAGAGAACCCTCAAATGTTGATGGGAATATAAATTGGTGCCGCCACTGTGAAAAACAGTATGGAGGTTTCTCAAAAAACTAAAATTAGAACTACCATATGACCCATTCCTGGATATATATCCAAAACATTTCACTCCTGGGTATATATCTGAAAAAACAAAACAAAAAAACCAACAGCACTAAGTCAAAAAGATATATGCAACTCAGTATTCATAGTGTTATTTATAATTGCCAAGATATGGAAACAGTGGATGTGTCCATCAGCAGATGAACTGATAAAGAAGATGTGGTGTGTGTATATGCATATGTATATTGGAATACTACTCGGCCCATAAAAAAGAATGAAAATTTTGCCATTTTCACCAACATGGATAGACTTAGAGAGCATTATGCTGGGAGAAAGAAGTCAGACAGAGAAGGAGAAATACTATATGATATCGCTTAGATGTGGAATCTAAAAAGTACAACAAACTGCTGCTGCTGCTGCTAAGTTGCTTCAGTCGTGTCCGACTCTGTGCGACCCCATAGACGGAAGCTCACCAGGCTCCCCAGTCCCTGGGATTCTCTAGGCAAGAACACTGGAGTGGGTTGCCATTTCCTTCTCCAATGCATGAAAGTGAAAAGTGAAAGGGAAGTCACTCAGTCGTGTCCGACTCTTAGCGACCCCATGGACTGGAGCCTACCAGGATCCTCCGTCCTTGGGATTCTCCAGGCAAAAGTACTGGGGTGGGGTGCCATTGCCTTCCCCATACAACAAACTAGTAAATATAAAAGAACCAGAACCAACTGGTGGTTACCAGCAGGGAGGTTGGGAGAGGCAGCATAGGCATGGAGGAGTAGGAGGTACAAAGTGATGGTCTAAGACAGGCTCAAGGATGTACTGTAAACATGAGGACTATAGCAAATACTTTGTAGAAACTGTACATAGAAAGTAACCTTTAAATTTTTTATAAAAATAAAAAAAATTTAAGAAAGAAAAGATGCTGCCATTAACTATGATGCACCATCCACTGTAAAGTGAACAGTAGGTTGACAGAGATAAAAATGATAAAGACTTAAAAAAAGAGAGAGAGGCACATAGAGGCACACCTGTGCTAACAGGTGCTGACATCACTCTGATATTCTCCTCTGCAGCTCTCTCTAGGGCTAGCCTGACCCTGCTAATCATATTCCTGTGTGGCTCCCACTGGATGCAGAGGTGATAGGCAGTATGTGACCATCCTGAGCACAGGGGTTGCCACCTTGTGGTGGCCTGCTTGCTGGCATCCACTCATTCCTTGGGTGGGGGATTGAAATCGGTTACAATTCCTTCTCTTGTTGCCTCCATGGCACCGTGCTACCCTGTGCTAATGGCTGTGCCCGTCTCATTGTCTACTTCCTCACTGGCTTCTTTAGGTAGAGGCGGTAATGGGAAACCCTCAAGTTGGTTCTACCAAGGGCTCTCCAGCATATTTGAGATGGAGGAACATGGAGGAAGCTTTCCCTGGGAAACCCTGGAGAGGTCCGGAAGCAGACTGGGGCAGTGAGCAAGAACCTCTTCCCTGGTCATTCAGAAGTGACTCTGAGAAGAGGTGCTGCCCTGCCAGACCTGGCAATCACCCATTCTTCTCTCAGCCTCGTGTCTCTGAAATGTCTCAGTGACTCCTCAGTGTTTTCAAACGGAGTTTTTTTCATCTGGCTTTTCTGTTTTTCTCAGTGGAAAGCAGAATATCTGTATCTCTCTATACGTTATAAATAAATTTCTCATGTTATCTTCTTTGAATCGTCCCTATGCTTTGTACTTCTAGTTTCTTTCCAATAGGAAAAAATATTTGCCTAAAATCGTAAAACCATGTTCATAATCATTTTCTACCTGATGATATAGAAAAAGCAGAATCCTTATTTTTCTCTGAGACTCTGTTCCCCAAAGATTCATGTTTAGGCCTGCATTTGGAAGCCTTCTGCACATAAAATGATTTAGTGCAGATGGTGAAGTATCCGCCTGCAATGCAGGAGACCCAGGTTCAATCCCTGGGTCGGGGAGATCCCCTGGAGAAGGGAATGGCTACTCACTCCAGTATTCTTGCCCAGAGAATTCCATGGACAGACCACAGGGTTGCAAAGAGTTGGACATGACTGAGTGGCTAAACAGAGAAGGCAATGGTACCCCACTCTAGTACTCCTGCCTGGACAATCCCATGGATGGAGGAGCCTGGAAGGCTGCAGTCCACAGGGTCGCTGAGGGTCGGACACAACTGAGTGACTTCACTTTCACTTTTCACTTTCATGCATTGGAGAAGGAAATGGCAACCCACTCCAGTGTTCTTGCCTGGAGAATCCCAGGGACGGGGGAGCCTGGTGGGCTGCCATCTATGGGGTCGCACAGAGTCGGACATGACTGCAGTGACTTAGCAGCAGCAGCAGCAGAGCGGCTAAAACACAAATGAGTGTCTAGAGCTCCCTGGGTTCTTTGGTTTTTGGGAAAATAATATCCTTAGAGTTAGACTCTGCCTGCATAAGAACAGTCCAGGAAATCAGGTTTAGGAAGGGCCCTCTGGAGGAATTTGTCCCTGACATGTTGACAAGTTTGCCATGGTTTCTAGGAATGAAAAACACGACCTTCACTTTTGAGAACTTATGAGTAATTATTTAACTTTTGTTCCAATCAATGTAGAGTCAAAAAAATATGCCCACCAGTTCCAATTTGGCCACTGCAACTTCAGTATCGACTCCAAAATAGAAATTACCTTGGAAACCATCTACTGTTAGCTTACAGATCTTCGTTTTTGGAACACTCTGTAGCCTCAAGATTTGGTGCCGATTGTTCTGGCTGTGACTTTTAGTCAGTTTCATGGTCAGTCCCCAGGAAGAGCAGGATTGAAAACATCTGAACCTTCTATATTCATGTCAGTCATACTGATAAAAACTTGAGGTTCAGTACAGAATTCTCAACTGTTCTGTCAGGGGTTACTCATTCCCCATGGCATTCAGACAGACAGGAAGCGGCTGCCAACAGATGGCGTGACACCACCACAGGCTCCCCGTCAGACTGACTTATCCCCCGAGAGGAGGGTTGACGAACTCTTGATACTCAGGAGACAATACAAAGTAACTATGAAAATAATGCCGTTCACAGTTTTCAGTTTTTCCAATCAAATATATTGATCATTCCTAGAATACAGGTCAATACTAGGAACTCAGATCCAAATGATTCTATAGTCTACATGCAATCCCTGACTCCCAAGGGCCGTATTAAGGTTTGGCTGTAGGTGAGGGCTTCCTGGGCTGGGGCTCAGGGTGCCGGAAGGAGATGGGGAGACCGCACTGTCTGCCTATGCACCAGGCAGGGGGCCTTGATGCCGAGTCAGCAACTTAGACTGGGGCTCTTATTAGAGTCAGCTCTGTGAGTCCTGAGATTTTATCAACTGTACAACTTTGGCTAAGGATTCCATACATCATGAACGGCCCTGTGGAGAGAGCCAAAGACGGGAGAGGGAAAGATGGCTCACCTCTAAATTCCACATTTTAAGCCTTACATAAAATGTCAATATTAAACATTTTTATATACCCTGACATGGATGACAGCTTAAGAGATGTGTAACCACCTATCAGAATGTGAAAGTAACCACTTTCAAATTCTATAAATCATGCTGCATCCCTTTTAAAATATATTTTGTGCAGTATCTGAATATTTAGATATAACCTTCAGTTTTGACATCCTATTATGCATATGAGAGAATAATACCCGTCAATTTCAGAAGACCTGAAGAGTGAGAGATCAAAGTGAGCTGCAGGGTTGAGCCACAGCTGTATCTTTAGTTTTATTTATTCATTTTAAAAGAGTTTGGCAAATATAATAAAATTTCAATAAATGCTTGATTGTTGAGGCGGGTATATGAATGTTTATTATTTTCTGGTTTAAGTGCCTGGTTTATAGCCATCTCCAGTACCACTTCATCCTCACTCCTGGAGACTTGAATATGGCCTATCCGACACTATAACCTCTCAGTTTTCTAAACACATCCTTCATTTAATCTCCCATGCTTTTTAATCATCCAGTCCTGGATCTTTCCATCACCCACAATAGCATCACCTCCAAAATACGTCTCAAGTTTGCACTGCTTACCCCTCACTTCTGATCTGCCTTGTTTATTTTCCCTAATACCCCAAATCCAGTGACTGGCAAATACTACCCTGACCTTCCATCAGCTGACTCAACACATACATTGCCCACCATTTCCTCATGCCCTCACTTCCGTCCTTGCCATGTTTAGATCCCATGTCCTGTTGCTGTAATCACTACTTTGCACACACCCTCCTGGTCCTTGTCACACTTGTCTCAGCCACACTTGTCAGACAAAACCCGATTCTGGTTAAATCCATCTCTCACTCCCTCCATAGACATCTTCTCCTAGAGACCTCAGTACGGTTGGTATATGTGCTAACTTCTTTACATTTGAAAGGGAATTAAATTTATCCAACTTAGCACAGGTCAATCTCAAAGAAAGACAATGCCAAAGAATTTTCACACTACTGTACAATTGCACTCATCTCACATACTAGCAAAGCAATGCTCAAAATTCTTCAAGCTAAGCTTCAACAGTACATGAACCAAGAACTTCCATATGTTTAAGCTGGATTTAGAAAAGGCAGAGGAATCAAAGATCAAATCGCCAACATCTGTTGGATCATCAAAAAAGCAAGAAAGTTCCAAAAAAAATCTACTTCTGCTTTATTGACTACACCAAAGCCTTTGACTATGTGGATCACAAGAAACTGGATTATTCTTAAAGAGATGGGAATATCAGGCCACCTGACCTGCCTCTTGAGAAATCTGTATGTAGGTCAAGAAGCGACAGTTAGAACCAGACATGGAACAATGTACTGGTTCCAAATTGAGAAAGAAGTACGTCAAGGCTATATATTGTCACCTTGCTTATTTAACTTATATGCAGAGTACATCACGTGAAATCCCAGGCTGGATGAAGCACAAGCTGGAATCAAGATTGCCAGGAGAAATATCAATAACCTCAGATATGCAGATGACACCACCCTTATGGTAGAAAGAGAAGAAGAAGTGAAGAACCTCTTGATGAAAGTGAAAGTGGAGAGTGAAAAAGCTGGCTTAAAACTCAACATTCAAAAAACAAAAATCATGGAATCCAGTCCCATCAGTTCATGGCAAATAGATGAGGAAACAGTGGAAACAGTAACAGATTTTATTTTTTTGGGCTCCAAAATCATTGCAGATGGTGACAGTGGTCTTGAAATTAAAAGACACTTGCTCCTTGGAAGAAAAGCTATGACAAACCCAGACTGCATATTAAAAATCAGAGACATTACTTTGCCAAAAAAGGTCCATCTAGTCAAAGCTATAGTTTTCCCGGTAGTATTGTAAGAATGTAAGAGTTGGATCATAAAGAAAACTGAGCACCGAAGAACTGATGCTTTTGAACTGTGGTGTTGGAGAAGACTCTTGGACAACAAGGAGATCAAACCAGTCAATCCGAAAGGAAATCAATCCTGAATATTCATTGGAAGGACTAATGCTGAAGCTGAAGCTCTAATACTTTGGCCACCTGATGTGAAGAACTGACTCATTGGAAAAGACTCTGATGCTGGGAAAGATTGAAGGCGGGAGGAGAAGGGGACAACAGAGGACGAGATGGTTGGATAGCATCACCGACTCAATGGACATGAGTTTGAGCATGCTCCAGGAGCTGGTGATGGACAGGGAGGCCTGGCGTGTTGCAGTCCGTGGGGTTGCAAAGAGTCGGACACGACTGAGTGACTGAACTGAACTGACTGAGCACAGATCAATTTTAAAAATAGAAACCAAAGTTTATCATTCAAAGCTATCATCCTAACTAAAGAAAGATTAAAGAACAAAAGCTCTAACAAAGTACTGTTTTTGGAGAACTGGATGCAGAAAGACTTTCATTTTTATTTGATACACTTCTGTGCCGTTTGGAAAGAAATTGTAAATGTGCGTGCATTACAGCCATGATAAAGAAAATCAGGGGGACAGGCCATGGAGGGCCTTGAATGATAAGTAAGAAGGGTGTGCTTTATTCTTAGTTATAAAGCCTTCCAGTACAGGCTTATTTTGCTTGGCTTTGCTGCCCAATCAGGCAGCATAAGGCTCCACAAGAACAATCCTTTGCAGGGACCAGCACTGAATGAGGTGGGGGTGGACAGAGGTTGAGACACAGAAGAGCTGGATCAAACATTGAGGAACGTCTCAGGAGGGGTCATGCCTCAGAGAACTCCACACACTCGTTTGTCAGCAGGTCACTATACAAGAAATCACGGGGCCTGTGCAGCATCTCGATAAGACTTGCTTGGGCACCAGGCTTCATCCCTCCTCCTGCTGGTACAGAGAAGTGCCCTCTAATGACCGTCAATCCCAGGAAGCTCTTCCCTTCATCACAGATCAGTTTGTCAATTCCAGGAAGAAGAATGGAGGAAACGTACATTTATCAAGTATTTATTTCCAAAGCCACTGTTGAGTTTTTCTCTTTGTATCCATTCATGTAATTCCACCTAGTGGTGGGGTATTCAGGGAACCATAAAGGCTCCAGCAAGAAGAAATGGGGAAAAGACATAAGATCCCTCCTGGCAACTTGAGTCCTGGCAGCCTCCACTAGGAAAGATCCGAACTGGGAAAACAACACTGTTCCCCCTTCCTGGGTCCTCTCCCTGTTCTCCTCTCCATCCCAACCATTCACATTTGCTATCATAGTGAGGAATCTCCTGCTCTCCTTAATTTAAGGAGAAAGACAGGGAATGCTTATGCATCTCAATGCTAAAGTGCTGTTAACAACCCAGATTTCACTCATCTCTTTGCTTTTCAAAAGTTTTCCCGTTTGTGTATCTGGCAGTGTCCTCACAGAAAATAAATAGCCCAACTAGATGGAAGAAATGAGGAGACCTTAATTAAACAACTATTTATGAGGATGGGTAAGTTAAGGGAAGTTTAAAAGGAATGATGAGACCTCCAAAAATGATCAACTAAAAGGAGCTTTTACTAACCCTAGGCTGAAAGGACAAGGGGAAGGATGAGTTACCATAACTCAGAGAGGGCTGAAATTATATTAATAACTAGTTGTAGCTGTGACTGTAGGAATGGGCCTCCAAACGGACTCTGTCCTTGAGTAGAATAACACTGCTATTGCCAATTCACAGCCTAGCAGGCAGAGAGCTGGGGTAGATTAAAAAACCCCTTATCCCTCAAAGGCTTTTCTCCAGTTTCTTGTCAGTGTTGACCTTTGACTGATTTCTACAAGCAGCCACAGGTAAAGGAGCTCATTGTTAAGGAACAGAGATGTATCCTCCTGAAGTGCAAACTAGGGTAGAGAAGGATGGAAAGCAGGCCTTGATGGCAAGTGGAGAACATCCATCACCTTCTTATACCCACCACACAGCCTGTATTTCCTGGGGCTTTTTCTACCTCAGTGTTCAATCTCTAATTTTATCTCTTCAGTGTCTTATTTATATCTCTTTGCACCTTCTCTCTTTAGTGTAATTTTATTGGAATGATCATACTATCAATATACATACCTTTAAAAATGAGCCATTAAGAAAAGAGAAATATGTTCTTCTAGGTATTTTTTGGTTTATGAGCTAATTTTTGATTTTGGCTGCTCTAACAGAAACTCATTAAAACAGTGAAAAGAGAAAAGTTTATTTGCCCTGAAATAGTTTATAAATGAGTTATAATGCATACTAAACTGGAGGCAGCCCTAAGATGGAGGAGGACAGGAAGCTCAGGGCTGGTGCACTGGGATGACCCAGAGGGATGGTATGCGGAGGGAGGTGGGAGGGGGGTTCAGAATGGGGAACACATGTACACCCGTGGTGGATGCATGTTGATGTATGGCAAAACCAATACAATATTGCAAAGTAAAAAAAAAAAAAAAAAAAAAAAAAAAAAAACTTACCCTAAGGGGAAAAAAACCAAAACACTATACTTATACTCTAAACCCAAAGATCCTTGATTTTAGTTGTAATTTTGAAAAGCTAAATCTCATTTTCTGTTGAGGAAAAAACAATAATGAAGTACTTTGTTATTGTCGTTACTCTGAGAATTGAAAAACAAGTTTTTATTACGTAAGCAATTTTATTTCAATATTTTACTATTTGACTTTAATTTATGCTTCTACTTACCTTTTAAAATGCATGCTCCTCTTTTAACATATATTAATTTAAAGTAAAATAAAGAATATTTTTCACAACTTAGAAATTTATACCTCAAGGAGACTGTATGAAATACTCAATAAAAAAGTTGAAAATGTAACTGCAAAAAAATAAAATAATAATAATAATGCATACTAAAAGGGGAAAAAAAAAACACAATTGAAAAGACAAAGCAAGCGTCAGAACCAGACATGGCAGGGATGTTGTCATTATCAAACTGGGCATTTAAAACAATGATTAATATGCTAAGGGCTCTAATGGATAAAGTAGACAGTATATAAGAACAGATGGACAATGTAAGCAGAGAGGTAGAAATTCTAAGAAGGAACTAAAAAGAAATGCTAGAGATCGAAAACACTGTAACAGAAATGAAGAATGCCTCCAGTAAGTTTATTAGTACACTGAGCATGGTTGAGGGAAAAAAATTCTCTAATTCTTGAGAATATATCAATTCGTTCTTGTTGCTCAGTCACTAAGTCATGTCTGACTCTTTGCAACCTGCAACATACCAGGCTTCCCTGTCCTTCACTATCTCCTGAAGTTTGCTTGAATTCATGTTTATTGAGTCAGGGATGGTATCATATCTAACCATCTCATCCACTGTCGCCCTCTTCTCCTTTTGCCTTCAATCTTTCCCAGCATCAGGGGCTTTTCCAATGAGTTGGCGCTTCGCATCAGGTGGCCAAAGTATTGGAGCTTCATCATCAATCCTTCCAATGAATATTCAGGGTTTATTTCCTTTAGGGTTGACTGGTGTGAGCTCCCCCCTTGCAGTCCAAAGGACCCTCAAGAGTCTTCTCCAACACCACAATTTGAAAGCATCAACTCTTCAGCACTCAGCCTTCTTTATGGCCCAGTTATCACATACACACACAACTACTGGAGAAACCATAGCTTTGACCTTTGTCAGCAAAGTGATACCCTGCTTTTTAGTATGCTCTCTAGGTTTGTCATAGCTTTCCTTCCAAGAAGCAAGCGTCTTTTAATTTCATGGCTGTAGTCACCATCCACAGTGGTTTTGGAAACTGAGAAAAGAAAATCTGGCACTGCTTCCACTTTTTCCCTTTCTGTTTGCCATGAAATGATAGGATCAGATGTCATGATCTTAGTTTTTCAAATGTTGAGTTTTAAGCCAACTTTCTCACTCTCCTCTTTTACCCTCATCAAGAGACTCTTTAGTTCCTCTTCACTTTTCGCCATTAGTGGTATCATTTGCATATCTGAAATTGTTGATATTTCTCCCAGCTATCTTGATTCCAGGTTGTGCTTCATCCAGCTCAGCATTTCACATGATGTACTCTGCATAGAAGTTAAATAAGCAAGATGACAAGATGTCGTGCTCCTTTCCCCATTTGAACCAGTCACCTGTTCCATGTCCAGTTCTAACTGTTGCTTCTTGACCTGCATACAGGTTTTTCAGGATACAGGTAAGGTGATCTGCTATTCCCATCTCTTTAAGAATTTTCCGCAGTTTGTTCTGATCCTCACAGTCACAGGCTTTTGCATAGTCAATGAAGCAGAAGTAGATGTTTTTCTGGAATTCCCTTGCTTTCTCTATGATCCAACAGATGTCTCTGCCTTTTCTAAACCCAGCTTGTACATTTGAAAGTTCTCAATTTGCATACTGCTTAAACCTAGCTTGAAGGATTTTGAGCATAAACTTACTAACATGTGAAATGAGCAAAAATGTATTGTGGTTTGAACATTCTTTGGCTTTTCCCTTCTTTGGGATTAGAATGCAAACGGACCTCTTCCAGTCCTATGGCCACTGCTGAGCTTTCCAAGTTTCCTGACATATTGAGTACACCACTTTAACAGCATCATCTTTTAGGATTTGAAATAGCTCACCTGGAATTCCATCATCTCCACTAGCTTTGTTCATAGTGATGCTTCCTAAGGCCCACTTGACTTTGCATTCCAGGATGTCTGGCTCTAGGTGAGTGACCACATCATCATGATTATCCAGGTCATTAGATCTTTTTTGTATAGTTCTTCTGTGTATTCTTGCCAACTCTTCTTAATATCTTCTGGTTCTGTTAGGTGCTTACTCTGTCTGTTCTTTATCATGCCTATCCCTGCATGAAGGGTTCCCTTGATATAGCAATAGAACCTCCAAAACTGGAAAGCAAAGAGAACTAAGATAAAACACACAGAGAGAGACTATCCAAAGACTTTGGGACAACTACAAAATGTAACATACACATAATGGGAATACCAGAAGTTGAAGAAAGAATTGAACAGAAGAAATCATTGAAACAATAATAAAAGTTTCCCCCAAAGTAGTGTCAGACACCAAAACACAGATCCAGGAAGATCAGAGAGCACCAAGCAGGACAAATGTCCCCAAAACGTACATGTAGGGATATTATTTCCAAACTGTAGAAAAATCAAAAGCAAAGATAAATATCTTGACAGAAGCTAGAGGAATAAAGAACTTTACTGCAGAGGAACAAGGATAAGAATCATATCTGACTTCTCAAAAACCACTAAATTAGAACTCTGCATCCTGTGAAATTATCTTTTTAAAGTGAAGGAGAAATAGACTCTCAGACAAACAGGGACTGAGGAAATTTCTTACCCATAAACCTGACTTGTTAAAAGAAATTATTGGGAGAGAAGAAAAACAATATAGGTCAGACACTTGGATCTTCATAGAAAAAGGGAGAGCATTTAAGAGGAGTAAGTGAAGGCAAAAAAAAAAAATCATTTATTTTTTTTTTCTGGATTGCTCTAACACATCACAGTTTATTTGAAACAATAATACAACATTATGTTCAATTTTGTATGCATAAGTATATGTAATCATGCATACATGTTTATATAAGCTAATAAATAAGTGAAGTGAATGGCAGCAATGATACCAAGGGACAGGACTGAAGAACTGGAATTATTTTGTTATTATAAGCTATTCAAACTACCTTTGAAGTGGTATAGTGGTTTTATAAAGTGGACTTGGATTAGTTGGGAGTGTGTATTGCAAACTCTGTAGCAACTGCTAAAAAGGTTTTTTAAAAAGGGAAAGAAAAAAGTATCATTGCTATGCTAAGAAAGGAGAAAATGCTAAGAAAGGCATGCTAACTGACATGCTAAGAAAGCAGAATCACATAAATGCTCGACTTAAACCACAAAAGGTTGAAAAAGTAGTTAACAAAAATAGGAACGAAAAATAAGGGCAACAGATAGAAAATAGTAACAAATATGGTAGATTTTAATCCAACTACATCGATCATCATCCTGAATGTCAATGATCCAAATGCACAATTAAAAGAGATTTTCATATTGTATCAAAAACAAGACCTAACTATCTGTTGTCCATAAGAAATCCTCTTTAAATGCAGACACATGCAGATTCAAAGTAAAGAAATGGAGAAAAATATGCCATGCTAACACAAATTTTTAAAAGCAGTAATAGCTATATTAATTTCAGATCAAGCAGACTTTAAAGCAAGCAAAGTTTCAGACATAAAAAAGGGCATTACATAATTATTTTAAAGGGGTGAATTCTCCAAGAAGACATAAAAATTCTTAATATCTATATGCCTAAAAACAGCATCAAACTCAGTTCAGTTCAGTCACTCAGTCATGTCCAACTCTTTGCGACTCCATGAACTGCAGCATGCCAGGCCTCCCTGTCCATCACCAACTCCCAGAGTCTACCCAAACCCATGTCCATCAAGTCACTGATGCTATCCAACCATCTCATCCTCTGTTGTCCACTTCTCCTCCTGCCCTCAATCTTTCCCAGCATCAGAGTCTTTTCAAATGAGTCAGCTCTTCACAGCAGGTGGCCAAAATATTGGAGTTTCAGCTTCAACATCAGTCTTTCCAATGAACACCCAGGACTGATTTCCTTTAGGATGGACTGGTTGGATCTCCTTGCAGTCCAAGGGACTCTCAAGAGTCTTCTCCAACACCACAGTTCAAAAGCATCAATTCTTCAGTGCTCAGCTTTCTTTATAGTCCAACTCTCACATCCATACATGACCACTGGAAAAACCATAGCCTTGACTAGACAAACCTTTGTTGGCAAAGTAATGTCTCTGCTTTTTAATATGCTGTCTAGGTTGGTCATAACTTACCTTCCAAGGAGTAAGTGTCTTTTAATTTCATGGCTGCAATCACCATCTGCAGTAATTTTGGAGCCCATAAAAATAAAGTCAGCCACTGTTTCCACTGTTACTCCATCTATTTGCCATGAAGTTATGGGACCATGAGGCAAAAACTGATAGAATTTCAAGGATAAATAGCAGAATCCATTATTATAGTTGGATATTTTCTCACCCCTCTATCAGAAATGGAAAGATTCAGTGGGCAGAAAATCAGTAAACACATAGCTGAACTCAACAACATCATAAATCAACTTGCTATCATGGACATCTATAGACTACTTCATCCAACAATAACAGAATACACCTTCTTTTCATGCTCACATGGAATATTCATCAAGACAGGTCACATACTGGGCCATGAAACACACTTTCAGATCAGATCAGTCACTCAGTTGTGTCCGACTCTTTGTGACCCCTTGAATCGCAGCACTCCAGGCCTCCCTGTCCATCACCAGCTCCCGGAGGTCACTCAGACTCACATCCATCGAGTCAGTGATGCCATCCAGCCATCTCATCCTCTGTCGTCCCCTTCTCCTCCTGCCCCCAATCCTTCCCAGCATCAGAGTCTTCTCCAATGAGTTAACTCTTCGCATGAGGTGGCCAAAATACTGGAGTTTCAGCTTTAGCATCATTCCTTCCAAAGAAATCCCAGGGCTGACCTCCTTCAGAATGGACTGGTTGGATCTCCTTGTAGTCCAAGGGACTCTCAAGAGTCTTCTCCAACACCACAGCTCAAAAGCATCAATTCTTTGGCGCTCAGCCTTCTTCACAGTCCAGCTCTCACATCCATACATGACCACAGGAAAGACCATAGCCTTGACTAGGCGAACCTTTGTTGGCAAAGGTAATGTCTCTGCTTTTGAATATGCTATCTAGGTTGGTCATAACTTTCCTTCCAAGGAGTAAGCGTCTTTTAATTTCATGGCTGCAGTCACCATCTGCAGTGATTTTGGAGCCCAGAAAGATAAAGTCTGACACTGTTTCCACTGTTTCCCCATCTATTTCCCATGAAGTGATGGGACCGGATGCCATGATCTTCGTTTTCTGAATGTTGAGCTTTAAGCCAATCTTTTCACTTTCCACTTTCACTTTCATCAAGAGGCTTAACAAATGTAAAAGAAGGAAATCTTTCAGTGTCTGTTCACAGACCACAGTGGAATTCAGCTAGAAATCAATTAACCGAAAAATAACTGGAAAATTCCCAAATACATACAGATTAAATAATACACTTCTAAATAACACATGGGTCAAAGAAGAGAACTCAAGATAAATTCTGAAATATTTTCAATTAAAATTAAAATGAAAACACAATTTATGAAAATTTGCAGGATTCAGTAAGAGTAGTGCTTAAAGGGAAACTTAAAATGCTGAATGCATGTATTAGAAAAGGAAAAAAAAAGTAAAATAAAGTAAGCAGAAGAAAAGGAGTAATAAAAATTAAAGCATATATCAATGAAATTGAAAACAGAGAATCAATAGAGAAAATCAATGAAGCCAAAAGCTGACTCTCAGACTCACAGACATAGAGAACAAACTTACGGTTGCCAGGTTTGGGGGGGGGGGGGGGGGGGGGAGAGATGGATCGGCAGCGTGGGATTAGCAGATGCAAACTATCACATAGAGAATGGATAAACAACAAGGCCCTACTGTGTAGCACAGGGAACAATGCTCAACACCCTGTGATAAACCAAAATGGAAAAGAATATGGAGATTAATATATATATGTATAACTAAATCACTTTGCTGTACAGCAGAAAATAACAACACTGTAAATCAACTATACCTGAATAAAATAATTTTTAAAAGCCATTTCTTTGAAAAGATTCATAAAATCAATAAGTCTCTAGTCAAACTAACTAGAAACAAAAGGAGGACACAAATTACTAATATCAAAAATAAAGGAGGGGACATCACTACAGACTCCACGGACATTAACAGGACAATAAAGGAATACTACTATACAACCCTATGCCCACAAATTTGATAGCCTACCTGAAATGGATGGATTCCTTGAAAAACACAATCTACCAAAACTCACAGAAGAAATAGACAATATGAATATATATACTGAATATATATTTTTAACAAAATTATATCAGTAATAATAACCTTTCAAAACAGAAAGCGCCAGGCTCCAATGAGTTAACTGGTGAATTGGAGCGCCAGGCTCCAATGAGTTACCAAACATTTAAGGAAGAAATTATACCAATTACACCACAGTAGAGCTGTAGTGTTGGAGAAGATCCAACCAGTCCATTCTAAAGTCCATTCTAAAGTCCTGGGTGTTCTTTGGAAGGAGTGATGGCCAATACTTTGGCCATCTCATGGGAAGAGCTGACACATTGGAAAAGACTCTGATGCTGGGAGGGATTGGGGGCAGGAGGAGAAGGGGACGACAGAGGATGAGATGGCTGGATGGCATCACTGACTCGATGGATGTGAGTTTGAGTGAACTCTGGGAGTTGGGAGTTGATGATGGACAGGGAGGTCTGGTGTGCTGCAATTCATGGGGTCGCAAAGAGTTGGACATGACTGAGTGACTGAACTGAATTGAATTGAACTTCAATCTCATTCAGAGGATAGAAGAGGGACTACTTCCTAACTCATTCTATGATGTCAGCATTGCTCTAATACCAAAACCAGACAAAGGCATTACAAGAAAAGGAAACTACAGACCAATATCTCTCGTGAACACAGATGAAAAACCCTCAACAAAAATGTTAGCAAATAGAATTTTGGGGAGGCATTAAAAATTATGTACCATATCCATGTGGAATTTATTCCAGATATGCAAGGCTGGTTCAGCATTTGAAAATCAGTTAATGAAAATAGGGAGCTAAGATGGCGGACGAGTAAGATGGGGAGAATACTTTCTCCTCCACAAATCCATTAAAAGAACATTTGAATGCTGAATAAATTCTATAAAACAACTTCTGAATGCCGGCAGAGGACATCAGGCACTTAGAAAGACAACTCATTGTCTTCAAAACAAGAAAACGAGCCCTGCGGTAACTCCTTTTGCGGAGAAGTGGCGCGGACACCAGCATTTGCTATTGGCAAGCGGGGGCTGGGCTAGGAGGAGCGTCGAGGCCTGCAATGCTTTGAGAAAGGATTTGGCCTGGCTATCTCGGGCGCTATCTGAGCAAAATAACCAGACTGTCGGTTATCTACTACATCAAAAGCCAGCCCTAACTTAAGACACCACCAGGACTACCTACGGAACAAAGGGCTGCACAGGGTTGGCCGGCTGCAGGCCGTCCCACTCCAGTGACAGGCAGCCAGGGCCGGAGGCGGGCAATTATAGCCCTAGAGAGACACTGTCTACGGAACTGTGAGTAGGTTTCTGTGCTGACTCACGCTTCTTGGGGCTCTGGATGGTCAACATCTGCCTGAGAAAGTGCGCTGTTTGTATACCCAGAAAACTGAGCAGCGGGGAGGCGATAAGTCGCAGCAGCTGTGCTCGCTGAACATTTCATCACCTGTGCTACTCAGATCTGGGAAGGGCATAAAACGCAGACTCAACTAAGTCTGTGCTTCTGAGGATTATCCGAGTGCCTGAACCTGGCCGGTTTAGATTTGGGTGTTCATCTCTGCCCCCTCTGTAACAGGGCAGAGATCAGATATTGAAAAGACCTGTAAACCGCCTCAATAAAGAGAATTCAACAAACTACTAGAATATAGTAAGGACACTCTAAACTTGGCAATTTTAACAAAATGAAGAGACAAAAGAATACCCAGCAGCTAAAGGAACAGGATAGATGCCCACCAAACCAAACCAAAGAGGAAGAGATAGGGAATATACCTGATAAAGAATTCCAAATAATGATAGCGAAATTAATCCAAAATCTCGAAATCAAAATGGAATCACAGTTAAAGAGTCTGGAGACAAGGATTGAGAAGATGCAAGAAAGGTTTAACAAGGACCTAGAAGAAATAAAAAAGAGTCAACACATAATGAATAATGCAATAAATGAGATCCAAAACACTCTGGAGGCAACAAATAGTAGAATAACAGAGGCAGAAGATAGGATTAGTGAATTAGAAGATAGAATCCTAGAAATAAATGAATCAGACGAGAAAAAAAGAAAAACGCGTCAAAAGAAATGAGGACAATTTCAGAAACCTCCAGGATAACATCAAACGCTACAACATTCGAATCATAGGAGTTCCAGAAGAAGATAAAAAGAAAGATCATGAGGAAATACTTGAGGAGATAATAGTTGAAAACTTCCCTAAAATGGAGAAGGAAATTACCACTCAAGTTCAAGAAATCCAGAGAGTCCCTAACAGGATAAACCCAAGGCGAAACACCCCAAGACACATATTAATCAAATTAACAAAGATTAAATATAAAGAACAAATATTAAAAGCAGCTAGGGAAAAACATCAAATAACTCACAAGGGAATTCCCATAAGGATAACAGCTGATCTTTCAATAGAAACTCTCCAAGCCAGGAGGGAATGGCAAGACGTAATTAAAGTGATGAAGGAAAATAACTTACAGCCTAGATTATTGTATCCAGCAAGGATCTCATTCAAATATGTAGGAGAAATCAAAAGCTTCACAGATAAGCAAAAGTTGAGAGAATTTTGCATCACTAAACCATTTCTCCAACAAAAACTAAAGGACATTCTCTAGATAGGAATCACTAAAAGGGTGTATAAATTCAAACCCAAAACAATAAAGTAAATCTTATTTATCAATAATTGCTTTAAACGTTTATGGGCTGAATGCCCTAATCAACAAAGACTGGCCAAATCGATACAAAAACAAGACCCCTACATACCTTGTCTACAAGAGATAACCAAAAGACTAAAATGGGTCAAATGGATACAAAAACTAGACCCTTATATATGTTGTCTACAAGAGAACCACCTTAAAATACGGGATATATACTGACTGATAATGAAGGGCTGGAAAAAGATTTTCTATGCAAATATGGACCATAAGAAAACAGGAGTAGCAATACTTATATCAGATAAAATGGACTTTAAAGATCCTGAAAAGGAGACAATGAAGGTTACACATAATGACTTAAAGGAACAATCCAAAAAGAAGTTATAACAATTATAAATATATATGCACCCAACATTGGAGCATTGATATATCTAAGACAAACATCAATTAATATAATAGAAGAAATATGCAGCAATACAATAATAGTGGGAGACTTTAATACCCCACTCATATAATCTGGCTGTAATAGACAAAGTAAAGAGCAAAACATATTCACTTATAAGCCTCAAAAAATTCAGTTCACTCAGGAGAGTTTAAAAAAAAAAAAAGACATTTCTTCACTCTGTAAAGGTTTATTGACTATTTTATGGGTTTGGTACCACTTTGGGTAGTAGGGAGGAAGAGGTGACAAATGTGATCCTGTCCTAAATAATATATTGTGGTAAAGATAGACCTACCAATACAAAATACCAAGATGTGCCTAAGATGAGGACACCCAAACTGGACTTTTTGTTTCCTGAACTTTTCATTTCGAGAGCAAACCTCCCAATATAGGATGAATTCAACATGATTTTTTGTAAGTGTTCTTTGTGATTAAAAACAGAAAGCCATTGGTTAAGAAATTACATATACTCCTCCCCACCATCACTCCCCTTCTTTCTTCCCATTTCCCTCCCACCCTTATTGATCCTTTCCTTTGTCCATTTTCCCCTGCAAAAAAAAAAAAAAAAAAAAAAGACTAAAAAAAAAAAAAAAAAAGAAAATCAGTTAATGCAATTCATAACATGAACAAAGTAAAAAAAGAAAAATCACAATCATTTCTGTAGATGCAGAAAAAGCATTTGATGAAACAACAGCCATTCATGACAAAAATTCAGTAAACTAGAAACAGAGAACTTTCTCAACTTGTTAAGATGTACAAAAATTCTACAACTAACAGCATACTTGAAACTTTCCCACAAAGATACTTGAAGCTGTCCCACTAAAATCAGGTATGAGGCAAGAATGTCCCCTCTCACCATTTCTTTTCAACATTACACTTGAAATTCTTGCTAATCCAGTAAGAAAAGTAAGTAAAATGTATATAGATCAGGAAGGAAGATATAAAACTGTCTTTGTTTGCAGATAGACATGTCTACACAGAAAATCTAAAAGAATTTTTAAAAAATCCTCTGGAACTCAGAAGCAATTATAGCAAGGTTACAGGATACAAAGTTAATATACAAATGTTCAATTGTTTTTCTATATACCAACAATGAACAAGTGGAACTTGAAATTAAAAACACATTATTTATTTATATTCCCTGGTGGCTCAGATGGTAAAGAATCTGCCTGCAATGCAGGGGACCTGGGTTTGATCCCTGGGTTGGGAAGATCCCCTGGAGGAGGGTATGGCAATCCACTCCAGTATTCTTGCCTGGAGAGTCCCCAAGGACAGAGGATCCTGGTGGGCTACAGTCCATGGGGTTGCAAAGAGTTGGACATGACGGAGTGACACACACATTTATATTAGCATCCCTTAAAATGAAATATCTAAGTATAAATCTAATAAAACATGCTTTATTATTTTACCTATAAAATCCATACAAGATTTTATAAAATCTATACAAGATCTATATAAGAAAAACTACAAAGCTCTGATGAAACAAATCAAAGAACTAAATAAATGGAGAGATAGTCCCTGTTCATGACTTAATATTAAGATGTCAGTTCTCCCCCAAGTTTACTTATAGATTCACCTTTCACAGTTCAGAACTCAGGTACCCTAACTCCAGATCCAGTGGTCTCCCAATCCAGCACTCTGCTGATTCTACACCCTAGATGCGCCCCTTGATTTCCAAATGCTGTAGTAGGGTTAAGTTGTATGTGAGGTCTTAATCAAGCTAGGATGCAGGGCGATGAAAGCAGCAGAAAGACAGCACTTGTAGCCTAAGCACCAAGCAGGATGCTTTGATGTGATAAGACAGAGGGTTCTTAGGAGAGTTAGATTTCCTAACTCTGAGCTGTGATTTCATCAAATGTACAGTTTTGGCTGAAAATGTCCTTATGAGGAAACCTGTAGAGAAATGTCATGTAGTGTTTAAACCAAAGACTGTTGGGTTTCATGTGGGCAACTGGTTATTTTGAAGTCATTGGCTTTCCTCTTCATGTTGGCTGCAAGATAACTTAGAGATGGATGCTTAAGCTCAGTCCCCGCAGCTCTGAACTCACAGAATTCACTCAGTTCCAACATTCCTCTACTACAGCACTTATAATACTATACTGTAATGATTCCTTGACATGTGTCCCTTCTTCATCACACTGTGAGGTCTTCAAGGAATAAAAGTATGCCTTTGAATCCATAATGTATAGGACAGGACCAATGACTATTCTTGGTTATTAATAGCTCACCTTCTGAAACTCATGGTTGTCTAGCATTTTAAAAAGACTGGCTCAGTCACCAGGTATCCTTCAGGCACCTCCCACTCCAGAGGATGGAGAGTGTCCCCCGGAGCTGGTCAGTCTGAAGAAGGTGCTTCCCTTTCATTGCAGGTTTGCTTGCTGCCTCTGGGGAGGAGAAGAAAAAGAAAGGGTTTGCTCATGAGTTGCCTTCTTTCCAAAACCAGCAATGGTTTTTCCACCTAGCTTCACCTTAGGGTGGCTCCTCATGCTTGATATTCATGAGTTTTCTTCAGTAAGAGAAAAAAGATATGAAAGTCCCTCGTGGCACCTTTTGGGAGCTGTCACCTACGAACGTTTATTCATGCATGAATTTGACAAACGTTATCTAAACCTACTTGATAAAGCACTATGCTATTTCTTTATGGAGCATCTCTTTATGTAAATCTCTGGTTAACAGACTCTTATCTGTTTAACCAAGCCTGTCCATTCCACTAAGAAAATATATTGATTGACGTCCAGTAAACACTGAGTCCTCAGGACCATTCATTGACTGTCTAGTACACCTGGACACTACAGCCCTGAGTTAGCTGGTTCACAGGAAACAACTGGGCCTATTTCCAACCTTACTTAGACTTTTTCATGTAATTACCTGATTTATCAAGTTTATCAAAACACATTATAAATCAATGAATTATGAATATAGAAAGAGAATTTTTTATCAAAATTAATGAGTGCTTAAAAGGGCAGTGGAATGAGGTTCGTGACATTGTACAGGAGACAGGGATCAAGACCATCCCCATGGAAAAGAAATGCAAAAAAGCAAAATGGTTGTCTGGGGAGGCCTTACAAATAGCTGTGAAAAGAAGAGAAGTGAAAAGCAAAGGAGAAAAGGAAAGATATAAACATCTAAATGCAGAGTTCCAAAGAATAGCAAGAAGAGATAAGAAAGCCTTCTTCAGCGATCAATGCAAAGAAATAGAGGAAAACAACAGAATGGGAAAGACTAGGGATCTCTTCAAGAAAATCAGAGATACCAAAGGAATATTTCATGCAAAGATGGGCACGATAAAGGACAGAGATGGTGTGGACCTAACAGAAGCAGAAGATATTAAGAAGAGGTGGCAAGAATACACAGAAGAACTGTACAAAAAAGAGCTTCAAGACCTAGATAATCATGATGATGTGATCACTGACCTAGAGCCAGACATCTTGGAATGTGAAGTCAAATGGGCCTTAGAAAGCATCACTACGAACAAAGCTAGTGGAGGTGATGGAATCCCAGTGGAGCTATTCCAAGTCCTGAATGATGATGCTGTTAAAGTGCTGCACTCAATATGCCAGCAAATTTGGAAAACTCAGCAGTGGCCACAAGATTGGAAAAGGTCAGTTTTCATCCCAATCCCAAAGAAAGGCAATGCCAAGGAGTGCTCAAACTACCGAACAATTGCACTCATCTCACACGCTAGTAAAGTAATGCTCAAAATTCTCCAAGCCAGGCTTCAGCAATATGTGAACCATGAACTTCCTGATGTTCAAGCTGGTTTTAGAAAAGGCAGAGGAACCAGAGATCAAATTGCCAACATCCGCTGGATCATGGAAAAAGCAAGAGAGTTCCAGAAAAACATCTATTTCTGCTTTATTGACTATGCCAAAGCCTTTGACTGTGTAGATCACAATAAACTATGGAAAATTCTGAAAGAGATGGGAATACCAGACCACCTGATCTGCCTCTTAAGAAATCTGTATGCAGGTCAGGAAGCAACAGTTAGAACTGGTCATGGAACAACAGACTGGTTCCAAATAGGAAAAGGAGTACGTCAAGGCTGCATATTGTCACCATGTTTATTTAACTTATATGCAGAGTACATCATGAGAAATGCTGGACTGGAAGAAACACAAGTTGGAATCAAGATTGCCGGGAGAAGTATCAATAACCTCAGATATGCAGATGACACGACTCTTATGGCAGAAAGTGAAGAGGGGCTAAAAAGCCTCTTGATGAAAGTGAAAGTGGAGAGTGAAAAGGTTGGCTTAAAGTTCAACATTCAGAAAACGAAGATCATGGCATCTGGTCCCATCACTTCATGGGAAATAGATGGGGAAACAGTGGAAACAGTGTCAGACTTTGTTTTTCTGGGCTCCAAAATCACTGCAGATGGTGACTGCAGCCATGAAATTAAAAGACGCTTACTCCTTGGAAGGAAAGTTATGACCAACCTAGATAGCATATTCAAAAGCAGAGACATTACTTTACCAACAAAGGTTCGCCTAGTCAAGGCTATGGTCTTTCCTGTGGTCATGTATGGATGTGAGAGCTGGACTGTGAAGAAGGCTGAGCGCCGAAGAATTGACGCTTTTGAACTGTGGTGTTGGAGAAGACTCTTGAGAGTCCCTTGGACTGCAAGGAGATCCAACCAGTCCATTCTGAAGGAGATCAATCCTGGAATTTCTTTAGAAGGAATGATGCTAAAGCTGAAACTCCAGTATTTTGGCCACCTCCTGCGAAGAGTTGACTCATTGGAGAAGACTCTGATGCTGGGAGGGATTGGGGGCAGGAGGAGAAGGGGACGACAGAGGATGAGATGGCTGGATGGCATCACTGACTCGATGGATGCGAGTCTGAGTGACCTCCGGGAGCTGGTGATAGACAGGGAGGCCTGGCGTGCTGCGGTTCATGGGGTCGCAAAGAGTCGGACACGACTGAGCGACTGATCTGATCTGATCTGATCTGATCAAAACACATTATAAATCAATGAATTATGAATATAGAAAGAGAATTTTTTATCAAAATTAATGAGTGCTTAAGAGGGCAGTAAAAGCTAGTCTCAAGATTATTGTAATTTAATTAGGAATGAGCCTGACAACTATACAAAACTGAAAAAAAATTAGCAATATTGAAAAACATCATCAAGCAGAATGCTATACACATGATGTTAAGATCTCTAATAAATACAACTGCAAATCATAGACAAGGCTGAATGGATGTGCTCTCTGCAAGAAAGACTAGAACTATATTTTATGACCATAGTCAAAGGAAAGTCCTTCTTGGTCCTTTATTTTGGTGAATGAATTCTGGGTTAAAATAAAATATTTCTATTACAAATGTGTCCTTTTTTATAATTGCCCTTTAACAGACTGTTGCAATTAACCTATAACTTCTACTACTCTTAACGATATCACTAAACAGGCTTCTCATAGCAGAGTCACTCAGTATTCTTCTGTTCTTTCCATAAATAATAACTGAACATCTTCAATGTTCCAGTCCCTGTGCCAGGCACTAGAGGTTCAAAGACAACATATTCATCTTCAAGGAACTCACAGTCTGTGGAAGGAAGGAGCCTAGTGTGGGACAGACTGCCACATAATGTGATCCAAGCGATCACAGAGCTGTTTGGGAGTCAAGGGTCCCCAGAGAAGGTTTAATGCAGGATACAGGAAACTTGGGGCTGGTGCACTGGGATGACCCAGAGGGATGGTATGGGGAGGGAGGTGGGAGGGGGCTTCAGGATGGGGAACACGTGTACACCCATAGCAGATGCATGTTGATGTATAGCAAAACCAATACAATATTGTAAAGTAAAAAAAATTAAAAAACAAACAAAATTCCATTTTTTCTCTGCTGGGAGCCAGTGAGAGGACCTCCGCCCATGGCAAAGGTCATGAGGAAGGAGGCTCGACATATGCAAAGGTGGGGCTGAGCCTCATTAGTCCCCCTGTAAATCCTCAAGCATCTACTCCCATAACCAGAGCGTGCCTACTTTACTGCTTTGTGCTCTCACCTACACCTCTGACTTTACAGGGGGCTGTCCCCCACTACCTCTCTGAAAAGAGTTAACTTACAGCTCCAGTTAATAATTCCTGGATGTGACAGTGTTTCAACCTACAAACTCTTTTGGAAATCCTCTAGCCTGCCTGAATAGGCTTTTCTGGCCACATGTGATTGTTCAGAGCCTCCCAGCTGTGAGAGGCATGAGATGTTCTAAACTGTCTAAATACAGATTCCTTTGAGCAGTTAAAAGATTGATTAGAAATTGTATTGGTGAAGGGTTTTTCACTTGTTGGGCCAATGTTTGCTGCTAAGTCTCCATATCCCTTACCTACTGTGTCCTTGGCAGTGTATTGACTGATGTAATTGGTTTATAGAAATGTAAGTAGTAGCTTTAATGTTTGTAGCCTTGGACCCTTGAGTTAATTCTTTTTCTTGTTACAACCCACCACACCTTTGCCCTATAGAAATGCAACTCCAATGCTTTTGGAGGGTGGCGCCTGAATTTAGAATAATCACCTTTAGAGAAAAATAAGTTTCTTAAAATGTTAACAAGCCTCCGGGCCAGAAGATGAGGTAACTCACCTAAACTTTTGCGTATGATAAGTTTGAAAGCCTGGTTCAGGGACTGCTGTCCCTGCATGACTCCACCCCATCCCCCATTATCCTCTATGCATAACTTAAGGTATAAAAACCACTTTGAAAAATAAAGTGCGGGGCCTTGTTCACCGAAACTTGGTCTCCCCATGTCGTTCTTTTTCTTACCTTCTGGCTGAATTATTCAGCCTCCTCTCTCCACAAAATGTTCTCACTGAGTTATCCTTATTTCATCCGCTTTTCTTCACTGAATTTCCTCACTGAGCTATCCTCGTTTTCACCACTCTTTATATCTTTAATTAATATTTTAATAAGCTGTTGTTTCCTGATCGCCTATGCCGTCTCCCCTTCGAATTCCCTGGATCCACCGGGGCTAGACCCCGGCGTTTCTCATTTACAACTTATTATCAAAAATAATAAAATACTTAGGAATGAACTTAATCAAGACAGTAAAAGATGTGTACGCTTAAAACTACAAAGCATTGATTAAGAACTTTAAAAGTACCCATATAAAAGGAAAGACATTTTATGCTCAGGAATTGGAAAAGTTAATATTGTTTAAATGTCCATGGTATTCAAGGAGATCTATAGATTTGATTCACTCTTCAGCAAAATACAAAGAGCATTTTTTTTGCAGAAATAGGAAAACAATCTTCTTAAATCCATGTAGGTCCAAAAAGACTCTGAATAGTCAAAGCAATATTTAGAAAGTAGAACAAATCTGGAGGCAACACACTTCCTAACTTCAAAATATACTATGCAAATACAATGGCAAACAGTGTAAATTGCTTCAATCCTGAAGAAGAATGTTATACCCAACCACCCAGGAAAAGCATGGCAATATGAATCCAGGTGGCTCCCATGATTGACAACATCCTCAGGAAAAGGTCTATAATTGATTAAATCACTTGACTCACTGTGCTGAATCTTCTAGCAGTCCACACTGTGACATCACATCCAGGCACAATTCAAGAAAGCATTTCTAAGAAGGGTCCCTGCAGGTGCTAAGGCACAGGCATTGCACCTCTACTTATTCTCATTACCCTACATTCCAGCAGAGGAAGTCCTTGCCTCCAGCCAAGCCCACCTCAGCATCCAAATATCCTGGGATATGCAGGAATATGGGCTTCAGTGGTAAAGAATCCTCCTGCCAAGGGACCCCATCCCTGGGTCAGGAAGATCCTCTGGAGAAGGAAATGGCAACTCACTCCAGTACTCTTGCCTGGGAAATCTATGGACAGAGAAGCCTGGCAGACTACAGTCCATGGGATTACAAAAGAGTCAGACATGACTTAGCAACTAAAGAACAAAGAAAATGCAGGAATACAGAACCTGTGAGTGCTAGGCTGGGAAGAGCACTGGACCTGGAGTCAGGGAATCCAGATTCTCATGAGCAACTTGGGTCACAAGGCAACTCAAGCAGAGAGTGAGGTAACAGGATTGCACTAGTCTGAGTTTTATGCCATTTGTTGTTGGGCACCTGTTTTCAGAATAAGATGGTAGGGTTTGACTTCACCATAGATAGGAAGGTAGCTTCAATTACAAGTCAGGCAGCCTCAGAAGTTCATGTCTCTATACTCTGACTATAATCATGAGCACATACATTCTCATCTGAAGCTATATTTGGCAGCTACCTGGTGGGCTTCCCTGGTGGCCCAGACAATAAAGCATCTGCCTGCCTGCAATGAGGGATACCTGGGTTCGATCCCTGGGTTTGGAAGATCCCCTGGAGAAGGAAATGCAACCCACTCCAGTACTCTTGCCTGGAAAATCCCATGAACAGAGGAGCCTGGTAGGCTACAGCCCATGGGGTCACAGAGTCAGACATGACTGAGCAATTTCACTTTTTGGAATTCAGGAAGGTTGCTCTTTCTGTATGATGGTAGGGTATGTATTAGACACCAATACTGTCAATATTTACCAATGCTAGCTATAAAAATAGATGAGATTTGATTCTTGTTCTCCAGGAGCTTATAACAGAATGTGGAAGAAGGGCTCTTATACATACTTAACATACTGTTATGACTGGCTCTGAATTCTTCCAGGATAATGAACACAGAGAGGGATATGATCTCATTAATAAGGATGTACATGGTGGTAAGCGGGTCAGGGAAGGCTTCCTAAAATACTTGGAGTTACAGTTGATTATTGTACAATTTACCAAGCAAGTAACCTGTGTCACTTTTGCCAACCACACCAAACTTTTAAGGTAGGGAAGGAAAGATCAATAGGGTCTGGAAAAACGAAAATGGGAGAAAAAGCAGTTCATACTGGCATTGCTAACAAAAGCACAGAGGTTGGTTTAGAGAATGGTGATCAGTATGCAAACAAGTTTTATTCCCTGTGACACCCCAAGTATTTGGTCTTGGTTGCTAGATCCCTCTTAAGACTGGAATGCCATGAGCAATGAGCAATGCTTCTCATGATCCTGAAGGGGTAAATGTTGGCATAAATTTTTCACAATCAGTTGGAATCAACTCTACAATATTGTTAAGTCCAGAGAGAGCCAACAAAGTTACCCCAACAGGATAAACCATAAAAAGCAAGTCCTCCCTGATCTTCCTCCCTGGAATATGCCCAACCCTCCAGGGTCAGAAATCACAAACAGAAACAGTTGGAAGGCAGAACAAGGAGAAAGTGGGGGAGGAAAAGAGAGAAGCAACAGAGAGCACCCGTTTCCCTGCTGCTGTCTTCTCACCTGCAAGAGTCAAACTGGAAGCAGGGGAGATGGTTCATCTTTAAATTGAATTTGATGTTTTATTCCTCACATAAAAATTCAACTCTCAAAATTTTAACAACTTTGACATGGATGATGATATAAGACTCAGTAAGCAATTATCAGAAATTTTCTACCTAAATTCTCCATATCATCCTGTGCAAGCAAGTGAAGTTGCTTAGTCGTGTCCGACTCTTTGTGACCCAATGGACTGTAATATACCAGGCTCCTCTGTCCATGGAATTTTCCAGGCAAGAATACTGGAGTGGTTTGCCATTTCCTTCTCCAGGGGATCTTCCCGACCCAAGGATCGAACCTGGGTCTCCTGCATTGTAGGCAGACGCTTTACCATCTGAGCCACAGGGAAGCCCTGTTTTTCAAAACGGGGCTTTTTATACAGTTCATGAGGTTCTCACAGTAAGTATACTGGGGTGGCTTGCCATTCCCTCCTCCAGTGGATCATGTTTTGCCAGAACTCTCCACTATGACTTGTCTTGTGTGGCCCTACATAGCATGGCTCATAGCTTCATTAGTTAAGCAGCCCCTTCGCCATGACGAGGCAGTGATCTGCGAAGGGACTTCCTCTTCTTGGGCTCTAAAATCACTGTGGATGGTGAGTGCAACTATGAAATCAGAAGATGATTGCTTTTTGGCAGGAAAGCTATGACAAACCTAGACAGTGTGTTGAAAAGCAGAGACACTACTCTGTCAACAAAGGTCTGTATAGTCAACACTATGGTCTTCCCAGTGGTCATATATGGTTGTGAAAGCTGGACCATAAAGAAGGCAGAGCATCAAAGAATTGATTCCTTCTAACTGTGGTGTTGGAGAAGACTCCTGAGAGTCCCTTGGACTGCAAGGAGATCAAACCAGTCAATCTTATGGGAAATCAACCCTGAATACTCACTGGAAAGACTGATGTTGAATCTGAAGCTTCAGTATTTTGGCCACCTGATGTGAACAGCCATCTCATTGGAAAAGACCCTGATGACAGAAAAGATTGAGGGCAGAAGGAGAAGAGGGCATCAGAGGATGAGATGACTGGATGGCATCAGCAATGCAATGGACATGAACTTGGGCAAACTCCAGGAGATGGTGAGGAACAGGGAGGCCTGGCGTGCTGCAGTCCATGGGGTCTCAAAGAGTCGGACATGACTGGGTGACTGAACAACATCATAGCATCTTGATATTTAGAGCAAAACTTCTGTTTTAATACCCCGTTACACAAATGAAAGAATAACATATGTCTTCTTCGGAAGTTCTGAAGAGATCAATGAAAGAAGACGTACAGGTTTGAACCTCTAGTTATATCTGTAACATTTTGTTCATTTTAAAGGAGAGATTGGAAAAAATACGACAAAATTGTAAATATATGCTTAATTTTAACAGTGGGTATGTGAATGCTTATTACATTATCTTCTAGCTGTACACTTGGCTTATAGACTTCTCCGGAGCATAACCCTGTCCTCACCGTGTCTTCAGTATCCACCTAGGGAGTCGATCCAACAAACTAACCTTTTAGCTTTTTCACTTTTCTGAATTAATTATCGACTAATGAGTTGCAAAAAAATAGTACAAAGAGTCCTTTTCATCCGTCACCAAGCCTCAGCCAACAGTGACATCCTCATAAAGTACATTATCAAAACCAAGAAATTGATCATAGTATGATACAACTATCAACTTTACAGATCTCACTTAGATTTCACCACTTTTGCACACATTCATTTTTCACGCCATTATATATAATTCTAGGGCATTTTATCACATCTTCTATTGTATAACCACCAACACTTTCATGATATGAAAGTCTTCACCACCAAAAAACTCCCTTCAGCTCTGTATTTATAGTCAAACCCACTCCATCCCCCTTCTCAAACCCCTAGCAACCAGCAACCACTGATCCGTTCCCCATCTCAATAGTTCTGTCATTTCAGAAATGTTATATAAATGGAACTGTACAATGTCAAACCATTTGATTTGGGGTTTTTTCACTGAGCATATGTCTTCAACCCAAGTGGTTGTATGTTTCAATACTGTGATGTCATTGTTTTTTTCGTTTTTAATAGTATTCCATGGTATGCATGTACGACATTTGATTTCAATATTCACAAGTAGAAGGATATATAGTTTTTTTTTCAGTTTCCTATTATAAATAAACCTGTCATGAACATTTATGTATAGGTTTTTATGTGAACATAAGTTTTGCATTTTCTAGGATAAATGCCAGGAATAGATTGCTGGGTTATACGGTTAAGTGTATGTTCAACTTTTAAGAAAACGCAAAAGAGTCTTCCCGTGAGGCTGTACCATTTTACGTTCCCATCAGCAACATAGGATATGAAAGATTCAGTTTCCCAGATCTTTATCAATATTTGAAACTATCAGTATTTTTTTTTAATTTTTAGCCATTCTGAGAAGTGTGTAGGGTGTGGTGGCATCATGGTTTTAATTTGCACTTCCTAATGGTGAGGAATGCTGAACATCTCTTCATGTGTTTACCTGCCTTCCATATGATGTGCCAAGGTTTTCACCCTGGTTGAATCTGACTCCCACTAACACCATGCCTGTTGCCAGGGAGCTGAGTATGGGTTTGAAGAACAACATCCAACCACACCCAGAGGTTTCACTTTCAATGTAGGTCCCCACACCTCAGGTATCCACTTGGCTCTGCTGAGTGATTATGTAACGTTTCCATAATTACCCTTCTCCAAGGGAAACATTTCACACCATCTCTCCCCTGAAACCTCCTCTTCACTCTTCTAACACTCACAGATGATGCTCTGCTGAAAACTTCTCCATCTCCTCACACCCAATCTACCAGCCAGTCTGCCTCTGAGCTCATTTCTCTGTCTTTCCTGCCATGCCAGGGAATAGTTCTACACACTCCTATCTGAAGCAATCTTTTCTACCCGCATGCCAGCTCCCACCCCTCTCCTACACAGAAACAGTGTAGACAGTGATTACCTCTCCACCTGCCTCTGCAATGATCCTTCTCTACTGGATCATCTCCGCAACCACAAACATGGTCTTCCATCTCCTAACTTAAAGACCACCAGGTCTCCATTCCCCTCCATCCACAGCCTGCTCTCTCTGCTTGCCTTTATGGCACATCTCTTTTCTCAATTTATTTCTCAATCTCTCTTCTCCTCTCTCTCCTCCTTCTCCTCCTCCATTTCCTCTTCTTCCCTTACCTCCCTCTTCACATCTCTGTCTTACCCTCTTGGCTACATCATTAAATTTATTTTCCTTGTTCTAAAATTTTATTTTTGAAATAGCAATACATTCATAGCTTTAAAAAATTTTAAAGCATTCATTAAAAACGGTCATTCCATTCCAGGCCTTCAGGCATCTGTGCCTTCTCCACAAAGATGAATACAGTTATTATGGTTATTAGTTTTAAAAATCTTTTCAGAGATACTTAATGTTAAAACAAGTGTATATAGATATATTTTTATGAGAAGGAATACTATATATAATACATGTATTATATGTACATATATGTATATGTATTCCTTTTCATAAATATACATATTGTTCTACAACTGTCTTTTTTTTTTTAACTTGATATATTTTAAAGGTCCTTCCATATCAGGTTTGTTGTTCTCTTTATACAGTTACACAGTATCCCATTGTATGGATGGGCTAATAACCACTAATTTACACAGTATTGATGGCCATTTTGGCTGTTGCCAATCTTTTTTATTGCAAATAGTTCTACATTTATGAACTTATATTTTACATGTGCAAGAGACAAATATCTCTAGGACAAGTTGCTAGATGAACAATTACAGATAGAAAAACTTAGACACTTTACACATGTTGATCTATGTTGCAAGTTGCCCTTCCTGGGGACTCTATCTGCCTTTACTCCCACAACAAACAGGTGAGAGTGCCTTGTCCCCACACTATCTCCCACACAGCACACTACCAAACTGTGGGGTCTTTCATATTGGTATGAGTAAAATAAAACTGTGTAATTTTAATTTGCATGTTTCATTCTATGTTTGGCTTCTCATTCTTCTATATGTTTAAGAGGCATTTTTATTTTCTAGAAATTGTGAATTTGCGACCCATAGTCATTTTATTATAGGCTTATTAGACCTAGAATTATAATTTTATGGAAGCTTTTGCAATTAGGAGAAATTAGTTCTTCATCTGTGATATGAGTAATATTTTCTCAACTTATTACCTATCTCTTAATTATGGTGGTTCATGCCATGCCAAAATCTTTCATTATGTTGTCTTCATTAATCTTTTCTTTAATATCTTCTGAATTTTATGCCATACTTTGAAAATCTTCTCCACTTTGAGTTAAAAGGAATTTTCCTAGAGTTTATCCAGATACTATTCAGTTCAGTTCAGTTGCTCAGCTGTGTCTGACTCCCCATGACCCCATGGAATGTAGCACATCAGGCCTCCCTGTCCATCACCAACTCCCAGTTTCCTCAAACTCATGTCCATTGAGTTGGTGATGCCACCCAACCATCTCATCCTCTGTTGTCCCCTTCTCCTCCTGCCTTCAATCTTTCCCAACATCAGGATCTCTTCAAATGAGTCAGTTCTTTGCATCAGTTGGCCAAAGTATTGGAGTTTCAGCTTCAGCATCAGTCTTTACAATGAATATTCAGGACCAATTTCCCTTAGGATGGATTGGCTGGATCTCCTTACTGTCCAAGGGACTCTCAAGAGTCTTTTCCTACACTTCAGTTCAAAAGCATCAATTCTTCGGTGCTCATCTTTCTTTATAGTCCAACTCTCACATACATACATGATTACTGGAAAAACCATAGCTTTGACTAGATAGACCTTGGTTGGCAAAGTAATGTCTCTGCTTTTTAATATGGTGTCTAGGTTGGTCATAACTTTTCTTCCAAGGAGCAAGCATCTTTTAATTTCATGCCTGAAGTCACCACCTGGAGTGATGTTGGAGCCCAAGAAAATAAAGTCTGTCACTGTTTCCACTGTTTCCCCATCTATTTGCCAGGAAGTGATGGGACCAGATGCCATGATCTTAGTTTTCTGAATGCTGAGTTTTAAGCCAGCTTTTTCACTTTCCTTTTTCACTTTCATCAAGAGGCTCTTTAGTTCCTCTTCGCTTTGTGCCATAAGGATGGTGTCATCTGCATATCTGAGGTTATTGATATTTCTCCCAGCAATCTTAATTCCAGCTTGTGCTTCTTCCAGCCCAGCACTTCTCATAATGTACTCTGCATATAAGTTCAATAAGCAGGGTGACAATACACAGCCTTGACGTACTCCTTTCCTGATTTGGAACCAGTCTGTTGTTCCATGTCCAGTTCTAACTGTTGTTTCTTGACTTGCATACAGGTTTCTCAGGAGGCAGGTCAGGAGGTCTGGTATTCCCATCTTTTGAAGAATTTTCCACAGTTTGTTGTGATCCACACAGTCAAAGGCTTTGGCATAGTCAATAATAAATCAAAAGTAGATGTTTTTCTGGAACTCTCTTGCTTTTTCGATGATCCATCAGTTGCTGCCTATTTGATCTTTGGTTCTTCTGCCTTTTCTAAATTCGGCTTAAACATCTGGAAGTTCTTGGTTCACATACTGTTGAAGCCTGGCTTGCAGAATTTTGAGCATTATGTTTTTACCGTGTGAGATGAGTGCAACTGTGTGGTAGTTTGAGCATTCTTTGGCATTGCCTTTCTTTGGGACTGGAATGAAAACTGACCTTTTCCAGTCCTATGGCCAATGCTGAGTTTTCCATATTTGCTAGCATATTGAGTGCAGCACTTTCACAGCATCATCTTTGAGGATTTGAAATAGCTCAACTGGAATTCCATCACCTTCACTAGCTTTGTTGATAGTGGTGCTTCCTAAGGCCCATTTGGCTTTGCATTCCAGGATATCTGGCTCTGGATGAGTGATCACACCATCGTGATTATCTTGGTCGTGAAGATCTTTTTTGTACAGTTATTCTGTGTATTCTTGCCACCTCTTCTTAATATCTTCTGTTTCTGTTAGGTCCATACCATTTCTGTCCTTATTGTGCCAATTTTGCATGAAAAGTTGCCTTGGTATCTCTAATTTTCTTGAAGAGATCTCTAGTCTTTCCCATTCTATTGTTTTTATATTTTATTTATTTTTAAGTATTTAGTATCCTTGGATTTATCCTAACATGGTATGCAAAGTATGTTTTCAACTTTATTTTACTTTAGATGATTATCAGTTGCTTCAATCCCATTCACTGAATAGTATATGTTTTACCCACTACTTTAACATACACCCTTTGTCATACAGTAAATTTACATATGCATTTGTGTCCAATTCTGAGACTTTTCCACTGTAAGTTGTTCTATGTATGGGTCAGTACTACAATGTTGTCCTCATTCAAGTTTTGTATTAATATGATCTTTCAATCGCCCTCTGTACTCTTCTTTTCAGAAGATGTATGTGTGTGTGTGTGTGTGTGTGCGTGCGTGCACGCGCACGCACACACACAGTCACTTAGTCATGTCTGACTGTTTGTGACCCCATGGACTGTAGCCCACCAGGATCCTCTGTCCATGGGATTCCGGCAAGAATACTAGAGTGGGTGGCCATTCCCTTCTCCAAGGCATCTTCCTAACATAGGGATCGAACCTGAGTCTCCTGCATTACAGGCAGATTCTGAGCCATGTGGACCTCGGTAAATATCTTAATCTCTGCAAGCCTCCTTCCCTCCTCTGTAATGTGGGGACAGTAACTCCCACCTAGCAGGAATGAATGGTCACACAGCAGGCACTCACGTTTTGTTTGTGTGCCCAGGAGCACCAGCAGAGGGTTTCTGAACTTGGATCTGACCACCCCAGCCAAGGTGACTGAACTCATACTCAGGAGTTGAAGTGACAAGACCCTTTCTGAATGTGACATACTGACCCTGACCCTGCTCTTGCTGAATATCCTCTCTGCCATGGGAGGCTTGGCAGGAAACGTGGTTGTACTCTGGCTCCTGGGCTTCCACGTGTGCAATGATATATCTTCACCATCTACATCTTAAACCTGATGGAAAGCTGTCGGGGTCCAGCCCCCGTGGATCTAGGGAAATTCGAAGGATAGATGGCTTCGGCAATCAGGATATGATAGCTTTAAATAAATATTAATTAGAGATATAAAGAGTAATAGAATAAGGATAGCTCAGCAGGCTGAATAACTTGGTTTACGTGGAAAGCTAGTAAAATTCCAAGGCAAGGAATTTACGTCACCTACGTAGGCCACAGGCGTCCTCCCATTCTCCCGAAGGAGAGGAGACACTAAGGCCTCCCTGGTCAGATCTTAGAAGCCCAGGCATAATTAGTAAGCTTGACGGGCTTGGCGCTCCAGATGGAAACTCAGCCAGAGTTTGAGAGAGAGAATGACATGGGGAGACCAGTCTTTCAAGGAACTGATCCCAATTCTTTATTTTCCAGGGTCTGTTTTTATACACTGAGATGTTATACAAAAGTCACGTGGGGTCAGCAGTCCTGACTTTTATTAAAGTCAGGTGCTTCATACAAATGTATACAGAGGTCTTAGGGGTGTTACACCATCTTCTGGCCAGGGGGCCTGCTGACAATTTATGACCCTCTCCTTGTGACAGCAGTCAGTCAACCAGAATACTTATTTCTCCAGGGGTGATTATTCTTAAAACAGATGCCACCTTCCGAAGGTACCAGATAAAGTTACATTCCTATAGGGTGAGGGTGTTGTGGGTTTTAATTAAGGAAAGAATTTACTTAGCTTAAGGTCTAACGTGATTAATATCAAAGGTTAATACTTATTTCTTCTATATATTCATTAATGTGTGTAAGGGCAGGGGACGTGGAGACTTAGCAGCAAACACTGGCTCAACAAATGAAAAACCCTTCACCAATACAATTTCTAATCACCTCACTATACTTATACTAATAGTTTTCTAACTTCTCTAAAGAACCTGTTTTTAGAAGGTTTAAAGCGTCTCATGCCTCTCACAGTTGGGAGGCTGTGAGCAATCACATGTGGCCGGACAAGCCTGTCACGCAGGCTAGAGAACCTTCAGAGGAGTTTGTAGGTTAAAACACTCCTGTCATGCCCAGGAATTATTATTAACTGGAGCTCTAAGTTAACTCCTTCTCTGAAAGAGGTGGTGGGGGACAGCCCCCTGTAAAGTCAGAGGTGTAGGTGAGAGCACAAAGTAGTAAAGTAGGCAGGCTCTGGTTATGGGGGTAGATGCTCGAGGATCTCTAGGGGGACTCCTGAGGCTTGATCTTGCCTTTGCGTATGTCGAGCCTCCTTCCTCATGACCTTTGCCACGGGTGGAGCTTCTCACGCTGGCCCCCAACAGAAAGCCAACTTTCTCTTCCTCCGCTGCCAGATTACAAGACCCCTGGAGACACTCATCACTTCCTGCCACAGCCGCAACCCCATTGTTCTCAACTTTGTCCCTATCTTTGCCTATCTCTCAGGAGCTTTCTGGAGAAGGAAATGGCAACCTACTCCAGTATTCTTGCCTGGGGAATCCCATGGACAGAGGAGCCTGGTGGGCTACAGTCCACGGGGTCGCATAGAGTCAGACATGACTGAGCAACTCTCTCTCACACACACACACACACACACACACACACACACACACACACACACACACAGGAGCTTTCTCAGTGCCGTTAGCACCAAGTGCTACTTGTCTGCCCTGTACCCCCATTTGGTACTGCTGCCACTGCCCCAAACACATGCCAGCTGTCACAGGTGCCCTGCTCTGGGCCCTGTCCCTGCTGCTGAGGATCCTTGCAGGGAATTCCTGTGGCTTCCTGGTTAGGGATTTTGACCATGTTTGGTGTCGGATGTTTGATTTCATCATTGCTGGGTGACGGATGTTCTTATTGGTGGTTCTTGCTAGCTCCAGCCTGGCCCTGCTGGCCAGGGTCCTCTGTGAGTCCCAGCAGGGGCAGCTGACCGGGCTCTGCATCCAGCTCATGGTGCTGGCCTTCCTCCTCGGCAGCCTCCCCTCAGGCATCCACAGGTTTCTGCTGTACTGGCTTCAGGAGGATTTCAGTATGGCCTTGTTTTAGGATGGGCATGGTCCTATAGAGCAGTGCCAACCCCATCATTGACTTTTTTGTTGGCTCCTTTAAGCATCAGAGGCAGGGGAGGCTGGCCCTCAAGTTGGCTCTTCTGAGAGCTTTGGGCAACACAGCTGAGGTGAAGAAAAGTGGAGGAAGCCTTCCTCAGGAAACCAGGGAGGTGTCAGTAGTTTCATGTAGTGATTCTGTATTAACCAGGGTTCAGTCAGAGAAGTAGTACTTACAGAAGATTCTCTGTATCACTGTGTAAATATATATATGTATATATAATGGGGGTAAAGAATCCACCTGCCATTGCAGGAGGACCCAGGAGACGTGGGTTTGATCCTGGGTGGGGAATATCCCCTGGAGGAATGAATGTATATACACGTGTATATATATTTGATCCTACACAGCTGTAGGTTCTGGTTAGACTGTCTCTGTAAGGCTGTTGCCTGTTTGTCTGATGCTAGAGCTTGAAGCCCACAGGACAAGCTGGAACTCAGGAGCATGACATAAAGCCCATGAGAACCAACCAGAACTGTGTCAGTCTCTCTCAGCACCTGCGGTTTTGCTGAAGTCTGCAGAGGTTGGCTCCCTTCCTATGAAGCTAACCACACACCTGGTCCAGGAGTCAGAGAAGCTGCAGGAGTGTCAGGGGAAGGTGGAGCAGCTGTAGGCCCAGCTGCTGCCTTGTGCCAATGAGATGAACCGAGGGAGAAGCCACAACGCTCATGAACGTCCTGGTTCCCCAGCACCGACCTTCCACACATAGACACAGTAGGACTGCTGCTTCCTTTCCAACCACCACATCTTGTGCAAACTGGCTCTTGATGCCCACTTTAAGTAGAAGCATAAAGGGAAAGGAGTTGTGGGAAATGTAGTTCAGCCTAGCTGACACTTCAATTTCAAACCCATCACGGTCCACCTACTGCCAATATGGCACCCATAACCACCTCCCTACGCTATGCTGCTGCTACTGCTGCTAAGTCACTTCAGTCGTTTCCGACTCTGTGCGACCCCATGGACTGCAGCCCACCAGGCTCCTCTGCCAATGGGAGTTTCCAGGCAAGAGTACTGGAGTGGGTTGCCATTGCCTTCTCCCCCTAAGCTATCAGATCAGATCAGTCGCTCAGTCGTGTCCGACTCTTTGCGACCCCATGAATCACAGCACGCCAGGCCTTCCTGTCTATCACCAACTCCCGGAGGTCATCCATCGAGTCAGTGATGACATCCAGCCATCTCATCCTCTGTCGTCCCCTTCTCCTCTTGCCCCCAATCCCTCCCAGCATCAGAGTCTTCTCCAATGAGTCAACTCTTTGCATGAAGTGGCCAAAATACTGGAGTTTCAGCTTTAGCATCATTCCTTCCAAAGAAATCCCAGGGCTGATCTCCTTCAGAATGGACTGGTTGGATCTCCTTGCAGTCCAAGGGACTCTCAAGAGTCTTCTCCAACACCACAGTTCAAAAGCATCAATTCTTCGATGCTCAGCCTTCTTCACAGTCCAGCTCTCACATACATACATGACCACAGGAAAGACCATAGCCTTGACTAGGCGAACCTTTGTTGACAAAGCAATGTTTCTGCTTTTGAATATGCTATCTAGGTTGGTCATAACTTTCCTTCCAAGGAGTAAGCGTCTTTTAATTTCATGGTTGCAGTCACCATCTGCAGTGATTTTGGAGGCCACAAAAATAAAGTCTGACACTGTTTCTACTGTTTCCCCATCTATTTCCCATGTAGTGATGGGACCGGATGCCACGATCTTCATTTTCTGAATGTTGAGCTTTAAGCCAACTTTTTCACTCTCCACTTTCACTTTCATCTAGAGGCTTTTTAGTTCCTCTTCACTTTCTGCCATAAGGGTGATGTCAACTGCATATCTGAGGTTATTGATATTTCTCCCAGCAATCTTGATTCCAACTTGTGTTTCTTCCAGTCCAGCGTTTCTCATGATGTACTCTGCATATAAGTTAAATAAGCAGGGTGACAATATACAGCCTTGACGTACTCCTTTTCCTATTTGGAACCAGTCTGTTGTTCCATGTCCAGTTCTAACTGGTGCTTCCTGACCTGCATACACATTTCTCAAGAGGCAGATCAGGTGGTCTGGTATTCCCATCTCTTTCAGAATTTTCCACAGTTTATTGTGATTCACACAATCAAAGGCTTTGGCATAGTCAATAAAGCAGAAATAGATGTTTTTCTGGAACTCTCTTGCTTTTTCCATGATCCAGCGGATGTTGGCAATTTGATCTCTGGTTCCTCTGCCTTTTCTAAAGCCAGCTTGAACATCAGGAAGTTCATGGTTCACATATTGTTGAAGCCTGGCTTGGAGAATTTTGAGCATTACTTTACTAGCATGTGAGATGAGTGCAATTGTGTGGTAGTTTGAGCATTCTTTGGCATTGCCTTTCTTTGGCATCGGAATGAAAACTGCCCTTTTCCAGTCCTGTGGCCACTGCTGAGCTTTCCAAATTTGCTGGCATATTGAGTGCAGCACTTTCACAGCATCATCTTTCAGGATTTGGAATAGCTCCACTGGAATTCCATCACCTCCACTAGCTTTGTTCATAGTGATGCTTTCTAAGGCCCACTTGACTTCACATTCCAGGATGTCTGGCTCTAGGTGAGTGATCACACCATCATGATTATCTGGGTCGTGAAGATCTTTTTTGTACAGTTCTTCTGTGTAGATCTTCGTTTTCTGAATGTTGAGCTTTAAGCCAACTTTTTCTCTCTCCACTTTCACTTTCATCAAGAGGCTTTTGAGTTCCTCTTCACTTTCTGTCATAAGGGTGGTGTCATCTACATATCTGAGCTTATTGATATTTCTCCCATTAGCCCTTGCCTTTGCATATAAATTTTAGAATAAACTTCTCAATTGCTATAAACATCCTGGTGGAATTTTGATTGTGTTTAATCTATTAATTAATTTGCATGTAAATGATATCTTAGAATAAAGAGTCATTGAATTCATAAACATGGTATATATTACGTAAATTCATAAACAAGGCATATCAATATATCTTTCTTCATTTTTCTCACCAACTTTTTGTACTTTCTACCATACAAGTCTTCCATACCTTTTGTCACATTAGTAGTTTATGATTCCTGATGCTATTACATACGCCATTTTTTAACTTCATCTTTCTGACTGTTCACTGCTAGAATACAGAAATACGACTGGGAGCAAAATGGCTGGATGGGAGGCCCCTGACTTTGGCTCCTCGCACATAGGATCTTTTCCTTCTGAGAGAAATCCAGAGGTGAGTTGAGTGACTCCTACACATCAGGCAACTGAGAAAATGTGAAGAGTTTATTTTCCCTTATGAGAAAGAAGGAAAGAAAAAGAAAAGAAAGGTGAGGAGAGCTACAAAGATGGCAGATGCCTGGCTGAGTACTGGGAAGCATAAAACACTGGTGAGAAACCTCTAGTGTGGAGGGCTAAAAGGATACTTTAATATTTACACATAGATGATTTGTTTATGTGATATATGAATAACATATGGCCTCTTTCCATGACCACTGGAGAAGGGAATGGCAAACCACTTCAGTATTCTTGACTTGAGAACCCCACCAACAGTATGAAAAGGCAAAATGATAGGATACTGAAAGAGAAACTCCCCAGGTCAGTAGGTGCCCAATATGCTACTGGAGATCAGTGGAGAAATAACTCCAGAAAGAATGAAGGGATGGAGCCAAAGCAAAAAGAATACCCAGCTGTGGATATGACAGGTGATAGAAGCAAGGTCCGATGCTGTAAAGAGCAATATTGCATAGGAACCTGGAATGTCAGGTCCATGAAACAAGGCATATTGGAAGTGGTCAAACAAGAGATGGCCAGAGTGAATGTCGACATTCTAGGAATTAGCCAACTCAAATGGACTGGAATGGGTGAATTTAACTCAGATGACCATTATATCTACTACTGCAGGCAGGAATCCCTCAGAAGAAATGGAGTAGCCATCATGGCCAACAAAAGAATCCAAAATGCAGTACTTGGATGCAATCTCAAAAACAACAGAATGATCTCTGTTCGTTTCCAAGGCAAAGCATTCAATATCACAGTAATCCAAGTCTATGCCCCAAACAGTAACACTGAAGAAGCTGAAGTTGAACGGTTCTATGAAGACCTACAAGACCTTTTAGAACTAACACCCAAAAAAGATGTCCTTTTCATTATAGGGGACTGGAATGCAAAAGTAGGAAGTCAAGAAACACCTGGAGTAACAGGAAAATTTGGCCTTGGAGTACGGAATGAAGCAGGGCAAATACTAATAGAGTTTTGCCAAGAAAATGCACTGGTCATAGCAAATACCTCTTCCAACAACACAAGAGAAGACTCTATACATGGACATCACCAGATGGTCAACACCGAAATCAGATTGATTATATTCTTTGCAGCCAAAGATGGAGAAGCTCTATACAGTCAGCAAAAACAAGACCAGGAGCTGACTGTGGCTCAGACCATGAACTACTTATTGCCAAATTCAAACTTAAATTGAAGAAAGTAGGGAAAACCACTAGACCATTCAGGTATGACCTAAATCAAATCCCTTATGACTATATAGTGGAAGTGAGAAATAGATTTAAGGGCCTAGATCTGATAGATAGAGTGCCTGATGAACTATGGAATGAGGTTTGTGACATTGTACAGGAGACAGGGATCAAGACCATCCCCATGGAAAAGAAATGCAAAAAAGCAAAATGGCTGTCTGGGGAGGACTTATACATAGCTGTGAAAAGAAGAGAAGTGAAAAGCAAAGGAGAAAAGGAAAGATATAAACATCTGAATGCAGAGTTCCAAAGAATAGCAAGAAGAGATAAGAAAGCCTTCTTCAGCGATCAATGCAAAGAAATAGAGGAAAATAACAGAATGGGAAAGACTAGAGATCTCTTCAAGAAAATTAGAGATACCAAGGGAACATTTCATGCAAAGATGGGCTCAATAAAGGACAGAAATGGTATGGACCTAACAGAAGCAGAAGATATTAAGAAGAGATGGCAAGAATACACAGAAGAACTGTACAAAAAAGATCTTCACGACCCAGATTATCATGATGGTGTGATCACTCACCTAGAGCCAGACATCCTGGAATGTGAAGTCAAGTGGGCCTTAGAAAGCATCACTATGAACAAAGCTAGTGGAGGTGATGGAATTCCAGTGGAGCTATTCCAAATCCTGAAAGATGATGCTGTGAAAGTGCTGCACTCAATATGCCAGCAAATTTGGAAAGCTCAGCAGTGGCCACAGGACTGGAAAAGGGCAGTTTTCATTCCGATGCCAAAGAAAGGCAATGCCAAAGAATGCTCAAACTACCACACAATTGCACTCATCTCACATGCTAGTAAAGTAATGCTCAAAATTCTCCAAGCCAGGCTTCAGCAATATGTGAACTGTGAACTTCCTGATGTTCAAGCTGGCTTTAGAAAAGGCAGAGGAACCAGAGATCAAATTGCCAACATCCGCTGGATCATGGAAAAAGCAAGAGAGTTCCAGAAAAACATCTATTTCTGCTTTATTGACTATGCCAAAGCCTTTGATTGTGTGAATCACAATAAACTGTGGAAAATTCTGAAAGAGATGGGAATACCAGACCACCTGATCTGCCTCTTGAGAAATGTGTATGCAGGTCAGGAAGCACCAGTTAGAACTGGACATGGAACAACAGACTGGTTCCAAACAGGAAAAGGAGTACGTCAAGGCTGTATATTGTCACCCTGCTTATTTAACTTATATGCAGAGTACATCATGAGAAACGCTGGACTGGAAGAAACACAAGTTGGAATCAAGATTGCTGGGAGAAATATCAATAACCTCAGATATGCAGATGACATCACCCTTATGGCAGAAAGTGAAGAGGAACTAAAAAGCCTCTAGATGAAAGTGAAAGTGGAGAGTGAAAAAGTTGGCTTAAAGCTCAACATTCAGAAAACGAAGATCATGGCATCCGGTCCCATCACTACATGGGAAATAGAAGGAGAAACAGTAGAAACAGTGTCAGACTTTATTTTTGTGGCCTCCAAAATCACTGCAGATGGTGACTGCAACCATGAAATTAAAAGACGCTTACTCCTTGGAAGGAAAGTTATGACCAACCTAGATAGCATATTCAAAAGCAGAAACATTGCTTTGTCAACAAAGGTTCGCCTAGTCAAGGCTATGGTCTTTCCTGTGGTCATGTATGTATGTGAGAGCTGGACTGTGAAGAAGGCTGAGCGTCGAAGAATTGATGCTTTTGAACTGTGGTGTTGGAGAAGACTCTTGCGAGTCCCTTGGACTGCAAGGAGATCCAACCAGTCCATTCTGAAGGAGATCAGCCCTGGGATTTCTTTGGAAGGAATGATGCTAAAGCTGAAACTCCAGTATTTTGGCCACCTCATGCGAAGAGTTGACTCATTGGAGAAGACTCTGATGCTGGGAGGGATTGGGGGCAAGAGGAGAAGGGGATGACAGAGGATGAGATGGCTGGATGTCATCACTGACTCGATGGATGTGAGTCTCAGTGAACTCAGGGAGTTGGTGATGGACAGGGAGGCCTGGCGTGCTGTGATTCATGGGGTCGCAAAGAGTCAGACACAACTGAGCGACTGATCTGATCTGATCTGATATCACACTTACAAATATAAATGTGGGTAGGGTTGTAGGTGGAGAGGGAAATTGTGTGTTTGTGTGTGTGTGTGACAGTGTGTAAATCAAGTTAGATGAACCTCCCTCTAAGAAGACACACTAGAGAAAAAAGAGATCAGCTATAAACCAGATCTGGAAACAATGGTTCTTAAGACCCAAGATGATATCTGGTTCATCCATGGCAGTATGAATGAAATATGTGGAGAAACAAGACATTCAGAGTTGGGAACAAAATGATGCCAGAAATGAGACCCAAGTGCCGATCATGCAAATCCCCTGGGGCCAATCCCACAGGACCAAGTCTCGTCAGTCACACATTCATGATACAATACAGGTCATCATCCCAGGGAAACTGCAATTGTACTAAGTACCAAGATCAGATGTGCTCAGCCCCAAGGACACGGTCCTAACAACATTCTCAAGCACATCTTGACAAAAAACACACACGTGAACTTCCACAATGACTTCTGACACCAACTATCTGGAGTTAGGCTAGACCCCACAGGTGAAGGGCACAACCCTCACAAGACTGCCCTCACTCTGACACCAGCCACAAGTTCAGGGGACCCCTGGCCAGCCTCACTTCTGGGCAGCTGGCTAGAAATTCAGTGGTTTGGACTATCCCTTCAGCTTCGATAATTCTCTGGAATAATTAACAAAACTCAGGTAAGTACTATGTTTATGACTGCATTTTTTTTTTTATAGCAAAAGGAAACCAATCAGAATTGGCCCAAAGGAGAAGCACGTAGCAGGACATTTGGGACAGTTTCAAACATGAAGCTTCCATTCCCCTCAAGAATGCGTCACCATCCTGGCACTCAATGGGTGGTAATATGAAGAGTGTTGCCAACTAGGGAAACTCACATGAGTTCCAGTATGCTGGAGCTACATTATGTAGGCAGGATTAATTTTATTTACTTGGGCTCCAAAACCACTGTGGACAATGATGGTAGGCACGAAATTAAAAGATGTTGCTCCTTTGAAGAAAAGCTATGAAAAACCTAGACGGCATACCAAAGAGCAGAGATATCACTTTGCCAACAAAGGTCCAAATAGTCAACCTCGTAGTTCATGTACGGATGTGAGAGTTGGACCATAAAGAAAACTGAGGACTGAAGAACTGATGCTTTTGAACTGTGGTGCTGGAGAAGACTCTTGAGAGTCCCCTGGACAACAAGGAAATCAAACCAGTCAATCCTAAAGGAAATCAACTGAATATTCACTGGAAGGACTGATGCAGAAGATGAAGCTCCAATACTTTGGCTACCTGATGCAAAGAGCCAACTTACTGGAAAAGCCCCTGATGCTGGGAAAGATTGAGAGCAAGAGGAGAAGGGGTTGACAGAGGATGAGATGGTTGGATGGCATCACTGACTCAATGGACATGAGTTTGAGCAAACTCCAGGAAATCATGAAGGACGGGGAAGTCTGGTGTGCTGCAGTCCATGTGATTGCAAAGAGTCAAATATGACTTAGGGACTAAGCAACAACAATTGACTCATTGGCCATGTGGCTGAACTCAATCCCCAGACCCCTCCGACTCCCCAGGACTCAAAATCCCAACCATCTAATAACATGGTTGGTCTTTCCAGCTTGGCCAGCCCCATCCTGAGTCATCAAATTAGCATAAATTATCCAGGGCTCACCATGAATCACCTCATTACCATAAACTATCAAGTTTAGTCTGAAAGACCCACCATGAATAGTAAATTCACTCTCATCACACTGGAAATTCTAAGCATTTAAATGCTGCTTCCCAGGAACCAAAGGCAAAGGCCAGTCAGATTCTTTTTTACACCTCTCACTGGTTACTTGGGGCTTCTGTGATAGCTCAGCTGGTAAAGAATCCACCTGCAATGTAGGAGACCCCAGTTATATTCCTGGGTTGGAAAGTTCCCCTGGAGAAGTTCCCCTGGGTTGAGAAGTTCCCCAGTATTCTTGGGCTTCCCTGGTGGCTCAGCTGCTAAGGAACCCACCTGCAATGCGGGATACCTGGGTTTGATCCCTGGATTGGGAAGATCCCCTGGAGAAGGGAACAGCTACTCACTCTAGTATTCTGGCCCGGAGAATTCCATGGACTGTATAGTCTATGGGGTCACAAAGTGTCAGACACGACTGAGCGACTTTCACTGACAGACTGGTTACTTCTAACAACAGCTCTCAATCTAGACTACTAGGGCCAGACCAAAGTACAAATCAGAAAACAAAAACAAAAACATCCTCAATGGAGAACTGCAGCTGTCTGTTTATGCTGGAACAACTGAAAGCCTCTCTCTTTAAATTCTGGGGAGAAAATTTCAGCCCAGCCCCAGAATAGCATCTGGAAAGTAAAGTAGGAGCAGGGCTCAAAGTTAGCTCAGTGAAAACACACCAAGATCAAATATTGGCTATAAGGGTATGGGATTAAGAGGAACAAACTCTTTTACATATAAAATAAGCTATAAGGATATATTGTAAAACCTGGGAAATATAGCCAATATTTTATAATAACTATAAGTGGAGCAAACCTGTAAAAATTGTGAATCACCATATTGTACATTGCAATGGCCCCCACTCCAGTACTCTAGCCTGGAGAATCCCAGGGACGGAGGAGCCTGGTGGGCTGTAATCCATGGGGTCACTGGGAGTCGGACACGACTGAGCGACTTCACTTTCACTTTTCACCTTCATGCATTGGAGAAGGAAATGGCAACCCACTCCAGTGTTTGTGCCTGGAGAATCCCAGGGACGGGGAAGCCTGGTGGGCTGCCGTCTATGGGGTCGCACACAGTCGGATACAACTGAAGCGACCTAGCAGCAGCAGCAGCATATTGTACATTAATTCTACCATACTTCAATTAAAGGAAAAAAGATCAAATATTGGCCCCTTGTATATAAACTGTTTGTGTAAACTGGGGTTCACCCTTTCTCTCTTTGGCATCAGCATCACCTTCCATAGAAGGAGGGGTTTGGACCATAGAGCCTCCACATACCTTCCACTTAGGGATTAAATGGCTCTGTGCTTTCTGTGCTGTGAGCCAGATCTTAGTTTATGTTGACAGCTTAGGCCTTCTGTCCCTTTGCCTATCATCCAAGTGTCCTCAGCCTGCAACGGCTTGAAGCAGGGCTTGGGTTCCCGGCTGGCAGAAAGAGCACCAAATCCTGACCACTACACCAGTGGTCAGTGACAAGGGCCCTGGCCCTTCAGCACTGCAGATAAGAATTTCCATAGAGACAGAAAGCAGTGAAACAAATAAAGTATTTACTAAGAAGGGGTACAGTACGTGTGGATAGACACATGGGCAGACTCAGAGAGAGAGGGTCGCCGAGTCACACCGTCATGGCAGTTTGAATTCCCTGTATGGGGTACTTCTTCCAGGTTTCCTAGCCAATCGTTTTGATCTGCCTGGTTCACAGTCCACATTTGGTATATCTGGATCCTCCTATGTGTGCCCATCCATCTCTTAGTCAAGGTGGATCCTACTGAAGAGGCATACGGGTAGAGCATCCCTTGACATCGCTCATCTTTAACCTGCTAGGAGCCTTTCTGCACATGTGTGGTTGGGAGGGCTCCTGACTTCAAGAATGAGAAATACATGGTCTGGACAGGGCCCAGTCTCCTCACTTAATTGTCCCACTATTCTCATCTCAGAGTTTTGGTCCACAAGGAATGAATCTCCCATCACTTTACCTGGGGATGGGGGGCAACTACCTCCTGCCTCACAAGAAGTCAGATTTCCTCTTATTGTTCTCCACTCAAGGCAGCCCCCTTCTTGAACATACACTTCCCTTACTTCTCTTGTTGATGAGCGTAATTTTCTTTCTGGGTGGTTCCCCCTGGTTCTAGGTTTTATCTGCAAGGTCAAGCTGGACTGCAAATAAAGCACACTCAGAATGCTACTGAAAGCCTCCTTTGTCTGGTCTCCCCAGCTTCCCCAACCTTAACCTCCCAGATGATCACAGCCTCCAGTCACTGCATCCTCACCTCAGCTCAGCCAGGTATGACTTGTAACAGCTAATCTTCTGCCCTCGCCTCTACCTCAAACTAAATTTAATCTGTCTTCATCCTTTATTCTAGTGCAGGAATCAACATTTTTTGTAGATGGTCAGATAGAAAATGGCTTAGGCTTTGTGGGACATAGGATCTTTGTTGAAATGACTCAACTCTGCCGCTACAGCATGAAAGCAGCCATAGACCACACCTAAGCAAAGAGGATAGGGCTGTGTTCCAATGAAACTTTACTTACAGACAGATGTGGGGCTGGATCTGGCCTGCAGGGTGTCATTTGCTAAACCCTGCTTTAGTGAAGCAGGTTCTCCAAGGATCATGGAACACACATCTGTTTAGGGGAAATAATGGTAACAGTTACCACTTAGCTGAATCCTATGTGTCACCTCATCTCATCCTCGTCATCACCCAGATAAATAAGCGATGGGGACTAGAAGAGGCCTTGAGCTCTGCTGCCAGGTCGGTATGAGTGAAAATCATGCATACAGGGAGATCCAGGAGCTAGAGGGCAAAGGCACAGCTGATAATTATAGACAACACAGGCTGGACATCCAGTGTGTGCCGGGCACCAGGTACCTTGTTCTCATTTCAGTTATCCTAAGAGGTGGTTTCTAACACTGTCTTCTCTTTCTAGACAAAGAATTAAGACACAAAGCATTAACTGAGGTCATAAAGCTGTAAATTCAGAACCCAGGGACTTCCCTGGTAGTCCAGTGCTTAAGAATCCATCTGCCAATACAGGGGACATAGGTTCAATCCCTGACCTGAGAACTAAGATCCCGCAAACAACAGAGCAACTAAGTCCACACACCACAACCACTGAGCCCGGACACCTAGAGCCTGTGCTCTGAAACAAAAGAAGCCACCACAATGAGAAGCCCACGCACCACAACTAGAGAGTAGCCCCTGCTCATCACAACTAGAGAAAGCCCGTGCGCAGCAATGAAGACCCAGTGCAGCCAAACATAAATAAATATTTTTTAAAAGATCTGCTCTACATTGAGACCCCAGATTTATTGCCAAACAGCCTATCTTCAGAATCCCTGATAGTCAGCATGAATCTCTCTTGATTGCCCATCAACCCTTCAGCTAGGCTACACACAAAAGGATAAAAGTTATCATTTCTAGTCCACGATAAAACAAAATAGACAACCAAAAGTTACATGGTGTGTATGTACTTGAGTGTTTATGAGGGTCTGTGTGTGAGTGTGTAAGCATGTGGGGGAGGGTAAGAGAGTGGAGGGAGGATGTTGAATCTTCCAAAAGGTAAATTTCAGACTCACCTCGGAAGAATGGTCAATTAAGTCTTGAGCTAGAAACAGAAATAGGTGAATGCAAGTGATCGGGAAAAGAAAACAGTGTCCAAGACTCTCATCTCTCTAGAAACTCAGCCATGAAGGCAATCAACAAAAGACTGTCATAGGAAGGAAGCCTTGGGTAGAAAGAACATCACAGAGCTTGAGGGCCAACAGCTGGCAGAGACGATGAAGGGCACTTTATGAGCTCTCCTGGTGAGACAGGCTCACTTCTTAGAGGCCTGCCCTGCTCACCTACATTCCACTGTGTGAATTTGGCCAGCCAGTCTGAGAGTGTTGTACACATGCTCAGAAATATTCTGATGTTCCCATGAGCACAAATAATAGTTGGTTATCTGCTGTATGAAATATTGTCTATCACTGTTCCCATTTTACAGATGTGAATGCTTGGGGGAGAACGAAACCATATAGAAGAGGGGACCAGAATCGAGAAAGGTACTGTCAACCCTGATCAAACTGCCCACAGTCAAGGTTCAGTTCAGTCGCTCAGTCGTGTCCGACTCTTTGCGACCCCATGGACTGCAGCACGCCAGGTCTCCCTGTCCATCACCAACTCCCGGAGTTTACTCAAACTCATGTCCATCAAGACAGTGATGCCAGTCAAGGTTGCAAGGTTGTAAGCACCCAAAGCTTTTGAGGGGAAGCTTCCTGTTCCCTGTCTCTTCCTGAGGGTGCGCCATGATCCCCCACATACCACACCCAAGGTGGGGCCATAGAGATATGGACTAATTGCAAAAGCTATCACTGGCTTTGAAAATAAGATCACCGTTAAGCAAATTCTTATATATCCTCCATTCTTTTCACCAGAGAGGGTGAGCAGACCATGATGATAGGGAAGAACTTTTTGAGAATGGCAGAACCCAGAGGCTTAAGATTAAGACTCCTCACCTCTCATGACCCCATTACCTCTTAACCTGAATCACCTCCAAAAAGCCCACTATCTCCAAATACAATCACCTTGGAAGTTAGGACATGAACTTATGGATTTGGGGGATACAATTCAATTCTTCATACCTACTATTTTTTGTTTGCGTGTGTGCTCAGTCATGTCCGACTCTTTGAGGTCCCATGAACTATAGGCCACCAGGCTTCTCTGGCTATGGGATTTTCCATGCAAGAATACTGGAGTGGGTTGTCATTTCCTTCTCCAGGGGATCTTCCCAACCCGCGTCTCCTGCATTGGCAAGCGGATTCTTTCCTGCTTGAGCCACCTGGAAAGTCCCAATACTACTATGTTGAACATCAAAGACAAAGAGAAAATCTTCAAGACATCCAGGGAATACACAAAGATTATATAGAGAGAAACAAAAAAAAAAGCTAAATTTATACGACTTCTCAGAAACTATGAGGACCAGGAGACAATGGCGTTAACACTTTTAAAGGACTGAATTTCTTTTTAATGCAGACTGTGAATTCTACATCCTTTGATAACAGCTTTCAAGAAAGAAGATAACAAAGATTTACTTCAAACAATTGAAAGCTGAGATGATTCATTGTCAACAGCCAGAGTCCATATAAAAATCCTATGACACTAAATGGAAATTTAGATCTAGAGAGATCATGGGTATTAGAAATGGCAAAGTAAATACAAAAGATGTCTTTAAAATTTTAATCACTTTTAAATTAATCAATATAATTGTCAAATTCAAGGAGAAAAATCACATGAATGTCTTAATACAGAAAGAGCAGTTGACAAGATTTAATGCCCTCTCATGATAATTAATAATTATATACTTATTTTTAAGCATATGAAAACAGTAATGGAACAAAACATCTAAATCTGATAAAGGGGTTTCCCTGGTGGTCCAGTGGTTAAAGAATCTGCTTTCCAATGCAGGGGACATGGGTTTGATTCCTGATCCAGGAAGATCCCACATGCCTTGGAGCAACTAACCCTGTCTACTGCAACTACTGAGCCGAAAGCCCCTGCTCAACAGTAAGATAAGTCACTGCAATAAGAAGCGCATGCATCACAATTAGTAGCCCCCACACCGAAACTAGAGAAAGCCCACACAGGAACAAAGACACAGCACAGCCATACATAAATAAATGACTAAATAAATCTGATACAGGGCATTTACACAAAATCTACAGCTAACACTATACCTTGTGGTGATGTACTGAAAGAATTTTTACTTCTAATTTAAGGAACAAGAATATCCACTCTTGTGACTTTAACAATGTTCTGGAGATCCTAGCCAGTGAAAGGGGGAAAAAATAAATGAATAGTATACAAATGTAAAGGAAGAAGTAAAGTTCTCTTTATTACAATGTGACTGTTTAGGTAAAAATTCCTAAGAAAGCTCCAACAAGCTACCAGAATTAGTAAGATAACTGCGTTCAGTAAAATGACGTGCTATATGGTCAAAGAGAAAAAAAGTCAACTGCGTTTCTGTATTCTATCAACAAACAGGTGGAATATGAAATTAAAATACAATGCCATTCTCTCACACATTGACACTCAGGGGGAAAAGTGTAGTTTCTTAATAAACTATGACCCCCTGGTGGTTCAGACGGTAAAACGTCTTCCTGCAATGCAGGAGACCCAGGTTCAATTACTGGATCAGGAAGATCCCCTGGAGAAGGAAACGGCAATCTACTCCAGCACTCTTGCCTGGAAAATCCCATGGATGGAGGAGCCTGATAGGCTACAGTCCATGGGGTCGCAAAGAGTCGGACACGACTGAGCGACTTCACGTTCAAGCATATTTTTATCACATAATTCAAAAATTTCACATATGGGGATTTATCCTACAAAAATTAAAACTCTGACCATAAAAAAAAAAAAATGTATACAACATATTTATAACAGCCCCAAACTGGAAACAACCCAAATGTCTTTCAGTGGGTAAACAGACAAACTATAGTACATCCATACCCTGAAAAAAAGAATAAACTACTGATATACACAACAATTTGAATGGATTTCAATGTGATTATACTGGGGAAAAAAAGCCAACCTCAGACAGTTTTATGGTATCCAGTCTTACATTTCGGATAAGGCAATGGCACCCCACTCCAGTACTCTTGCCTGGAAAAATCCCATGGACAGAGGAGCCTGGTGGGCTACAGTTCATGGGGTCGCTAAGAGTTGGACACAACTGAGTGACTTCACTTTCACTTTTCACTTTCATGCATTGGAGGAGGAAATGGCAACCCACTCCAGTGTTTTTGCCTGGAGGATCCCAGGGACAGGGGAGCCTGGTGGGCTGCCATCTATGGGGTCGGTCACACAGAGTCAGACACGACTGAAGTGACTTAGCAGCAGCAGTCTTACATTTAAGTCTTTAATCTATTGTGAGCTTACTTTTGTATACGGTGTTAAGAGAATATCCTAATTTCATTCTTTTACATGTAGCTGTCCAGTTTTTCCAGCACCACTTATCACAGAGACTTTCTTTTCTTCATTGTACATTCTTGTCTCCTCTGTCATAGATTAATTGACCATCAGTGCCTGGAATTATTTCTGGGCTCTCTATTCTGTTCTACTGAACTATGTGGAGCTTTTTTGTGTCAGAACCATACTGTTTGGATTACTGCAGCTTGTACTATAGTCTGAAGGCAGGGAGTGTGATTCTTCCAGCTTTATTCTTCTTCTTCACAACTGTTTTGGCTATTCAGGATCTCCCGTGTTTCCACACAAAATTCTAAATTATTTGTTCTAGTTCTGTGAAAAATTCCATTGGTATTTTGATAGGGATTGCATAAAACTCCTAGAGGAAAACATAGGCAGAACAAACATAGGTCTGACAAAAATTACAGCAATAGTTTTTGGGTTTTTTTTTGACCTGTCTACTAAAGCAAAGGAAATAAAAGCAAAAGTAAACAAATGGGACCTAAGTAAACTCAAAAACTTTTGCACAGCAAAGGAAATCATCAAAAAATGAAAAAACAACCTACTGAATGGGAAAAATATTTGCAAATGATATGACCAATAAAGGGTTGAAGGCAATGGCACCCACTCCAGTGCTCCTGCCTGGAGAATCCCGTGGACGGAGGAGCCTGGTGGGCTGCAGTCCATGGGGTCGCTGAGAGTCGGACACGACTGAGCGACTTCACTTTCTCTTTTCACTTTCATGCATTGGAGAAGGAAATGGCAACCCACTCCAGTACTCTTGCCTGGAGAATCCCATGGATGGAGGAGTCTGGTAGGCTGCAGTCCATGGGGTCGCTAAGAGTCGGACACGACTGAGCAACTTCACTTTCACTTTTCACTTTCCACTTTCATGCATTGGAGAAGGAAATGGCAACCCACTCCAGTGTTCTTGCCTGGAGAATCCCAGGGACGGGGGAGCCTGGTGGGCTGCCATCTATGGGATTGCACAGAGTCGGACACAACTGAAGCAACTTAGCAGCAGCAACAGCAGCCAACATATATAAACAGCTCACACACACAACTCAACATCAAAAAAACACACACCTGGATTAAAAATTGGGCAGAAGAACTGAATAGACATTTTTCCAAAGAAAGGTAGATGGTCAACAGGCACAAGAAAAGATGCTCAACATCACTCATGGGAATTGCAAATCAAAACCACAATGAGATATCATTTCACACCTACCAGAATGGCTGTCTTAAAAAAAAAAAAGTATATAACAAATGCTGGCAAGGATGTATAACAAAGGGAACCCTTGGATACTGTTGGTGGGAATAAAGATCTGTGCAACCACTGTGAAAACCAGTATAAAGGTTTCTCAAAAAACTAAAAATAGTACTATCCTTAAGACTCAGCATTTCCACTCCCGGGTATATATCAGAAAAAAAAACAGAAACGATAATTCAAAAAGATGCATTGACCACAAAGTTCCTAGCAGCATTAATTATAATTCCCGAGATAGAGAAGCAACCTAAGTGCCCATCAACAGATGACTGGATAAAGATGTGATATATCATGGAACATTACTCAGCCATATAAAACAAAGAAATTTTGCTAACTGCAGCAACATGGATTGACTTAGATGGTATTATGATAAGTAAAATAAGCCAGACAGAAAAAGACATATACTGTATGAAGTCACTTAAATGTGGAATCTAAAACATGCAACAAACTAATGAATACAGCTGCATAAAAAGAAACAGACTCACAGATATAGAGAACAAACTATGGTTATCAGTAGGGAGAGAAAAGGGGGAAGGGCAATATAGAGGTAGGGGGTAAGAGGTACAAACTATTATGTATAAAATAACCTACAGAGATGTCCTGTAAAACACAGGGAATACAGCCAATATTCCATAGCAACTATAAATGGAGTATAACCTTTAAAAACTGTGAATCACTATGTTGTACACCTGTAACATATGATACTGAACGTCAACTGTACTTTAGTTATAAAATTTTTAAAGCTGATCTCAGAAGGCTATTTATGATGCCATCTATATAATGCTCTTGAAATGACAATATTATAGAGGTAGATAATAGTTCTGTGGATACCAAGAACAAGGTTCAGTTCAGTTCAGTCGCTCAGTCGTGTCCGACTCTTTGCAACCCCATGAATCGCAGCACACCAGGCCTCCCTGTCCATCACCAACTCCTGGAGTTCACTCAGATTCACAGCCATCGAGTCAGTGATGCCATCCAGCCATCTCATCCTCTGTCATCCCCTTCTCCTCCTGCCCCCAATCCCTCCCAGCATCAGAGTCTTTTTCAATGAGTCAACTCTTCGCATGAGGTGGCCAAAGTACTGGAGTTTCGGCTTCAGCATCATTCCTTCCAAAGAACAAGGTAGGGGGCAGTGAAGGGGAGAGTTGTGACTACAAGGATAGTACAAGGGACCTTTCTGATGATGGAATAGATCTGTATATCGATTAAGTGGTGTTCTGCCTCTTTATTGTACTTTTAATTTCTGAGTCACCCTGGGCTTTTGTTCTCATGATTACATTGTCCTATGAGCACTTGCTTTCAATTTTTTTCCCTCTGGCTTTCACACATCAACTCACATGCATAATAAGCTATTACAAAATTTTGGTTAGTATAACAAACTTTAGTTTCCGTGTCTCTGGGGATTTGTCCCATTATTCATCAGGTAGCAAAGAACTGCTGCTGCTAAGTCACTTCAGTCGTGTCTGACTCTGTGCGACCCCACAGACGGCAGCCCACCAGGCTCCCCCATCAACAGGTTCCCTGGTTTGAACAAGGACAGTAGGATTCTGCAGTAGTAGAGACCAAACAGCAGCATTAATCATTAGAAGCAAGAGAGCCTTAATTAACCACAATGAGCAACAACATCAGAACAGCAGCCAGGGGACCTAACCTGGAGGACTCTATGGAGATGGGCCCGACCTGAAGGACTCTAGGGCACAGTATTCCCTGGGGCAATAAAGACCTTCAGGCATCAAAGATATCACTTACTATACATAACCAGAATGAATGAATAGAAGGCTGAGGTCAGTCACCTCAACAGAGTGTCATGATACCTCACCTTGTTTTCAGACTATAAGCTTGGTCTCAGACCCAGAGCCCAACTGAAAGGGAGGCTGATGAGCTCACGCAAGGATGACATCAGAGAAGGAGGTGAGGCAGAGCAGCAGGATCAGGGCTCCATGAAGAGGGGTCTAGGCAGAGAGCTGGCCCAGTGGGGTCAGGTTATGGGTTATATTCCAGAGCTTTAGCAAATAAGTAAATATATCAAGCATAATGAGAGCCAGCTATGAATGCTGTTGGACTGATGCTAAATTGGAATTGGAGGTATAGATATAAACTAATGGTTTTCAATATATACAAATGGAAATATCCATATTTATCTGTGTGTATATGCATATACACACAAATGCACATTCACACACAGATGTATATACAGACATACACACACACATATATGTATGCATGTATGCAGGTATATAATTTCATGGTGACTGCAGCCATGAAATTAAAAGACATTTGTTCCTTTAAAGAAAAGCTATAACAAACCTAGACAGCATATTAAAAAGCAGAGTCATCACTTTGCTGACAAAGGTCTATCTAGTCAAAGCTATGGTTTTTCCAGTAGTCATGTACAGATATGAGAGTTGGACCATAAAGAAGACTGAGCACCAAAGAATTGATGCTTTTATGCTCTGGTGTTGGAGAAGACTCTTGAGAGTCCCTCAGACTGCCAGGATATCAAACCAATCAATCCTAAAGGCAATCAATCCTGAATATTCATTGGAAGGACTGATGTTGAAGCTGAAGCTCCAATACTTCAGCTACCTGAAGAGCTGATTCACTAGAAAAGGCACTGATGCTGGGAAAGATTGAAGGCAGAAGAAGGGGACAACAGAGGACAAAATGGTTGGACGGCATCACTGACCTAATGGACATGAGCAAGCTCCAGGAGATGGTGAAGGACAGGGAAGCCTGGTGTGCTGCAGTCCATGGGATCGCAAAGAGCAGGACCTGACTAAGCGACTGACCAACAACAAACGCAGGTACGTGTCTAGTTCTGACAACTGAGGGGGCCTGGAAGCAGTAACACTCTAATAGGCATTTCTAAATACCACTGTCCATTTAAAGAACGTAAGACTGCTTGGGGGAAAAAGTGGCTGATTTCAGGACTAAAACAGGAAAAGAACAAAGTGACCCTGGAAAAGTCTTACTATTCTAGAAAGTAAGAAAATGTTCAAAGAATGATGGAGACGTGTAAAATGAACACAGAAGCCAGCTCGATGGAACTCTCCCTGGAAATATCCTGTACAATTTGAAATCACCAAAATAAATAATTGATAGTACCAGATTATAATCTGTGAATAATAAACATCAATGAGTCCACAATGACACAAATAGATAAGTGAGTGAAATAAATGGGGAAAAGAAAAAGTGTTTCCTTACAGTCGAATGCCAAGTGAAAATTGATGGAATTAGAAAATCAACATTTGGCAACCACTGAAGTAATAATTAAGGCAAGAAATAGCAAAGGATGCTAAAACTAGTGTGCTAAAACGGGATGAGGAATGGAGTTCATGATAGCTTCAAAGTATTTCCCAGCAAAATTCTTACTATTTACAAAAGGGAGAAAAGTAGCTACAGTGGAGAAACACAGCAGACACTATCTTGATCAAGTGATCAGAGTAATACCACCAGGGACAGGACAAATCCACACCAGGTAGGGCTGCAATCAGAAACACACAGCATCACTTCTGCGGTATTTTGGCCCAAATGGATAGCCCAGGTCTAATCGTATGTAACTATTAAACAAAACCATTTTGAGGGGGCTTTGACAAAAACACTGGCCTGTGCTCTTCAAAAAAGATATAAAAGTCATGAATGTTATGGGAAGATGGGGAAGCTACTGCAGGCTGGAGGAGACCACAGAAATCAGTCACGTGAATGGGACGTGTAATCCTGGACAAGATGCCATAAAGGACGTTCCTAATGAAATCTGAATGGGGCTTTCGTGAGAGAGTATGCAAAATTCCTGTGCACTACTCTTGAAACTTTTCTATAAGTTTGAAATTGCTTGAAAAGAAAACCTTTAAAAAAACAAACAAACAAACAAAAACCTGTATTTTTTCTTTAAAAGAAAGAAAGGCCGAGTTCTCTTGGGGGAAGTACTCTGAAATACTAGGTATGTGGTGCGTACCTACTCAGTCAGTTCAGTTGCGTTCAACTCTTTGTGACCTCATGGAGTTGTAGCCCACCAGGCTCCTCTGTCCATGTGATTCTGATTCATGTTGAGGTTTGATAGGAAACAACAAAATTCTGTAAAGCAGTCATCCTTCAATTAAAAAATAAATAAACTAAAAAATTAATTAGTTAATTTTTAAAAGAAAGTGAAAAAAAAAGAATACTGGAGTGGGTTGCCATGCCCTCCTCCAGGGGATCTTCCCAACCCAGAGATCATGTGTGTGTATAGTAGTAATTCCTCCAGTCCTTTCATAAAATATTTGGATAACTGTAGTGCCAATGTTTCAGAGAAGGCAATGGCACCCCACTCCGGTACTCTTGCCTGGAAAATCCTATGGATAGAGGAGCTTGGTAGGCTGCAGTCCATGGGGTATCAAAGAGTCAGACACGACTGAGCAACTCTACTTTCATTTTTTACTTTCATGCATTGGAAAAGGAAATGGCAACCCACTCCAGTGTTCTTGCCTGGAGAATCCCAGGGATGGCGGAGCCTGGTGGATTGCCATCTATGGGGTTGCACAGAGTCGGACACGACTGAAGCGACTTAGCAGCAGCAGCAGTGCCAATGTTTGGATAAAAACAAATACCTAGATCTTTGAGGGCTGTTATTTACAGCATCTGAGCTGACATAGAAGCCCAGGGACCCATTCCTGTCCCGTTTGAGAGCCATCAGATTAAGATCAAGTAATAAACACAGTTCTGGGCCAAATCCATCTCACAGTGAATCCACCATGTCCACAGACTAACTGGAGCCATCTCCCCAGCTCTTAAATATATAGTTGGAATGGTCTAACTTAGCAGTTAGCAAAAGCCTATATTGGTTCCTTGATCCATGGAGTAAAAGTTACTGTGTATGAAAGATCAAGTAGAAGTCCCTAAAACTATACCTTCTTCTAGACAAAATAATAATAATAAAAACACTGAATTCCAGGAGGAACAGCAGAGACTGGTACTACCCTCAAAGATTTAAATGATGCAGCGGTCATTATCTCAACCATAGGTTCATTTGGTTCACAAGTCTGGCCCTTGCAAGAAGCAAATGAATACAGCAGATGACAGCGAACTATTCATATCTACCAAGAAGTCGTACCAAGGGCAGCTACTGCTTTACATTTAGCATCTTTACTAGAACACAATAACATGGTGTCTAGTACACGGTGCTGCTTTGGATCTGGTATTATTTTTAATATCCATAAGGAAGGAGAACTGGAAGGAGTTTGCTTCAGGTGGGATGGGCAAGAGTAGATAACTATTACACTCTCTGTTGCAAAATATTCTGAAGGGACCTGGGTCATCTGGACATTGCAGAAAGTACTGTACTGGTCCACTATATTGATGACAGCATATTAATTTGACCTGGTGACCATGAAGTGGCAGCTACTCTGGATATCCAGGAGATAAATATTACAAAAATTCAGGCGTCTGCCTCCCCCATTGATGAAGTTTAGGGAATCAGTGGTTTGCCAGGACATTCCCTTCAAAGTAAAATACATGTTATACCTACTGCTACCAATACCAAGAGAGCATTGATAAGCCTCTCAGGCTTTTGGAAGCAGCATATATCACACTGCTGCTACTGCTAAGTCACTTCAGTAGTGTCTGACTCTGTGCAACCCCATAGATGGTAGCCCACCAAGCTCCGCCATCCCTGGGATTCTCCAGGCAAGAATACTGGAGTGGGTTGCCATTTCCTTCTCCAATGCATGAAAGTAAAAAGCGAAAGTGAAGTCACTCAGTCCTTAGCGACCCCATGGACTACAGCCTACCCGGCTCCTCCGTCCATGGGATTTGCCAGGCAAGACTACTGGAGTGGGTTGCCATTGCCCTCTCCGATATCACACTGCTATGAACTATTTATTGAGTGATACGGAAGGATGCCAGTTTTGAGAGGAACTCTCTAGGATCTGTCTACTGCTGCTGCTGATGTCCAATGTGTCAGCAACAAAGACCCACGCTCAGGCCCCCAATACGGGCCAACCAGCCACCTATTGCCATCTGGGCTACAGGTGGAACCTTCCATCCTGGTAATGGCAGCAATTCATCCCTCTAGAACTGGCACACATTCCGGGTATATCGTTTGCCTTTCCTGCCTGGAGTGTCCTCAGTAGCAGCCTTATTTTAAGGCTCACAGAGTCAGGGCCAGCGCCAGAGTGAGGCAGTACAAGACTTCCTGGTGGTTCAGTGGCGAAGGTTCCATGCTCCCAATGCACAGGGTCTGGGTTCAATCCCTGGTCAGGGAACTAGATCCCACATGCCGAACTAAAGCTCCTGAAGGCCACAACTAAGACCCAGTGCAGCCAAATAAATACATGTTTAAATAAATAAATAAAAGACTCAAGATATTTTTTAAAAAAGGAGTGACTATCATCTTAAGGTTTGCACCTTAGGCAACTCACCTTTGTCACCCTTGTCCCATTACTGTAGAGTATCTGGTTTACCAGCAAGAAATTATGGACAATATTGCCTTGGACCAAGGAACCCTATCAATGACCAAAGAAGAAAGCAACGGGCACGCGGAATCCACTGATCTTATCACAAACCACATTATCCAAAAGAGGCTAATCTGATATTGGTTAAATGGCCTCTTAAAAGACGCAGACAAGGTGCCAGGCATCCTTAAACCAATGGCTATTATAGATGAAATGTCCTCCAAGGGCAGAATATTCCATCCGGGAACCAGGAGATAGAAATAAGAGAGTCTCTGCTCACCTTTATTCCCTGTGACCCACTTAGGGAATTTGCGCTTCCCATACCTGCAACCCTGGACTCTGGGAGTCTAGGGGCCCTCGTCTCCAGAGCTTACACCAGGGGACAAAATAAGAGTCTCACTGAACCTAACCCTGTGGCTGCCTCCTGGACACTTTCTGCTCCTTGTGCAAATACACCAGCAGTTCAAGCAAGGCCTCACCTGACTTCCAGGAGTGACTGACACCTACCGCCATGAGGAGGTGGGGGCAGGGAGGAATGTTTGCCACTGGGGTGTCTGTTCTTACTCTCATGTCAAGTTTAACTGTAAATGAGCCAAAGAGAGCAACCAAGGCCTGATAAGGACATGCTAATAAGGCATTCAGACCCCCTAAGGGTCTAGTCAAGCCACCTAGACCAGCAGAAATGCTAAACAGAGGGGAAGAGACTCTCTAATGGGTGGGCAAGAAGGGAGATGGTAAGTGTCAATGGCAGTCTGAGGGCCAGCCACATAATGGGGGGGCTATAACTCATTCCATTCCTCCCTTGTAACTTTCACTACAAACTGTGGCTCCAGATTGCTGGAGAAACTGGGACAGAACAAAGTAAATTCAACCTGAGATGCAACGGGATCTGAGTAGTGGGGGAGGTAGACGATAGTAGAAGTTACTGGTGCCCCAGGATCCCCCTTTCCAGTCTGGTACACGTATTCCCCAAATACCAACTGAATTCCTGCTAAGAGATCAACAAACTCCACCTAAAGATTGTCTTTCAGTGACTGCAGTCACCTCACGATTTACATGACCCCCAACCCAGTCACTGGCTGGCGGCCAGTGACCCCAGAGTCAGGGTGGGGACAGTGAACCAAAGCCCAGCTTCCCTGCCTCAAGATTAGGCCAGCTCTGTAGTACAGTTTGCACATCCAAGCTCTCTGCAAGATTCAGCTGAAGCTCGACTTCGCTGAAATATATTCTTGCTCAGCTTCTTCTCCTCCCCTGCCTGGCTTTCCCCATTCCAGTACAGGCTTCTCCTGAGAGCACGCCTTAATAAATTACGTGCCCATGAATCCCCGTCTTGGATTCTGCTTCTAAAGAATCTGACCTGCATTTACAAAAGTGATTTTAGTTTTAATGTGAATACAGAATTTAAATAAAGCTCAGTTTGAAGTAATGGCAAATACAATTTGGAAGCCATCCTCGAGACCAGCAATTCCCAAGTTTGTGACTGAAATCACATGGCAAAATTCTGAAAATGACATGCCTAGGTCCTATCCTAGACCTCCTTAACCAAAATTCCACAAGTGTGACTTAGGAATCTCAATTTTTTTTTTACAGTTCTCCCAATACAATATTTCAGGCTTCACAGGTGGTACTAGTGGTAAAGAACCCACTTGCCAATGCACAAGATGTAAGAGATACATGTTCGATCCCTGGGTTGGAAAGATCCCCTGGAGAAGAGCATAGAAACCCACTCCAGTATTCTTGCCTGGAGAATCCCATAGACAGAAGAGCCTGGCAGACTGCAGTCCATAGGGTCACAAAGAGTCTGACATCACTCAGGCAACTGAGCATGAGCATGATACAATATTTCAGCTCATTAAGGTTTTGGAAAGATGGGAAATAGATGGGAAAAAATGGAAACAGTGACACCCTTTATTTTTTTGGGCTTCAAAATCACTGCGGGTGGTGACTGCAGCCATGAAATTAAAAGATGCTTGCTCCCTGGAAGCTATGACAAACCTAGACAGCATATTAAAAAACAGACATCACTTTGCAAACAAAGATCTGTATAGTCAAAGCTATGGTTTTTCTAGTAGTTATGTACGAATGTGAGAGCTGGACCATAAAGAAGGCTGAGCGCCAAAGAATTGATGCTTTTGAACTGTGGTGTTGGAGAAGACTCTTGAGAGTCCCTTGGACTGCAAGGAGATCCAACCAGTCAATCCTAAAGGAAATCAACCCTGAATATTCATTGGAAGGACTGATGCTGAAGCTCCTATGTTTTGGCCACCCGATGCAAAGAGTTGACTCACTGGAAAAGATCTTGATTCTGAGAAAGACTGAAGGCAGGAGAAAATGACAGAGGATAAGGTTGGATGGCATCACTGACACAATGGACATGAGTTTGAGCAAACTCTGGGAGATGGTGAAAGACAGAAAAGCCTGGCGTACTGCAGTCCATGGGGTCGCAAAGAGTAGAACATGACTGAGTGACTGAACAACAACAATGAGGTTTTAGAATGCCACTGGTTTAGACTACTTGTTTTGGATGATTGCTATATACCTCTCTCTATACGAACTTGTGGAATGTGCAAGATAAAATTTTTAGGTCCCTCCCAATACTACATGTCTATGATTCATCTAACTTTTCATTACAAACCAACATCCCTTAATTGAAAAAAAAAAAGTGTGCAAATTCCCTGGAGGTCTAGTGGTTAGGACCACATGCTTCCACTGCAGGGGCCACGGGTTCAATCCTTGGTCAGGGAACTAAGATCCCACATGCCAAGCAGCAGCCAAAAAAAAAAAAAAAAATCAGTGATCTTGATTTTAAATCAATCTTAGTAAGATTTTTCATTAAAACTATGTGAAAGTGAAAGTCACTCAGTCGTGTCTGACTCTTTGCAACACCATGGACTACACAGTCTGTGGAATTCTCCAGGCCAGAATACTGGAGAGGGTAGCCTTTCCCTTCTCCAGGGGATCTTCCCAACCCAGGGATCAAACTCAGGTCTCCCATATAGCACGTGGATGCTTTACCAGCTGAGCCATAAGGGAAGCCCATTAAAACTTTAATTCAATATAAAACTGGACATAAACATTTCTGATTATGGTATATGTTTGATTACATTTTGTGAAATGGTAATAATTCTTTTTAGTACATAAGTTATATACAGTATGTGAGTGATACATGCTACTCCATTAGTCAAAATAGACTAACTTCCCTTGTAGCTCAGTCAGCAAAGAATCTGCCTGCAATGCTGGAGACCTGGGTTTGATTCTTGGGTTGGGAAGATCTCCTGGAGGAAATGGCAACCCACTCCAGTATTCTTGCCTGAAGAGTCCCTTGGACAGAGGAGCCTGGTGTGCTACAGTCCATGGGGTCATAAGAGTTAGATACGACTTAGCAACTAAACCATCAATGCTGGGGCAACAAACACCACCAAAATCTCAGTACCATAACCCAGTAAAAGTTTATTTCCTTTTCATCAAAGTCCACAGCATGTCTGGGCACCTCTTCAGTGCAGCTGTCCTCCTGACCCACTCCTCCGCAGTGTAGGAAGCTTCCCATCTTAAGGCACTTCAACCTCAACACAAGACTTGGAGTTCCCTGGTGCTAGAAAGACTCATGCTGGAAATTAAATGCGGTGGCTCTGAGGCAATCCTGACTATTCTGATCACATGGGTCCCTACTTATTGGTCAAAATTAGTCATATGATCCTACAATAACTGCAAGAGCCAAGGAAGAGTAGAGTAAGGTAATCCTACTATGAGGAAGGGTAATCCTGCTATATGGCCAGAGGAGAGGAGAACTGAATAGGGAGAAGACTACCAGTTTCTACAACATTTACTTTTAGGATGTGGAAAATTCATGAAAATGGAAAAAAGAAAAAAATTGCGTGTGTGTGTGTTCTACTGCATTTTGGGTTTTGGTTTATTTCCTTTGGGTCACTGAAAATACAAGTTCTTTTGAATAATGTTGTGGTTTTTTTTTTTTTTTACTTTACAATTCTGCATCCTCACTAGAGAATATTTTAAAAATATACCAGTGCGTACAAAGAAAAGTTAATACCCTTGCAATCTCACCTCCAAAACATAATCTCATATGATTTTTAGTCAAAATTAGAATCATGCTATTCACACTAGTTTGTAATATGTTTGTTCTCCTGTCAACAATACAGATTCAATGTTTAATTCCCATTTGCTAATGATTATTGATTATGATTTCAGGAAAGGTATTTCTCTCTGGGGCTGAGTTACTCCATCTCTAAAATGAGGATGTTACCATTAATTTTTAGAGAAATGCAGAGCAAAACTACCATGAAGTACCACCTCACACCAGATTAAGGAGTCTACAAATAACAAATGCTGGAGAGGGTGTGGAGAAAAAGGAACCCTCCTACACTGTTGGTGGGGATGTAGCTTGGTACAGCCACTACAGAGAACAATATGGAGGTTCCTCAGCAAACTACAAACAGAATTACCATATGATCTAGCAGTCCTACTCCTGAGCGTGTCTCCAGACAAAACTGCAATTCAAAAAGACATACACCCCCCTGTGTTCACAATAGCACTATTCACAATAGCCAAGACATGGAAGAACCTGGATGTGCGTGAACCTGGATGTGCGTGAACAGATGATTGGATAAACAGATGTGGTATACATATATTTATATCTATAATGGAATATTACTCAGCCATTAAAAAGAACAAAATAATGCCATTTGCAGCAACATGGATGCAACCAGTGGTTACCATACTAAGTGACGTTAAGTCAGAAAGAGAATTACGAATACTCTGATATAACTTGTATGTAGAATCTAAAATATGACACAAATGAACGTCTATGAGACAGAAAAGAATCAGAGACAGAAAACAGAGCGGTTGTTGCCAAGCGTGAGGGGGCTGGGGGACCCATGGAGTGGAAGCTTGGGGTTAGCAGGTGTACGTTTTTATATATAGAATGGATAAACAACAAAGTTTTACTATATAGCACAGAGAACTACGTTCAATGTCCTGTAATAAACAATCATGGGAGAGAATATTTTTAAAAGAATGTACACACATGTATGTACATGTGCTGTGTGTGTGCTAAGTTGCTTCAGTTGTGTCCAGCTCTGTGCGACCCTGTGGCTGGAACTCTCCAGGCTCCTCTGTCCATGGGATCCTCCAGGCAAGAATTCTCGAGTCGGTTGCCATCCCCTCCTCCAGGGGATCTTCCTGGCCCAGGGACTGAACCCGCATCTCTCGCTTTGGTAGTCAGGTACTTTACCACTGAGCCACCTGGGAAGCCTGTATATGTATGCATATGTATATATGTATATATTATATGTATATACATATAATATACACATATAGTATTATATAGTACATGTTATACACACATTATATATGTATATATATTACATGCATATACATATATGTATATACATATAATATATGTGCATAGTATTATATTACATGTTATACACACGTTGTCATATATGTGTATATATTACATGTATACATATATGTATATACATGTGATATATACACATAGTATTATATATTACATATTATACATACACTATTATATGTGTGTATATATTACATATATATGCATATATATACATATAATATATACACATAGTATTATATTACATATTATACATACATTATTATATATGTGTGTGTATATATATTACATATATATGTATATACATATAATATATACAACTGAATCAATTTCCTTTATAGCAGCAATTAACACAACACTGTAAATCAACTATATTTCAATTTAAAAAACTAAAAAAATATATAAAATGAGGATGATAAGAGATCATCTCAAACATGCTTCCAGCTCTAGAGAACTGTAAATATATGCAACTCCTGATGTCTCTACAAGTTCCTCTCTTTCCTTTCCTCCCATCTACAGGCTGCATCCAGGATTGATTGCACCTTAGAGAATGAAAACCCTGAACCAGCTTCTCCACTTTCAGGACCCAGAATAGCTCCAAGTGGTAGGGTTCCTGTCTGTCAGCATCATGTCCAGAGGCCTCAATTGCTCTCAGGCTGATACATAAAATTTCCTTAGGGCCCTGAGTCCCTGGCCAAAATCTGTTACCAACGTTTGCCAAACCAGACTACTATTCCTTGGAATTATGAATCTTAAAATTTCTGATTAGAAAATAACACTGGGGGCTATTTTCCCCAATAAAATGTAAGCTTGTAAAACAAGAACTTTGTTTTGTTCACAACTTGTACATCCTGTCTTAGGAATTTTCTGGGATAGAGTAGATACTGAACAAATATTTGCTCATTTAGGTCAGTGGATCTAACCTCAGAAGCACACCCACAACATCTGCTTCTGCATCTCCAACAACAGAAAGCTGATCATCTCCTGGAGTAACCAATTACACTGTTGCACAGGACAGGCGTAGCTAAAGGACGGCCACATCAAATTCAATACCTCCTCTACCCCAACTGCAAAGTCAAGAGCTGAAAGGCAAACGCGTGGAAGCGCCAAATGGGCAAAAGTTGGTTCTGAAAGCAGAAATACAAGCTTCACATGTATAACCTTTTCATTTTTAAACTATGTATTACTTTACAGGACATGATATATCCACTTTTTAAATCCTCCCTTGAAGGCTAGGGAGAGGCAGGATTTAAGTTCAGTATTTGTTGAATGGCTGAGTCTTTTTGCAATTTTCACAAAGCTCACCAGGGGGCGAACGTGTTACTTAAATCGTCACAATCGTCTCTGACGCTAGAGACCTGCAGAGTCTGAAGTGCGATACTGGACTTGAAAAATAATTAACCAGAGACATTTAGATTCTGTCACTGATCCTTCATATAATAAAGGATTGATGGTAAAGATGTTAAAAGGCAGCTGCCTGGGGCACATCACATCTACTGAGAAGGCTGGATAGAAATCCCTCCTTTACCACTGATTAAATAACCAGAGGAGAGAAAGCCAAAGACCTACAGCTGAATACTATGGTTTCAAGGTGAAGGGGTGCCAGAGCCTTGCTAACCTGGAAGCAGACTCATAGAGACATTACCTGATGGTGCTATCTTATTCTCTGAATCTCTGGCAGTCTCCTAAAATATTAGGGCTCGCGTGGAAATACAAGAGTGTCCAGGCATTTCTTCCAACCTATTTTACAGAGGTGGAAACTGGGGCCCAGAGAAAAAAAGTAATTACTTACCCAAGGTCAGATGACAATCGAGTGGTAGAATCAGAATTTAAAAACTGAAGGTCATTTCACTGAGTATTCGATATTTGGCTGGTGGGGAATGGTCTTTAAAAATCACCTTTTGGTTTCAGGGCAACCTAAACTCTACTAGTGATTAAGACTGGTCTTTTTAGAAGAGATTATTGATTTTTGCAGGGTTTCCCTGGTGGCTTAGTGGTAAAGAATCCACCTGCCAATGCAGGAGACATAAGAGCCCCAGGTCTGATCCCTGAGTCGGGAAGATCCCCTGTAGGAAGACATGGCAACCCACTCCAGTATTCTTGCCTGGAAAATTCCATGGACAGAGTAGCCTAGCAGGCTATATTCCATGGGGTAGCCAAAGAGTCAGACATGACTTAGTGACTAAACAACAACAAATTGATTTTATATCTTTGCTCAAAAGATAAAAAGAGAGCAAGAGAATGAAAGAGGGAGGGAGGGAGAAGGGAAGTAAGGCAGGGAGACTGGAGTTTTCTGATGGCCTTGTCTCCAGGCAGCCTCTGTGGCTGCTCCCCTTCCTAGCAACTGCAGCTATGCTGCATTGTTTGAGGTACTCAATTTTTTTCCCCAAATCAAAAGATGAAGGATAAACTCCCAAAACAAAAGGCATTTTTCTTCTAAGGGCTTAGATAAATCATAATTCAAGGACAAAAGAGTCAAGGGTGAGCAATCCCTCAAAAACCATCTGCAGAACAATTAAGCATTGTCAATAGCTCAACTCATTTCTGAAGTGCAGACTTGGAGAGCCTTGCCAGCCAGAACTGGAAAGGACCTTGGAATCATCATATTCAAATGCCTCGCTTTACACGTGAGGAATCTGTGGTTCACAGACGGGAAGCGTCATAATTCAAATGCTCACAGACATCAGGGAAACAGGGAGCAAGCTGGGGTCAGATAAGAGATCCCTTAGATAGATTCCAGGAAATACGTGACTTTCCCCTTTAAGAAAAACAACAGAGCAAGCTTCCTGACAAATGGCAAATAACACAGGCCCTTAGTCAATTAGTCAAGGGAGTTAAGAGTGGAGACCCCGGCAAACTGGACAAGGCCCGCCTCAGGGCTCAGAGCTGCCCCATTCATTGGCCAGTGTCATGCACGCACATGAGCCTGAAGTTCTCAGATCTGTTTGGTTGGTTTTTTTAAATATGGATTTGTACTTGCAATGTCCTCATTTTTTTTTTTTTTTTTCATGATGACAACTAATTTGAATTAGCGATAGGCCAAACAGAGCCCTTCTGGAGTCTGAATTGGGCTGCAGGTTTCCAGTGTACACAATCTGGACCAGGGCACTGTGGGCGGTAGGGAGGAGGAGGCCTTCAGCTCGGCCGTCTAACTCACTTTGTGGCCTTCCAGAAACAACTTTTCTTTGGCCTCTGTCTTCTCATGTGAAATGTGAAGGCGGTCTCTGAACTTTGATCTGACAGTCTGCAGTTTTCCAGCGTTCTTTACAGACGGAGAGTCTAAGTTAGCAAGGGATCGTGGGTAGAGCGTAATCTGGAGGCAAAAGGCCCACAGACTCCAGTCTCTCTCCACATCCCTGTTACTCCGGAAATGCCAACATCACTTATCCAAAACGGAGTGTATCGTTTCCCCCACCCAAATGGTCCCTCACCTGGCTTTACCTGCAGTATACAGCACCACTCCCCACCTGGTTGCCCAAGTCAAACGCCTTGCCCTCACCCTAAATCCCTCCCTCCCCCTCCCCCATCATCCAATCAGCAAGTCCTGGAAATCCCACTGTGTCGGCCCCCCAACTATCTCCCTCCCTTTATTCTTACCCGCCTCCAGGCCAGTCTTCATGCTGCAGTCAGAGTTGTCTTCATAAAACACAAGTTCCCAGTTTTAAATCCTTCCACAGTTGCCTCCTTAAGACGAGGCCCTTGTTTGGTTTGGCTCCTGCCCCTCGCCCATGCTCTTGCCTTTCCTCCTGCCTCTGCCCCTGGAGCTGGCAAACTCATGGAGAGAAGACAGTGCAGCTGTTCACCAGTGAGCTCCCAGAACTCAACCCAGTCCTGACCCCCGACAGCCACCTCACTTGCTATTTGATGAATGAGTGAATGAATTACTACATGATTCCAAAGATTCCGCCACTGACTAGCTGTGTGACTCTAGAGCATGCGCACACACTCTCCATCTGTGAAATTCCCTATCCTTACAGGCTGTCATGAAGAGCAAATTAGACAACAGGTATAAATGGGCTTTGGAACCTATAAAAGCAGGATCTAGGCATTAGTTGCTACATATGTTCTCTGCTCCAGTTTCCCAGCTCAGTACCTGCCCCACAGCCTTAGGGTATGAGTTGAATGTGTTAATAAATATAGCATGCTTTGAATAGTACCTGGCACACTATAATTATTACGTGAGTAAGTATACTATGATCCCAGCAATGATGGCAATGACGACTGGGCATTACAACTCTCTGAGGTGCCAGAGGTAGAGGACATTTTTGGCTGCTCTTTTGTTAACAGCCTTCTAACTTCCTTTTGGATGAAATATCGGTGAAGTTCGGATGGGATTGTCAATCAAGGTGTGCCCTCCCGCTAGCCAGTGGGGTGAGCCCGCAACCAGAACTCAGCCAATCCACCTCTCACTCTCGGACTCTGAGAGGTAGGAAAGGCAGTTCATGCATCCTTGGTGGTACCACCTCGATGTCACTGTGGAAAGGCTCCAAACCCTGCAAACTTCCAGAGCTTCCTGACCACTCTCCCTTCCCAAGCATGCTTCTTCAGCCTTCCCTTCCATCCATGAATTTCCCCATGGCCTTCCAATTAATCCCTCTTTGCCAAGAGGGACACTTCTATGATTTATTTCCAGAGACCCCGTCCATGCACTGCTCTGCAGTCAGGACACTGGTCTTCCCTGAACTCACCGTGTGCCCTGGAGAGGCATTTCTTCTCTCTGAACCTCAGTACCCGCCTTCTAATGTGGGAGCCTTGACCAGAAGGGTGGGCCCCAATGCTGGCCCATCAGCCAGAAGCATTTGGGGGAACTTCCTTAAGGCTGACCCTCTCCTCCATCCTGCTGAATCAGATTTTCCAGGGAAAGGCCTGAGAATCCATATTTTTTTAAACAGTTCCCCCAAACGATTCTGGGACACAGCGAGTTCAGAGTCCACAGCCTCTGCAGGGCCCTCTGAGAAGAGAAGGGCCGGGAGTCTCAGCGCTTCTACGATGCTGCTGCTGTCCCAGACACACACGATCCGAGTCCAGATCTCATCACTCTCCCCACTTAGAAACTACCAGTAGCTTCTCAGCACATTACAGTAAAATCCAGAGTCCTCTCAGCCTTCAAGGCCCCCTGCAGTCCAGCTCCTGCCCTCCTCCCCAACCTGATCTCTCAGTCTGGCCTTCCTGCTGTGCCCAGAGGTGAAAGTCCTGTCCAGGTAGGTCCTCCCCTTCCCTGCTCAGCGGGCACCTTCTGATAACTCATGTCCCTGTTCAAGGGTTATCTCCTCTGAGAGGCCTTCCCTGAACCCCCAAAATCCAAAGTCTGTGCCCTCTCTACCTGTACTCTCCATCACCCCAACTCTCTTTTCTTTTTCTTCACTGTACTTAGCACTGTCTGAAGTTAGCCTCATTCATTGTTTTCACCCAGTTCCCTGGCAGTGTGTCCCCACCAGAAAGTAAATTCCGTGAGGGCAGAGAAGCTGACTGTCCTGTTCTCTAACATGTACTCAAGCTTCTGAAACAAGGGCTAACTCAGAGTAGGCATTCCTTAAAATATCTGTTGAATAAATCTGCTTTGCAGGTGCCCAGAGCAGGGACCATGAGAAAGCCAAAGCTCTGACTTGCACTCCTCCTGACACAAGTGTTTCTGATGTTTCTTCCTGGGGTTGGCAGCCAGGCGCCCTTGGTCTTCACCTTGAGATGACACCGGTGTTTGTGGCTCCCAGAGGCTTGGCCGAGATCTGTGGCCAGCTCCTACGGAAGCTCACATCACACCCCCAACCTTACGCACCCCAGCAATTGGTCTCAGCTCAGATTCTCCTTTGATAAACCTCACTCACGACCTTGGCTTTTCACCCTTCAGGCTTGCAGCCAGGAAATACGACTCCAGAGGAGAGATCCTAAGAACACAAAGGATGTCCTCCCTTTAAATCAATTGTTTCACACAAAAACTCCACTTTTTATTTTCCCATCTCCATCCCTACAGGATCTGCTATAAAACCCAAATCGTTGGGAATGGTACTTAGACACTATTCTTAGACCCCTAAAAGGATTGCCTTTGCAGACTTAGATGTCAGGAAAATGTCCATCTTTCGTTGAATCAGATCAGATCAGATCAGTCACTCAGTCGTGTCCGACTCTTTGCGACCCCATGAACTGCAGCACACCAGGCCTCCCTGTCCATCACCAACTCCCGGAGGTCACTCAGACTCACATCCATCGAGTCAGTGATGCCATCCAGCCATCTCATCCTCTAAAGATTCCATCAAAATCAGCATCATGAAACCCCTTGACACATTTACTATAACGATGACAGTAAGGTCAGGATCTACAGTCAGAAAACCCTCCTGAAGACGTGCTCTGAGAGTGAAGTGCTAGAGCTGTCTCGAGTTCATCATGGAAACGAGAAGAGAAAAAGGAAGGAAATGAGAAAAGAAAGAAAGAGAAAACATGAGCCGGTAAAAAATTGACCTACTTTGCCACTTCAGATATATGGTTCTGTCCTTCCTCTCTGAAATTATCATTTAAGTGTTCAACAAAACTGTTATTGAGTACCTGCTATATATCAGGCACAGTCCATGACACTTGGGATCCCACAGTAACCCAAACAGAAAACGATGCTCCCCATGGTATTCTAATGGAAGAAGACAGCAATTAAACAATGAACGTATTAAATGAAGTATCTAATTTGCAATTCATAAATGAATTTATTGCTATAGACTATACTGTAGAACCTCCTGTGTGCTGCAAAAAGTATGTAATATTTGAAATATATAATATAGTTAATAAAGCATCCAATATGTTAGAAGATAAAATGTGCCATCATAAAAGCAAAGACAAAAGGAGATTGGGATTGCTGAAGGGAGCAGGAAGAGGCAGGCTCCAGTATGAATTAGGACGAGGAGTCAGCCTAGATCTCATTGAGACTGAGTGACATTGAGCAAAGACCTTGAAGGTTGTGAGGGTATTAGTGCTATTTAACTTGCTGTTTCCCTTCCTTTTAGATATCCAAGAAAATCAGAACCAAATATGAGACTCAAATCCAGTACACTAGAGGAATCCAGAGTGGTCAGCAAATGTGTAGTCCTTTGTTCCTTGGAGAGGCAGGACAGGACAGTAGTTAAGGACATGAGTTCCAAAGCCAAACTGGATTTCAATACTGGCTCCAAAACTTCTCTGGTGGCTCAGACAGTACAGCGTCTGCCTACAGTGTGGGAGACCCAGGTTCAAAGATCCCCTGGAGAAGGAAATGGCAACCCACTCCAGTACCCTTGCCTGGAAAATCCCATGGAAAGAGAAGCCTGGTAGGCTACAGTTCATGGGGTCGCAAAGAGTCGGATACGATTGAGTGACTAAACTTTCACTTTTTTATGACTAACTACATGACTTTGGTCATCATATTTAATCTCTGAGCCTTGGTTCCCTATATCCCCAAATTAAGATAATAAGAGCACCCACCTTGTAGGACTCTCTTAAGGACTAAATGAAATAATGTACACAAGTTCCTCTGCAGACTGGAAGAACTCAATAAACATCAGCTGTAAGGATTAAGCCTTGGTCTTGTCTCTCAAAGTTTATTTACATCTTCCCTGGTCCTGCTTCTCTGTCTCTATTGATATTTTAACATTGTTTTATGGTTTCTACTCCAGTGGTAAGCAACCTCAAATCCTTTGAGGATTGGGGTGGGTTATAAATAAGTAAGTAAATAAATAAAAATCTGGATAGGGGAACATTTTCACCAAAGCAAAACATTTCATTACTGATAGAGTGAGTTGGAAGAGAAGTCAAAAGCAAGAAATATTGACTCTAACAGTCCATCAGAAACCACCAGCAAGACACTCTCTGGTTACTCAGCCCATCTTTTTCTCTCCCAAACCCCTCTTCCTCTCTCCATCAAGAGAGGGTAAGTGAGTCACACAAAATGACTCAGGAAGCCTAAATCCTCCCAACCTCACAACTACTTCATTGCTGGGGACCTCAGAAAACACTCTTTCTTCCCCATCAGAGACAAGAAAGGAAATTGATGGAGTTGTTTTTCATGGTGATGAGATTGAGGAAGACAGGTGGTGGCTACGTGCAGCATCAGATGCAGGTTAGAATCTCTTTACTGCTATTAATTAGTGAGGGCTGTAGCTATAGGGAAGTCCTCTGAGCTCTCTGTGCCTCAGTGTCCTCACTGTTAACAACAGAATCTCCCTTTTCAAGAGTTTGCGAAGAAGAAAGGAGAGTGTGCACAAGTCACATGGCTAGCCTTCAATAAATGTTGCTTTCTTGCCTTACCTGTACCCCAGGGCAACACTCAATGGACTACAGGAATCTGGAAAATTTAAATAAAAGGATGCACAGGGAAGAAACGGGGTGAGAAGACAAGTTTGGGTATATCTCTAAGTGACAGAAACTCCCTACAAGAAGCAGAGGAGAAAGACCATTTTTGATCCCGTCCTATCCTGTAAGTATATTATCATGCTCCTTCCTCACCATAACCCTTTGACATGGGCATTGTTAACCACACCTGACAGCTGGGGCTGGGCTGTGAACCCAGGGCACACAGACAGGAATGCTTAGAAGGCAGCTCTGGCCTTCCAAAGTTGACTTTATGAAGAGCAACAAGTAGCCTCCACCATAGGACATCCCAGGCACCACAGACAGGAAGGTCTCCTCTCACCCCCAGAGCCACGCCCCTGTGATTCCCGAGCTCCCTTCAGCAAAAACCTGGGCCACGGTGACCTTGCTGAGGCTCCCTCACGCATCAGCCACCAGGGTCTCTGCTCTACGAGCTTGGACTTTGGAATCAGTTAGATCTTAATTTGAAACACATACCCCTCATATAACAACTGTGGGACTGTAAGGAAGTCATCTCTTTCCGGTACCTCTTCTGAGAACAGTGATATCAAAACGCCTGCCTCACAAAGTCGCTATGAAGAGGGTTCAGTCCAGTTCAGTTCAGTCGCTCAGTCATGTCCAACTCTTTGTGACCCCATGAATCGCAGCACGCCAGGCCTCCCTGTCCATCACCATCTCCCAGAGTTCACTCAAACTCATGTCCATAGAGTCAGTGATGCCATCCAGCCATCTCATCCTCTATCGTCCCCTTCTCCTCCCGCCCCCAATCCCTCCCAGCATCAGGGTCTTCTCCAATGAGTCAACTCTTCACATGAGGTGGCCAAAGTACTGGAGTTTCAGCTTTAGCATCAGTCCTTCCAAAGAACACTCAGGGCTGATCTTCAGAATGGACTGGTTGGATCTCCTTGCAGTCCAAGGGACTCGCAAGAGTCTTCTCCAACACCACAGTTCAAAAGCATCAATTCTTCGGCGCTCAGCTTTATTCACAGTCCAACTCTCGCATCCATACATGACCACTGGAAAAACCATAGCCTTGACTAGACAGACCTTTATTGGCAAAGTAATGTCTCTGCATCAGAAGCATACAGAACAGTGCCTGACACATACTACACTCAGTTATGGTAGTTGCTAAGGTTACACCGACACTGTCCGGGGAAAATCAGCCTTATGGTGAATGACAGAGACGATGCTTTCTGGGAGAGAGAGGATCCTTGAGTACTGGCTGACACATGCACCCATGCTTTCAGACAGACCGAGCATCGTGGCCTGCTGATCTGACATTTACTCCTTCCCCTTGTCCCACAAGAAACTACTTGAGGATAATAAGACCCAGATGGGCTCTGTGCCCCTCCTAGGAAAAAAACAAAAAGACAAGGAACCGTTAGTACAGCAGAGGAATGAGGGCTGAGTACTTGGAAATATGAGAGACGCCTCCACGGAGAAGAAGGTGTCTGAACTGGAACTTAAAAATTAGGTAAGACATGGAGGGGACAGCATTTCATACAAAACAGTGCCCAGCACATACTACACACTCAGTTATGGTAGCTGCTAACATTACACTGCCTGGAAAATCCCATGGATGGAGGAGCCTGGTGGGCTGCAGTCCATGGGGTCGCTAAGAGTCAGACACGACTGAGCGATGTCACTTTCACTTTTTCGCTTTCATGCATTGGAGAAGGAAATGGCAACCCACTCCAGTTTTCTTGCCTGGAGAATCCCAGGGGCAGGAGAGCCTGGTGGGCTGACGTCTATGGGGTCACGCGGAGTCGGACACGACTGAAGTGACTTAGCAGCAGCAGCAGCAACGTTACACTGGCACTGTTTGGGGAAAATTAGCCTTATGCTGAAGGATGGAGAAATTCCAGGCTGAAAGCACAGCCTGAACAAAGGCTAGACATGGGAGAATGTGGTCTGTTTAGAGAAGAGTGTGGTAAGGGTGGAGAACTAGGATGCCAGAGGACTAAGGTGAGAGCTGGAAGTGAATGGCCAGCGAACCTTATGGGCAGGGAACACAAAACAAAGGTCATGACTACCATGGAGAAAATGGGGGGAGTGGGTGTGCATTTAAAATAGAGTGGTCACAGAAGCCTGTTTGAGGCGACACTTTTAAGAGGTAAAGGAGCAAGCCATGTGACTATCTGGGGGAAGTTTCCAGGTAGAGAAAATAGCCGTGCAAAGGCCCTGAGGCCACAGGGTGGCTACCATGTTGGTGATGCACTAAAAAGGCCCCTGTGACTGGAGCGGTAGGAAGTGAAGTCTCAGAGTTAAACAAAAGGAAGCCAGCTCACGAGAGGCCTTGCAGGCCGTTACAGGGGCTGTAGCTTTCCCTTGAATGAGTGGAGAGCCATTGAAGGATTTCCAGTAAAGGAGCAACGCCATCTGACTTACATTTTCAAAGGTTAGCTCTGACAGTAGAGAATCGAGTGCAGGGGGCCAAGGGTGGCAGCGGGGAGACCAGGAAGGAGGCTATCGTAGAAATCCAGGTGAAAGAGGGCGGTAGCTGGAATCAGGGTGGTAGCTCTATGATGGTGCGTGCACCTTGGTATCCCCCTGTAAAAACGAAGCTTAGGATCCCGGCCCTGTGTGTCTCCCAATATCTCAAAAAGTCGGGACAGAATGGGGCGCCAGCCTGAGGAACGTGGGACTGTGGGGTGCGTGGGCAGCTCCTTGAACTTCCGGCCCCCCGGTGCCCCCCCCCCCATAAAGCCTAGACAGATGCACGCCCCATGACGCGCATCAGGAGGGTGAGATCCGGCGAAGGAAGGTTTTACTCCTCAGCGACTCAACGGGGAAGGGTGGTAAGGCGAGTGCCTCCACCGACAGTGCGGGACCAGGTCCTGGGCACCCGGCACTGCGTGCGCCCCGGGTTTGCAACCGCTCTCTGCTTGTGCAGGTGTGGCAATGACATCTTGCGGGCGTCATGCGGGCAGCGCCACAGCACCCCCTCCATACAATTCCCCCCAACCCCGGCTATGACCCCTTTGTCTTGCTTTCCCCTACCCCCAGCTGTCTGCCTGTCCCTCCTGCACCGGGTTCGGTGCTCATGGCCCTGCCGGAGTCCCTCTGACGGCCGCCGTAGCGGCGCGGCCCGGGCCTCGGGGCTTCCGAGAGGAGAAAATCATGAATGAAATGGATGCGGTGCTCCCGCTCCCCCGCCCTCCCTGTCCAGGCAACCTCGGCGCGGGCGCAGTGTCTGCGTGGACTCCAAGCGGAGTTGCGGGATGCAGGCGCCTGAGATCAGGGTCAGGCAGGGATGAAGGGTCTGTGATCCCGCCCGACTTGGGCCCCGGACGCCGCCGGATCTCCCCGCCCCCCGCCCGCCAGCCCCGCGGGCCCTGCGCAATTCCCGGGGAGCGGCGCAAGCCCGCCCGGGGGCGGGGCGGAGCCGGGGCCGAGGGTGCCGAGCCGACCCGGCGGCTGCGCCCGAGACTCTGCAGCCGAAGCCGGTTTAGCAAGGCGGCCGGGCGAGGGAGCGCGCACGGAGCACCGGACAGAGCGCAGGGCAGACGGACCCACGGACGGACGGACTCCCCCGCACACGCAGACGCGCAGAGCTCGGCGAGGTCCCCGTCACATACACACATTCACACACTCGCGCTGACACACACAGGGACACACGCACACTCGCGCGCGCACATCCTCCTGCCAGCCTGCCCGCCCGCTCGCCGGCGCCCGGAGCCCTCTGGCCGGTAAGTGCGGCGCCTCAGTCGGCGCCTTTGTGTGGGGAGCTGGGAGGTGGAGGGCGCAGGGTCCCTCCCAGGGAGGCCCGGCAACAGATCTCCTCCAGACCCCCGGGCGGAGAAGCCGGCGCCCGCCCCCGCCACGCCCCCATGGGGCTCCCGACGCCCCCGGACTGGGGGAAGGGTCCTCCACGCCCGGGAGGGGACCCGGCGCTAGGTAGAGGGGAAGGAGCAGCAGCCACTCCCCACGAAGCTCGTGCGCGGTTCCCGAGAGGGGAGGGATCGCGATGGCGGTCCCGGGTCCGAGCCTCTGCTGCTGTGGCGGGTGCGCGCCTCCTGGCTGCATTACCTCTCCAGGGTCCGAAGCTCCGGAGGGAGGTTGGAGATCGCCGTTAGCCTGCTGGCCTGTTAACCGTGGCTTCCACCCTTCGCTTCGCCTCCCCCGACCGTGTAGCTTAAACCACCAGTTCCCCCACCCACCCCCAAAATGAAAGCCCAGCGCCTTCCCCTCCCCCAGCGTGCCCCTTCTACCGGCTGAGGCCCAGACTCCTGCAAAACCTGGAGATTGCTCGGGTCCAGAGCTCTGAGGGGCTTACCTTACCAGGGATGGTGTGGCTTTCGAGGGTCAGGACCAGGTGAACCTTGGGAATTTATTTAGCCCCCTCATTCTACAGATGGGGAAACTGAGGCCCAGTGAGGTGGCTTGACCAAGGTCACAGGAGGGTTCGAGGCAAAGCTTGCATTAGAATCTCGCGTCCCTGGCTTTCAGACTTACTTCCTCTCCTATACAATTCCATCCTTATCCTCACGGAAACCCTAGAACATAAAATTTACCCCAGTATATCAGGAAAGTCTTTGTAATTCCACCCTGCCCCCCGCCCCCACCTTGGAGCTGCAGGTGCCATTCATTGGCTACCATATTTACTGTTGTTTTTGTTTTTTTTTTTTTAAAAAGGGGTGGCCTTCAATTTGCATCTTTCAGCCTCACAGGAGATCTCTCTTAAGCAAGGTACTCAGGTTTGAAATCAATGAAACAGTGTCCTCAATTGGACAGGTGATGTCGCGGTTGAGGAGCCATCACCCCCCCAACTTTGACCTGATGAGATGCCTTCCCCCTCACTCTCCCTGCACCTTAAGGGCCTCAGCCTTCTGATCCATCCGAGCTCCCTTCATCATCCCTTTGCAGAGGTCTCCAGGGCCTTCCTGTCCGGCCATCTCTCCCTCCTTGATGTTTGTTGCATGCAGCCTCCTGGTACTGCTGATGGAGCTGCTGGGGAGGCTTGAGTTACAGCCCCATCAGGCTCAGGTGGTGTCTCAGGGCAAGACTCCCTCAAGGGCAGCTGGGTGTCCCCAGAGCTGAACCCAGTGCCTGGTGCAGAGAGGTGTCCTGAGAGGTGTGTTGATGGAGTGAGTGCAAGGTGGGTGGCGAATGGATAAAGTCAGTCACCTTTGAAAAGACTGTTGGATAGGGGAGTTGGCAAGGAGGACAGTATTCAGTCTCCAGGGGTCTGAGGCTCTTGTCTCAAGAGCTTCCTTCTTGAGGGAGCAGCCTGGCAAGGAGCGGAGACAGGGTGACCAGCTGGCATCTCTCCAGGAGCCACCACTCATATTGTTGGGTATGTAAATGGCATAGTGCTCCAGAAGCACCATTTGCATAGACTTCATAATGAGCGGTGGCCCCTGGGTTGCAATTGCAATGCAGCGTCTCTCACCCTCAGAGTGAAGAGATCTGGGTTCCAGGTCTCCTTCCTGGCTGGACAATTTCCGTAAATGCTTATAACCTCTCTGGGTCTCAATTTCTCCATCCAAAAAATAAGATGATTGGATTGGAGATTTTCAGGTCTAAATTGTTAGTGTGGTGGGGGGAGGGAGGAAGCACTTATTTATATAACTGCTGTGGGCCTGGTTTTCCTCTTCTATTACTCTACGATGAGATCATTTATGTAGGGTACTTAGCACAGTGCCTGGGGCATAGAAAAAACTCGGAATAGGTAGCTATTAATACCATTTAGGTCCTGGCCTTATGGATATACCCTCCACTTCTTCTCTTCTTAAAGATTGCTCAAGGACATGAGATTTTAGATCCTGAAAGGCCCTGTCTCTCAAAAACTCCCTCCTCCACTGATCTATTCCTGGACTTAGGGCTCAGCCAGCATAGGACATCCATGAAGCTTCCTAGGAGAAGTCGCACTTTTGTGTATCAGTTATTTCACGCCTAAGGGTGATTGAATTTGATCATTTATATACAGTCAAAGTTTTTCTTACAGGCTTTCACTTACATATTTGATCTTATGATATCAATAGTGTTATTATTCCCACTTTATAGATGGGGAAGTTAAAACTAGAGTTTAACCTGAACCCTTTCTTCTGTGTCACTTTGCCTATCCATTCCTGAAACCTGTCCTGAAAGAGACAGCTGACCCCTTAGACAGAGTTGAGAAGGAAGGCTTTATTCTTCTGGAAGATGAGAAGTGGCTTCTTGGAGAAGCTCAGTAGCATTGGAGCTGGGTCTGCATGATTTGTATGGTGGAAGGAAGGAGGAAAATATTACAAGTAGTGAAAACAGCAAGAGCAGAGAGCTGGTGGTAGGGGCTTCTAGGACAAGTGTAGAAACTGGAAAGAGGTTCATTCCCACTGGAGCAAAAAGGATAAAAGAGGAGCTGTGAGAAGGAAGGCTGGTTAGGAACGTTGAGGCAGTGGCTAGGGCAGGAGTGTCAAGCCAAGGACTTGGCCTTTAGTTTTTGAGTAGGGGAGAGACGTGGTCAGACATGGCCGTTAGGAAACTCACTCTGGCTGCACAGAACAGATTGGAGGAGAGAGCCTGCTGGCAGGGAGCTCAGGTAGGAAACAATGACAGTCCTGTAGGTAAGAGATCAGGAGGGTCTGGGGAGAGGAGCAGGGGAGGTTTGTAAGAATGGGGACAAAGAGGATTTGACGCAGAGGGCCACAGTGTCACCAGAATCAGCAGTGGACTGGATATGGGACAAGAGAATAGAGGAATGAGAAATGATGGCAGCGCTTGGAACCTGAGTGGCTGAGTGTCCATTCACAGACAGAGTCCAACAGGAAGGGGAGGGGGAGGCCCAGGAGTGGGGGGCCATGATCTGATTGGGCACCAGAACAACTCCTGAAAGCTGGCTCACCAAACACCCCAAACTGTCCAGAACCCGTTGGCTCATTCATTATTCACACAGAAACATCTGTTGCGCGAGGTTGTTCTAGACTCTGTAGAGATGCATTGCTAAAAAAGATGAACTACCTCTAACAAGGGAGACAGAAAACATAAGCAAAGTATAACATTTCAAGAGGTGAGCAATACTCTGGAGACAGATAAAACCCAGTGAGGGGTGACTGAGGGGAAGAGATTTACCCTTAAATAGAATCGTCTTCCAGGAAGTGATATTTGAAAGTCCTGAATGGAGTGAGGAGGATACCTTAGGGAAGAGGATTCTAGGAAGAGGAGACCACAGGTGCAAAGGCCCCTGGGTAAGAATAGCTTGGTGTTTTCAGGGAACAGCTAGTGTGGCTATAAAACATAGGTCAAGAGGGATGGTGGGAAGGGAAAATGGAGGAGAGAGGGGCAGGCCCAGATCACAAAGGCCTGAGTAATAAGAAATCGCGTGGTGTTAATGGGTCCAAGAGAATTAAAGTCCCATTCTCCATGCGTGTTTCATGCCCAGAGAACCAAGCCTGACACTCAGCAGTGGCTCACTAAATAGCTCTGTCAAGCAGGAAACCACCATTTATGTATGCAGCCTTTTGGTGTTGGTGGTGGTGTTCAGTTGCTCAGTTGTGTCCGAATCTTTGTGACCTCATAGACTGCAGCACTCCAGGCTCCTCTGTCCTCCACTATCTCCCGGAGTTTGCTCAGATTCGTGTCCATTGAGTTGATGATGCTGTCTAACCTTCTCTTTTTCTTAAAGCCTCATATCTTGGACTAAATATATCGTAGCGTAGTAAGGTAAGGGCATAGTAAGCTGTGTATGATCAAAATGATAAAGCTCAGATGATCTGAATATCTGTGATACCATTCAAGTATGAAAGTTTGAGTCATGTCTCCATGTTCAGTGTGACTGTTGACTAAGATGAAATAGTAAAACTTACCTGAAATGATTGTAATACAGTTAAAATGGTAACCTTTTATGGTCTTCCCTCATCCCCTTTCCAGTGCAAATATACAGCCTTTTGGTTTCATTTCAGATTTTCCGTTGTGCAACTCATGCCCTCAGCCATTTCCCTTATAGAGATTTTAAATTAACTCACCTGAAGCACAAAGGCCCATATTGGCAGGACGAGGAATTATCATCTTCAATAAATTGACAGATTTCAAAGAAAGCAGAGAGGGCTGTGGAGAGAGAGAAACTATTTATAGAAGTATAAATTCTTTAAGCACCTAATTAATTGTTTAAATGGATCTACAAGTAGGAATGGAAAAATTCCAGAAGATGTCTAATCATTTAAAGCTTTTTGTCTGCATTAAGTTGAACACAGGATATGTGTGAACATTTCAAAATATATGGCACCTTTTACCAAAAATTTAACCCACAGACCAGGAAAGATGTTCTTACCAGGGAGGGTCAGCATAGCTCTCCATGTGTATATATCTGTTCAGTCCAAAGCTTACTTGTAGTTACGTGAGCTGGGTCAAAGTCCTTCCCCTCTCCCACACTGTTTCCCTGTCTCTGGGTGGTAAGGCTTGGGTTTCTGGGGCCCTTGAGGACTCAGCACGGTGGTCTGTGATGTCTGCAGGCCCACACTGTCATCTTCCCGGAGGACAGTGACCAGTGTTGCAGCGTCGGGGTGTGGCTCCCTGTGACACTCAGATGATGTGATATACGGGAGGCAGACAGGTGGTCCTGTTACAGAGGAGATGGGAAGCTTCCACTAAGCAGACAGAACCAGATACAAGGCTGGACCTTTTGAGGGGGCAAGTGGACAGGTAATCTAAATCTGAGAAGCATAGACTGCCTCTAGGTGCCCTGGTCCAAATTCCATTTGATTTCTGCATGTCTTGTCACTTCTAGGAACTGGAAACTCAAGTCAGCTGAAGAAAAAAAAAACACTTAACCCTTTTAATTTTTGCACAATACCATCACCAAAAAGCTCTTCCTTACCATCAACAGTGGCATTGTGGAAAATAAGGTCTTCCCCCCATTCTTTAATATTACCTCCATCTTTTTTTGCATCTGGTGAGATATGAGATGAATACCTTGGCCAGCAGTGTCTGGCAAAGCTCCAGAAATCCCAGACTCTTAGAAGAAAGCTTTTCCCACTCAACCGTGGCTGCTGCTGCTACTAAGTCGCTTCAGTCATGTACGACCCTGTGCGACCCCATAGATGGCAGCCCACCAGGCTCCCCCATCCCTGGGATTCTCCAGGCAAAAATACTGGAGTGGGTTGCCATTTCCTTCTCCAATGCATGAAAGTGAAAAGTGAAAGTGAAGTCCCTCAGTTGTGTCTGACTCTTAGCAACCCCATGGACTGTAGCCTACCAGGCTCCTCCATCCATGGGGTTCTCCAGGCAAGAGTACTGGAGTGGGGTGCCATTGCCTTCTCTGCTCAACTGTGGCACTTAGAATCAAAACCATCTTCCTTCCTGTGTCCCCCCTTGACACAGTCTAGACTTAAGTTTCTATAGCTGGGGTGCAGCACATTGAGTTGGGAAGGGATCCCCTTAAGCTAGACACAGGGGATCCACAATTTGTAAGTGAGCAGTGTCTTAGTAAGAATTCCTGACTTTGGCCTAATGAAGGGTGTCGACTGTTCTTGACTCTATCTGATTACTGTGATGGCAGCATACAGACCTTCATGTGATGAGATGATTGGCTGAGAGACCTAGAGAGATATACTGTACCAAGCTTTAAGATGTCTTTCTTAAGAGTGGAGATGTTCCTTTTCTCCCCTCAATTCTCTGGAAGCCACTCAGGAGGGATTCATTCAGTGGACTTCAGTGGTGGGCAGCATATGGCTGTCTGGAGTGGACCCAAAGATTTCATCATCTGCCTAGGAGAGTGGTCCAGTCTTTAAAAAATAAGTTATACCATAAAAATAACAGAACCACACTGTAGAATTAAATGTAAGATGAACAATGGTCTGTCCCATTCTGTTTGTTCTATGGATCTGTATCTTTTAATAGTTGAAATCAGTCCACGTCTAGTTTTGTACCCAGCATTTTTTACTTAACATTTTCTCATAACTTTTGTGTTCATGCATGACCTTCTTCCATCCTCAGTGGTTTTACCATACTTTACTTAGCCATTTCTTATTTGGTGGACATACGCAGTAGTGAACATCTTTACAAACACAGCTCTTCCATCTCAGATCTTTCATGCTTTGGAGAAGGAAATGGCAACCCACTCCAGTGTTCTTGCCTAGAGAATCCCAGGGACGGGGGAGCCTGGTGGGCTGCCATCTATGGGGTCGCACAGAGTCAGACACGACTGAAGCGACAGCAGCAGCAGCAGCAGCAGCAAGAGGGTGGACAGGACAGAGCTGTTGCGGAGAGGGGAAGAGGAGCACGCGATTAAAGAATGTGTCGATGCAGGTTGATTTCATGGATGCTGATGACATGGCCCTGGATCCTAAGGTGGAAAGAGAACAGTGGATACCAGAGCTGGAGCCAAGGAGAGGCTGGAGAGGGAGACTATGGGCCAGGAGGCCAGAGTCACAGGCCTTGAGGGTGTGATAGAGGGGTGTCAGATTTCAGATGGAATCCCTCCAGCGGTTTGATGATTTGGTTTGGGGTGCCTTTTTTAAATTTGGAAGCAATACATAAAATGTACTACTGTAACCATTCTAAGTATATAGTGTAGTAGCATTAAATGCATTCATACCGTTGTACAGCCATCGTCACCATCTATCCATAGAACTCTTCACATTGCAAAACTGAACCTCTGCACCCATTAAACACTGGCTGCTCGTTCCCCCACCCCAGTCTCTGATAACCTCTTTCTACTTGCACATGTTCTAGGTACCGTGTATAAGTGGAATCATGTGCCATTTGTCCTTTTGTGGCTATCTTATTTCACTTAACATATTTTCAGGGTTCACCCATGTTGTGCCATGTGTTAGAATTCCCTTCCTTTTTAAGGCTGAATAATAGTCCATTGTATGTATATGCCACCTTTGTTCATCCATTCATCTGCTGAGGGACGCTGGGGTTGCTTCTACCCTTTGGATATTGTGAATAATGCTGTTATGCACTTTGACATATAGGTACCTACTTGAGCCCGTGCTTCCCATTATTTGGGGTACATGCCTAGAAGTGGAATTGCTAGATCAAATGATACATCTATATTTAACTTTTTGAGGACCCACAGGGTGGTTTTTATTAAGGATTTTTGTGTACTCATTGAAGAAGACCACTAAATGAAGTCTTAGGAGTGGAGGGTCCAGGAAGACACCATTAATTTTTCTAAGTAAATGTTATGTAGGTTTCTCCATGGCGTTGGAGGGAAGAGAGAAAAGGGAACAGAATACAAATGAATCCACCCTCCATTTCTGAGGAATTATGGTGATTTAGAGGCATCGTGGGTGGAAAAAGAAAGCTCTCAGGAGAGATCTTTTGGAGTTGGGATTCATTCACACATGCAGGTATTTACTGAGCCAGGAAATCAACCTGCCGTGGGGACCCTGCCCACAGGAGCTTGTGTGTGTCTGTTGTGGTCACCAGTGAGTATACGGACAACAATGGTCTGTACAGATGCTCACTATGGTAGTCATAAGTACTAACGTTTCTGAGTGCTTACTAGGTTATCTCACTGATCTTTTATCACGGTTCATTGCAGAAAAGTTTTTATTGTCCTCAGTGTATTGATAAAGACTCAGAGAGTTTAAGTAACTTGCCAGAAACACACAGCAAGTAAGTGGCAGAGCAGGAATTCACACCTAGGTATGTAACTGTGCTCTGGTGATGAGCTGAGGGCTGTGGGGACCCAGGACAGGCACCTGTTCAGTGTAGAGGTCAGAGAAGGCTTCCTGAAGGAAGGGGTCAGGTGAGCATTTTGGTGGAAGTTGGCTGTGTTCTTCTGTGGCTCATGATTTCAGAACATGGTTTTTGGTAGGAGCAGTGGCAGCATCCAGCCCTGCTTCCTGTGCCTCTGGTCACCCAGGGCGCCCCCCACCCCCACCTGCTCCAGCTCCATTGAAACTACGTTTCAGAGGAAGATGCTCAAAGTCAGCATCCATGATGCTTATCTAGGCAGGGAGGCCAGCGTGGGGCCTGTCCTTTTCCCTCTGACATTTGCTGCCTCTGACTCCTTTAGCTGTCCCCCATCCAACCCCTTCTGGGATTCCTAGAGGGATAGCCCAGGGTGCCTCCCAGGTCTGGGTAGCATTGGGCCAGTGGACTGGAGTTGGCCAAATACAAGGCCCAGAAGTGGCAGTGGAAGTCACATATCCACCTCTGTGTCACTTCACACCCAGGATACCTGGACCTGTGGGCTCCCATCACCTCAAAGCCCTGCCTTCCCAGAACCCAGAAGTAGCCAATTCTCTCTGCTCTTTGAACCCCTTGTAGCTCCCTGAGGCCTACAGCAGTGTTTCTCAACAATGACCCTGCTGGTCTGTAGGTGGGGAGTTCTTTATTATGACAGCATCCCTGGCCACTCCCCTGAATACTTCCCAGGAGCACCCTTCAGTCATCATGACAACTGAGAATGCTCACACACATTTGAAGGTCGATTTTATGAGCAGGAAGATGTACAGACCTTCAGCGTTGCATTCAGCAAGTTGTGATGACTATATGAAGTGGAATAACCATCACCAGGATTGGGATGTGGGACGTTTCCATCACCTCTCAGAGTTCCTTCTTTCTCCGTCAGTCAGTACCCGCCCTCAGAGGGAACCATCCTCACCATTTCTGTCACTGAAGATGACTTGTCTGTTCTTGATCTTGGTATAAACGAACTCAGGTAGCGTGTGGTCTTTGTGTCATACGTAGTTTTTGAAATCCATCTGTATTGTTACACCCCCACTCTCCCTGACACGCAGATCTCTAAATGCCAACTAGAATGGCAGTCCTCGCCTTTATCCTACCGAGGGAAAGTGGGCTGTGAGTTACAGCACACTTTGGGGGGGCTGTCAAAGTGGGAAAGTGAGTTACAGTGTGTGTGTGTGCGCAGGATGCACGAAGCCCTCAGCCATGGGAATGAGACCCCCTCCTGCCCACTGTCCAGCCACACTGGGGGCCCTCTCCCAGCTTGCCTTGCCCTTTCACTTCTTCTGGCCTTTGCCGCTTCAGTGTTCTCTGCCTGGAACACCCTCTGCACAGTCTGGTGAACTCTCCTGGTCCTTTGGTCCTCGGGATGCTCAGACATCAATTCCCTGTGCAGCTTCCTGGATTTTCCTGCTGTGCCCTCGCAGGCACCCATGTCCCACAGCCTCCATTGGCATTTATCACCTATTCAACTCTGCTCACAGGACTGCAAGCTGGTTGAGAGCAGGACAGGGGTTTAGTCATCTGTATATCCTTGCAGGTCCAACACACAGAGCCTGATAGTAAAGAAACAGATTTAAGATTGTAGCAGATCCTGTCTCAAGATTACTTTGAGGCAAATTGGGTCTAAAACAGCTGTGCAAAATATATCCCCAAACCACCCTCTGAAATTGATCAAAGAAAGGTGATGGAAAAAAGAGTGTAATCTCTGACCACAAATGATAAATGTAGCATTAAACTCAACTGAGGTCAAGAGACCTCAGCCCTTGCCTAGAGGATCTGGATTCATGGGAAATCCATGGGCATTAATAAGTGCAAAGTAATACAGCTCAGGGAGTCAAGGGGATGGGCAAAAGATAGAGCCAATCAAGGAAGGCTGCCTGGAGGAGGTGAGTTCCAAAGGTTTTTCAAAGAGAGGAGTCTGTTGAGCCAGAATTACATAATCAAGGTTAACCAACAGAAAGCCTTGAAGCATGAGCCAAGGCAGCCTGGATCATGGTCTCATCTGTCTTCTTGTGACTGTGGTCCTGAGTCTCACATAGGTTCCCTTCCCTCACCTTTCACTCCTTTTCATTCACTTCTTCCTTCCCTCTTTTCTCCTATTTAATCTCCTTCGCATCTCCTTTACAAACTTGAATGTGCAGAAGGAGCTGGATGTACATTTCTTGGCCTTCCATCCCGTCCTCGGTGTACTGGACTCCCTGTCTTAGGGGAGATAGGAGGAGGCCCATCCCGTCCCCCCTACCCCCAGCCTGGGCAGCTCACAACAGTCAAGGTTCTGGGCAAGAGAGCCAGGGAGTGGCCCAGGCTGGAGTGTGGTCCATTGCCAGGTGCAGAGTTACAGATCAAAACACTAGGGAAAGAATTCAGCTGGAAGAGATGTCAGTGTGTGCTGGATTCCCTGGGGAGGCTTCCTAGAGGTGGCATGAGCTTCGGCAGGCCCTGGCCACAGCTCAGGATAGAGGAGCAGGGAGGCCTGTCCAGGACGGAGGACCAGGGAGACACGGGCTGAGAAGCAGCAGTGAGCATGGCTGGGGGCTGGGGCGGTGTCCATGATGGAAGAGGATCTGGGGAGCCCCACGAAGTTGGGTTTTCAGCTCTTTATACCCCACCTTCCTCCGGGCCCTGTGTCTGACCCAGGGGACCACGAAACTGCCCAGGGCTCTCCAAAGGGGAGAGAGCAGTTCTGCCGGAGAGACCCCGTTCATCCTCAAGGTAGCCTCTTCAGCATTGCTCTCCTTAGCTCCAGGATGCCTGGCGGAGCCTAAGGACAAGGGAAACAGAGCTTTGCAGCCGATGGCACGGCCTGGTATGGAGGGCAGGAGCAGCTCCTGTGCGGGGTTGACTTGGAGGGCCCTGGGAGAGGCAGCTTTGAAGCAGGTCAGCGTGGTGACAGGGAGGCTGTCAGCCCCAGGTGGCCTCATACTTTCTCTGCTTCAGTCACTTCCACCGTCTTTACCACAAGCTTGTGACCGGCAGCTCCTATTGCTTCCACAGCCCAGAGGAAGAAACCGAGGCTCAGAGAAGCTAGGACACAGGTCCAGGGCCCCGTGGGGACAAGTGGCAGAGTACAGCGTTTCAGCCAGGTCTCTCGGCCTCCGAATCCATCCTTTTTGCAGACGACCGTGGCTGCATTAAGGTATGTGACCTCAGAATGTCCAGTCTGCTGTGTTTTGAGGGATTCTCCCAGCGACTGATGGCTCGGTCACAGCCCTCCCCCGGCCCCAGGTCTCTAGACCCTTTTTAGCCTTGAATTCTGGCTTCTTTTTTCCTCTTTCCTGTTCCATTCAACTTCCTGGCTCATACAGTATCCTCTCTCCTAGCAAAGCTGCCTCAGACCCAGCTCACGTTTCCAAACAGTTTCCATCTTGTGTCCCCCCCAGGCTCTGACTGGGTCTCAGTTTTGCCTGATTCTTTTACCAAACCCTGAAGTGCCAGCATCTTCCCAACCTGAGCACAGAAGGGCTACCTGAGAGGCTGAGGGTGGGGGCCCTGATAGAGGACTAGACCCCACAGTGAGGTGTGGCAGGAGCCAGAGTTCTCCCTAGCCACAGGTGGGAACAGACCTAGTTCTGTACCCCAGCCCCCTCCTTTCCAAGTGTGTACGAGCCCTATGAGAGGTGGTTCTGTAGGTGATGGAGAGCAGAGCAGATGCCAGAGAGGATTTTCGTGGACAATCCAGAGCAACGCACAGGCGGCCCTGGCATTCAGTCCCAAGGTTGCATCAGGGACATCTAGGGTTAAAACCAGAGGCAGGTAGAGATCAGAAGCCCAGAATCATTTGTGATCAGGGTGTGTATGTCACGAGCACTGGCTAGGTCAGGATTCTAGTTCCATTTGGAGAGGGCAGAGCTGTGAGAGTGGACAAGGCCTCAGTCCTAGAAGAAAAATGACCAAGACAGAGATTATGCCTGCCTAGGCATCAGGCGGAAGGCCAGGTGCTGGGATGGGGCCAATGTCGGGGCCAGTGTCAGAGCCGGATGAGCAAGAGTGAGACTGAGTGTTGTGAAAATAATAGTTAACACTTAAATGAGCTTCCTTGGTAGATCAGTGGTAAAGATTCTGCCTGCTAATGCAGGAGGTGCGGGTTTGCTCCCTGGGTCAGGAAGATCCCCTGGAGAAGGAAATGATAACCCACTCTAATATTCTTGCCTGGGAAATCCCATGGACAGAGGAGCCTGGCAGGCTGCAGTCCATGGGGTCACAAAAGGGTTGGACACAACTTAGTGACTAAACAGCAACAATAGCACTTACGTAGTGCGTTCTGTGCTACTGGTCCATTTTACAGATGAGAAAACTGAGGCACCAAGCATTTGAGTCAAACTTCTGATCTCTTCCAAGACTGGCAGCGTGGCCCCTCACATTCGTAGCTTGACATCAGCCATGGTGCGAGCATTTACACCAGGGAAATTGACAAATGCCACAAATTATAGCTTTTAAATTTTTTATTTATTTTTTTTCTGAGAACCAGTTTGTTAGCATACCACTAGGCTCAGAGGGTAAAGAATCCACCTGCAATGCAGGAGACCTGGGTTCGATCCCTGGGTTGGGAAGATTCCCGTGGAGAAGGGAACAGCTACCCTCTCTAGTATTCTTGCCTGGAGAAATCCGTGGACAGAGGAGCCTGGCAGGCTACAGTCCATGGGGTCACAAAGAGTTGGACATGACTGAGCGACTTTCACTTCACTTCAGGCTCATTCCAGAGCCTCTATGAACCTCACCTGTGGGTGAGAAGACTTGCATTAACTGAAAAGCAGGCAACATCTGGCACACTAGATGGTGACAGCCTTTTCAAGAGCTTACTGGATGCCGTCTAAGCAATTTACATGCATCTCATGTAAAAACTTCACATAAGGACCAGCATTCATTCAGTCTCCCTGAGACCCTCTGAAGTGTAGACACTGCTTTCCCTGTTTCACAGATGAGGAGACTGAGCTGTGGAGAAGTCAAGCATCTTATCTAAGATTAGGCAGTCAGTGAGGCAGCATTCACTCAGATCCCAAAGCCTGTGCTTTCTGGCGTTTTTGATGAGCCTTTTATACACACTCAAACCCTAGCCCTACTTTCATTTATTTTTTTCAAGACTAGATCTTGAGTATCTTCCTGGTGCCAGACCGAGTATTAAGTGAAGAAATAGGAACGTCCACATCAGAGGCCATGCACCTGGTGATTTCAATAAAGCCTGGGTCTGGGGTGGAGGCAAACTGAATTTGAAGCCTGCTTCTGTGTGAACCATTTGGATGACGTTGAGCAAGTGACTCAGTCTCTCCAAGTCCTTATCTCCACATGTGTAGGAGGGGCTGATGACTGTGTTTAGCTCACAGGGTTGTGGTGAGAGATGAGTGATGTAATACATGTACAGTATTGGCATGGTATCCAGCACTCCCTAAGCACTCGGTAAAAGGAAGCTGCCGTGATTACAGTCCACAGATTTGTGTTTGGGTAGCTCCATGTGACGGGGAAGGCAATGGCACCCCACCCCAGTACTTTTGCCTGGAGAATCCCATGGACGGAGGAGCCTGGTGGGCTCCAGTCCATGGGGTCGCTGAGAGTTGGACACGACTGAGCGACTTCACTTTCACTTTTCACTTTCATGCATTGGAGAAGGAAATGGCAACCCACTCCAGTGTTCTTGCCTGGAGAATCCCAGGGATGGGGGAGCCTGGTTGGCTGCCGTCTATGGGGTCACACAGAGTCAGACACGACTGAAGCGACTTAGCAGCAGCAGCTCCATGTGAGGTGGGGTTACAGGGCATCAGGAGATAACCACCGAGGGACTTCCCTGATGGTCTAGTGGTTAAGATTCCTCCATTGCAGGGGACACGGGCTCAGTCTCTGGTCAGAGAACTAAGATCCTGCATGCCATGTGGCATGGCCAAGAAAAATAAAATAATTAAGAAATAATCACTGAACAGAGTGTGAGAACCAAGGGGCACCCAGTCCTTTCTAAGGGAGTCAGGGAGAGTACTGCTGAGGCCACATTTGAACCAGGTCTTGAAAGGGTCTTAAAGAGTTTTTCAAGCAGAGAAGGGGGCTTTTCCCTGAAGGGCGAATTGCATTCCAAGGCATCCTGAGTAGGAGCGAGCATCTAACAGAAAGGAAACATAAAAACACTCCCCTCCCAAGAGATGTGATCACGCCTTCACATTTGTAACTGTCTGTTTCCCCCTTTAAGTTAAACTGTATACCTTGGGTGGAGAAAGGGGGCTGAAGGGGGACGTTTTCAGAATCTTGGAGAGCAGAGGAATAAACCAGATGACCTTTTAGCCCTCAAGTCCCACTCTTCGATTGAACATCTTCTGGTCTCCTGTCCACCACGTAGATACACCTGTCCACAGTAGATACTGACCCACACAGGGGAGCTGGGCCTGTGTCAGTCACTGACTGGGGTGGGAAAGCTCCCCTTTCCCCGCCCTCTACCCCCAACTCCCCCCAGCCCCACCCATGGACCAAAGCCTGTTTCCCTGCTGCTGGGAGCGCCCTCTGCTGGTTCTCTGCTCCACCAGCCCTGCCTCATCAAACCTTGGTACCCCAGAATCAAAACTTGAGACCTTAAGCAAAGGCCCTTAAATGTCATTAAATTCTTTTTTTTTTTTTTTTTTTTTTGGATTTTCGTTTGTGGATGCTGTGACTCAGATTGGAGGAAATGACTGACTGGCCCAGGGTCACACACTGGACTAGAGCCCAGGGCTGCTGTGCCCTTGGCCATGGAGCGCATGTGTTCCTCCAGTAATGGAGCATGGCTGCTACCATCACGCACACTCTCCACTCCAGCCATTCTCCCAAGGCGGGCTCTCTGGGCTGCTGCTCCAGGTGGAGCAACCTGAGGCCAGGGTCCAGGGCAGGGCTTCCTTCTGTTCCTGGGGAGGACATACGAGGTAAGGCCCCGCAGCTGTGAACTCCTTCGGATCCCTGGGGACAGGAGTCTCCCCCTCGGGCTCCTTCATTAAGTCACCTGCTGTGTGAATCTAGCTGAGTCATTTCACCACCTGAGCCTCAGTTTCTTCATCTGTAAAATGGGCATGCTGCCCCCAAAGACCTAGGTGAGGATTGTTTCAAAGAACACGTGCAAAGTAACTGCTGTTTCGTTCACGTTCACTCTCTTCCTATTTTCAGAGTGTTGTTTTCAACGAAGACCAAAAGCCAGAAGAGAAGAGAGCTGAGGACTATGGGCAGCAAGAGGCAGACCTGTTACTACTAGCTGTGCGCCCTTGGGCAGGTCACTGGACTTCTCTGAATCTCCATTTCCTCATCTAGAAACTACAAGGTAACGATCGTATGTTCCTCCTAGGGCCATTGTGAAGATTAAGGTCTGCTTTATGTCTCTGGAAAGAAGGGGAGGGAGGAGGAAAACACAAAGGAAGAACATGACAAATGAGCACTCGGAACATGTCCCCGTCCACACTACCTTCCCACGTGCCCCTGTCAGACTGAATTTCTTTCCATTCGTTTGAGCATGCCCCGCTTCCTCTCAATGCCAGGCCCCTTCACAGGCCTTCCTTCGGCCTGGAACACCCTGCTGCTCTGTCACTCCACAAGTCCTGACCCCCTCCTCTCCTTCATGTCCCCGCATCGGTTCCTTCCTGGGAAGCTTCCCCAACTCTTCTGCCTATCTCGGGGCCTCACTGGCAGCCCCCACACCCTGCACTTCTCCCATCAAACAGGCCACCTGTGTTCCCTTGCCTTTGCTTCCCTGTACTCCCACTCTGTGCTGTGAGAGCCTGCACTTCGCTGTATCCCCAGGGCCTCGCCCTGTGGCCTGCACATAGTAGGTGTTTGGTAAGCACTACTGTTTGGTCACGGAGAAGGCAATGGCACCCCACTCCAGTACTCTTGCCTGAAAAATCCCATGGATGGAGGAGCCTGGTGGGCTGCAGTCCATGGGGTCCCTAAGAGTCGGACAAGACTGAGCAACTTCACTTTCACTTTTCACTTTAATCATTGGAGAAGGAAATGGCAACCCACTGCAGTGTCTTGCTTGGAGAATCCCAGGGACAGGGGAACCTGGTGGGCTGCCATCTATGGGGTCACACAGAGTTGGACACAACTGAAGCAATTTAGCAGCAGCAGCAGTGTTTGGTCATCATTAGTCAAGCGCATGAGTGTTCCAGACCCTGAATCAGACTCACGTGAAAGATGGAAAACTCTTTCCATCTTGCCCAGCCCCCACCCCTTTGCAGCCTGGGCCTCTCCAGCACCCCTTCGTCTCCCCTCCCCTTGGCTGTCTGCCAAGCCCATGCCGCTGTCTCCCACGAGCAGAGCAAGGTGGAGAAGGCGTCATCATTCATCAGGGCACGTCCCAAGCAGAGGACTCACAGGCCCTGTGTTTTGGATCCAGAGCGCTCTGAGTTTGCAGTCTGCTCAAACATGGGGACAGATGGCTGGACAGTGGACAGCTGGGCAGGGAGGGTAGGCAGCTTGGCAGGATGGAAATAGCAGTGAACTAAGCATTGGGAGTCCTGGGCTCAGAGCCTATCTGTTCCACGAGTTTGCTGCACGCATCAGTCTGAGCACTGTGGTTGCCAGCAACAGAAACTGACAGACTTACGCAGGAAAGCTGCTTGTTAGAAGGCTTTGGGGTGTGACACAGGATGACAGGTAACTGACCTCTGGTCTTGGGCCCTCCCTGCGGCAGGGGACTGGCAGAGCACCTGGGGAAGAGAGGGGCAACTCCCGAAAGGGAATCGGGATTTTTAAGTGCCTGAAAACAATTATTCACACTTTTTGTGACCTGAGGCAAGTACTGAATCTCCCGTGCCTTGGTTTCCCTTTGGGGATATCCTAAAGCCAGCCTGTCTCCTCCATTCACATCTCGTGTGCTTTGTCTAGAGAAAACTTTCTGCCCTGGCCCCAGATGACAGCTCTCCCTATCCAGACATTAGGTGATGAGGAGGTCACTGAGCACCTATGTGCTTCCCTGCCACCGCCCTGGGAAGGGGGGCGAGGTCGCTCCGCCTGCCGACTCTGAAGCACATAGCTCATTTGCAGGAGGTGGTCAGCCTGGTTCTCCAAGAAGCAAGCATGTCCTCTGCCCCTGCACACTGAAGTGCTGATGAGAACCTTTCTGGCCATGACGTGGCCATCTTCTCCAGGTTGGGAAGCTCCTGGCCAGGTTCTGCCCACCCAGAACCCTCAAAACCACTACCCCTAAGACCCTGCCACTGCCCTCCATCTGACCTTTAACCTGTACATCAACAGGCTTGGGCCCTGAAAACCTGGGATGCAGGGGTGGCTGATGGGGTGAATGTGCTCTCAAGTCACTACTCTGGGAGGCAGGTGCACAAACAGCTAACTATAGCAGCAGAACAAAGTCAGAGGCAGAGAGGAGTAAGAACCAGTGTGGGCTGGGAGTGGAGATGGGAGAGCTTAATTCTCCCCCGGAGATCAGGAGGTGCTTCATGAAAGAGGTGATGGGGAGAATTAGTAAAATTTGATAGGAGGGGGAAAAGAAACATCAGGCTAAGGTAACAGCATGAACAGGGGCCTGGGAGTCGGAGTGGGCAGGTTTGGTCCTGAGGACATGGCTGTGTAGTGGGATTCAAGCTTTGGGAGGTGGTGGAGACTCCGTGTGGACATTTGGGGTGTCTAGAGCCTAGAGCCATTGTCCCCAACATTCTTGGCACCAGAGATCAGTTTCATGGAAGACAGTTTCTCCACAGATGGGGGTGGGGGATGGTGTTGGGATGATTCAAGCACATTACGTTTATTGTGCACTTTATTTCTATTTATTCTTTATTTCTATGTATTCTTTATTACATCCGCTTCACTTCAGATCATCAGGCATTAGATCCCAAATGTTGGAAACCCCTGCTCTAGCGAGCCCTGGGAGCCCCAGGAGCAGGAAACCCAAGGTAGAGGGCATATCTGCCTGCGGTTCGGTCAGGAGGTTCCTAGGGGCTCAGCCTCCCACCCAGAGATGCTGGCTTCAGCATCCCAGCTCCTCCTCGCCCACCTGGGAGGAGAGTGCAGACTCCTCTGCCTCCCTCCCCAAACCTGTCAGCTGTTTCTCTGCATGCATCCTGGGCAAAGCTGACATCCACTCCAGGATGTCTCCTAAGAGCACCCACGCAGCCACTGTCCCACCCTCCAGGCAGAGGTGATGTGCCCACAGTCCCTCCCAGGCAGGCCTCTGTTAGCACTCTTCACCCAGTCCCCAGTGTTACCCAATCTGTCTCCCCCATCAGCCATGAGCTCCTGGAAGATAAGGTGAGGTGGTCCAGGCTGAGTCTCCAGCACCCCGCCAGATGCACCAGTACCTTCAAACATAAATGGACAAATGACACCGATGACATTTAAGGTTGAAGGAGCCTAGGATCTAGGGATGAAGCCTAGGTTGAAGCCTCAGAGGTTCAGAGTGAAAGAGGATTGCCCAAAGTCGTAAGCAAGTGGGGAGCAGAGTTTAAAAGGTAAGTTTGGATCATAGCAGCACTATTCACAAGACCCAAAAGGTGGAAGCAGTCCAGAAGTCCATCAGATGATGGATGGGTGAAATGTAGTTTGCCCGTGGAGTCGGATATTATCCAGCCGTTAAAAGAAATTAAGTACTGACACATGCTAGGGCGGGGGATGAACCTAGAAAATGTTATGCTGAGTGAAAGGATCCAGACACAAAAGGCTACAATATTGTAAGATTCCATTTAGTTGAAATACACAGAACAGGCAAATCTGTGAGAGACAGGAAGAGGATTAGTGGTTGTCAGAGGCTGAGGGAGGAGAGGATGGGAGGGACTCCTTAAGGGGTACAGGCTTTTCTTTTGGGGCTGATGAAACTCTTCTGAAACTAGATGATGGTGGTGTTTTCACATTATGGATGTAATAAGTACCCTGGAATGGTATGTTTTCAGTTCAGTCGCTCAGTCATCCGACTCTTTGCGACCCCATGAACCGCAGCACACCAGGCCTCCCTGTCCATCACCAACTCCCGGAGTCTACCCAAACTCATGTCCATCGAGTCAGTGATGCCATCCAACCATCTCATCCTCTGTCGTTCCCTTCTCCTCCTGCTCTCAATCTTTCCCAGCATCAGGGTCTTTTCAAATGAGTCAGCTCTCTGCATCAGATGGCCAAAGTATTGGAGCTTCAGCATCAGTATTTCCAATAAATATTCAGGACTGATCTCCTTTAGGATGGACTGGTTTGATTTCCTTGCAGTCCCAGGGACTCTCAAGAGTCTTCTCCAACACCACAGTTCAAAGGCACCAATTCTTCGGTGCTCAGCTTTCTTTATAGTCTAACTCTCACATCCATACATGACCACTGGAAAAACCATAGCCTTGACTAGACAAACCTTTGTTGGCAAAGTAATGTCTCTGCTTTTTAATATACTGTTTAGGCTGGTCATAACTTTCCTTCCAAGGAGTAAGCATCTTTTAATTTCATGGCTGCAATCACCATCTGCAGCAATCTGGGAGCCCAGAAAAATAAAGTCAGCTACTGTTTCCACTGTTTACCCATCTATTTGCCATGAAATGATGAGACCGGATGTCATGATGTTAGTTTTCCAAATGTTGAGCTTTAAGCCAACTTTTTCACTCTCCTCTTTCACTTTCCTCAAGAGGCTCTTTAGTTCTTCTTCACTTTCTGCCATAAGGGTGGTGTCATCTGCATATCTGAGGTTATTGATATTTCTCCCAGCAATCTTGATTCCAGCTTCTGCTTCCTCCAGCCCAGCATTTGTCATGATTTAAAATGGTTTAAATGGTGAATTTTATGCTATGTGAATTTTACCCCAAATGTAGTTTGGGACCAGATCAAGTAACCACCAAGTGGGTCTAATGTCTGTTCCTCAAACTTATGCCACTAATCACCCTTCCTACAACAGACCTCCTCAGCCCAGGGACAGGGGAGCCCATGGCACCTCTTGGTTCAAGGGAAGCCCCACCTGGGTGGCAGGATTTCTGTTCAGGTGCCTCTGGCTGTGTCCTGGCTGACATCACTTCCCCAGCCTGTTGACCAACTACTTCCAGTTAATGCCAAATACTCTATCCATCTCCAGCCTCTGGGGTGCTCTCCTGTTTCTGTTTGTACAAAAGAAGTTCTTTTCCTTGTGACCCCTCATCCATTTAGAAACATCCTTTAAGAACCAGCTCCTATAGTCCCCTTGCCAAAGACATCCCCTCCACCCCCTCACCACAAGCTGAGCTCCCCAAGGTATCATGTACATGCAGCCTATTAAAGCTGGTGTGGGAGCAATCGTGTTTGCTTGTGTCTCCCCAGAAGACTGGAAGTTACGGGAGGAAGAGCCTGACGTGTTCATCACTGTGTTCCTAGTTCTGCTGTCTTGCTCCCCAAAGCTGCTCAGTGAGTGCTTGTTGAATGGGGCAGTGGCTTTGGAAAGGTTCTTTCCCCTCCCACACATTCTCCATCAGTGAGGGAGGGACAGGCCGGGTGATCTCCTAGTCCCTTTTTCTCGGGGGTTCTCTGGTTTCTAAGAGTAGCGGTGAGGGGCCAGTCCAGCAAGTGGCTGCCTGTGGTCACAGGCCAGTTTTCTTCTCCTGTGTCCCCAGCGGGTTGAATTGGATAAGGGGAGAGAAGGAGCCTGCAATAATCCACAGCAAGCAGCTATTTCTGCTCTTGGCTGGGAGGAAGGAGGACAGTGCCCAGAGACTGGGCTTCTCCAGTCAGCCTGAATGCACTCTTCCCTTTGGAAATCTAATTCAAACCCTCCCCTGAACAGCCTCAACATGCAGGTTTTGGCGAGGTTGCTTGGAGTCCTTCGACTGCAGGGCCCAGAGCAGGCTCTTGCTTCATTGTCCTCTCCAGATGAGAGGTGCTACTCTTTTGCTTTCCTGATGATGAAATTAGTCATTTTCTAGGAAGCTTATTTATAGAGTCCGCTGCACACATGCAGGGCTGAGCTATTCTGAACATGACTTGGGGCCTGGGAGGCTTGAGGTGTGAAAGCAGCTGTGAGTCACTCGTGGGTCCTATTGCAGAGGTATCTGCATATACCTGGGTTACCTTTTTGCACTGAGCCAAAGGTCAGACCTTTGGGGCTACCTTCCAGCCAGGGCGCTCTTCAAGGTAAAGAAAGCAAAAGCTCTGGATCAGGAGGTAGGGGGTAGGCGTTCTCCATTCCCATCCGCTGGCTACCCACGCGGCATATAACCTGGGGCCAGGCAGACTCCCTTCTGTGCCTCCATTTCCTCCTCTGCTAAATGAAAGGGCTTCCGGCTCCGTGATACTGGTCTGCTGTGGACTGCAGCAGGGGAGAAGGGTTCCAAGTGCCTTCACGAAGATCTGCCTTCACAAAGGCAGCTCAGATAATGGCCATGTTTGAGGGGTCTGAGGTTTTTTTCAAGAAGGTCAGGGCAACGTTCACTTACTCACTGAGTGTTTTGTTTATGTATTGAACACCTGCTATAAAGCAGGCACCAAGCAAGTCTTTGAAGCTACAGTGATAAATGAAACCCAAATGGTGGTCCCTGCCCTCATGTCATTTCTAATCCAATGTTAGTCAAATAATGGCATAAGGTAAAGTGAAATTTCTAACTTTGTCAAAGGCTATGAGTAAAACTAGTGGGACGTAGACCTTGGGGGCCAGGGGGTCGAGGGTAGAAGCTCTCCAGGCAGGGAGAAAAGCATGTGCAAAGACAGAACGGGCAGAAAAATGCCTGCCCTGTTGTAGCTAGAGTGCAGAGGTTAAAAAAGAAAGGGGCATGAAATAAGGCTGGAGGGATGAATGGAGGGATGAATGGAGGACAGAATGTTCAAGATCTGGTAAACCACATCTAAGGATTATTGTCTTTGTTTTGAGTATAATAGGATGCCATTCAAGTATTTTTTAAAAGAAGCAAGTTATATGGTAAGTGTGGAACAGTTGATTCTAGCTCAGGCCTGCCCTGTCCAGTTGTGCAGGTTGTAAACTGCACAACCTACAAAGCCATATGTATTAGAGAATGTTTCGGAGGCCAGCCTGAGTGGATGCCAGAGACCAGTTAAAAGACCGCCTCAGGAATCTAGGCAAGAGATGCTGCCCTGGACCAAGATGTAGGTGGCAGAGAGGGGGAGAAGTGGAGAGACTCCAGAGACATTTAAAGGGCCTTGAAGATAGTACTCGTCTCTCTGCAGGAGAGCCAGGGCCTGGGGTTTGGGATTCTCAGAGATCATGCCAGCTGGAGTAAGGAAAGACAAAAACAGTTGCCAGTTGAGAGCAGAAGATGTCAGAATCAAAAGGGGGTATCCTTACCCCGACTTCTGTGCCTGTCACTGTTTCAAGGTTGCAGTTGGGCCTAGAGTCGGCCTCAGGACCAGTCCAAGAGGTAGGATTGCAGGGCTAGTGGGTGGAGAGGCAGCTGACCTCTTGAACTTCTTGGAAGTGCTATGCTAGCAAGGATAGATTAAAGTTTCTGCTGGCTACCAGTTTCAAAAATCAAATCCCACCATCTTAAGCTAAAATATTGGAATTTATTGGAAGGATCAAAATCACTATAGACAGTAACTACAGCCATTAAATTAAAAGACGTTTCTTGGAAGAATAGCTATGACAAACCTAAACAGCGTTTTAAAAAGCAGAGACATTGCCAACAAAGGTCCATCTAGTCAAAGCTATGGTTTTTCCAGTGGTCATGTATGGATGTGAGAGCTGAACCATAAACAAGGCCGAGGGCTGAAGAATTGATGCTTTCAAACTGTGGTGCTAGAGAAGACTCTTGAGAGTCCCTTGGACCATAAGGAGATCCAACCAGTCCATCCTAAGGAAAATCAACCCTGAATATTCATTGGAAAGACTGATTCTGAAGCTGAAGCTCCAGTACTTTTGGCCACCTGATGAGAAGAGCTGACTCGCTGGAAAATACCCTGATGCTGGGAAGATAGAAGGCAGGAGGAGAAGGGGGCAGCAGAGGATGAGTTGGTTGGATGGCATCACCGACTCAAAGGACGTGAGTTTGAACAAGCTCTGGGAGATGGTAAAGGACAGGGAAGCCTGGTGTGCTGCGACTCTTTGGGTCGCAAAGAGTCAGACACGACTGAGAGACTGAACAACAGCAACTGGAAGGATCCTGGGGCATCTGATGGTCTTAGCAGGCATGTTGCTCAATCAAGGTTCACGATGGGCCGGATGCAGCAGCTCCAATGCCCTCAGCAACAGATGTTTCTGGATCCTCTCTCCAGGGCACTGTGGCTACCCTGGTTCAGCCCCCAGAATACATTTGAAAAGTGCAGAGGAGAGACTCTGATTGTCCCAGGCTGGTGGGCTTGTCCAGCCACGGATCAGTCAGCTGCTGCTAGGGGTCCGACCAAGGGCAGGCAGAGCCACTGGGGCCCACGCTGTGCATCAGGCCCTTCCCAAAGCAGGGGAAGCCCTGAGAGCAGAGCAGTCACCTCAGGATACGTCAGATGACACAAACTTCCTGAAAAATGTAATTGAAAAGGGAAAGTCGTGTCGAGCTCTCTGCGACTCCACGAACTGTAGCCCACCAGGCAACTCTGTCCATGGGATTCTCCAGGCAAGAATACTAGAGTGGGTCGCCATTCCCTTCTCTGGGGCATCTTCCTAACCCAGAAGATACCCAGACGGTATCTTCTTTACCATCTGAGTCACCAGGGAAGTTCACAGAAACTCCCTGGGGTCTGGCTAATCTCCAGCAAACTTTTTCCAGCTTATAGGGTAAAGGAGAAACTCTAGACCTAAGCCTAGTCCTGAAAGGTACCCTGATAAAGAAGGTTTTCTGATTTCAGAAGAAAATAGAACATTTAGAATAGGCAAATACGTTGACAGCTACTTTTTCTAGCTATTTCTAGAGAAGAGTTTTGCATGCCACTTTGTACTACCAGAGCCACAGGAAATGTGCAGGGCGTGGGGGAGGGCTGGACACAGACTGTATGTCACCCAGATCCCTCTTGACCACCCATGGTTCAAACGCACAGAAACTCAGAAGCAGAATGGCACAGCAGTGCAAATGTGAGCCTGGAGTCCTAGACTGTAATTTCATACCCTGCTCTATATGAAGGTGCTGTGTGACCTGAGGCAGGTTACTTAATTTCTCTGAGCCAAGTGGAATGATCCCTAATTCATGGGGTCCTGGTGAAGACTCGGTGTGATAAAGTTTGTGAAGTGCTTTGCATTAAGTAAGCTCTCCTGTGGTGGAGATATGATGCTGATGGTGGTTGTAGTGATGCTGCTGCTGGTTATTCCACGTGGAAGGCACCTGCACAACTCTGCCCCTGCCTCTCCAGCTTGACCCCTCCATAGGTTGGTCTTTTCCTCAGGTCCCCCTAATGGGACCTGCTGCAAGAAAGGAAGACTTTTTCTCTTTGCTCAGGGTTTTGTCTTGATCCCCGCTCATCAGCCTCACCTCCCATTTCTCGTCCTGCTGCAGGAGTGAGAGCGAGAGAACCACACTGCTGATGACTCCGAGGGAGGGGCCCTGGACATGTGCTGCAGCGAGAGGCTGCCCGGTGAGTCTTCCAGCACCTAGGTGCTCCCAGAGCTCTGAATGGAGGCAGAGAGCCCCCAAGGACCCTGGGGCTGGAGGAGAACCTGGGTGGCTGTGAATCAGCTCGAGAGGAGTGACTTGGCTGGTCCGTAGGTCTGCGTTTTGTTTTGCAAATCCCTGATGTCTCTCTGATACCGTTTGGAGCTGCTCTAGGCTCAGCTGGAGGGAAGAGCAGGCAGCTGAAGGTGTGTGGGGAGGGTGGAGAGACGGGTGGAGAGCTAGGGAGTCCAGACTTGACTGGGACATGACCACTGGCCAGTGGTATACTGCGCAGACTTCAAAAGGTAAGATGAGGAAACACAGCCTCACCGTGGCATGAATCAAGGGTAGGGGGGACGATGTGTAGAAACTCCTCGACAGGGCTGGGGAGAAGCCTGGCTGTGAATGTCCACTTATACTGCCTGAGTCCCATTGACTGCTCTTGCGCGGAGTGTGAACTGTGGCCATTGCTGTCACCGCAGAGACATTACCAAGGCACTCCCACCCATGAGGTGGCAGCCCATCCCAGTTAGAGACCAGATACCCAAGTCATGATAAATCACTTTGGAAGGAAGGAGGGTGGAGGAAGTTATTTTGTATGCTTTTACCTTCTATGAAAGTTTTTATTGATTTTTCCTTCCTAATAACAAATATCCATTGTAGAAGTATTAGAAAATAAAGACAAGTTAAAAAGGAAAAGAAAAATCACCATAATCCTATCACACTACATACATTTTCATATCTCCTTTTCCAAAAGTGTTAGTGTTAATTAGTCATGTCCGACTCTGCAACCCCATGGACTAGCCCACCAGGCTTCTGGTGGGATTTTTTCAGGGCAAGAGTACTGGAATGGATTGCCGTTTCCTCCTTCAGCAGAACTTCTCGGCCACAGATTGAGCCCAGGTTTCCTGCACTGCAGGTGAATTATTTATCACCCGAGCCACCAGCGAAGCCCCTCCCTTGCCAGACCTCTTTGTTAAGGAAAAATCAACAGCTTTTGAATTCTAATTTTGAAGTCTCAGACCTGTTCAGTTCAGCTCAGTCGTGTCCAACTCTTTTCGATCCCATGGACTGCAGCACACCAGGTCTCCCTGTCCATCACCAACTCCCCAAGTAAAAACATGAGTTTTTACTCAAACTCATGTCCATCAACTCATCCAACATCTCATCCCCTGTCGTCCCCTTCTCCTCCCGCCTTCAATCTTTCCCAGCGTCAGGGTCTTTTCCAGTGAGTCAGTTCTTTGTATCAGGTGGCCAAAGTAGTGGAGTTTCAGCTTTAGCATCAGTCCTTCCAAAGAACACCCAGGGCTGATCTCCTTCAGAATGGACTGGTTGGATCTCCTTTCAGTCCAAGGGACTCTCAAGAGTCTTCTCCAACACCACAGTTCAAAAGCATCAGTTCTTCGGCACTCAGCTCAGACTTGTAGCTTGTCAGAAACCTCATGATTGGCAAGGAAGCTTAGAGTGTCGAGTCTTCAGCGACCCTCTTTAAGAAAGACACAGAAAATAACTAGGTGTGACTCTAAAGTGATGACTGTGTGGTTTTTTTTTTAATTTATTTATTTTAGTTGGAGGCCAATTACTTTACAACATTTTAGTGGTTTTTGCCATACATCAATATGAATCAGCCATGGGTTTACATGTGTTCCCCATCCTGAACCCCCCTCCCACCTCCCTCCCCATCCCATCCCTCTGGGTCATCCCAGTGCACCAGCCCTGAGCACCCTGTCTCATGCATCGAACCTGGACTGGAGATCTGTTTCATATATGATAATATACATGTTTCAATGCTGAGAGAATAGCGATGACTGTTTAAGCAGTTGTTTTATTCACACCAGGAGCCGGGGCCCCAGTAACTGATGAAGCTCCTCCAGACTCCTAATGAGCATTTGGCCCTTTGACGTGATTTATACCTTGTCCAGTAGGGGGTGCCATTGCTCAAAACACTTTTGATGGCCTGTTAATGTAGGCTAGGATTTCCCTGGTGGCTCAGATGGTAAAGCGTTTGTCTACAATGCGGGAGACCTAGGTTCGATCCCTGGGTCGGGAAGATTCCCTGGAGAAGGAAATGGCAACCCACTCCAGTACTCTTGCCTAGAAAATCCCATGGACGGAGGAGCCTGGTGCAGGCTGCTGCCCATGGGGTCACAAAGAGTCGGACACGACTGAGCGACTTCATGTTCATGTTTAAGGTAGGCTAGGATGGATGTCATCACACCAGAGTCCTTGTGGGAACCCAAAACAGCTATCTTAAGGAAAAAAATTCTCCAAAGGGCTATGAGAGCTGTCTACAAACATCTGAAAGCCTATCTTGTGAAGGGGACAGCATATCCATTCTGTATGTCTCAGAAAGAGGGCATACATCCAATACATAAAAATTTAAAAAAGAGACCTTGTTGGCCCACAGGATACAGAACTTTCTTTTTGACTCTAAAAGAAATCTGGTCCCGGAACTTGATAATTCAAGACAAAATGAGTGTTCCGTCACTCGAGGCATTCAAGTATTGTCTGGATAGACATTGGAAATTTCCGCAAAGGGTGGGAGGTCGAGATGACATCACAGTCCTTTCAACTATTAAACAGTTCTGTGATTCAGATATGAGTCATAGAATTCAGAGATGATTCTACAAACAGGGATGGCCCCATTAGCTAGAAAAAAGTCTACAGAAAATAGGACATAGTGTATAGGAATCCAGAGTAGCATAGTGTGGAGGAAAGAACCCCGGGTCTGGCCTTAGAATCCGGCTGTTCTGTATACAAGCTGTGTGATTATGGACAAGTCACTTACCCTTGCTGGTACTCTAGTCCTTTGTTTGTGAATGAAGACAACAATATGTACATTTATCCTCACCAGGATGAAATAAATGTAATCACATGAGCAGTCATTACACAAATACTTGTTGAGCACCTACTGTGTGTCAGATGCTATGCTGGGAATATAGTGGACTGTGCTAGGAATAACAAGCATAGTCCTTGCCCTGCTTTGACCTGCTTCTGGAAAGTAGCATGAAGCCACTGCAGAGAGGCTGCAGTAATAAGCATGATGTGTTCCAACCCTCTTTCCCATTCCTCCCCGAAAGCCAACAACCAGCAGAGGATGGAAGGGGAGTCATGATCACCTCCACAGGGCCAGCACACTGCCCTCCTGGTGCCAGGCACTGTACTAAATGCTTTTACATTTATGCCAAGGGGTGGAGACACCAGTAGGGTATGTGAGGAGCCAACTCATTCCTAACACTGTCTACTGGGAGAGAGCATCAGATTCCACAGGTAAAGGGCTCGAACCCACAAGTCCACCCTCCACTTCAGATGCCAGTCACAAGCCCAAGTTGTTACCTGTGCTTTTTGGTGACCTGCTACCAACTGGAGATTCCAACCCCCTCCAACTCAGGATGCCGGTCACAACTCCTGAAGGTCACTTGTGCCTCTGACCTATGATTGGCTATATATCAGAGGTTCCCACAACACTGCCCTCAGGTTTGCTAGAATGGCTCTCAGAACTCAGAGAAACATTTTTAGATGCTCAGTTTATTATAAGAGGATATTAAAGGATGCAGATGACGACTGCCCAGACCGAAGACAGTGTCGGGCAGGGTGTTGGTTTCCCTGCTCGGAGGCCCCATCCTCTCCCAGCACCACTCTCTCCACATCCATGTAGTCACTGGCCCAGAAGCTATCCAGGTCCTGTCCTTTTGGGTGTTTCCCGAGGCTGTATTACATAAGCACGATTGATTAAATCGTTGGCCATTGGTGAATGATTCCATCCCCAGCCTCCCTCTCTTGAGGTCAGGCCTGGGACTGGAAAGTTCCAGTGTTCTAATCACATGGTTCTCCTGGCTACCAGCCCCCACCCTTGGATGAGATCCAAAAGGCACCTTCCCTGAAGCATTTTCAGGAACTAAAGATGTGACCAAATATTATCTCATTGCTCTTCTAGCTCAAGAAATTCCAAAGGTTTTGGAAGATATGAGTTAGGAACTGTGGATAAAGGCCAAGTATATATGAGAAATATATATTTTGGTCATCTGAATGACCAACTATAAATTTCTTATGAATCATAATACAGTAACGTATCTCACTCAATCCTCTCTGCTGTCCTAGGAAGTTCAGTTCAGTTCAGTGGCTCAGTCATGTTCGACTCTCTGCGACCCCATGGACTGCAGCATGTCAAGCTTCCCTATCCATCACCAACTCCCAAAGCTTGCTCAAACTCATGTCCATCGAGTAGGTGATGCCATCCAACCATCTCATCCTCTGTCGTCCCCTTCTCCTCCTGCCCTCAATCTTTCCCAGCATCAGGGTCTTTTCCAATGAGTCAGTTCTTCACATCAGGTGGCCAAAGTATTGGAGCGTCAGCATCAGTCCTTCCAATGACTGATTTCCTTGACGATTGACTGGTTTGGTCTCCTTGCAGTCCAAGGGACTCTCAAGAGTCTTCTCCCACACCACAGTTCAAAAGCATCAGTTCTTTGGCACTCAGCTTTCTTTATAGTCCAACTCTCACATCCATACATGACTACTGGAAAAACAATAGCTTTGACTGACAGACCTTTGTAGGCAAAGTAATGTCTCTGCTTTTTAATATGCTTTCTAGGTTGGTCATAGCTTTTCTTCCAAGGAGCAAGCGTCTTTTAATTTCATGGCTGCAGTCACTATCTGCAGTGGTTTTGGAACCCAGGAAAATAAAGTCTGTCACTGTTTCCATTGTTTCCCTAGGAAACAATGATTGCCCTGGGAAATTAGGTATTATTTCCCTAGGAAATACAATGATTTCCCTAAGAAATCAGATATTATTTGCTATGCCTCATCTCATAGAAGAAAGGGGCTTTCCTGGTGGCTAAGACGATAAAGAATCCGCCTGCAATGCAGGATACCTGGGTTCGATCCCTGGGTCCAAAAGATCTCCTGGAGGAGGGAATGGCTACCCACTCCATTATCCTTGGCTGGAAAATTTCATGGACAAAGAAGCTTGGTGGGCTACAGTCCATGGGGTCGCAAAGAGTCAGACACAACTGAGCTACTAACACTTTCAGTTTTCTCATAGAAGAAGGGACCAGGGTCCAGAGAAGTTAGAGAGTCTGTCCGGGTTCGTTTAGCTAGTGTTTGGTAGAGGGAGGCTTCATTCCAGGCAGTTTCTTTCCGGAGCCCAGGAGCCACTGCCCCATTCTGTTTCCTTGTCACCATTTAGCCATCTTCTTCTCCTGGCACCTTGTGGACTGAGGCAGAAATAACTAAGGTGTGTGTGTCTCCAGGGAGGCGTTAGGAGGAGTTGGGTGATGTCACTATGCCTGTCTCCATATGTGCTCTTGCTCTGGGAAGCCTGCCTGCCAGGGCCCAGGCAAGTTATGTGCCCCTCTAGACGTCTTGATTGATACTGAAATAACTTTTTGTCTGTTTCCTCCATGGGGCCATGAGTTCTTCGAAGGCAACTGCCTCTCTCTTCTATCCTCCATGGCAGCATTTATTTATTCACTCATCTCTTCCTCTGTTTACTCACCATTCATTGATCACCTCCATGTGCCAGGCACTCTGTAAGTACTAGACATTCAACAGTGAGCCAACCTTAGAAAATTTTCCCCCCTCACAGGACAGGATCGTGAACTAGCTAAGAGCAGGCATTCTGAACCCAAATGTGGCTCCACCACTGGGGTGATTGTGGGCAGGCTCCTTAGCCTCTTAGTACCTTCCGTTTACAAAAAGAGCAAGAATAACATTCACTCCCACGTGGAACTGTTGGAGGATGAAATGAATGAATGGAGCTCAAAACAGTGCCTGGAATGTAGCAAGTATTGCAAGTCTGTGGGACTTCCCTGGTGATCCAGTGGCTAAGAGTCCAGGCTGTCAATGCAAGGGTTCGGGTTCGATCCACGGTCAGGGAACTATGTCCCACATGCTGAAACTAAAAAAGATTGCACATGCTGCGGTAAAAATTGAAGATCCTTTGTGCTGCAGCTAAGACCTAGCACAACCAAATAAATGTTTAAAAAAAAATACATAGGCATTGCTATTAAGGAAAAGATAGACAATAAACAAGGAGAATATATAGTAGGGCAGATGGTGATACTGCTGGAGAAATTAAAGCCAAGAAAGGAGGGGTTGGAAAGGACTGGGACTCGGGGGGTGGGGTGGGATGGGGCTTGGCATTATGAATAGGGTAGCCCTGAAACCTGATAAGGAGTAGACTTCCACAGTTTTCATCAGCCAGAACTACTGACCTTAAGCCTCCACTTGGACCTAAAAGGAGATGGAGATACACAGGCCCAGAGACTTAGGACCCTAACCCTAACCCCTAACCCCTAACCCTAACCCTAATTTTTAGAACTAGGCCTTTAGAATGAGCCCACAGGCATGGCAAGCAGTTGCATAACGATGGTGTAAAAATACAGCCCTTGAGTAATCTCTCCCCCTCCCAGCTGTCTTCCCCACTGGGCAAGACTAAGAGGCAAGGCAGAGTGAGGACCAGCCATGCCTGGGTGACTCACTCATTCCTACAGGCACTGCCAGGCAGGGGCAACACGGCCAACATTCCTGGGGCCGCGGACATCCAGACCTGAGCTGGCGCCAAGCAGGTCATCCAATCCTCCCAGACAGATTTCTGGGTGAAAACATCATCAGGCATCGCCAACACCTGCAGGCAGCCCACAGCTGCCCCCGGGACAGGCACGCTCGCTCGCATACCTGGAGGCATTCCACGCAGGCGCACACGTGCTGGTGTTTGCTCACTTGTCACAGCCTCATGCTCATGTATTCACGTGCACGTCATACCCACACTCAGTCCCCTGGGCACACGCAGCTCCCACACCTGCGAGTCTTATTCCTCTTGCACACCCAAGACCTCATAGCTCCACCGCCGTCATCCAGCCCTTTCCACTAGAGATGAGCTTAGAGGCGGACATGCTCACTTGTTCACTGTTTCCTCTTTAGGGCTCTTTCTTTCCACGCCCCCTTCTCCTGCACGTGCAGATAAGCAGGCTTGTTCCTTCCCTCTGCTTCTCCACCCTGTCCCCAGCCCTCACTGCATGCAGTTCCTAGGTGCTGTGGTGGACAAGGGCGTGCCCACACTCCCCTGTGTGCACATGCACACAGGTTTTGTTCCAGCATGCACGCACACTTTTCCACATGCTCACCCTCCTCTTGTACTTCCCCCTCGCTTGCTCACTTCCTTGCTCATTTACTTGCTCACAGTCACCCAAACACACTTATACATGCAAACTCACACTCCCCAACCCCCCTTGTGTGTGTAGGTGTTCACATTTGCGAGGAACGAGGCAAGCCTGCTGATGCTGGGGCCTTGGCTCCTGCCGAAAGCACCAGTGCGGGCCTGGCCTGGGACCAGCAGCTTCCTCAGGGGTGTGGGGCAGAGGAAGGAGGTGAATAAGACAACAGTAGGGGTTTCCTTGGCTTCCCTGGTGGCTCAGTGGTAAAGGATCTGCCTGAGGATGCAGGAGACACAGGTTCGATCCCTGATCGCAGAGGAGCCCTCATGCTGCAGAGCAGCTAAGCCCATACTCCACAACCATTAAGCCTGCGCTCTAGACCTGGGGAGCTGCAGCTACTGAGTCCAAGCACCCTAGGGCCTGTGCTCCACAACAAGAGAAGCCACTGCAGTAAGAAGCCCACACAGCGGCACTGGGGGTAGTCCCTTCTTAACACAGCTAGAGAAAAACCCACGCAGCAACAGAAACCCAGCGCAGCGAAAAATAAACAAAGATAAAATTATTTTTTTAAAAAGACAACAGTAGGTGCTGATGATGGCATGATGTCACCGTGTGTTGTTCACAGCACTGCCGGCAGGCAGCTTCATGGGCAGGCCTGTTCCCGACGTTGGCAGGGACCAAGGTGGGACTGCAGGCGGGGCACCACCCCCTGCCTAGTCCTGCATGGTAAGGGCTCTTGTGTGCATGCGTAGGGGCACATCAGTCTGTGCGTGCAAGCATGGTCCGCACTCCACCCTGCTCTCTGACCCTCGGTCACCCCTCAGACCTAAAGATACCCTTGTGGAAGGCCATGTCTCCCCTCAGAAGGGTGTTCCTACCTTCCTGAAGGCTTCAGGCCTTTTGGACAGAGGGTCCTGGAGTCCTCACCACCAAAGCATGGCCTGAAAAGAGGAGCATGGGCACATATCCTGGGCCCAGGGGACCTCTCATCTCCTGGGGAGTGGTATGGACAGAAGGGAGGGGCCCTGCTCAGCCTGGCAGTCTGGGACTGACCCAACCCCAGGGATTTTTTTTTTTTTTTAGCTGTGTTGGGTCTTCATTGCTGTGTGGTCTTTTCTGTAATTGCAGCAAGTGGCAGCTACTCCCTATTCATGGCTCCATTGCAGTGGCTTCTCTTGAAGCCACAGGCTCTAGGGCCCTCAGGCTTCAGTAGCTGTGGCACGTGGGCTCAGCTGTCGCAGCTCCCGGGCTCTAGAGCGCAGGCCCAGTAGTTGGGGTGCACAGGCTTAGCTGCTCCGTGGCACATGGGGTCTTCCTGAACCAGGGATCAAACCCATGTCTCCTGCATTGGCAGGCGAATTCTTTACCACTCGACCACCGGGGAAGCCCCAGCCCCAAGGATCTTAACAGGAGTTGGTTAATCCTGCAGGGGCATCTATGGAGACAGTCACCAAGGCGTGGAATCTCCCTCCAGAAAGCCAATGAAATTACTTACGGCCTGTTGGTGAACCCATTCAGACAAAGAGAAACTCGGGGGTCCTTGGCAGTCAGCTCTGTTTCACTAAGTCTATGAATCGTGGCGGAGTCCTCTCTCTGCAACTGTCCCAGTTCCAGGACACGGGCAGCTTGAAGGGTCCTCTGCTTCTGTTCACTCTTTCCACACTGGCCCTTGGCCCACTTCCAGCTCCACTGGTTTTGTCTAGACCTGGGAGAGGAGAGGGTAGTGACGATTGGTAGCTTTAGAGTCCTGGCAGGCATACTCCCCCGTGTGCAGCCTGGTTATCTTCAGAGGTCCTCACAAGGCCCCTCTCTGGTTTCATTCATTTATTTTTCTCTTTTGTCACCCACTGCCACGTCCCTTCTCCTCGTAGTTAATGTGCTCTGATGTTTCATGTGTATTTTGTTCGTTTGTTTCTGTGTCCTCTTGTACAACAGGGGGTAATATTTTGTGCATGTGTGTCTATTTTAAATTTGTGTCTGTTGCATTCTCGTCAGCAGCCCCATTTCTGAGATCCTTCCACAGTGCCATCTGTCCTCTGACCCTTTGCTCCCGAGCCTTGCAGTGTATTCCCCAGTGTGTCTCTGGATCTGCACATGGCCTACCATCTCCCCCAAGTGATGGGTGTGTAGGTGCCCCCCTCCTCCCACCCCACCAAAGGTAGCACAGGAGGGAACTTCGGGACTGTGTAAGGATTTTTTTTTTTTTTTTGAGCGGAAGCACTCATTTCCAGAGTTTTCTACTTCCCAGATTGGTTCCAACAGAGAATCTGAAAGAAACTGGAACACAGAAAACCAGGAGGAAGTGGTGTGGGTGGAGGCTGGGGAGACACACAGGAGCATGCTGGGCCATTATTGATGGCCATGGCGGGGATCTGGGTCCTTATCCCAAGAACAAGGGGACGCCATTGAACAAAACTACAGCAAGGGCTCAGATTTGTTTGCTTTTTTTTTTTTTTTTCAAGGAAACAGTGGATCTTTAGTGCCAGAAGGACCCTTAGAGACCTCTAGGCACACTCTGAGTTTACAGTAGGCCTCTGAGACCCACAGAGGCTGTGAGATGCCCAGGGTCACGGAGCCCACTAGTTAACAGAGCCAGAACTGCTACCCAGGCCCCCCACCACTCGGCCAGTGTTGTGAGCCTCCCTGGTTGCTGAGGGCTGTATCTGAAGGCAGCAGCCTCTGCTGGGCTGGGGTTCATCAGCATATCTGTCCCTGGACGGGGGAGGCAGGATCTTAGGTTGACCTTGCTTACTCCCTATCCCCTGGACTTTCCAAGACCTCTGAGGGCACTTAGCAGGACCCACCCTCCTGCTTCCAGGGAGGGAGGCCCCAGGCTATCAGACACCCACAGACTGCCCTATGAAACATGCCTTGCTGGCTCAATGAGTGAGAACCAAAACAGAGGGTTAAAGACATGCACGCCAGTCCTGGTTCTGCCTTTTACTCTCTAGACCGCAGTTTCTTCATCTGTGAAGTGGGAGCGTGGAGCAAGAGGCTCTCCCAAGTCTGTCCCCGCCTCACTCCATGTTGGTGCTTTAGTTTCAGGCACTTGGAACCTCTGGCCCCGCCTCTCAGGGCCTCTCCGTGTGTTCTTTTAGTTCTCACCATGGGCTCGAGGGAGGAAGGCACTGCACCCTCAGAGTTTCATTGACCCTTTTCACCCTTGTACTTCTGGGCCTCCGCTCCAGAGAGGCACAAAGAACCAAGCCTTTGTTTGCAGCAACAAAGCTGTTTGTAATTTCAGATAGAACCGTTTTATTATATGCCATCCAAAGAGTACTTGAGTTGGCTTTTGTTTTGGAAGCTTGTTAGCATTTCAGATTTAATTAACTGACAGAGACAAAGCTTCCCCACTTCCACCACCCCCAGCCCATGTCCACTCCATTCACCGACCCCAGGTGCCCGCCGGCAGCCTCAAAGCCCCTGCCCACGTAGGGTGCAGGGCCCCCACTGTCTTCCTGAGGGGCTCACCTGGCAGATGAAAGCAAAGTCCTGCTGCCTGCTCCTTGTGCTTCCCTCCCGTCTTCCCCTTCCTCTCTAAATTCTGCTTCTGTTTACTGAGTGTTCACCATGTGCCAGGACCCAGGCAAAGCACTGGGCATTTTTTTTTACCTGATGGCATCCTCAGACCCCAGCTAGCAAGACTTAGTGGATCTGTTGTCTGGAGGAGAGATTGAGTTGCTTCCCCAGGGCCACACAGGTGAAACCATCGGGCTTCAAACCTAAGTCTGGGTGATTCCAGAGCTTTTGCTGGAAGTCCCCACAGAACGAGCTTCGTGCCCCAAAACAAGCCTCTTGTAGAGACTGCAGGGGCTGCAGTCCTGACTCAGTGGGGCCAGGTCCTAGAGCTGGTTCTGTTACAGGCCTACTGCCCTTGACTGCTCTTCACTTTATCCAGCTTCACAGACACTGCGTTTTTCACTAATTGAAGTTTTGTGGCAACCCTGCATCAAGCAAGTCTGTCAGTGCCATTTTTAAAGCAGCATTATCTTTTTAAGTTGTTCATTGGTTTTTTTCAGATATAATGCTGCTGCACACTTAATAAACTTTAGCAGGGTGTAAACGTAACTTTGTGTGCATTGGGAAACCAAATAATTAATGTGATAATAATTAATTGCTTTATTGCAGTGGCCTGGGACTGAACCCATAGTGTCTCTGAGATACTTGGAAATCTACTTCCCAAGAGCAGCCACATGCTGGTCCTGTTCTCATCTCTTGACAGGCTGCTTTCCCCTAGCATAGCCTCCTCGGGAGTCTGAAAACAGCACTCAGCCTCCTGCCCCTCTAGCCTCTACTCCCTTCCTCCGCACAGTGAAGTAGGAGCAGCAATCCTACACACAAGTGTCCATGTCTGAGGGTGGGGTTTCAGACACAGTGATGGGCTGTGGCGCCAGGCACCATTTCCCACAGGGATGAGGCCATACTTGTGAATGCGTGGCGGGTTGGGCATGCATTCTTAAGAATGCCCAGGTAAGGAGAGCAGATCACCGGAGCTAGTCTCAACCTGGTTGGTTGGTTCATGGTATGGGCTCTGGCTGCAAGCTGCCTGGTTTCTGGCCTTAGCTTCTGCCCATTATTAGCTGACCTCGGCCAAGTGACTGAGCGCCCATGTGCCTCAGTTTCCTCATCTGTAAAATGAGAGTGAGAGCAGTACCTCCTAGAACAGTTGAAGATTAAATGTGTTAATATATAACTCATATATAAGCACTTAGAACAGCGCCCACATGTGGTGAGCACTCCGTAGGCTTTAGCCCTCAGTGGTCCTGGCTCCACCTGCGGCTGGCTGCTGACCTACGGCAAGCCACTTTCCCCCTTGGCCTCAGTTTCCCCATTTGAGAAAGCAGTGGACTAGACCAGATGCCCCTCAGGGCCAGTCAGACTGCCCATCAGTGGTTCTAGAAGCCCTGGCAGGGCTAAGCATGGTGTTCTGCTGGTCAGCAGCCCTGTGACTGTGTCAGCATGGTGGGGAGGTTCCCTCCCTGGCCACATTTGGGAAGGGAAGAAAAGCTGAATGGGCCAGGAGCTCCCTCCTCATGTCAACAGGAACAGGCTGAGCCAGCCTCCAGCTCCAGTCCTGATGGATGGCAGCTGGCAGCTCCAAGGATGAGTCACCAGCAGGAGCAGCCATGGGTTCTTGGGCTCGGCTGTTGCCAGCCCCAGGGCACACCCTGGCTGCAGAGTTTGGTGGTGGGACCTGGGTGCCAGGTGACAGGAGAGGGGTCACGGTGTTTGCACTTGCCACCTAAACGCTCAAGGCCCTTTGCCTGCATGCTCTACCCAGAGCCCCCGGAGCTTTGGCCCGAGGTACAGAGCCCCTCCCATGAGCCTCCCTTTCATATGATGCAGGCTTTGAGGAGCCATCAGCCAGGATCAGGCACAAAAGCCGTACCACCACCCCCATGCTGCTGGTTACGGTTCAAGGATCCCCCAGACCCAGGGACTCCCTCTTTCCCTCCCAGGTTCTCACCGTCTCCCCGCCTTTGCTGTAGTGGCCCTTTCCTGAGAAGCAGTTTGGGAAAACAGAAAGATCACTGGGTATCAGGAAGGCCAGGGTTTGCCTCTTGGGTTTGCCTGTACTTGGGCAAGCCACTTCAGCTCATTCAGCCCGATTTCCATGCCTGAAAAGTCCCCTTCACCCCATGCAGGAGGCAAGCCGGTGAGGAGCCAGGTGTTCCATCGCTGTCAGCAAGCTGCCTCTGAGTCAGGGCTCCATGCGTGACAGAGGAGCTACCTCGCTGTGAACTACTGAAAAGCCAGTGCTTGACACAAGCACCCGCCTCTCACCGGCAGAAGGGGGTTGATGATGCAAATGCCTACCCCCCTGGGTGGGGGGCTGCCTAGAGAAGCAGAAGGAGCTGCGTGCACACAGGCGCTCCGGGAGCTGCATGGGGCTGCCCAGAGAGCTGGCGTTCTCATTCCTGAGCAGGACAGTGAGTGGAAGGATGGACAGAGTGAGGAGAAGGGCCCATGTGATCTCTAGGAGCAGAACCCAAAGAACAAAGTGGCCCAGGACCTCAGTGGTTCCTGTGGGCAGGCACTGTGCTGTTCACTGCTGTATGTGCTGTGCTGAGTCGCTCAGTCGTGTCCGACTCTTTGTGACCCCATGGACTGTAGCCCGCCAGGCACCTCTGTCCATGGGGATTCTCCAGGCAAGAATACTAGGGTGAGTAGGCAAGCCCTCCTCCAAGGGATCTTCCCAACACAGGGATCAAACCTAGGTCTCACACATTGCAGGCAGATTCTTTACCATCTGATCCACCAGGGAAGCCCATTCGCTGCTCTGTAGGTATCCACAAAACCTAGTCCGGTGCTTGGCACAGCATATAATTGGTGCTCAACGTGTGTTGAACTCACACATGAATGAGCAGACTAAAATCAGCCCAGTTCTCTACCTCCCCTCTGCCACCTGATCACAGACCTTCACTCCCTACCCCTGAGATCTGAGGTTCTTAACCTGAGGTCCATGGATCCCCTCCAGAACTAAATATAGAACTGAATGTGTGTGTGTGTGTGTCTGTGTGTGTGTGCAGGCATCTTCCTGAGTGAAGACATGTTAGATTTCTGTCCAGGAAAGGTTTTAAATAAGCCCGGCCCTGAAAGGTACATCGCTCAGTTGGATTCACCTGGACTCCAGGACTGCCAGGTACTCTGTGAGTTAAAAAAAAAAAAGACCAGCCTTCACCCTTGTCTCTAAAAGGTACATATAGGACCCTTCAAACCTACAGTTTTTCTTCCACCCCCATAAGGTCCCAGGCAGTTAACCTGCCATCTTTCATATGCAGAAATGATGGTGGAGCATCGTCAGGGGGCCAGTGTTCTGAGTGGCTGAGCTCCTGTTGGGTGGGTCTCACAGAGCCTTGCACTCCCTCTCCATCTCTCCAGTCCCCCGACTTGCATTTAGATGTGACAGGTGAGCGTCAGGGCCCTGGACCCAGGAATACTAACCAGGCCTTGTTATATCCGAACTCAGAACGGTACCCTCCTTTTAAAAATATTTTTCCTCATTACGAATATTAATAAATATATATGTATATACATATATATTTATCTCTGTATGTCTGTGCCTATTTACTTATTATAGGAAATATAAGTAACATTGAAAAATATCACTTTATTCTCACCATCCTCCAAAAACTATTGTTACTACCCTACTTCTGTTCTTCCCATGTACCGTGTATGAGGTTCATTGAGCACTTGCTGTGTGACCAGCGTCCACTGTGCTTCATGCTCTCTGAGCACCACTTGAGTTAATCCATCATCTTTTTGTTGTTGTTTAATGTTACCTGCAATGGGTCTCCACTGCGTGAACTTCTCAAGTTGTGGCATACGGGCTTAGTTTCCCTGAAGCATGTGAGATCTTAGTTCCCCAACCAGGGATTGAAGCCTCATCCCTGCATTGGAAGGCAGATTCTCAACCACTGAACCACCAGGGAAGTCCCCAACCTCTCTTCATTCATCAGGGATTCTCCACCTTTTTATATGCACGTTTATACTTTCTTAGGTTTTGAGGCCAAGCAGAGAAGGCTGTTTTGTAACTTTGCCTTTCTTACTCCGCACCATTGAAATTTCTTCCCCTGTTATTAAATATTCATCTACAGAGTCATTTTTAACGGCAGCATGATGATGTTTTATTGCAGGCAGGTTCCAGGCTTCTCAGACTGGGGTGTATGTACCCCTGAGGGCAAAGCCACAGGATAAATGTAGAACATTTTCCTGAAGCATAAATTTGATTCCAAGCTTTGGGAGGGGAAAAAACCATTAATATCAAAACAAGTGCAGATATGCCACAGAATAGAATAAAGAACGCCCATGAATTTTAAAACAAAGCAGCAAAGTCCAGGTCATGTGACTTGCAGTCTTTCCCCAAAGACCTATGTCCCCTCCATTCTGAAGATGGGAGAAACATCTGAGAAGCTCTGAGTTCTCCCTCTTCTGACAATTAAGGGAACGGAGACCCAGGAAGAACAGATTGCCCAGGGTCCAGTGTGTGACAAGTCAAGCCCGGCAGCCTCTGAGCTGTACCTGTCCCACCCATCCATATTTGCAATCACATATCGACCACTGTTTCTGAGGGTGTGGGTGGAAAACTTGTGGCTTGAGTAACTGATCTTCTGCTTAAAGTCGTGGAAACTTTCGACTTCCTATGTGAGCCATCTCTTAACAGCGGCTTTTCCTTTTTCACCTTGCTGGCCAGCATCGGATGTGTCTGCTCATGTGGTTAGTAACAGTGGCCTCCCAGGACAAAGGCAGAGGCCCCTGGGCTCCACCAGCACTTAGATTTTTCACTTAATATGCTGTATGGTAAATACAGATCCACTGATCTGCTTTACCCAGCTGACTTGGGCCTTTAAAGGCAGGAGTTACTTTTGGTCATTATTATCTGCTGTGTCTTGAGCACTTAGTGCCAAGATGGATGCCAGGTGCCAGGTTGGATGTTTCATCTATAGGATCTACTGTCATCATCAGAGCTTTGCTTTTCTTTAAATTTATTTATGTATTTATTCATTTGGTTGCATCGGGTTCTAGTTGCTGTGCATTGGGCTTGCTGGTTGCAGCATGGGGGCATGTGGGCTCTTAGTTCCTGTACCAGGCATTGAACCCACATCCCCTGCATTGCAAGGCAGACTCTCAACCATTGAACCACCAGGGTAGTTCCCATCACAACTTTTCAAATGTATCCTTGTCTATCACTTGTCCATCCTCATTCACTCACCACAGAAATATTTATTGTAGACCTACACGCTCGCGCTGATGCTATATGCTGTGGACAGTCATGATGACCGAAACTGCTCTTCCCATCATGGAACCTGCAGAGGACTGGGAAAGATGATATATTCAACAAATACTTTGGACACACTGTAGGGAGTGTGATGTAGTTCAAGGGACTGTCCAGGTTCATTTCAGTCACTCAGTACTGTCCGACTTTTTGCAACCCCATGGACTGCAGCACGCCAGGCCTCCCTGTCCATCACCAACTCCCAGATCTTTCTCAAATTCATGTCCATCGAGGATGCCATCCAACCATCTCATCCTCTGTCGTCCCCGTCTTCTCCCACCATCAATCTTTCCTAGTATCAGGGTCTTTTCCAGTGAGTCAATTCTTTGCATCAGGTGGCCAAAGTATTGGAGTTTCAGCTTCAGCATCAGTCCTTCCAATGAATATTCAGGGCTGATTTCCTTTAGAATGGACTGGTTGGATCTCCTTGCAGTCCAAGAGACTCTCAAGAGTTTTCTCCAACACTACAGTTCAAAAGCATCAATTCTTCAGCACTCAGCTTTTTTTAATGGTCCAGCTCTCACATCCATACATGACTACTGGAAAACCATAGCCTGGACTAGACGGGCATTTGTTGGCAAAGTAACATCTTTGCTTTTTAATATGCTGCCTAGATTGGTCATAGTTTTTCTTCCAAGGAGGAAGCTCTTTTAATTTCATGGCTGCTGTCACCATCTGCAGTGATTTTGGAGCCCCCCAAATAAATTATCTCATTGTTTGCCCCATCTATTTGCCATGAAGTGATGGGGCCAGTTGCCATAATCTTAGTTTTTTGACTGTTGAGTTTTAAGCCAGCTTTTTCACTTTCCTCTTTCACTTTCATCAAGAGGCTCTTTAGTGCTTTGATTTCTTCCATAAGGGTGGTATCATCTGCATATATGAGGTTATTGTTATTTCTTCCTGCAATCTTGATTCCAGCTTGTGCATCATTCAGCCCGGCATTTCACATAATGTACTCTGCATATAAGCTAAATAAGCAGGGTGACAATATACAGCCTTGACATACTCCTTCCCCAATTTGGAACCAGTCTGATGTTCCCTGGTTCTAACTGTTGCTTCTTGACCTGCATACAGATTTCTCAGGAGGCAGGTAAGGTCGTCTGGTATTCCTATCTCTTGGAGAATTTTCCACAGTTTGTTGTGATCCACACAGTCAAAGACTTTGGCGTAATCAATAAAGCAGAAATAGACGTTTTTCTGGAATTCTCTTGCTTTTTTGATGGTCCAACAGATGTTGACAATTTAATCTCTGGTTCCTCTGCCTTTTCTAAATCCAGATTGAACATCTGGAAGTTCACAGTTCACATACTGTAGCTAATTCTTCTTAACTACAGTCAATCAGTAGTTATTAGAAACCTATTATTTGTTTTAGTTCTACGCTAGGTACTATACTAACATAAATTTGAACACATAAAAACCATTATTGCACTGGAGAAGGGCATGGCAAACCACTTCAGTATTCTTGCCTTGAGAACCTCATGAACAGTATGGAAAGGCAAACATATATGATGATGAACTCCCCAGGTTGGTAGGTGCCCGATATGCTACTGGAGAAGAGTGGAGAAATAACTCCAGAAAGAATGAAGAGACAGAACCAAAGTGAAAATATCACCCAGTTGTGGATATGACTGGTGATGGAAGTAACATGCAATGCTTTGAAAAATAGTATTGCATAGGAACCTGGAATGTTTGGTCCATGAATCAAGGTAAATTAGAAGTGGTCAAACAGGAGATGGCAAGAGTGAACATGAACATTTTAGGAATCAGTGAACTAAAATGGACTGGAACAGGCAAATTTAATTCAGATGACCATTATATCTACTACTGTGGCCAAGAGTCCCTTAGAAGAAATGGAGTAGCCCTCATAGTCAACAAAAGAGTCCGAAATGCAATACTTGGGTGCAATCTCAAAAATGACAGAATGATCTCTGTTCATTTCCAAGGCAACCATTCAATATCACAGCAATCCTAGTCTATGCCCCAACCAGTAACACTGAAGAAGCTAAAGTTTGAACATTTCTGTGAAGACCTACAAGACCTTCTAGAACTAACACCCAAAAAGGATGTCGTTTTTGTCATAGGGGACTGGAATGAAAAAGTAGGAAGTCAAGAGCTACCTGGAGTAACAGGTATATTTGCCCTTGGAGTACAAAATGAAACAGGGCAAAGGCCAACAGAGTTTTGCCAAGACAATGCACTGGTCATAACAAACACCCTCTTCCAACAACACAAGAGAAGATTCTACACATGGACATCACCAGATGGTCAGTACCATAATCAAATTGATTATATTCTTTGCAGCCAAACATGGAGAAGCATTATACAGTCAGCAAAAACAAGACCAGGAACTGACTGGCTCAGATCATGAACTCCTTATTGCCAAATTCAGACTTAAATTGAAGAAAGTAGGGAAACCCACTAGACCATTCAGGTATGACCTAAATCAAATCCCTGTCCAGGTGGCTTAGTTCAAACCCACCACTTAGCCTCTCTGCACCTCATCTTCCTCTTTTGTAAAATGAGGATAACAGGAGTGCCAACTTCATAGGGTACCATGAAGAGTGAATAGATTAACATGTGCAAAGCACTCAGAGCAGGGCTATGCTCCAAGTGGATTATTTCTGCTGGCCGTATGAAGGAGAAACGTGGGTTGCCAGGTGTGTATGACGGGGAGGACCTGCTTTAGGAGACAAATGATGGAGTTCTACAGGATGAGTGGGAGTTAACTTGGCAAAGTGTTTTGGAGGAAGGTGAGGGGAGCAGGATGTTGGAGGAATGTTCCTGGCAGAGAGGACAAGATTCTCAGAACACAAGGTGTGGGCTCACCTGAGGAACTGCCAAGAAGTGTGACTGGACCACAGCAGGTGGGGAGCCCTACAGGGTCAGGTCTGAGGAGAGACGGAAATACTGGCATAGAAGTACAGGCGTCTCCAGGACCCAGCTCTCTGCTGCACACTGTTGATCCAGGCAGTGGGAGAGGCTCAGTAAGTATTTGTCACATAAGCAGTTGAGCATGCAGACATGGTGTCTTGGCTATGGCTATTCCAAGTCCCCCATCCAGAAAAGGAGTCCACTGTCCTGTATACATAATACGTGAACTGTCCCAACCCCTCACTGTCAAGCCATACACATCTGTTTTGCTGGCCCCTCTTTCTCTCTCTTTTTTTTGGCCATACCACCACATGGCACGTGGAATCTTAGTTCCCTGACCAGAGATTGAACCCGCACCCCCTGCATTGGAAAACAGTCTTAACCACCGGACCACTGCCAGGGAAGTCCCATGGTCCCTCTCTTCTTGGCAGTAGACTAGACGGAGTCAGTTTGGATGGGGAGTTCAGTTAGGAGGTGCTGCCGGAATCCCCCACTCCACTGGGGCCTCAGCTCTAGCCCAGTGCTGTTCAGACTTGTTTAGTGGTGGCGCCTTGTGTTGAAATGATCTTAGAGGATACCCACTATATGGAATGCCACCAAACAGCTTCCATGGCTGAGGCTTGGGTATGGGGATTCAGAGCACCTGGTCATAGCTGGGTCACCTGAGAAAAACACCAGGGCTCCCTGAAACACAGTTAGAAAGCCAAGTGAGGAGCTTTGCCCCCACTTTTGAGGTGTGGAAACTGAGGTCCAGCGAGGAGGGGGCAACTCTTCCAAGGTCACACAACCAGGGACAGACCCAGAACTGGATCCCAGACATTTGACATCAGTTCTGCCTCTTGAGAAATTTGTATGCAGGTCAGGAAGCAACAGTTAGAACTGAACATGGAACAACAGACTGGTTCCAAATAGGAAAAGGAGTACGTCAAGGCTGTATATTGTCACCATGTTTATTTAACTTATATGCAGAGTACATCATGAGAAACGCTGGACTGGAAGAAACACAAGTTGGAATCAAGATTGCCAGGAGAAATATCAATAACCTCAGATATGCAGATGACACCACCCTTATGGCAGAAAGTGAAGAGGAACTAAAAAGCCTCTTGATGAAAGTGAAAGTGGAGAGTGAAAAAGTTGGCTTAAAGCTCAACATTCAGAAAACGAAGATCATGGCATCCGGTCCTATCACTTCATGGGAAATAGATGGGGAAACAGTGGAAACAGTGTCAGACTTTATTTTTCTGGGCTCCAAAATCACTGCAGATGGTGACTGCAGCCATGAAATTAAAAGACGCTTACTCCTTGGAAGGAAAGTTATGACCAACCTAGATAGCATATTCAAAAGCAGAGACATTACTTTGCCAACAAAGGTTCGCCTAGTCAAGGCTATGGTTTTTCCTGTGGTCAGGTATGGATGTGAGAGCTGGACTGTGAAGAAGGCTGAGCGCCAAAGAATTGATGCTTTGAACTGTGGTGTGGGAGAAGACTCTTGAGAGTCCCTTGGACTGCAAGGAGATCCAACCGGTCCATTCTGAAGGAGATCAGCCCTGGGATTTCTTTGGAAGGAATGATGCTAAAGCTGAAACTCCAGTACTTTGGCCACCTCATGCAAAGAGTTGACTCATTGGAGAAGACTGTGATGCTGGGAAGGATTGGGGGCAAGAGGAGAAGGGGACGACAGAGGATGAGATGGCTGGATGGCATCACTGACTCGATGGATGTGAGTCTCAGTGACCTCCGGGAGTTGGTGATGGACAGGGAGGCCTGGTGTGCTGCGATTCATGGTGTCGCAAAGAGTCAGATACGACTGAGCGACTGATCTGATCTGCTACCCCAAGGTTTTGCTCCATTGCCACCTGACCACCGCCACTCCCCTCAGTGTGGTGTCTCAAGGTGGGGCAGGGGCATGTGGCTGTGACCTTGTCAAGTCAGGATACAGAACATGAGAGACAAAAACCGAGAGGACAGGCGTGGGTGAGCTATTCAGGGTCACGGCCTGGTTACACCGTGCCTTTTTTTTCCATCTCTTTCTTTTAATTGAGTTTGAGGTGGTTGTTTTTTGTTTCCTTAAGAAATGGGTACCGAATGAAGCTGCGTAAACACCACGATGTTAACTCCCTGAAAAACCTCCTGCCATTTTAACTCTGTTACTGGAGAAATAAAAGAGAAATAATTTGTCCACCCACACTTAGCTCTTTCTGACGAAGGTAGGTGAATATTGCTTTGCTAATCGAGGGTGACTGCTGGAAGTGGAGCCAGGCTGGCTGATCTTGGATTGAGAGGAAGCCACGGCAACCCCAGAAGGAGCAGCCCGTGGGGTCAGCAGGGCCCGGGTCACTGGCCACGTTGTCACCTTCTGCAGGTGTCCCCCAGCCGGTAGGGATGGAGGCGCTGGACCAGGCCGAGGGGCCCGCGGCCTCACAGAGAGAGATGCCACCGCCCCCACCTGCTTCACCGCCCTCAGAGCCAGCTCAGAAGCCGCCACCTCGAGGCGCCAGGAGCCACTCCCTCACTGCCAGAAGCAGCCTGTGCCTGTTGGCTGCCTCCCAGTTCCTGGTAAGGACATCACAGGCCTCGCGGGGCCTGGAGGGAGGGCGGGTTGAGGGACGGCCTCCACTTCCTCCCCAAGATGGCCGCCTGGGGACACAGAGGAGTGAGGGGCCTTCCTGGTGTCCCTCGTGCCTGTGGCCCTCCGGCTGGCGTGAGGAGAAGGCTGGCGTTCCAAGCCACAGCCTTGAGGGCTGAGCCCCTCATGCGCTGAGCTCAGAAGCAGGAATGCAGGCCGGGGCCCCAGGCCCCCATGGTCTTGCGGGCGTCCTTCTGAGGACTTCCTGTCTCTGGAGGCACCTCTAGGAGACTCTCCCTGTGGTGTGTATACCTGGTGGGGTGGTGGGCTGCCCTCTGTGAAGGCTCCCTTAAGTCAGATTTTCTCCAGGCAAAGTCCTAAGCCCTTGCCTCTGTTGCACAGTCCGGACCTTGGTGGGGGGGTGGGGTGGGGGTAGGCAGTAGGTTGAGGCTCCAGGTGAACTCTTGAGGGTTGGGGGACAGGGAGATATGGGGGCAGGGAGGCCAGACTCCAAACTCAGTGCGCTGGCCCCGGCCACCCCAGCTTGCCTGTGGGATGCTCTGGCTCAGCGGCTTTGGCCCCATCTGGACACAGAACACCACAGACGTCATCTCCTCCGCGCTCACATTCCTGGAGCAGCTGGGACCCTCGGTGAGTAAGCTCCAGGGAGCCCCAGGGTAGGAGGGAGAGCTTGGGGGCCTCCAGCCCCACCAGCCCCTGCCTGGGGCTTCTTTGAGTTCAGAGGATAACCCTGAAAGGCTTCTTCCTGTCCCCTCCCCAGAACCAGGTACAGAGTTCTCAGAGCCTCAATCTTACCCGTGCTGAAATAGATGAGAACACATCCCCACCCCCCACCCGCATCACCCTGAGCTGTTTGTCTGATGTTCCCCAGGCCTGGCTGGGCACTGGGACCTGGGACGCCCCCAGTCTGCTGCTGGTCTCTCTCTGTGTGATCCTCATCACCACCCTGGTAAGGCTCCTCCTGACCCGACCTCGCTGCTCCCCTCCCGTGACCCCAAGACCCAGTCCCCACCTTGTCCCCTTTGACCTACAGACTAGACATTGTGGGTAGGGCTGAGGAGGGGCACCTGTCTTCTTCTACCAATGTGCCCAGGCTGGGGTGGGGATGGGGAGAGGCCCCTTCTTTCTCAAAATTGGTTTGCAGTGTTCTTGGCTGGGGAAAGGAGCTGAGGCAGTGTGAAAACTGGAGTAGGATCACCCCACCCCACTAAGAAAGCTTCAAAGCATAAGAACCTGAGGGTTGGGGAAGGAGGGGGCCGGGAGGACATCTAGGTAGCCTCCCATCTAGGTGAGTGGTGGTACTCTGCAGACAGTTCCCAGGAGAACAAGCCTGCTCCAGACACATGGAGGGGCAGGGAGCTCAAGCCCCTGGTCACACCATCATCCAGGGGCTGCTGCCAGCATGGTCCATGATGCCAGTTATGCCCCCAACTAGGTGTGGCTCCTCCTGAGGACTCCCCCAGAACCACCCAGCCCTCTGCCCCCCGAGGACAGGCGCCAGTCGGTAAGCCGTCAGCCTTCCTTCACCTACTCGGAGTGGATGGAGGAGAAAGTCGAGGATGACTTCCTGGATCTGGACCCTGTCCCCGAGACCCCTGTGTTTGACTGCATGATGGACATCAAGCTGGAGGCTGACCCCACCTCCCTGACTGTCAAAGCCATGGGTCTGCAAGAGAGGTGGGTGCGACAGAGGCGCATGGAGCTCTTAGCTCCCTGTTGGAAGGGCAGATGCCTGACTCTGACTCCCAGTGCCCAGGGCAGAGCTGAGCTCATAGCCCCACCAATGCAGACATGTGCTCTTCAGGTCTGATTCATGTAGATCTGAATGTCCCAAAGTGAACACTAAGAAACGTTGTTAGTGCACACAGACATGTAGGCATGCACAGGTGTGCACACACGCACACTCACACATACAACTCTTGTGGCTCCGATAGGTTTCTTTGCTGTAGGACTTGTTGGAAGCCTTTAACATGCTTGTAGTCATTGTAGATTGACAAGGGGTTGTGTGTAGCCTTCCTCAAAGTCATCCGACCACAGAACCCTGCTTTCATAGTGTCTCGTAGAGTTCCACGCAGCACATGTTGGGAGGTGTCAACACCCTCTGCAGAGCCTGGCTGGGTTAGCTAGATCCTACCAGGGTTGTGTTGTCCACATGATGTCATGGAAAGAGCACTGGAGGAGGAGTCAGAAAACCTAGGTTTTTGTTTCAACTCTGCCACCCCCTTACTGTACGTGCTTGGGCAATTCTTATCCCCTCTGTGGCTTTCAGTTTCCCTTTCTAGGTAAGGAGGGTAATGGGCCACTAGACTCTGAACACAGCAGGGTCTGATCAGTCCACTCATCCTTGCTCCACTGTGCTACCCCTGGGATCCCGTCTTTCCCGAGCCTCTCTTGGATGAGATGTCCTTGGAGGCTGCAGCCCTAGGGGCTGGGGTACCGAGGGTGGAGCCCTGCTTCTCTGCCCCAGGCACGTGCCCTCTCAGTGAGCCTCCCCTGGCTCTGGGAGCTGCCTCTGGCAGGGCCACAGGAGAGTGCAGGGAAGGACTGTATTGAGGGGCCTCACATGGAATCTTTGGGACTGAGGCCCAAGCCCACACTCAGTTAGCTACCTACTGCATGAGGCAGGAGCGGGTGGCAGGCTTAAGCCTTGGGGCTGAGCCTCATGCTGTCTGTGTTGGGGTGACATCACGCCCACTCCTCTCCCTGGGACCCATCGGGTTCCCACCCCATCTCCCACTCCCTCATCCTCCTGCTCCAAGGCCCTCAGCTAATGGCCTTCCCTTCCCCTGATACTCACTGCCCCCCTTCCCGGTCCTTCCAGGAGGGGCTCCAATGTCTCCCTGACCCTGGACATGTGCACGCCGGGCTGCAACGAGGAGGGCTTCGGCTATCTCATGTCCCCCCGGGAGGAGTCAGCCCGAGAGTACCTGCTCAGTGCCTCCCGCGTGCTCCAGGCCGAAGAGCTTCACGAGAAGGCCCTGGACCCCTTCCTGCTGCAGGCAGAATTCTTTGTGAGTCCCCCTGAGCCAGCGCCCCCACAGGGGCCAGCCCTTTGTGCTCATGTTGGTCCCCCGAGCAAGGCTTTGGAACAGGGTACCCCAAACTCAGCATCTGATGAGCATCATTTCATTCTCACCTCTCCTACTGTCTTGGGCAAGCTGCTTCCTCTCTGGGCCTCAGTTTCTCATCCGGAAAATGGGGATAAAGATAACAGGGGTGTTGCAAGGATTCGAAAGATGCAGAATATGTGCAAAGTGCCCATCAGGTGATTGGTGTTTGTGGCATTCTTAAGTCATCATCACCTAGGACTATCCTCCAAAAGCCTTAGAAAGCCTTTTCTTTATTTGAAGATGTGGGGTGCTACACTAATCCCAGGGATTAAACTTGGGGCCCAGCAGTGAAAGTGCTGAACCCTAACCACTGGCCCGCCAGACAATTCCCCAAAGCCTTCTCTTCTGACTCTCCCGTTTTCCCACTCTCCTTTTGCCTGGCATCACCAAACAATGTTCATCCTCCTTTGAAATCTCTCAGTTCTGTGGCTCCAGCTTAGGGTGGTTTTGATTACCTCCCCCTCCAGACTCTTAACAGCAACCTCCAGCTACCTCCTATTGGACTTGAGGGGCTTATAAATGACCCCCCTGTTTTACCTGCCTGAGCACTCAACCAGTTAAGAGCTAAGATAGAGAAGATCACAAAACCACCTTTATTTTTGCTGATAAAGGCTAGGTAAGTTTCTGTTCTTGTTTGTTTGTTGTTTTTCCATTTTGACTGCTCCGAGTCTTTGCTGCAGACCACAGGCTTCTTTCTCTGGTTGTGGCACGCAGGCTTAGTTGCCCGGAGGCATTTAGGATGTTAGTTCCCTGAGCTGCGATCAAACTCATGTTCCCTTCATTGGAAGGCAGATTATTTATCACTGGACCAGCAGCGAAGTCCCAAGGCTAGGTTTAACATGAGGATTACATATGTAGCAGTAGTAAGGTTCCTAATACCAACCGCCAGAATGAAGCAACTTTCCCACCACCCCAGGTGGTGCTGGCACATTGCCAGCCTCACCCCATGGGGGTACCCTGTAATTCTTTCTTAGCAGGAGGGTCAGAGGAGGAGGAAGTAAGGGACTAGTGCCCCAAAGCCAAGTTTCTCAATCAAACACTTCATCCGGTAACTCACCCACCTTGTGGGCAGGAATGGGTGCATTTGGAGAGTCCTTCCTGGGAGAAGCCTGAGGGATGGGGAACCTGCGTGCCTTCCTCAAAGCTCCCCTTGCCCCAGGCCACTACTGCTCCCTAGCAGAATTGGATGGCTCTCCTCTCTGGGCAGCCCTCCATCACCTCTGACCTGCGGCTCCAAAGTCTCCAGCATGTGGCCCAGCCTGCCTTACCTGAGTTGAGCCAGCCCCATCCGCCTTTTCCTGACTCGGCCCCATCCCCACAGGACTGTCCACTTCAAACTTGGCCCTCACCCCACCCCCACCCCTGCGCCTTCACAGTCATCAGCCCTCACCCTGGAGGCCCCTAAGATGCCTTCCTGGCCACCCAGCCTTGGTGCCGTCCCCGTGGCCACACTTCCCCTTGAGGGTGTGTGGCACGTCCTTGTCATCTCCGGTTTCATAATTCATTGTCAGTTTGGCCCAAAGAGAGAGGAAGTGGGGGTGCTCACATACCCACCCCATGGGCACTTCTGCACCTGCTTTTTATTCTGATTCTCACAACCACCTATAAAGTGAGTATCGTGATCGTCATTGTACAAAGTGCATTCTTAGTGTGTCCACAGTGAACGCTGTGATTCATGACGGTGAGAGATGACGAGAGTGCTAAAGTGTGTAGACAGAGGGAAGGGGAGCAAGAGGACACTGAGGAGTCATCCCCAAGGACCTGGTGGGGGGGGGCGGGCGCACGGGCAGCAGTGAACCTTAAAGGCTGAGAAGGATTAGTGGTGATGAAGAGGGATGCGACCAGTGCTCCCCGCAAGCGGAGTGCCGCAAACTCAGACGTGGAGGCTAGCCAGAGACTGACAGATTACCTACAGGGAAGAGATGGGCACAACTGGAGAGTGGGGCTTTTGAGAGCAGCTGGTGGTAAAGAAGGGCCAGCTCCGAGAAGACCTCACATTCCAGGCAGAGAAGTTCGGACTTGGTGCTCTTGACATTCAGAGTGATTGAGAGATGCAAATACAACTCTAGGAGGCCCAGAAGGAGGCTGCCTCCCTGCTGGAGAATCAGGGAAGGCTTCTTGGAGGAGGTGGCATTTACAGTGCACAGGAAGACATGAGAAGATGAGGATGGGATGGATGTTACTCCTGAGCAAGCAGCACGACCCAAGGTCCTGAGCGGGGTACCTACCTGGGGTAGGAACGTGAGTCAGCAAAGCCACTCCGTGTGGCTGCAGTGCAGGGTGCAGAAGAAGGCGGTGATTGGCCAGGTCCCTTCTTCTCTGTTCATCAGACGTTCCCTGAGTGCTGACTATGTGCCACGCGGGCCCTCCGTAAACAGTGGTGGTGCTGACGTGTATTATGCACTCAGCGTGTGCCAGGACTGCTCCGGATGCTTTTCATGTGCCCTCATTTAATAGTTGCTGTTTGTTGAATGAATGTGTGCATCAAGCCAGCCCACAGCTGCTCTCAACCCCATGTCTTCCTCCTACAGGAAATCCCCATGAATTTTGTGGATCCGAAAGAATATGACATCCCTGGGCTGGTGCGGAAGAACCGATATAAGACCATCCTTCCCAGTGAGCACTTGCTGCCCCTCACCTGGGTGCCCTTAAACCCTAAGGGAGACGTTAACTCCAGCATGGGCCTCCCGGGTCAGCAGGCAAAGGGATGGAAGGTGGGGGTGCCCGGTGAAGTGAAAGACCCCTTTTAGAGGGCAGAGGGCTCTTGGTTCCTTCATACGGCACTCTCCAGATCTTTGCCCTGGACAAGCATTGTGCTGGGCTCTGTGGAAACCCAGAGAAAAAGAGGAACAATAACAGCAGCTCCTAGACAGGGCATGGTGGCTGAAAATTGTGCTCACATCCCTGGGCTCTTCAGAGTGGACAGGTTTTAAAGAGAGCACATTAAGGCTCAGAGAGGTTAAGTGGCTCACCCAGTGTCACGCAGCTGAGATGTACGGAACCAAGCTTGAAACTAGGCCTCTGTAACCTCAAAATTGAGCTCTTTTGTCCACCTGGAGTTCAATTTGGCTGGATTATGAATCCTCTAACAGGCAGAGCCACCTCACAAGAGAGTGAGCTGCCTGTCAGGTAGGAAGCTCCCCATTGGCTAGGGTATTCAAGCTAGAATGCATGAGTGGTCCCCCAGAAGGTTTGATAGGGATTTTTCCCCCTTTGGGGGTGGTTAGACCAGGTAACCTGATATTCCTCTTTTAGCCTGGGATGTCATTTTCAGGTAACTTGCATCAGGCCCCTGTCTGCCTGTCACCCCTGCCAAGTTCTGGCCCAAAGCCCTAGGGCTAGCTTGGGGAGTGACTTATTAAAAGCAAATCCCCACAAACCTACTCCACTCAGTTTATGGAGTAAGGAGACTTTGAAAAAGCAGTTTTGCCTTCAGCATCTCCAACAACATGTAAGATGTCATGACTTATTTTTAACTTTTAAAATATCGACTTGTGGTTGCTATGGTTACACAGTGTCTAGGTAGTTCCAGTTAAACAAAGCACCATTTAAGGCCAGGATTCGGGGCTGCTCACCTCTTCCCTCCTCTTGCTCCCCCCTCCACCCACCCAGCCCTACCTGGAGGGGGGCTTCGGGTACCCCACAGTCTCGGGCTTTGCTGGCCACTCAGAATAGCCACTGTGGGAATATGAGAGACAGACCATCACTCCATCTGGTCCCCACTGGATTCCTGAGAGGAATCCAGCCTCCAGCCATACCCTACGCCTTCAGCCCCCGAGCCCAACAGAATCTTCTCTGTAGCCAGCAAGAATTGACCCTGTGCCCTCAGAGACTGGGCTGGGGTGGGTGGTAGAGGCCCCTCTCGGACCAAGGACACCCCGCGGCTTGCTTTCTCATTCATTCGGAGGCTACTTCTGGATCCCAATCTGGGTACCATGAGGGGAGGGAGGGGGCCCATGCAGGGCTGCCCGTTCCTCTCCCCTGGTCACACAGAGCCCCCTTCCGTTCACCCTTGCTCTTCCTCATACCTGACTCTCCTCCACGCCCCTCGCCACAAGAGCTGCCTCACCCCCACCTTCCCCTCCACAAATCACCTGCCCAAACCTCATGTACCTGGGCCAGGGCACGAAAGGGCTGGAGAGGGGAGGTTTGTGGGTATCCCTTTCCATTTCACATTCCAGGTTTGGGATCCTCCTTTGGACCTGTTAATTTATAAATTGATTTAATTTATACTTGCAGGGATATTAGTAGCAGCACCAACTTGCTCTATTGTGACTGTGTGCTGGCCTAAGTTATGGGTCTGAGGACTCATTATTAATGGCCAGTCTTGAACCCTGACAGGATGAGTGAGGTTGTGACGGAAGGGATGTTCCCAGTTTACGCAGAAGGCACAGGGGTACTCAGTGAATGGCCTGCACTGACACCACCAGGACTTGAACCCAGGCTCACTGGTGGGCCGTGTAGACTCCTGACCGCTGATGCAGCCTTCGAGAGCCCTGTGTGGGGTACACTGGCAGGGCCTTTAGTCCAACCCTGGGGGCCAGAGAAGGGAGGAGTTGTGAGCTGGTGACTAAGCTAGACAGAGCCCAGAACCCAGGCCCCCAGGGGCCCCCCCAACTACCTCAATCCCAGCCTCTGTGAGTTTCCAAAAGAGACTAAATCAATACAGGGAGGCTCTAGCAGAACAGAACAAACCCTAGCCTAGGAGGCAGAGCACGACGTAGTGAGAATCTGCTGCTCTGGGATTTGACAGGTGACTAGATTGGGGTGGGGTGAACCCTTGTGGACGTGTGTGTTGTCTCATCTCAGGCTCAGAAGACTGTACTCCTTTCATTGTGATACTCTCCCCTGGCATCCTACCCAAATCTTAGCTATAAAGTGCTTTACAGTTGACATAGCACTTCACATCTGTTTTCTCATTTGTCTTCCCAACAATCCGAGGAACTAAGCATCTTTACCCCCATATTACAGATCGGAAAACTGAGGCTTAAAAAGGTCATGTGCTTTACAAGCTTACATAGCAGGTTGGGGACAATGTATACTCAAACTCTTGCTGGCCCTGCTAACTAGGATGTATCCCTTAGGGAATTTCTTACTGTCTGAGCTGTCTCCTCCCCAGAACATGAAGCACAGAGAGGACCAGGCAGCCTAAGGGGTGCAGGCAAGGGTGGCCTGGATCCTACAGAGGGAGAGAGCCAAGGCCTCCCTGTACCATTCTCTTCCATCTGGATCCTCACCTTCCTGAGTAGGCCACAGGGATGGGTCAGTGTTTTGCTTCTGGCAAGGGAAGAAGGAACTTCTGGTCCGAGAAGAAATGTAGGTGCCCTGACATGGGCCAGAGAAGGTGGGCCCACACAAGAGGGATTGCACATTCAAATCCCAGCCTCACCTGTCTCCACTATCTCAGACCCTCACAGCAGAGTGTGTCTGACCTCACCAGACCCTGACGACCCTCTGAGTTCCTACATCAACGCCAACTACATTCGGGTATGTAAACCCATCCCAACAGTCTCTCCCTAAAAGGGAGGCCCGAGTCAATGGGGTCCATCCACTAGGCTTGTCCCTAAGTCCATCTGGTTCCTGCCAGCCCCCAGGGAAGAGGCTAAGTGGGGGAAATGGGCCCCGGGAGCACAATAAGTGACCCTGATGTCCCGGACTTGGCTGGTCACAGGGCTATGGTGGGGAAGAGAAGGTGTACATCGCCACTCAGGGACCCATCGTCAGCACGGTCGGCGACTTCTGGCGTATGGTGTGGCAGGAGCACACGCCCATCATCGTCATGATCACCAACATCGAGGAGATGAATGAGGTAGGCCCACCGGACCTTACCAGGTGTCTGCTGCTTGGTGCCCTGCACCAACCATCTTGTTTCCATGTTAATCCTTTCAGCAATCTTGGGAGGCTGGTATGTTCACCTTGCTGCCTTGCCCAGGGAAGGAAATGTGAGGCTCAGAGAGGTTAAGTCAGTTACTCAGAGCCACACAAATAGTCAGAGGCAGGGCCTGGAGCTGGCCTCTCCACCTCCAATGCTCAGGATCTTAAACACACTGCTCCGCTGCCGCCCAGCCTGCCAGGTCTGATGCTGGCTACTTCCCAGCCCATTTAATTGAAGTCCCATGAAGGCCCTTCAAACTGAGTATTACTTCCAGATGAGGAAACTGAGACTCAGAAAAGGGAAGTAACTTAACAAGTTAGAAGCTGAGATTTGGGCTCTCTAACTGCAAACCTACTGCCCTGTCTCCTCACTGGCCCGGCTCAGGCACTGGGAGGGCGTGGTCGGGGTGCTGGGAGTATCTCAGCCTGATCTGGGCCCCTGCAGAAGTGCACCGAGTATTGGCCGGAGGAGCAGGTGGTATACGATGGCGTGGAGATCACCGTGCGGAAAGTCATCCACACTGAGGATTACCGGCTCCGACTCATTGCCCTCAGGGTGAGGCCTTGGGCAGGGCTGGGCTGGGCCGGGAGGAGGGGGCACTCTGCAGCCAACAGGCTCCCAGAGGCCAAAATAGCTGAAATTAAGGCATGTGTCTCTCCAGGCTTTACTGATGAGCAGGGATGAGGGGGAAAAGGGGTGAGTGATCTTGCAGATCAGAGGCAGGACCAAATTCTCAGTGTATTTCTTATCACTGGCGTCTGTCCATCCACACTGTCATTCATAAAGTCTTCCAGCTCTGCTTCAAATGTACCCAAGGCCAGGACTGTCTGGAAGAGGGGGCTTCAGCAGCTTCCATATTCTGCCTGGAAACATCCCTTCACCTGGGATGCTGGGCTTCCAACCTGTAGTACCGAATCTGTCCACTAGAGGACAGGCACTTTTTGCTGCATTTGGGTAGCACAAGGAGGTTGTGGTTACAAGAAAAAGAGAAGAGGACATAAAAATTATGAGCAGTACAGAACAGCCCAGAAGAGTGTGGGGAGGTATCCTCCCACCCTGAAGATTGTGCTTCTTCCAGGCTCAGCATAATAGAGGAGATTGTTCCTTTGGAGTCAAGAAAATCCGTGCATTCTGCTTTTGAGAAATCTCATGACCCCTGTTTGGGGAAAGTGGTACCACTGTAATTATCCCAAAGTCTGGAAGAGGTGACCTAGGTGCCAGGAAGCGGACATCCTATCCAGAAACAGTCAGGGAGGTCCACTGATGCTGGCAGCCACAGGGTCTGAATAGGGTGTCAAGGGCATGAGACTTCTTCCTCTGAGCTGCCCCCTCCCACTGGAGAAGGTGAAAGACTGTGTCAAGGAGAAGTCAGCCCCTCGAGGGCAGTGCCCAGTAAGCATTTCCAGAATATAGGCTTGCTTGAGGGCATTTCAGAGGTGGAGGACAGAGGCTGTGGAAGCCATAAGAGCCAGGTAGCCCATGGAGCAGCTTCCTTTTTCCCCTGAAAGAGAGGCTGGGGCTGCCACATCTTCTCAGTGCTGTGGGACTGGTCAGGGAAGAACTGGGACCGCTGGGCATTTACTTTTGTCTGTAACCTTTACAAGCATGTGCCCTGAGCCTGGTTCTGGGTTGGGTACTGGGAAAACACAGAGCTGTCCAAAGCCTGGACTCTCTCCTCAAGGAGCACTTATAAAATGGTAAGTACTGACCTAGAAATAAGTACAAGCACAGAAGAAGGACATGTTGTCAGCCAGGGTGCTCAGGGAGGGCTTCCTGGAAGTGGTGGTGCCGAACGGGGTTCTGAAGGATAAGAGTTGGCTGGGGGGGCAGACGAGAGAGCATTCCAGACAAAGGGAAACTAAAAGTAAGGGCACAGAAGATAGAACAGCTCTGTGTATAAATGTACAGGAAATGGGGGAAGCAGAGGTTTGATCTACAAACCATTTGGAGTGCAAAGGCATCAAGTACAAGTTCACAGGAGGACTTGGGCCTGGAGAGGCAGACCCTGTACCGTGTGTCTTGTTTGCCTGACTAAAGAGTGGGGAGGGTGGGTTTTAGTTTTAGAGCAACAAGAGCTATCAGAGCATTTTGAGCAGTAGAGCAGCATGGGCTGTAGACAGGCCTTCGGGACCACTGTGGATCTGGGTGATCAGAGAGGAGGAGGGGAGGGCCCCACAAAGTCAAGAGAGGGTAAAGAACAAAGTGAAGGGACACTGGCTGGCGGGGGGCGGGGGGCGGTAACCAGGGGCGGTGGTGGGCAGGAAAGTATACTGAGGCAAGAGGAAGGGTCCCAGGGCTGTTGTGGGGGTGACTGGGCTGTGAAGGGGCAAGGAGACAGGAGTGAAATGGAGAAGGGGCTCTTCACCTCTCTCAGAAGATCGTGGAGTCACTAGGGCAAAACCTATGTGAAGACCAGTGCTGACGCTGCTCACCAGGGTCTCTGGCTGGTGTCACTGGGCTGTACGTTGTAGATGGCAGAGGTCCGAGGTCCCATTACCTGTGGCCTCCCTCCTATGTTTCCTCCTCCCCTCCCATCTCCATCTCTGGGCTGGTTTCTGGGCCCAGTTCACGTGTATCTGGGGTGGGCCTCTGTCTCCTGGACAGAGTGGGACGGAAGAAAGAGGCCTGAAGCATTACTGGTTCACGTCCTGGCCCGACCAGAAGACCCCAGACCGCGCACCCCCTCTCCTGCACCTGGTGCGGGAGGTGGAGGAGGCGGCCCAGCAGGAGGGGCCCCGCTGTGCCCCCATCGTGGTGCACTGCAGGTGGGTCCTCCCAGACACCCACTGGGGTGGGGCGGGGCTCCCGGGCAGCCCCGCCCCTCACCCCTGTGCCCTGGGCCCTCAGCGCAGGGATCGGGAGGACCGGCTGCTTCATCGCCACCAGCATCTGCTGCCAGCAGCTGCGGCATGAGGGCGTGGTGGACATCCTGAAGACTACATGCCAGCTCCGTCAGGACAGGTCAGCTGAGAGTGGGGCCCTTGGGGAGCTGAGGGGCGGGGGAGAGGACAGCAGAGAGAGCCTGACCTGTGCATACGGTGAAAGGTTAGGGAGACACCCCACGGGGACCGACCTGTGGACAGATGGGTGGAGAAGCCGGATCCAGGCAGTTGGTAGCTGGGATGCAGAGGGGAGAGGAACAGAGCTGGTGGACACAGGGGCAGAGGCTGAGAGTGGAGGGTCATGCCACCTCTATCCCCGCTGTCTATGCCAGAGCCAGGAGGGACAGGAAGAGCAGGTGGAAGTGGCTGGCTGGCCAGGGCTGACCTCTCTAAGCTGCACAGAGGCCCTGATGTGCCTCCCAGAGGACTGGCACTCTGTGGGTCTGGGGGCGGCTCCGCAGCTGTTCTTCCATGACCCGGTCCCTTCATCTGCCGGGTAGGGGCGGTATGATCCAGACGTGCGAGCAGTACCAGTTCGTGCACCACGTCATGAGCCTCTACGAGAAGCAGCTGTCCCGCCAGTCCCCGGAGTGACCACACGCCCTCCCGAGGTCTTCTGGTACCTCCCAGCCTGAGTCGGGGCCCTCCTCGCAGCCACACCCAGGGCCCTGCCTCAGGTCCCGGCCTGCTACCCATCCCTCCCGCTTCCTCTCTTCAGTTTGCTCCCCTCCCCCGCTGCCTCGGCCGGATCCCTGCCCCCTCAACATAGCTCTTCCTACTGTACATACTGGGGAGTGGGGAGGGTGGGGGAGGGGCGTGCCAGGCCAGGCCTGGGGCCCCAGGGCCTGACCCAAACCGCGTGACCCGGGGCCTCAGTTTTTAACGATGGTTCCACTGCTACTTGATCCAAAACGTTTCCCTGCTGCAATTCCACGTGTCCTACCGCAGCCTGTTCTGTCTGTCCATCGTCTCTGCTGTCTGTACCGAACACTGTGTCTCCTCAGCCCGGGAGAGGGGTCATGAGCTCCAGCCTCCCAGTGGCCCTGGCACAGGTGCCTGCCTCAGGCCCCCAGCCCCGCTTCTCCCAGCAGACAGGTTGCACTTTGCCCCTAGTTCCTGGAACCAGGATGGGAAGGAAGGGCCTGAAGACCCCGGAAGTCAGGCACAGGAAAGCCCTGAGGGGTTGGCAGAAAGATCCAGCTGGGCAGAGGTCTCAGGTTGGGGGTGGGGGAGGAGGATAGCATCCAGGGGGACCCCCAGGTATCAGACACCCTCAGCAGGCAGTGACTAGCCTGTGGGGCAACGGTGAGAAAGGGCACACATAGGGGAGAATGAACCCAGAGGGCCTGGGCCACGGTGGGAGATGGGGAGCTCTGACAGTAGGGTGGGAACTCGGCCCCAGATCCGTGTGAAGCATTTTTCTGTGTCGCTGTGGGAAACCCCTCCCAGAAGTCTCACCGCGTGTAGCTCTGTGTGTGTCCTGTGTTCATGCGTGTGTTGAGAGCCCGTCAGCAGGGCGTGCATGACTCTTTGGCAACATGTGTTATCTTGGAGCCACGTGTTTTTATTGGTGACTTTAAATATTTATTCCACGGCAGACAGAGACATTTGGTGTCTTTTTATAATTTGCTCATGGTCATTGAATAGAGCAATAAATGGAGCATTTTGAGCAAAACTAGCCTCCTGGGTCTGTGTGATTGCCTCTCCCCTCTACTCCCTGCCTCTCTGTACCCCCATCTTCTTGCCCCTCCTACTAGTACAGATGCGCGTGCACACACAGACACACCCACATACATCCAGGCCCTTGAGATCCCTAGTGCCCCCTTGTGTAGGTTGGGAGACGGCATGAATCCAAATTTGAAATTCCAAAGTCCATTGAGCATAATTCTCACATACCTGCACCCTCGCATCCAGCCAGGAGCCAGGGGCCATGTGGAGCCACAAGGACAGATGTTGGAGGCTTTCATAGAAGGAAAAGTGGCTGGCAGGCCACCAACTTTGACAGAGGAGCCAGAGATGCCAAGGCCAGAGCAGGGGGACCTTCAGACTATACAGGCCCCTCCCTGTTGGCCAGCCCACTTATTTGTCCTGCAGGTCCCAACCGCAGCTGCAGCCAAGCAATTTGCCTTCCAAGGCCTGGGCTGAGAGCAGTCCTGCCCAAGAAACCTGGAGAATCTGCCCCAGACCAAGATCCTGTGCCTTCCAGACACTCCCACTCTACTCTTACCCCAGCCCCCAGGGATGCAGCAAATGCAGTTGTCCTGCCCCTGCTGACAGGTGTGGGTCACCCCAGGGCAAGAGGGAGTCCAGGGCAGGACTGCTGACCAACGAGCAGGTCCTTACAAGGTCGCAGAGCCCTGAGTGGGCTAGTTAAGGGTCTGGGCTGCAGATTTACTGCAGACAATGAGGAAAGAACAGGGGAGTGGCTTAGACAGAGGTCCCAGAGAAGGGGGCCTGCTCTCCAACGACTCCCCAACAAGAGGATGGGCCCTCCTACCCCTCCGACCAGATCAGGGGGTTGAGCAGCAAGAGTGGGATGGGGAGAAAGAGCTAACATTTCCCTTTTTCTCCTGGGGATGGCCCCATGAGGCCACTCAGGTTGTGCAGGCACCAAGTGCAGAGCACAGCATGAACGGTGCTCCCTGGACTCTCCCCCAGTCACCCGCTCCTAGTCTCTGGAAAACACAGACCTGTTGCTTTGCTCCCCAAGCCCTATTGGACACACACACTACCCTGAGCCCCTCAACTCAGAGAGGTCCCGCCCAGCAGCAGTGAGAACCCAAACCTTTGCACAAAGGAACAGAAAAAGTACCCCAGGACCACCATACTTGGCCACCTGCCTGCCCAGACCCCTGCACTTCCTCCGCCCCTGGCCCCAGCTAACACCCAAAGCAGTGTGCCAGCTGGCTGGGACAGCTGTGGAGCCTGAGTAAGGGATCACCCCCAGGGGGCCAGACATTTAGGGAACCAGTGACTCCGAGTGGTCACATTGCTGGAACAAAAGAAGGAGACTGGTCAGTCTACAGCCCAGGCACCAGCTGGGTCTCCAAAGTCATGGGTGGACACAGCCTTTGAGGGTTAGAAGGGACTGGTGACATGAAGCTAAGGCTTCCTTCTTTCCTGAGGAAAGGGGCAGAGTCTGCTTTGTGAGCCCAGAGGGGGACAGCAGGAGCTGGGGCTGGGGAGACGTCTCCAAACCTGGAGGGACCAAGTAGAGAGGTGTCATTGGATGAGGGGGGCAAGTTTAGTCCCAAACCTTCTGGCTTGGAAGAAGGCTTTGGGGTCCTCTGGAAGGGCACTGGACTGGGAGTCAAGGGGCCAAGATTCTAGTCTGAGTGACCTTGGACAGGTTATTTCTTAGATGTCAGTTTCTCATATACAAAAAATTGGGGTTTAAAAACTGCCACTCTGTGGCAAAGGAAATGGCAACCCATTCCAGTATTCTTGTGGAGAATCCCATGGACAGAGGAGGCTGATGGGCTGTAATCCATGGGGTTGCAAAGAGTTGGACATGACTGAGCGACTAACACTATGTTTTACCTAAAGATTCCCACATGCCACTCTGGTTAAAGAAAAGATGGTATGTACATCTATTCGATGGAATACTGTGTCGGTGTTAACAAGAATGGGAAAACTTCATAAACAGGAATGGAAAGACCTCCAAGATGTACAAAGTGAAAAGAGGGCTGAGTAGCTTATATAATAGGCTACCTTGTGTATAAAAAAAAAAAGAGGGGGGATGAAGACAAAAACATATTCAAATGTGCAGGAAAGAGCTCCAGAAGGATCATAAAGACCACCAGTGGTTACCTGTTGCGGAAGGCTGGGAGATAGAGGGCCTTGGGAGCAGGAGGGGTCCTCTTTACATAGATGTTTCTATTGTTTTGTTTTTTAACCATGTGGTTGAATTACCAACTCAAAAATTACGAGAAAGAAAGACTCAACCTCCATCTTGATCATATCGGAAAGGAAGCAGAGCTATAGGAATGTGCTGTCATTTGTCTCAGCATTCCCCCAATGCCAGGGCTCCCCAGGGCCTGGCAAGAAGATCCAGTTTCCTTTCAAGGCTGGCTCCAGTATGGCTGAGTCAGGAAGTCCCTTCTCAGGTCTGACTTCATTCCCTCCTGATGAAGCCTCCAGCACTGCCCCACCCTGCCAGTTCCATGTAGCTGTCAAAGGTATCCTCAGCTCCCTCTGGGCCCTGCTGGGTTCACTGGGTAAGTCTAAACCCTATCTCCTCCCCCTCCAAGGATCTGGAATGGTTTGGGGTTACTCAGTGAGTGACAGGCCCATTGGTCCTTGTAGCCAACCAGGGAAAAGGAGGTACCAAGGGAAGAGAAGAGAGGCCCGAGGGAAGAGGCTTGCCATCCAGCCTCTCCTCACCCTCCCTGTAAACAGTCATCTCTCTGTGTGTTCACCTGGTTTGTCCCTTCCCCTACCCCGCTGTGGGCACGTGCACACACACACACACACACACACAAAAAAAAAAAAACATGTCTGAGTCTCCCTCCTGCTCCCTTCCTTATCCTTCAGGGCCTCATCCCCTTCCTGGTCCTCCCAGGTGAGTGCCCACGCCTTGTCACCATGACGACCATTCACCACAAGCAGATGCTTCAGGAGCACGTGTCCATGGAGTTCTCCAGCTCTACCACCCACATGCAGACCTTCTCCTAGACAACCAAGATCGTGGGAGGCAAATAGAGTGGGATGGCTGGTAAGCGGGTGGAATTAGGTAGAGGCAGCCTTTCTTCCTCCCATCTTTGTGACCAATGGGCCCCTCAAAAGCCTGAGATACCACCAACAGCCCTCCCAACCTGTGCTTCTAATCTGTGATTTGATAAAGCTAAGCCAGCAGGATGCTTGCCCACAAATGCTATCTCCAGGAAAACAGCTTAGGAAAAATCAATCACATGGATATGCGTAAGTGATTGAACTCTTAATTGCTGGAGATCAAAGCCATAGGCAAATGCACAAATTTCTGATGGTAGAATTTCAGGCATGGAGGAAGTTAGGGAGGTAACCGCCTTATCTACTTGAGAATAATGCTGGCCCTGCTCCACTTAAGAAAGAGAAGACTTGGGCTGCCAGTGGAGAGAGGATGAATACATAGACAAGTGACTTGAGCTTCCAGGTGTTCAGACTTGGGGACCAGACTTAAGGGAGGGCAGAGCCAAGGGAAACCTGAGAAATGGTCTCAGAACAGAACAGATTGTTCTAGCCATGTCTCTAGAGGAAAGTGATTCAAAGATGACAAGGGACCAGGATATCGAATACCCGTCCTCCCAGTCATCTCTCCTTCAGTCAGTCCTCTGTGTACAGAGGTCAAGGCCAGATGAGCAGCAACTCCCCCTGGCCAAGTGAGGCATGTGTGCATGCGTGCTTAGTCACTTCAGTCGTATCCGACTCTCTGCAACGCCATGGACCATGGCCAGCCAGGCTCCTCTGTCCATGGGATTCTCCAGGCAAGAGTACTGGAGTGTGTTGCCATTTCCTCTCCAAGTGAGGCATAGCAAGTGGAACAGCCAGGACTCAAGACTAGAAGCTGCAAACTCAAGTGACTATAATTTGTGATTCTCAGCCCTGATGGCACACCAGAACCACCTTAGTGTACAGGTAGGAGGAGAAGGGAGTAAAAAAAAACAGTGACATGTGAGTCTACCTCAGACCGTTAAATCTGTTTTTAAGATCTCCAGGGACCCTGATTTGCAGCCAGACTTGAAAACCACTGTCGGATAGCGTCCAGTAGGGAACATAAATGCAAAAAAAAGTTTGAGGTAAATTGCCCAGAATGTAGCCCATCGAAAGGGACAGCCCCTCTTCACCTCCCACTGACTGTTTCCATGTAGGAATATGCATCCAGTATTAAGGATCCAGAAATTAGAATTTTTATGTGAAATCTCTCAATTTTTAGATGTAGGGCTCCTTTTTGTTTAAATATTAAAGGAAAGGAAAGTGAAGTCGCTCAGTCGTGTCTGACTCTTTGCCATCCTGTGGACTGTAGCCTACCAGACTCCTCCGTCCATGGGATTCTCCCAGCAAGAATACTGGAGTGGGTTGCCATTTCCTTCGCCAGGGGATCTTCCTGACCCGGGGATTGAACCCGAGTCTCCCGTATTGTAGGCAGACGCTTTACCCCTTGAGCCACCAGGGAAGCCCATTTAAACATTGGAAAGGTCAAATAAAAAACATCAACAGATCAGCTCTGGTCACTGAGGGACCAGAACTTCCAGGAGAGGAACCCAAAGAGACCCATAAAATCTAAAAAAGAAATCTCCTTTTTAAAAAAGGGCAGTGGGGGCGGAGTGCAGAGAGGGAAGTAGAACGCAAGACCTTGACCCAGTAAACATTGTAAAGATTGACCGCTGAGGGATGGATAAGGCTTTCGCTCCCCTAGTGGTTGGCATTTGCCATAACACAATGACCCACCGACTCTAAGGTCCTTCTTTCTTGGCCAAAGCGTTTCCTGTTCTCACTGACCTAAAATGCTCCACTGTCCCCTCGAGAAAAGGTCCCAGGCTAAGCTCTGCCTGGAGCCCATTCTGACCTCTCTCGCCTGTCGGCACAGAGGAAGTGGTGAGGAGGAAGTTCTCCAGCTCCACAGAGTTCTTCAGCTTGGTGACCCAAAGTTCAAACATCTCTGCTGGCGAGAATGTCCCGGAGTCCATGGAGAAGCCTCAGCCGGTCACCTCACCCGAGGGTGCGTCCCTCTCAGAGTCTCCCCAAGGCCCCAGGCGCTTCCCTTTCTATCCCAGTGCCCCAGCCCCTCACTGCTGCTGCCACCCCCACCATCGTCCCCCCAATACACAATCACTGGCGGAGACAGGCCACGGGTCTCTCCCCAGCCCAGAGCCGGGAGAAGGTAGAGGTGCAGCTTCCAGGCTAAGGGGCAAAAATAGGTGCCCACTGCAGGGGATAAAGCCGTGTTCCGAGTCCGGGCACAGGGGAACCCCAAACCCAATGTCTCCTGGGAGAAAGAGAATGGCATGCCCATCAAGGACTCTGCCAAGATCTTCTACAACAGTGTGAACAAGGAGCATGTGTTGAAGGTGCCAGGGCCGATGACCCCTAAGGCCAGAGGCCAATACCCTGGGATGGGCCCCAGGTCCTCTTACAGCCAAGAGATCCACAATGGAGACCCAAGAGCTGGGAGATGAGAAAAGGGGCTCTCAATGCCCTACCGGAGGAGCAGGATAAGAGAGGCTGAGCTGAGTCAGGAGCTAGGGCATCCCTGCCAGAGTGAGCAGGGGGCCAAAATTAGGGGCAGGGCAACGCAGAGCTAGGGCAATGCCAGAACAAGGAAGGGGCAGGACCAAATGGAAAACAGAGAGGTTCCAGGAGGTGAATGAGCTCCAGAGGAACGTGAGACCAAAGCTATGCCCATGGCTAGAAGGGAATGAGAACAAGGGACCTCAACCAGGCTGAGGTGAGGTGGGATCTGCACGAAGGGAAGGGCTAGTCACAGAGCAGAGGTGAGGGTGAGGATTCCTGGGCTCTTCAGGGGAACATTCCAGAGCAATGCCAAGGGCCGATCATCCTAAGGTATAAGCATCTTCTGCAGCCTCTGGGTCCAGACCCTTTGAGGAAAGGGCGAGATGGGTCCCTGGGGGACCTAGGCCTATAATTACTTCTGTTCCCAGATCTGCCCTGACTTCCCACTGTGAAAGGGACAGAGCTTCCCCTCTCCCCACCCACGCCAGTTGCTTCCTTCCCCTTCCAAAAATCCATCTTTGGGCCTTAGCACCCCCCACAGGACACACAAGCTGCCCCAGAGTCCCCTACTGGCCAGCCACTCCTTACACAAGCTCATTCAGTCAGAAAGCTCTTTCAGGAAACCCACTGGTGCTGCTGCTGCTGCTAAGTCGCTTCAGTCGTGTCCAACTCTGTGCGACCCCATGGACGGAAGCTCACCAGGCTCCCCCATCCCTGGGATTCTCCAGGCAAGAACACTGGAGTGGGTTGCCATTTCCTTCTCCAATACATGAAAGTGAAAAGTGAAAGTGAAGTCGCTCAGTCGTATCCGACTCTCAGCGACCCCATGGACTGGAGGTACCTAAGCACATTTCTGCAGGTGCCAAGACAGCCTTGTTCACCCCCATTTCCTCAGGGCTCAACCCAATACCTGACACAGAGGAGTAAGTCTGTGTTAAATAAAGGAGCACTCAGCCCAGTGCCAGAAACTGCAGATAAATTTGCAACTCAGAGGAAGTCCTTGTCCTCCAGGAGCTCACAGCCAAGGGGGAGAATCCCATGTGGAATCAGGCTTTAAACAGACAGACTCACACTGACTGCTCCCTTCCAATCATAGAGACAGCTCAGTCCTCCACACACACACATCCAGCACTCAGCTCCTCCCCCTCCTCCCAAAACACCCTGTCTCCCTGTGGTTCCCTCCCCCTCCCCCTACTAACAGCCTGGCCTGACCGATCCAGCTGGAGTCACTGACCTCGGAAGACTCTGACAACTACAAGTGCGCTGCACGCAATGACCATGCAGATGCCATCTACACCGTGTCCTTGCTGGTGACTGAGGGTGAGCCAGTCCAATCCTGGCCTTTCCTCTTGGGGACCAAACTCCCCCTGTCTGACCCTGTCCCTTTCTCTGTCCTCAGGTCAGGAAAAATTGGATTTCAAAAAGATGTTGAAGAAGAAGTGAGACTCGGAGGCTCCTCTTTCCAGGATGTGGTATCCCCCACCCTCCAGGCTTTTCAACAGGGCCCTGAGTTAATGGCCCGGGCTCCAAGAATCCATGGAGTAGGGAGGGGCATCTCAAGGTTGGGAGAGCTTCCCTCCATCTTCAGAGAAAGGCACTAAATCCAGGCTTGTCACCCACTTCCTTCCTTCCAGTGGACCCCCTGCTCCCAAGAAGAAGCAGAAGAAGGTGACAGATGAGAAAGAGATGCTGTAGACCTTTTTCCCAGGGTGCCCAAGAAGGACTTTGAGAACGTCTGCGTGGAGTATGGTTTCACCAGCTTCCGGGGGCTGCTCAGGAAGCTCAAAGGGATGAAGAAAGTGGAGGTAGGGGTCAGTAGCCATCATGGGGGAGGGGAGCTGCAGGCCAGGGGCTGAGCCTTACCAAAAGTGCTAGTGCCTTTGGGACTGCTGGAGGCAAGGTCTCCCCACACTGCCCATGCCTAGTCAAGGGCATTCTCTACTGCCAGGGCAGTGAGGAACTCAGGTCATCTTCCTTCTACCTCTTTTTCTCTTGACTGCTCCCTAATATATTTGCATCGACTTTGGGATCTGACAGACCTGGGTTCAAAGTCCAGTTTTACTGCCTTATTAATTGAGTGAACTTGGGGGCGGGGGTCTCTCCAAACCTGTTTCTTCATCTGCAAAGTGAAAATTACTTTTGCTCTTTTCATTTGTTTTTATATTGCTGTTCTCACTCATTCATTCAATCAACTTGTCATTGTGAAACATCTGCACCAGAATTAGAGGACCTATACACAAGGGGACCTCTGTACTCAGTAACTGTTCCTTGAATGGTGTTCCTTTTTATTCCCTTATCATGTCCGTTTCCCCCTCGATCTTCAAGATCTTCCCTCCATGTGGAGGGAGGGGAACGCAGCTCTCTAATCAGCCTAGTCATTTGTCCCCGGAAGCTCAGAGGGCTTCTCCAGGCCTGGGGACACAGACTGGGCAGATTCAAGATGCCTCTGACACCTGCCTTTTTGTTATCACACTCCCTCAGGCCATCTGAATTCTGAAACCCATGGAAGACATAACAGCCAAGGTGGACACCACAGTGGTCTCTGACTGCATCATGGAGCTGAAGGACCCCAATGTCAAAATGCCATGGGTCAAGCTGGGGAGAGCACCCAGGGAGGGATATGATTGGAATATCATTTCTTTCTCTTCACCCCTTTCCTTCCAAGACCCTCTTATTACCCATAAGCCCTGTCCTCTTCTCCATCCCAGCAAAACAATGCCATCTGGCATGGCTGAAATGGGCTGGGAGCTGGGCTTTATTCTTGGGTGTTCCGCCGGTTTGCTGTTTGATTTGAGACAATTACTCTCCTTTCTCTATGCCTCAGCCTACCCATCTGAAAGGGCTGAATTAGACAGTCCTGAAGATTACTGATGATCTGGACCTCTAAGAGAAAGCATCTAGTGAACTCATGCATATTAAGAGTTCAGGCTTTGGGGGAGGCAGGGACCCTGGATCCCACCAAGCCAGATAATGAGGCTACAAAGACGTTAGGGGCCTCTGACTGTGTTTGAGAACCTTAGAAAGGTAGATATGGCTCCTTTCAGCTCAGGCTGGCCTTATGGAATGGAATAGAAACGTCCTCTTAAATCCATTCATCAGTTTTTCTACCTAGTGCATGAGGCAGGATAATGAGCCACTGAGGATCCAGTACTTCCTGGGGAAGTATGATGTGAAGCAGATGGGCACCGAGTACATGCTGCCCCTTATCAATGTGAACATGAGTGATGCAGGCGCCTACAGCCTGGCTGTAGCCAACAGGTGGATGAATGCAGAGCTCATAGTGCTGGGCACGAGTGTGGGCACCAGGGGCCACAAGGAGGACATGGTCAGGGTCAGGGCAAAGGAATAACCAAGGATGGGGTCCATGGGGATATGGCAGGAAGGACTGTGGGGCTAGTACAGACTGCATGGGGTTGGGCATTAACAGAGGAGAGAAACATGGGGTCTGTGGATGGGACCACAAGATAAAGTGCCATGGGGCAATGTAGCACAGTGCTTAAGAGTACAGCCTCTGGAGGTGAACTGCTGGAGTTCAAATCCTACCTTCTGTCACTTATGAGCTGTATATTTGGGACAAGTGATTCAATTTGTCTTTGCCTCAGTTTTCCCATCTGTAAAATGGGAGATAATAGTAGAATCTTCCTGTATGAGAACTGGATGGATGCTTTAATAGTGCCTGGCACGTATCTAAAGTCACATAGATACATATTCTTTCTAAAATTGCTGTTAATGTTATTGGGAAGGAGACCATATGAACGTCATGGGAGGGGATTCCCATGATTCACAAACAGAACAAAAGGAAGTATGTTTTCCCCAGCTGTGGGCTACAAGAGGCTAATGACACCTGAATCTTTATGCTGCCTTCACTATCCTACCCCTCAGGAAGGACCAGGGATCAGCCCAAGGACTGCCCTTCCTACTCTTTGCTGCAGATTAAGTCACTGAAGTTCTTGGGAGAGATGAAGCCGGTGAAGGTGACAGAGTGCCAGACAGCTGTGTTTGAGATCCACCTCTCTAGGAAAGTGCCCGACTTTGTGTGGAAGTTCAATAGAAAGGAACTGAAGAGGGGTGAAAAGTATGAAATCACAGTGTCTGAAGATGGTCTGACCCACATGTATAAGTTTCAGGATGCCAGACTCAGTGATGGTGGTGAGTTCTCTGCCAAGGCAGGAGATCTGGTTCAGAAGACCCAGCTCACTACTGACCATGAGTGTTTGGGCCAGAGCTTGAGTGATGGGCTTCATGCCACAGCAGCCTCTATGTGGGCATTCATCCCTCCCTCCATCCATCCATCTATCCATCCATGTATCTATTCATCTCCTTCTTGTAAGGTCCTTTGATGGATAGTAGAAAAACAGAGAGTTCTTCTCTCTGCTAACTCTTAGTCTGGTGGGAGACGTAGGTGTGGAAATGGAATTAGAAAAAAAAAGTTCCTAAGCAAGGAATCAAGACACACTAAGATCTTACTATCAGCTGGGAGATCGCGAGCCAAGAAATGATTAGCCTTTATGGCTCTAGTGTCGTATATTACAGCACATATCATATATTACATCTTGACTACATACATTCTTATAGCTAGTTTGGAGAGTTACACATGACGGTGAGTCACACATGTGAACCACTCTTGACACATGTGACATGGGATAATCATTGCTGTGATGGAGGGAGACACAGGGACTGTGGGAACCCAAAGAAGAGATACCACCTTGCAATGTCAGAGGGGATGTGATAAGATGATGACAAAGCTTTACCAAGAAAAATGTAAAGGCATTCAGTTTTCAGAGAAGGGGCAAGAGAAGAGAACATTTTCAACACGTGTAAAGGTCCAGACACCAGAGAGACAATGCAGTTATGGTTGGAGGGCCAAGGAGGCATTAGAGATATTGACTGCAGTGCTGTGAGGAGGTAAAAACTGTTTCCCTGTTTTACATATGAGCAAACAAACAGACTTAGGACGTGAATACACTGCACAGAGTCAGCTAGCAAATAAGAAGCAGAGCTGGGAACTTCCCTGTCAGGTACCTCTATGAGTTGGGTACACACTTAATGTCACAGGGCCCTGTAGTTTCTGGGGTCAAAAGAGGACTACAGCAGCATCTAGCTGCAGGAAAGAGTTGTAGGAGGTTGGGAGCAGAAGAAACCGTTTGTCTGTCCATAGGCATCCCTATAAAATTTGTAAGCACCCTCAAGAATGTGCGTGTGAAAGAGAGGAGCCGTGCCTGCCTTGAATGTGAGCTGACATCCAAGGATGTGTCCTTGTACTGGAAGAAGGATGGGCAGCTGCTGGCACGAAGCTCCACTGAGTTTGACCTCAGTGTCCGGTTGAAAAGTCACATGGTGGTTTGCTCGGGGACAGCCCTCTGCATCCACGTCGCTTTCTCTGTGAGTCATTCCTGACCCTGACCCCCAGATGCCCACCACTAAACCCAGATGGCTACCATGGCTGCCATAGCCTCTGCCTCTGCCCCTCGCCAGACCCCTGGCACCAGAGCCTGATAGGAGACTCCTGGACAATGGGAGGGGGCCTGCCCTCAGATACCACCCAGGTGACTCATGTGCCATCTCCTGTCACCACCCAGGGCTCCCCACCACCCAACATGATCTGGCTGAAAGATGGCATCCCTACCAAGGGCCGGGAAATTATCACCAAGAGCAAAAACCACTCCCAGTTCCTCATCAACAGCACCAAGTGCCCTGACTCAGGGGTGTACCATATTGAGCTCCAGAATGTGTCTGGAGAGATGTACCATGACTTCCAAGTGCGTGTGGCAGGTATGACAATGAGCAGAGGCCTGGGTAGACATCCCTGCCAACACTCCCCTCTGCTGCTGGAGTCTTAACCACTGTAACGGCATTCCTTAAGGCAGTCAGGCTCGTTTGGCACCACAGAGCAAGACTGTTAGCTTTTAATGGGCAGAGTTGTTTCCACTTTTTCCCAGTGTCTTGAAACCCCAGAGGTATTGAACTAGGACTAAGCCCTTGTTTCAGTTTCTGTAGTCCTATCTGGAGAGCTTCACGGCATATGCAGAGCAGGGTTAGTGAGCAGAGAGAGAGGCAGGAATAGGTAAGAGGCTGGAGAGACAGACAGAAATGAGTCCGTTAAAAATTGGGGTAACTGGCCTGTATGTTATTGGAAATACTTTCAAAGAGTGTGATGTTGTCACCTAGAAAGCCCTTTTGGGGAAACTTCACAATCCCACAGTGTCACTGCCATATAGCTTCATTAGAATTCCTGAACCACAGCTGAAATGAGCTTCCTATTAATTTTTAGTCCCCCCAGATACCATTTAGAATTTTAATAATAAAGATGGTGGGTAAAACCTAAGAAAGAGCCTTTTCATCATCTTAAATCTGCAGGTTTTGAGGTTTAACACATTGTGTATTCCTAAATTTACATTAATCACTATGCTAAAGAATATGTGAAACATTCTTTTGCATTGATGCATTTTGTACCTCCCTCTGTTAAAAGTATAACAGCCCCTCCAAATTGGGGTGACCTCTTAAAGAGAATTGGAAGCTTTATAATAAAGCCCTAAACCTTCAAGGGATAAAGGGGTGAACTTTTATTAAATGGGCACTTTACCCAAACATTATTATGATACTTATTGTTAGCTTTTTTTGCAAGTGAGGAAATGGGTCTCCGATAGTAACTTGCCTACGTTCACAGGGCTAGTAAATGACAAAGCTAGAGCTACACTTCATAAATAGTTCTGACTCCAAGACTCTGGCTGCCTGAGACTTAGAAGGTGAAGGAGCCCCATCCCATCCTCCTTAGGACTTGGCAGGTGGCTGGCACAGGGGCACGATATTTCAGCCGGAATGTGGAGGACGATATTCGGGCACGATATTTCCCCAGGGAGGCTGATGGATTTTCACACCCTTCCAGATTTTCCGCGGCCACCCACAAACCTACAGCTGTTTGAAGAGGTCACCAACACGGTGACTCTGACCTGGAACCCCAGCCCCGACCTTCAGGAGGGCGGCGAGGTCCTCTACGGCATCATGGAGCGGGATGCGAGAACCGCCACCTGGCTCACGGCGGTCGACCGCGTCTTCAGCAACAAGTACACGGCGACCGACTCGTCGCTCCCTGGCAGGAAGTACTACTTCTGAGTGCTGGCCTAGAACGAAACGGTGACTCCAAGGATACCGGCCTGGCTCGTCAACAAGGACAGGAGTGAGTCTGGGGACGTAGGGGTTCAGATCCGCGATCCCCGATGGCAGGGATGAAATGATTGCCAGGGTTACCCAATGCTGAGAAGCACTGAGGTGAAAGAGCTAACGTCGGGGACCCTGGGGAGAAAAGCTGAGGTCTGGAAGCCTAGGGGAGGGGATTCCATCGGGGGACTCTGAGGGGTGGGACTAACGTGGAGGTGGGGCGATCCCCCTGGGGGCGCAGATGCCGGTAGGGGGTGGGAAGGAGGGGCGGGGATGGAGGTGGGGGACGGGGAAGTGGAGCTGAGAAGCTGTTCCGGGGGAGGGGTAACTGACGTCCTGATTGAGGATTCAGGGAGGGTCTAAGAAGCGGGGATGACATCCAGAAACCCCGAAGGGAGGGGATTAAGGATTGGGATAGCTGCAGGAAACTTGAAATATGATTCAATTGGAGAGAGCAGAGACGGTGGAGACTGGGATGGCCTTGGGGAAAGCTTGGACCGGTGCGGGAGTTGGAGGATGGGGTGGTGGTGGTGGTGATCAGACACATGTACACTCGTGGTTGATTCATGTCAATATATGGCAAAACCCACCACAATATTGTAATCAGCCTCCATTAAAATAAATAAATTAATTAGGGAAAAAAAAAAAAAAAAGCCAGTCAACAGCCCGGTCCGAAAGCTGGTGGCGGGAAAGAAGTCTAGGATGCCCAGGGCTGGAAAAGCGCAAAGGCCCGCGGACCTGGGTTTAGGTCTCGGAACCAGCAGTGGCATGGGGGTGGGAGAGTGACAAAGGGAGAACTATGAAGTCGGGGCCCTAGAGCTGACGGTGCATGGGAATCTAACCCAGGTCATCGGGGTTTCGTGAGCTGGGTCTCCGGGGCGCTCGGGAGCGCGGTGGGTCGGGACCTTGGGGTGCGCTCACCGCTCACTAGGTCCCCCACCCCCACCCGACCCCGCACAGTCGCGGACCTGAACGCCAAGCTGAAGCCGTACCAGAGGAAGCACTGGCGCCACGCGCCGCGCTTCCTGACCGCGCTCAAGCCGCACACCGTGCTGCGCCGCCAGGACTGCACCGTGACCCGCGCCTTCTGGGGAACCTGCGGCCCACCGTCACCCTCTACAAGGGCCACGTCAACTTCACAGCCAACTCAAAGTTCTGGTACAACTCCACTAGCAGCGTGTGCACCATCGTCATCCCCACCTGCACGCTCAAGGACAGCGGCGAGTACCACGTGCTGGTGGAGAACGAGCTGGGCAACGACTGCAAGCAGCTGCAAGCTCACTGTCTAGGTGAGGGCGCCGAGCCGGCCTCCGGCAGGCCTGGAGGTGGTGGGCGCCCCGGCTGAGTCCTACCTGGGGTGGAGGTGCAAAATGGCAGTCTTGTGGGAGGTCGGTCGATTATTTTCCTATGGCTGACACTATCTTTTATTTAATCTGCCATGGGGTGGTGTACATATTCTCTAACTGACCAAAGTTCGAACCACTCTGCCATCTTCTCCATTATCATTTGTTATGTATCTGGCCCCTGCAGACTTGGGAGCTGACAATCAAAAGTCTGTAGTTTGCAACCCTTTAGTTCAGTTCAGTGGCTCAGTTGTGTCTGACTCTTTGAGAACCCATGGACTGCAACACGCCAGGCTTTCCTGTACATCACCAACTCCCCAAGCTTGCACAAACTCATTGTCCATCGGGTCGGTGATGCCATCCAACCATCTCATGCTCTGTGGTTCCCTTCTCCTGCCTTCAATCTTTCCCAGCATCAGGGTAGTTTGCAACTGTTGGTGGGCCTAAACGTGTATTTGAAAAAAAACAGTAGTGATCAGGTCTAAACCAGACTTGACAAGCACAATCTCCCTGGTAGGGTTCTAAAAGGACTCTTTTATATTGACAAAAATTTCAATATATTTTGATGTGCAACCAAGACAATACTATACTGGTCCAGGATAAGGATAGACAGGAGGCGCTGAAGGGAATAAAGGCTTCCCCCCAGGTAGCGCTAGTGGTAAAGAACCTGTCTGCCACTGCAGGAGAGGAGGGTTCGATCCCTGGCTTGGGAAGATCCCCTGGAGGAGAGCATTCCAGTATTATAGCTTGGAGAATCCCATGGACAGAGGAGCCTGGTGGGCTACAGTCCATGGCGTCGCAAAGTTAGACATGACGGAAGCACACGAGGGAGAGATGATAGGAGAGAGGCCCTCCCTCTGCACACAGGTACACCATGTTTCTGCTCATGTGTGCACAGGGAGGGGAAATGTTTTATTTCTTCCTACACATTCTACTGTCTTCACAGCTGGATAGCTAGTTGCATGAACTCTCTAAATGCAAAGATGACCTACCTTGCTCTTCCCCCTTTGCTTTAAGCCTCCTAGCTTTGTCATGATCCTTTAAACTCACCCCCCACCACCTACCTCTCCAGCCGCCTCCTCTGCCACTCTCTGAAGTTTCCATGGCATGTATTGGTGTCCATAGTCTCCATGGTTACAGACTCTAACCGTCCTGTTACAGATGTCTTTCTCTGGGGAAAGGACCATGTCCTGTTGCTCTGTCTCTCAAGTACTCAGCTAAGTGCCTGGCACTGAGATGATGCCTCCACAGTGGCTGCTGAACTGTGGAACAGAACCAGGCCAAGGAAGGCACTGTGGGAGACATCCAGCTCTCATTCCACAGCTAGAGAGATCCCTGACAACTTAATTCTGGTTCTAAGTACATGGGCACAAGGCCCTGGCTCTAACACTAATCAGCCATGTGACCTTGGCAAGCCACTCTGTTTTCTCATCTACTTCTTAAGGCTGTTATGAGGATTAAATGAGATAGTGCATAGAAGTGCCTGGCACACTGCATGGCATACATTAAATGAATAACTGGCAGCACTTGGCCCCACACACTCGGCTGACCTTGGCAGAGCAGCTGGGAAGGACTGAGGATCCTAGGCAGGGTCCAGCCCCTGGTTTCTGCATAGTGACTCAAAGTCCAGGAGTTTAGAGGTTCCCTTGTCCCTAGGGTCATTCACACTGACAAATACTTTCTTTGCTCTTTCAGACAAAGATGACAAGTCAGTTCTAGCATCTGTCAGAGAGTCTGCAGAAGAAATCAAAGTACCTTATGTGAGCTCCAGCCCAGCCCAGGCATCAGGAGGATGTTGTGATGTGGGGCTTCTTGGCCTGTCCTCTGCGTGGCCCCAGTGAGGGTGGTCCTGTATGCTCTGTGGTGTTTGTCAACATAAACATTCACTGAAGGGATGGGACAATACACTGAGTGTGCCTTTGCGTATATTCCTGACCATGGTGTGCACCAGGGACCAAGGAAATGGGACTTGGGAGTGGGATGGGGATACTCAAAAGCCCAACCCCTGAGAGCCTGCTCCAAACCCACCCACATGGGGAGTGACCAGTCCCCTTTTGGCTGGGCCTTGCCCTGCCTTTCCCTCCTCCACAACTGCACTGTACCTTGCCCTCCCCTCAGGGTTTAGCAGGGAAGCCCCAGCCTACCCTTCCCATTTCTTTACTACAAGTAGGCATGTCTTCAGTTTTGGATTTAAATGGATCAAGACCTTGCCTTTTTAGTGTCCAGGGTTCCTACCATCTGGGCATCCCAGGTGGCTGAGTGGCAAAGAATGCACTTGCCAATACAGGAGACACAGGTTCGATCCCTGGGTCAAGATCCTCTGGAGAAGGAAATGGCAACCCACTCCAGTATTCTTGGCTGGAAAATCCCATGGACAGTGGAGCATTGTGTGTTACAGTCCAGGGGGTTGCAAAGAGTTGGACACAACTCAGCACTGAGCACACACTCGTGCATATTCCTACTCTTTGAGAATTAAGAGAATCTGAAAGCTAGAAGGGATTGGTCATCCACCTCACTATGTTTGACAGCAGCAAACTCTTCCTTAAAAAAATTTAAGCTACTGGACTTGAAACAAGGATGGGGGTCTTTGAACCTCCCTCCTCTATTCTTTTGCTAGTTCCCACCAGCAGCACTTCCCTGGTGGTTCAGCGGGTAAAGAATTGGCCTGCAATGTGGGAGAACCTGAGTTCAATCCAAGAGAAAGGCTACCCACTCCAGCATTCTGGCCTGGAGAATTCCATGGATTGTACAGTCCATGGGGTCGCAAAGAGTCAGATGCGACTGACTTTCACTTTCAGCTCCCGACACTAATCTCTGTAGAGATGCTTTGAAAATTACTGATTCATTCAACACCCATACGGGGCTTGAGTCTACCACATTCCCACAACTGTACAACCCCTCTACTGATGGAGTACTCATTACCATCCATGACTTCCCTTTTTACTCTGGGTCAGAGAGCTGCCCATTATGATGAAAATGCCTCTGGAGTCAGGTGATATGTTATTCTGCCAGAGCTTCACATCTAAAGCATGAATCATACAATCTAATCTCATTCCTCCCAGCTGTTCAGCTGAGCCCAGACTCCAGGGAGGAGGAGAAGCATGAAGGGAATCTAGATTATTCTGAAGCAGGTAGCAAGTCTGGGCTGGGGAGGGGAGGAGGTGGGTAGCAGTAGAGGACACCAAGTAATGAGATGCGGGGCACCTGTGCATAGGGGAGGGCATTAAGGACAAGTTTGGGTGGTGGCAACTACTATCCATCCCCCATCCTCCTGAACTACATCCTCACCCACACATGTGACCAGAAAGTGAGACCTACGCCAACCAGCACCGTGTCACCAGAGCCAGGGAGCCAGCCTGATGCCAACATGCACTGGACAGGACTGTGACCCACGCTGTGAGGACATCCAGGGCCCCTGGTGCCATGCCCCCACCCCCACCTCTCCAGGACAGGCACGTGCCACACAGGCAGACAAGCAGGGCAGCCAGTGACTCTTGTTTTATTTTTTTTATTTTTTTTCACGTGAGCAACAGGATGGAGTAGTCCCATCCTTGTTCCCCTTGCATTGAATGTGCCTTGGGTCTTATGACCCTAGAGTGTCATCAGAGCCCCTTCCTCTTGCTCCCAGTGCAGCAGGGGCAAGGAGGAAGGAACTGAGAGTGGGTGTGTATGTTGGGGGTGGCCCAGCTCTCTGAGCCAGGCTCAGAACCCCTCAGCAGCTCCCTGAGGCCCTCTCCCTGTAAGACTTTGACACACAGCAGGTCAGAGACAGCTGGCAGAGTAAGACATAGGTAGGCTGGGAGACAGACCATACAAACAAGATTCACACACACACACAGGCTGGCCCCTTCCTTTGGCACGGTTCACCCTAGCCCTGGGGATAGGGTCTGAGGGTAGTGGTGTGGGGCCTGAGCTCTGGATGCCCTTTGAGAGATGGGACCAACTTGAATCCTTGGTACGCAGAACTCCCGAGGCCAAAGTAGTCCCCAGTCTTGCCTACTTGGACAGACACCCCTCCACCTTCCCACCCAACACTTAGACATTAAGATTGTTCAAGTAACAAGGATAGATGCAGGAAAGGGAGACTCCACCCTCATCCAGTCTTTCCACCTAGGGGCCTGTGAAAGGTGCTTCAAGCCCTGGACATCTCAGCACAGACTCTTCCCCTCCTCACTCAACTCTGTGTAAATCAGAAAGAGTGGAAATGGGTGAGTCAGACTCTTTCATCTAGTAGAAGTTGGGGAGGTCAAGAGGCTGAGCACCACAGCCCTCCAGAGGGGCTCTGACAGTCTGGATGGGGTAGAGGTGGGAAGATCCTGGCTCCGGCAAGGAGCATTAGGCTGGCTTTTTTTAGTTCTCAGCATGGTCCTGGACCACTAGCTTTGCTAGAAGAATCTTTTTCTGCTTATCCCTCAAACTTGCACATTTCACAGGTGGTACCTGCTGCCCCAGGTTGGTACTGTGGTCATCTCAAGCCAGCTCTGGCAGACTCCCAGGTTCTGGACTCCAGTCCCAGGAGAAGAGAGAGGTGACCAGAACCTGACTCTCATTTGGCCTTGCTCAGTCGGTAGTCCTCCACTGGCTCCCGGCTCTCAACAGCTGACAGGGCGATGAGCATCTGGGCGGCGTAGTAGGTGGACATGATGAATGCCCGCGAGTAGGGCACAGGGAAGCAGAACTTGTCAAGGGCGATGGTCAGGTCTGACACAATAAATAGCAGTGCGCCAGTGCCCGCCGCTAGCTCAGTCCAGCGCCAGGCTGCCCCGACCAGCTGTAGCCCCGCCATTGCTCGCCAGCCCATGAAGCCAATAAGGGCCACATAGACCCCCACCAGGTAGGTGAAGGCACCCGTGAGGTTTGGGTAGAGGAAGGCATAGCACAGGCCTGACAATATTGCCATCAGCAGACCTGTCCGAAGACCCAATGGCCGCATGCCAAAGGCCGAGGCGTAGAGCATGTGGGTCACGGCAAACATCAGCACACCTGGGAGTGAGAGGGGATGATGGGTGTTGAAGGCAAGCTCAGGTGAGAAACGAGTAACAGGAGGTGGGGGTAGGAGTGGAGTGCTTGGGATCACCCAGGAGCTCTCTCCGGGGAGTAACAGGGGTGGGAAGAAATCCACGAAGGCAAAGACACCTCCAAACTCTCCTGTGGTACTCCAGAACAGATCACCGTATCATTGGCAAGGTCGTATGCCAACAGGGGCCCCAACAGTCTTTGGCCTCAGAACCCCTTTAATTCCCTATGTTCTTGTTTTAAAAAAATTCTCTTTCCTAAATCCTTGGCCCCTCCCCAGGGTCCTCTAGCCCAAGATTCCTCCCAGGTGGCGACTGTGATGACTGACCGTGGACAAAGTAACCCTGGTCCTGCCAGATGAGGAAGGCGTCGCCTATGGCGGAGAAGACGAGCCCCACGAAGATGCGGGTGGCACTGGGGTGGGTCAGCAGGAATCCCAGGCCATGGGCCAGGAGGAAGAGCCAGAGGCAGAAGATTGGCAGGCACTTGATGAGGGCGCTGACCCACGATGGGCTGGACGAGGGCAGCCAGAGCACGAAATACACACAGGTAGCCTTGAAGAAGGGCACCAGCTTGGGTCCCTCACTCTTCACCTGGAAGACATGGGACACAGGCAGCATTCAGAGCATGGGAGCCCAGAGCGGGGCTCAGAGCAGGACCCTCAGCCCAGGCATTCACCCCAAAGACAGGCCCACCTCCAAAGCAGGAAGGACTGACACAAACCCAGTGTGACCTGCCCCAAGCAGCCAGTGTGAAAGAGCCAGTCATTAACTTGAGGCTTAAATGATTAGGAAGACAAAGGGCTCCACTGAGCCTGCTACTCACTTCCCATTCTTGGCCCTGGGGCAGGACCAAAATAGTCACTGCACAGAAAGCAGACTTTGGGATAGTGTCCCATCCTTCTCCCTTTCCGCCCCTTCCTTCTCCCCCCTACAAAGCCCCCTCAGCCTCTCTCTGGCAGCATCAATCTCCAGCTGTCTGGAATAGAGCGGAGTCAGCAGCAAACCACAGAGATGCCACAGTTGGCCAACTTGTGATCCTCAGCAGTGGGGCCAGGACACAGGCCCGGCAACACCAGGTGAGTGCCAGGAATGCGTGAGAATGAGCACTGTCAACCATCTCAGCTCCCATTGGCTCTCTTCTCAGCCAACCTACAACTCAGCCTCCACTCTAGCTGCTCTAGCCTAAAGGTACCATCAAGGACAAGGAGTGGAGACAGGGATGCTGCCTAGAGAATAGCACCCATGAGTGGGGAGCAAGAAAACTGTCCCTGAAATACCAGCAATCTCAGGGGTTGGGGGGGTTGGAGAAGGTGTCAATCTCATTTCCCAGAAAACAAGAGCAACTTGAGGCACATCAGAAAGAGAGGCAGGAAGGGGAGGCAGGGTTCTCTCACGAGCTTTTGATCTGAAGCCAGCAGTCAGGCTTGGAGGAGATGAGGAACTGAGAGGGGGAAGTCAGAGCAGCTGACTGGGTCTCAGCCGGATTAGGGGGGAGGGCAGCTAAAGAAGGGTTGTTTCCCAGGCCATGCAGGCACTCTGCAAGCTCAGGAAGGGAGCTGCTGCGAATATTCTGAATCTCGGATGCCCTGAAGCTGTTTTTCTTGGACATTTGGTACTGGGGCTCAGAGAGTGATGCAAGGAGCTGATGTTCCCAGTATACTCTGGCCCAGTGAGCTGCCCAGCACAGGGCTATGGGTACACACTCAGACTCTCGGACCTCCAGGCCGTGGTTACCTGGCACTGAACAGACTGTGATGAAGGAGGCTGGGAAGAGGCAGATGTGGCTCCAGGGGCTAAGCCTGCCCTTGCTCTGCCAGGGTTGAGAGCAGTGAGAAGAGAAGACAGAGTTTCTTCCTGCAGAGATTTCCCTAATGCAGGCTGGTCAGGGCAGGGACACAGGCAGAGGAGGAGACAGCTTATCCTCACAGTCCCCAGATCTCCCCTGCCTCACATGCCAGCCCTTGGAAGCATCTACTCCACAGCCCTCCCCCAGGCCCCCTATTTCCTAGAAGAAGAAACAGCAGTAATAGCTGGGGAGGCTTTGACAGTCTTGGAGAACCCAGCGCTAGGAGTAGGGGAGGGGCGGAGAAGAGACAAAAAGTTCAGGTGAGAAAGTCTGAACAAGGGGTGTCAATAGAGAACGACCCCTTTTCCCTTTTGCGCGTGATCCAGGCTGCCTAGACTCAGAGGCGTCACCTACACTGCCCCAGACTTCTTGTAAAGATGAGGAAAGGGAGGGAACAAATTGGGAAAAAGACTCCCAGGAGGTCCCAGCCCCGCTCCCGCTCTTCCCCTCTTCTCTGCGGTCTGCCCATGCAGAGCCGGCGGCCCGCTGCCGTCCCCTTCCTCTCCCAGGCGGGCCACCCGGCCGACCCGCGCCAGACACACGGAGATCAACAAAGTCACGCTTCCGAGTCACGTGCCCGCTGTTTTCCTCCCTCCCGCGGGCCGGCGGGGGGCGCGCGGAGGAGGGGCGCCAGAGTCTGGGATGCGGGGGGCCGTGACCCCGCCGCCTCCCGCCGGGGAGACGCGGGCGGCCGCAGGATCCCTGCCTTTCCTCGTCCCCACCCCGCCCCCCCGCCCGCGGCTTGGCCTGCCGCACAGCTCAGTCCCCAGGCCGGTGGGCTCCGGCCGCGCCGGACACTGGCTCGCTCGCTCACACACTCACCACAGTGACCGGGGACACCATGGCGGCGGCGACGGCGGCTGGCACCCGGCTCCGGGAGGCAGCGACCCGGGACGCGCCGCAGGTGAGGAGGCGACGAAGTAACGAAGCCCGGGTAACCGACGATACCTCCCGCGCGCCGGGCGCCGGAGCTTCTGTCTGCGATCCCCGCGACGTCACTACAGACACAGCCAATCAGAGGGCTGGAGTCGGCCGGGGCGGGGGCGCCGAGCAGGAGGGCGGCGGGCGAGTCGGGAGAGGCCCCGCCCCTCCCCCTCCCCCCACCCCCACCCCCCCCACCCTTCCTCCCCCACCCTTCCTCCCCCACCCCTACCCCCCACCCTCCGATACCCCATCTTTACTGCCCCAGAGAGAGGCTCTTCAGGCCGCGCCCCTCTAGGAGTCCGTGCCAAGACCTCCTGGAGCGTAACTGTGACCCCAGGCTTTGAGGGACAACAGAGGTTGGCTAAGAGACAAACACTTTCCTGTCCCGGACACAGGGCTACACACATTTTTCTCATAAACCGAGGTAAAATGCAGATTCCCTTCAGCCTTTAAACATGCAGTCCACATGGACACATTTGGTTAGACCCACAACCTTCAATGTACACAAATACACATCGAAATGGACACACGATGGTCCGTAGACATACAACTTTTTAACATAAAAAGAGACATATAGCAATCCATAGGCCTGTGTGTGTGTGTGTGTGTGTGTGTGTGTGTGTGTGTCTCACAGTCGTGTCTGGCTCTCTGTGACCCTTTGGACTGTAGCCCGCCAGGCTCCTTTATCCATGGGATTCTCCAGGCAAGAATACTGGAGTGGGTTGTCATACCCTTCTCCAGGGGATCTTCCAAACCCAGGAATGGAACCAGCGTCTCCTGTGTCGCCTGCGTTGCAGGCATATGCTTTATCCACTGAGCCATTGGGGAAGCCCCCGCAGAGACCCATACATATGCACAAACACATACAGGATCACAATTACCCTTAAGCACCAAACAAATACATACACACAAAACTGACAGGCCCAGATGCACATATATCCTTCAAGGTGAAAAGAGAGACACATATATAGGCATGCAGCAGCCTAAAGACCCACAGCAACCACAGTTACTAAATCACCCTTAGACACACATCTCTCACAACTCAGAGACACCTTAACACCCACAAGAACACACCAGTAATGATAGACAGGCAGACCTGAGCATACTTAAGGACCCAAAGGAGTATGAACGAACTCTGTCAAAAATGCAACTTAAGCAGATTAATGCTGATAGAACACAAACTGAAGGTACGCAAGCACATTTGGAGCCAAGCACCTGCAGAGTCATGGGAATTAGATGAGAGAAGTGGGAGGCAATCAAATGGTTCCAGTCTTACCACTTCCATGCTGTGTGGTTGGGTGAATCATATCCCCCATCTGATCTTGATTTCTTCATATATGAGTGGATGATCTCCAGTGTTCCTCCCAAGCCCAGCATGTGTAGGATAGGGAAGGGCAGGGGCTGCTGGTGTCAGGAAATTTAAGTCTAGAGCTCTTCCTGGAGTGGTAAAACTGGGACTAGGTCCCAGTCCATTTGACTGCCTCCCACTTCTCTCATGTAATTCCCATGATTCTGAACATGCTTGGTTTCAAATGTGTCCATGTACCTTTAGTGTGTGTAATATCAGCATTAATTGCAGATTTCAGAAACATCTTAAAGGATTTCCCAGTGGTCTTTGATCTGCTGCAAACTCCAGGAGATAGTGAAGGACAGGGAAGCCTGGTGTGCTGCAGTCCAAAGGGTGGCAAAGAGTCGGACACGAATTAGTGACTGAACTACAACAACAAAGAGGGAAGTAGCTGTGTGTCAGCCTTTGGGAATTGGGGTGGAATAACCAGCCCTACTTATCTCTAATTAGCAGCCATAAAGGAATTTTCAGCATCATGGAATAGTGACACCATAGCACTTAATTCTTCCTTGTGCTGGCTGGGGAGAAGCCCACAGACTGAGAGCCACTGAAAGCCCCTCCTGCAATAGGCCTCTTTTATTTTTTTGGACCCTGCCTACTTTCCCTAAAGCCAGTGTGGTCCACATGACACTCAACGCCAGGAGCAGCCCTCTTCTAGTGAAAGAATTGACAGAGATTCAGAGCCAGGGAAATAAAGGTGAGAGGCAAGGACTGGGGCTGAGGCTCACTCACACTCTTCCTCTATCCCCTCTAGGCTCTTCCTACAGAGTCCCAATGGTATGAACTCCTCTTGTTTACTTTCTGTCTAGTCAGGAGCTGTGGGGCAACTCACCTAACCAGAATGGGAGACTAGAATTGCTGCATCACTGGATTAAAAGTTACAAACACAATACTAGCCCTTCCTCCTCTGTGACTTACTAGTCATATAACTGGGCACATCACTCCACTTTTGTTTTCTTATCGGTAAAATTGGGCCAGAAGATATGTGCAAATGTGTCAGCTTTTGACCTAAACCCTTTAATGTCACCTAAGGGATAATTCTCAGAGAGTGGCCAAGTTAGGGTATTTTTCATTTCTCTGGATGTTAGTTTCCTATCCATAAAAATGAAAGGACTATCACAGTGGTTCTCAACAACTATCAAAATGACTTGGGAAGCTTTTTAAAAACATAGATACCCTTGTCCCACCCCAGACCTACTAATGAGGTGGCCCAGATTGTAATAAACTTGAATATATCAACACCTTTGACTTCCCTTGGTGGCTCAGATGGCAAAGAATCCACCTGAAATGTGCAAGACCTGGGTTTGATCCCTGGGTTGGGAAGATCTCCTAGAGGAGGGCATGGCAACCCACTCCAGTATTCTTGCCTGGAGAATCCCCACGGACAGGGGAGCCTGGCAGGCTACAGTCCATGGGGTCGCAAAAAGTCAGACATGACTAAGCAACTAAGCATAGCAAATAGATAAAACATGAGGCCTAGAATTGCAATCCACAGGGCTGTATCAATGTCTGATTACTGAATAGGCAAGAATCAGTTATATAAAGTGAAAGTGAAGTCGCTCAGTCGTGTCCCACTCTTTGCAATCCCATTGACTGTAGCCTAGCAGGCTCCTCTGTCCATGGGATTTTCCAGGCAATAGTATTGTAGTGGATTGCCATTTCCTTCTGCAGGGCATCTTCCCAACCCAGGGCTTGAACCCGGGTCTCCCGCATTGTAGACAGAGGCCTTACCGTCTGAGCCACCAGGGGAGTCATCAATTATATAGGTCATCCACAAAGCAGGGGCATCTCCCCTCTGTGCCGATTATTTTGTTTGCCCTTCTACCACCCAGATCCTTTCTTGGTCCTTCTCCACCTTGTCCCTGGAGGTTGACCTCTATGAACTGTATCACTAGGGTTCATTTGAATTCTGGCTTCTGCGCTCAGCTAATAAGAGACAGAGGCAGATCTGTGGTTGGAAGAGAACGTGGTTGAGGTCCCCCTCCACCCACCACTAGTCTGCTGAGTGAGACTGAATTTCCAATAGTGACTGTGCTCTTCCATGGCTACAACTCCAGGCTTCCACCCTGGACCCCTAGGGTTGGCAACAGCTTGCCACTATTGCTAGTCTTCAACCCTGACTGATTTGTGGCTAGTTGTTGCTCTTCAGCTCTGACTAGTTTCCTTAACCCTGCCCATATCTCTGCCATCTCATAAGTTATATTCTTGAATCAGCAACCTGATTGATAACAGTCAGCAAATGAAGCAGAGGCGCTGCCCCCTTCCCCTAAGGAAAAAGCTTATCTAAGTTCATTCCTATGAATAAGATTTCTCACTTGTTTCAAAAATGCAGTTGTATGTACTGTATAATGTTTTTATGTTAATTACGTAGTATAACAGGCATAAAATGGGATAAGGCTGCCTGAAATTAGTCATCCCTTCCTCTCTGTACCCACAACTACCTATTTCACACAACTTGGTAATTTTCTTTTTGTTTGCTTGTCTCCCCTATCAAAATTTGAACATGTTCATCCATTCATTCAACAAATGTTTATTGTGCACCAAGTACGTCCTAGCCACTATGTTAGATGCTGGGGTTTAAAACCTTCTGTAAGATAGGTTCTAGGAACTCCCTGGTGGTCCAGTGGTTAGGACTCTGCACTTTCACTGCTGAGGGCCCAGGTTCAATCCCTGTTCCAGGAAATAAGATCCCACATGCCGGGCAGTGCAACCAATAAATATAGGTTCTGTCATGGAGTTCAGTTCAGGCAGGCAAGTAAACAATAATTAAAGGGGTGTGGCAATTTAAATAATTGAGGTGTGAAGGTTGTGTCCGACTCTTCGTGACACCATGGACTGTAGCCTACCAGGCTCCTCTGTCCATGCGATTTTCCAGGCAGTAGTACTGGAGTGGATTGCCATTTCCTTCTCCAGGGGATCTTCCCTACCCAGGGATCGAACCTGGGTCTCCCACATTGTAAACAGACTCTTTACTGTCTGAGCCACCAGGGAAGTCCTGACATCAAAAAGACATCTAAAATAATCTTTTAGCATGCCTTGAGGAGTTAAGAAAGCTGAGGCTAAATCTATAGAGATGAGCTGGTCTTCACTGAGTTGACACCGATGTTCTAGGTGCCAACTAAAAATTATCACTTGCTTTCTACCTCTACAAGGCCACTAACCACTGTAGTCTCTGACCTTTAACACACTGTGAAAGGAGATCAGGGAGGAAACCAGGAATGAGGCCCTCTGTGCTCTGGAAAAAACTGGCAGAACAGGCCTTCAGATAGATATTTTCAGGAGATTTTATGACTCTAGTTTCCTGCATCTTCTCATATCTAGAAAAGCACTAAACTCATTAACAGAGGTATCTGCTCCTTGTGACTAGCAGTAAATTTCTCATGACTAGCAGCAACCCTTTGCGCAATATATGCACGTATCCCCCTTCACTAAAATCATGTATAATACTGTCCCCTGCCACATGTCTTTGAAGCAGTTCTTCAGATCTGTCTCAAACACTGTCTCCCAGGCTATAGTCTTCATTTTCCCCAAATAAAACTTAACTTACAACTCTCATAGTGTGCTTTTTTTTTGGGGGGGGGGGGTGGTGGTCAACATAGGACAGAGGGAATTGCGTGTGTGCATAGAAGCATAAGAGCTGGGGAGCAGAAAAGGTGAACCCAGAGAAGTAAGAAGGAGCCAGGTCAGAAAGGATCTGAATGTTCTGCCAGCCAGTTTGAACTTGACCTAACAGACAACAAGAAGCCAGTTGTCTTCTATTCCTATGTCTTCCATTTCTATGATCGTTTTCTGTTCTCACGCACCAGATACATGGAGGATACGAAGAAATGGTGACTAATCATTAGTCTGGACTTGCCTTCCTCTTTTGGGGCTTTTTCTCACCAGTAGCCTTCTCCATCTCTGATCACCATAGTTTTGTCCTGGGATATTTTCTACTCACTTGGTTTGCCCCACTTGGCATTGTAATGCAGCTCTAACCTGTTTCAGTTCAGTTCAGATCAGTCACTCAGTCATGTCTGACTCTTTGCGACCCCATGAACTGCAGCACGCTAGGCCTCCCTGTCCATCATCAACTCCCAGAGTAAATCCAAACCCATGTCCATTGAGTCGGTGATGCCATCCAACCATCTTATCCTCTGTCGTCCCCTTCTCCTCCTGCCCTCAGTCTTTCCCAGCATCAGGGTCTTTTCAAATGAGTCAGCTCTTTGCATCAGGTGGCCAAAGTACTGGAGTTTCAGCTTCAACATCAGTCCTTCCAATGAACACCCAGGACTGATCTCCTTTAGGATGGACTGGTTGGATCACCTTGCAGTCCAAGGGACTCTCAAGAGTCTTCTCCAACACCACAGTTCAAAAGCATCAATTCTTTGGCACTCAGCTTTCTTTATAGTCCAACTCTCATATCCATACATGACCACTGGAAAAACCATAGCATTAACTAGACGGACCTTTGTTGGCAAAGTAATGTCTCTGCTTTTTAATACGCTATCTAGATTGGTCCTAACTTTCCTTCCAAGGAGTAAGCGTCTTTTAATTTCATGGCTGCAGTCACCATCTGCCTGTTGACCTGATTCCTCACCTACTGCTGGATCTCAGCTAATTTCTCCACGACTGTTTCAGATCCCAGAACACTTCTAACCAACTCTCAAAGCCACCCCGCCCCATCTAATCCCTGCCCCACTTGGACATCTGAGGAGGAAAATCAGACAATGATGAATAAATATTAAGGAGGGTGTGATAAGTTTAGATGTTCCTATAGCAATGCAGGGGGAGTGTCTTGGCGCGTTGTCAAAAGTGAGCTGAATGTGTGTGCCAAGTGGAGGCGTTTGGGAGGACTCGGTTACAAATCTGGAGCTCAGAACACAAGATGAAAAGACAGACATAGACTTGGAAGCCAAAGCCATTCTGAAGACTATATGGAAGCAATTATCCAGGGAGATCTTAAGGAAGGAGAGAAGGGGGACTAGACCAAGCCCTGAAGTTCATATTTCAGGGTAAAGAAAAAAAGAGGAAAACTGGGAAGGAGGCAAACACACAGGTCAACAGTCATGTCAAAGATGTTTCTGACACCTCCAGTATACTCATAGGGGAAGAGACAGACACACCCAGAGAAGTGTATGTTCACGTAGATGATCTATGGTATTTGTGGTTTGGCTCCCTCCTTCCAGAACAGGTGACAGATGGTGGTTCTGTTTCCTTATTGGAGTAGTTCAGAAACTTTGAAGACAGAAGACAATGACACATCTTCATTCCTCACTGCGTGTTCCACTCTCTCAACTCCAGCCCAGGGCATTCCTGAAGGTCTCTCCTGCCCTGTCTGCTTACAGGAGTCAACCTAGGTGGACCAAATCCCAGTGTAACCCATCCTCTGAAGACACTGGTTCCAGAATGCCTCTCTCCTGCTTGACTCCACCTGAACCGTGAGCCCTGGGGTAGCTGATATAGCCCATGATTCATGGTCAGCTCCTGGAGCCTTTAGTAAAAGGACAAAGATTTTTAGCAAAACTCACCTTTCCAGACCCTCCATTAGGACTTATTTTTAATGCTGTCTTGAGATAACTTGTGGGTTGATATCGCTAAGGACATTCTGGGCTCTTTGTTTGGCTTCTGGGCTTGAGGCCAGATACATCTGGGTTCTTATCCTTCTTTCCTTTCCTTTGTCTATTGACAGGGACATCACTGACCTTAGACATGTGTGGATTTCTCTAACTGTGAAACTACCAAATCAAGACTCTCCTGATGGGGTTCAATGAAGGGATGCCTAGGAGGGAAACCTAACTTTGGTGAGATATGTGGGATTAGACGGGGAAGGCAATGGCACCCCACCCCAGTACTCTTGCCTGGAAAATCCCATGGACGGAGGAGCCTGGTAGGCTCGTCCATGGGGTCGCTAAGAGTCGGACACGACTGAGCGACTTCACTTTCACTTTTCACTTTCATGCATTGGAGAAAGAAATGGCAACCCACTCCAGTATTCTTGCCTGGAGAATCCCAGGGACAGAGGAGCCTAGTGGGCTGCCGTCTATGGGGTCGCACCGAGTCAGACACGACTGAAGCGACTTAGCAGCAGTAGCAGCAGCAGCAGTGGGATTAGAGGACCACCAACACTGGAGAGTCTAGCATCCCAAACTCTGTAGAGTCCAAGTGTTTTAGTCACTCCTTGTATTGAGGTCATCCAAGTTCAACTGTCTCACCAACAGCCTCAGTTCCTCCCCCCACCACCCAACATGCTCCCTCCATCCAGACCCTAAGCTTTCTGGCTTGTGCATTTGGGTGGCTCCTTCCGCTATTAAAAAGTAAGTTAGTATGAGGACGCAGAAGCGAGAAAAGTGAAGTGGCTGGGGGTTAAGCAGGAGGATGGTTTTGAGAAACAAACAAAAACCTAGAAGATGCCACTCATCAAGCCTCAGGACACTGAATGAGTAGTTCTGTCCTCAACCTCGGCTCCCTTAGGCTAACGGTCCAGAGCAGGCCCTCCAGTCTCCTCTCAAAGACTGCATCTTCCCAAACAGATGAACTCCTTTCACTGGACTCTGTCTAGTTACTTCGCTAAGATACAATCATTCATTCATGAATCTGGTATTTATCAACCGCTTACGATGGGCCAGGCTAGATCTGTGTCACAGATATGAACAAACAGACCTTTCCTGTCCTTGTGGCACTCACAATCCAGCAGAACAAGCTGATGCAATAACCAAAACCTCAGCCACCCACCTCCACCCCACGCCTCTTGCCTAGGTCTCCAAGACCAGAAAATTGAGCAGGGACAACAAGGGCTGACTGGACCTTCCCAGCGTTTCCTCCTAACTGGATGGGAAATGGAGCAGATTTGTCTATGAGGCTATTAAAAAGAACCTCTTTTGACTGTGAAAGTAGCATATTCATTATGAAGAATATGGAAAATATAGAATAGTATAAATAATAAGAATGACCTATAATGTCACAGTCCAGAGATAACCCCAGCTGAATGTTTTGGTATATTTCCTTCCAATTGTTTGACATACATATTTTAAGTTTTAAACTATAAATTCACTATAATTTAATTTTCCCATATTGCTAAATATGTAGATTTTTCCCTAATATAGATGCTGTAATGAATCACACAGTACTCCACACAAATCTTTACCCACATCTTTGATTATTTTCTTAGGAAAATTTCTTAGAAGTAAGATGATTAAGCCAAAGCAAAGTATTATATTTATGATTCATAAACATCTCTCCAGCATTTAGTAATGCCAAAATTACTCCCCAAACAAACCTTTTTCCTTTTTTGATGACTATGAAGCACAGTAGTTCAGCTGGGAAATAAGCATATAAATTCTTCACTTAAGCCTGATATAAAGATCACATTTCTGTTTAATTAATTTCCTAGAAGATCTACTTCCTGTATTAATAACAACAAAAAATTTTTTTAATCAATAATAACAAATGTTTTTAGTGTTTGCTATATGCCAGACCCTGTATTGGATACTTTCCTTGTATATATACAGGGAAAAAACAATAAATAAATAAACTGAATTACATAATATTTTATATTTATTGTATATGTATATAAGTGCTTTTGAACTGCGGTGTCGGAGAAGACTCTTGAGAGTCCCTTGGACTGCAAGGAGATCCAACCAGTCCATCCTAAAGGAAATCAGTCGTGAATATTCATTGGAAGGACTGATGCTGAAGCTGAAGCTCCAATACTTTCGCCACCTGATGTGAAGACCTGACTCATTGGAAAAGACCCTGATCCTGGGAAAGACTGAAGGCAGGAGGAGAAGGGGATGACAGGGGATGACATGGTTGGATGGCACCAGTGACTCGATGGACTTGAGTTTGAGCAAGCTCTGGGAGTTGATGATGGACAGGGAAGCCTGATATGCTGCAGTCCACGGGGTCATAAAGAGTCGGACACGACTGAGTGACTGAATTGAACTGAACTAAGTTATTTATATTTATACTATATAATAATTCAGTTTATTTGTTTATTTATTGTTGGGTTTTTTTTTGGCTGCCCCACATAGTTTGTGGGATCTCAGTTCCCTGACCAGGGACTGAACCCATGCGCCTTGCAGTGTAAGCGCAGAGGCCTAACCAGTGGACTGCCAGAGAATTCCCTATACATTTTTAAATTCTTATAGTATCTTTTTTATATAGGCACTATTATTGTATCCATGAGTAACTTGAGGCTCAGAGAGGCTAAGAGACTTGACTTAAGTCACATACAAGGAAACAGAAATTATAAATCACCCAGAATTCTTTAATTAACATTGGCCAGAAATTATATCTGAAGCCAGAGGCCACAAACTTTAATTTCCCATTTAATGAGGAATCTTGAATAAGATGACTGTTGACACAGCTGCTTGGATACAAAGTTTTCAGCTGGCCTTACATCTTGGATAGATAATTTAAAGACTAGAAAATATTTACATATCATTATCATAAAATTTATGTTAAATCTATGTTAACTTATAGCTTGTCATTATAAAGTTGAGCTTCTAAATTTGTTTCAGATCAGATAAGTCGCTCAGTCGTGTCCGACTCTTTGCGACCCCATGAATCACAGCATGCCAGGCCTCCCTGTCCATCACCAACTCCTGGAGGTCACTCAGACTCACATCCATCGAGTTAGTGATGCCATCCAGCCATCTCATCCTCTGTCGTCCCCTTCTCCTCCTGCCCCCAATCCCTCCCAGCATCAGAGTCTTCTCCAATGAATCAACTCTTCGCATGAGGTGGCCAAAATACTGGAGTTTCAGCTTTAGCATCATTCCTTCCAAAGAAATCCCAGGGCTGATCTCCTTCAGAATGGACTGGTTGGATCTCCTTGCAGTCCAAGGGACTCGCAAGAGTCTTCTCCAACACCACAGTTCAAAAGCATCAATTCTTCGGCATTCAGTCTTCTTCACAGTCCAGCTCTCACATCCATACATGACCACAGGAAAGACCATAGCCTTGACTAGGCGAACCTTTGTTGGCAAAGTAATGTCTCTGCTTTTGAATATGCTATCTAGGTTGGTCATAACTTTCCTTCCAAGCAGTAAGCGTCTTTTAATTTCATGGCTGCAGTCACCATCTGCAGTGATTTTGGAGCCCAGAAAAATAAAGTCTGACACTGTTTCCACTGTTTCTCCATCTATTTCCCATGTAGTGATGGGACCAGATGCCATGATCTTCGTTTTCTGAATGTTGAGCTTTAAGCCAACCTTTTCACTCTCCACTTTCACTCTCATCAAGAGGCTTTTTAGTTCCTCTTCACTTTCTGCCATAAGGGTGGTGTCATCTGCATATCTGAGGTTATTGATATTTCTCCCGGCAATCTTGATTCCAGCTTGTGTTTCTTCCAGTCCAGTGTTTCTCATGATGTACTCTGCATATAAGTTAAATAAACATGGTGACAATATACAGCCTTGACATACTCCTTTTCCTATTTGGAACCAGTCTGTTGTTCCATGTCCAGTTCTAACTGTTGCTTCCTGACCTGCATACAGATTTCTCAAGAGGCAGATCAGGTGGTCTGGTATTCCCATCTCTTTCAGAATTTTCCACAGTTTATTGTGATCTACACAGTCAAAGGCTTTGGCATAGTCAATAAAGCAGAAATAAATGTTTTTCTGGAACTCTCTAAATTTGTTTACTAAGAGGCAAAGAACTTCCCTGTAATATGACAGGTTGGTTTTCATGGTTTCAAGGATTGCTGACTAAAAACATTTACCCCATAAATGTTTTTTAAAGAAATTACTTTTATTAAGATGTTTTTTGTATGAAGCTGGGTTGTTTACTCAAGATGATAAACTGTGTTTTTCATAAGGCATTGTATTGATCTGTCATAATTAACTCCCTATGACTTCCTTAACTTAATTAAGTAAATTTACTGGTAAAGGTGACTGAACTGCCTTTGATATCTGTTCCCATGGTGCCTACATCAATTTGTTCTTTTATAGCTGTCATCTCAATTTATAATTACGGGCACAATTAAATGAGACTATTTGATTAACTTTCCCCCTACCAGATTAGAAGTTTCCTAAGAGATGAGACCACGCCTGTTTCTGGTCATATCATATCACCAATGTTTAACACAGAGCCTGGCACATAGTAGCTGCTCAATAAATATTTGGCAAATGAATGAATGGCTGTCTAATTAGACATGCCATATAGCAACTGAGGGAGGAGAGCTAAAAATGATGAAGAGGGAGAAATAGAAGGACTGGGTTTTGTGGCCACAGTATGAAAAGCCCACTGGTAACAAATCACTTAAGGGGCTGAAAAAATGGAGGCAATTATACAGTAAAGCAGTTGCTCTCAAACTGTTTTTTAATGTTCTGTAAGTTGCCCTGAACATGGCTTTGTACCACTTAAAATAATCCTAGACTTGTTCTCAATTTTAATTTTCTCAACTTAAATTTTTATTTTCATGTTTTTTTTTTTAACTTTTTGATAACCACTATTCATTATCTCGGGGAAGGCAATGGCACCCCACCCCAGTACTTTTGCCTGGAAAATCCCATGGACAGAGGAGCCTGGTAGGCTCCCGTCCATGGGGTCGCTAAGAGTCGGACATGACTGAGCGACTTCACTTTCACTTTTCACTTTCATGCATTGGAGAAGGAAATGGCAACCCACTCCAGTGTTCTTGCCTGGAGAATCCCAGGGACAGGGGAGCCTGATGGGCTGCCGTCTATGGGGTCGCACAGAGTCGGACGCGACTGAAGCGACTTAGCAGCAGCAGCATTCATTATCTATACAAAGACCTAGCATACTGTGGCATGTTAGATAACACATAGTCGCTAAAAATTTAATGCATCGGTGCTCCATAACGTTCGTGAATACCAATATGACAGCCTGTTTGAAAAACCAATCTGGGAAAGTGGGTTGCGGATGGCAGGATTTGTTTTTAGGTGGCAGGAGCTGGGAGACCCCACACTAAAGCTTCAAAGCACCCTAGAACTATGTTGTGGGGGATGCTCAGATAGAATGTTGTCCCAGGAAGGCCTACATCTGACCAGAGGAGTCAGCTTTTTTGATGACCATCTTGTCCCACCAGCTTGGGTTAATCTTCTATTTAATTACCTAGAAATACCTTTTTCCATCCTTTGACTCTGTAATTTTTTTGGTACCTAAATTCAGGACTTGGCATTTTTCCTACTATGTTTAGTCCTTATTGATTCTTGTCCACGGCAGCCTTGTGGGTGCAGATTCTGGCAGTAAGTTCCATAGGTTCTATCCATCCTCTTTGCTGCTGCTGCTGCTGCTAAGTCGCTTCAGTTGTGTCTGACTCTGTGCGACCCCATAGACCGCAGCCCACCAGGCTCCCCCATCCCTGGGATTCTCCAGGCAAGAACACTGGAGTGGGTTGCCATTTCCTTCTCCAGTGCATAAAAGTGAAAAGTGCTTTAAAGTGAAGTCGCTCAGTCATATCCAATTGTTAGTGACCCCATGGACTGTGGCCCACCAGGCTCCTCCATCCATGGGATTTTCCAGGCAAGAGTGCTGGAGTGAGTTGCCACCGCCTTCTCCAGTCCTCTTTGCTAGTGACTGAATTGTGTCTCTCTTCAAATTCAAATATTAAAGCCCTGACCCCCAATATGATGGTACATGGAAATAGGGCTTTCGGGAGGTAATTAGGGTTAAATGAAGTCATGTGGGTGAGACTCTCTTGATGGAATTAGTGCCCATATAAGAAGAGACGTTGCCCTCGGCCTCTCCCTCTATCTTTCTGCCCACCACTGATATAACAGCTAGAAGAGAGCAATCAGAAGGCCAGATAGAGAGCCCTTATCAGATCTTGATCATTCTGGCATCCTGATCTCAGATTTTGAACCCCTACAACTATGAGAAAATAAATGTCTACTCTGTAAGCCACACAGTCTATGACATTTGGTTACAGTTGCTGCTGCTAAGTCACTTCAGTCGTGTCCAACTCTGTGCGACCCCGTAGACGGCAGCCCACCAGGCTCCCCCGTCCCTGGGATTCTCCAGGCAAGAATACTGGAGTGGGTTGCCATTTCCTTCTCCAATGCATGAAAGTGAAAAATGAAAGTGAAGTCCCTCAGTCATGTCTGACTCCTAGCGACCCCACGGACTGCAGCACACCAGGCTCCTCCGTCCATGGGATTTTCCAGGCAAGAGTACTGGAGTGGGGTGCCATTGCCTTCTTCCCACTAACATTTAGCAAATCAATTAAAATCATAGGCTCTGAGGCCAGAATGTTAGAGTTCAACTCCTAATTCTATCATCTGTTAACCTCCTGACCTTGAACAAGTAATTCAACCTACCTGTGCCTGTTTGCACATCTATAAAACGAAGTGGTTATATGAATTAATATATCTATAGTACCTAGAATGGTATCTAGCACATAATAAGGACTCGGTAACTGTTACCATTATTACTACTCTGTCCCAGGTACAGTGCTAAGTATTTTGTATATTATATCTTACAGAATTTTTATAACAATCCTGTGAAGTGGGGATTACCACCTCCTACATATAAGAAGCATGCCTGGTCACTCTATTCTTTTACTTGTTTTCATGTGTTTTATAGTGTCTACTACCTTTCCCATGACATTATCTATTAGTTTTCTTGTTTGTTTCTGTCTCCCAAACACCCTGTCATACCTGCTAGAATGGAAGCTCTTGCAGATAAGGGATCTTGTTTTGTTCACCACAAAATTGTAGTACCTAGTAAGTTCTCAATAAATATTCTTTAATAAATATGCAACTGACTGATTGAATGAAATGAATGAATGAAAATAAACAGCTTAGGCACAGAGAGGTGAAATTGCTAGGCCACAGTCACACAGCAAGTAAGTGGCAGAGCCTGGCTTAGACATCAGGTCCAGCTGGTTCTAAAAATCTGTTCTGTCTTTGCTGCAGCAGAGATGAGCACTGTTGGAGGAAGAAGTTGGGAGGGGGAGTTAGCTAACATTCAGCTCACTAAATCAGAGCTTCTCCTATCTCTTCCCTCAGGTCTGGTCACACTTCATGGCCAGTAAAGTCCATGTTCACATCCAGCAGCCTTCAGGACTTGTGACTCAGTTCTACCTTGCCTCTGTAAGAGGCCTGTGTGGGATTTCACAAAGAGAAAGCCTCAAGCTATAAGAATGGGCCTAGCACAGGAGTGCAGAGGCCTAGGCTAAATCCCAGTTTAGCAACTACCCAGCGTGAGAACATGCTTTTTTTTTTTTTTTTTTTTGGCCCATGTTGAGACTTGCAGGATCTTTACCACTCATCCTTCTCTCTTGGCTAAGATGAGTGACTGTTACGTGTCTTGTTTATCAATGGCAGGTTTCAGATCAGATCAGTCGCTCAGTCGTGTCCGACTCTTTGCGACCCCATGAATCACAGCACACCAGGCCTCCCTGTCCATCATCAACTCCTGGAGGTCACCCAGACTCACGTCCATCGAGTCAATGATGCCATCCAGCCACCTCATCCTCTGTCGTCCCCTTCTCCTCTTGCCCCCAATCCCTCCCAGCATCACAGTCTTCTCCAATGAGTCAGCTCTTCGCATGAGGTGGCCAAAGTACTGGAGTTTCAGCTTTAGCATCATTCCCTCCAAAGAAATCCCAGGGCTGATCTCCTTCAGAATGGACTGGTTGGATCTCCTTGCAGTCCAAGGGACTCTCAAGAGTCTTCTCCAACACCACAGTTCAAAAGCATCAATTCTTTGGCGCTCAGCCTTCTTCACAGTCCAGCTCTCACATCCATACATGACCACAGGAAAGACCATAGCCTTGACTAGGCGAAACTTTGTTGGCAAAGTAATGTCTCTGCTTTTGAATATGCTATCTAGGTTGGTCATAACTTTCCTTCCAAGGAGTAAGCGTTTTTTAATTTCATGGCTGCAGTCACCATCTGCAGTGATTTTGGAGCCCAGAAAAATAAAGTCTGACACTGTTTCCACTGTTTCCCCATCTATTTCCCATGAAGTGATAGGACCGGATGCCATGATCTTCGTTTTTTGAATGTTGAGCTTAACCAACTTTTTCACTCTCCACTTTCACTTTCATCAAGAGGCTTTTTAGTTCCTCTTCACTTTCTGCCATAAGGGTGGTGTCATCTGCATATCTGAGGTTATTGATATTTCTCCCAGCAATCTTGATTCCAACTTGTGTTTCTTCCAGTCCAGCGTTTCTCATGATGTACTCTGCATATAAGTTAAATAAACATGGTGACAATATACAGCCTTGACATACTCCTTTTCCTATTTGGAACCAGTCTGTTGTTCCATGTCCAGTTCTAACTGTTGCTTCCTGACCTGCATGCAAATTTCTCAAGAGGCAGATCAGGTGGTCTGGTATTCCCATCTCTTTCAGAATTTTCCACAGTTTATTGTGATCCACACAGTCAAAGGCTGTACTATTGCTCTAGTCCACTGTCTCTGAAAAGGAGATTTATTGTGATATTCTGTCATAGAATTTCTACCATCTAAAAAAATTATTTATTTATTTAGCCATACCATGCAGCTTCCTGGATCTTAGTTCCCTGACCAGGGATCAAACCAATCCCTGAGCAGTGAATGCTCACTCAGTTAAGTGAGTCTTAACAGCTGAAATCAGGGAATTCCTGACAACATGCCTCTTAAACTCTCTTAATCTTTCTTTTTCCTTGTTATCATTTCTGCTAATGGCATCATTTTATTGACACAAGTTGATAAACTCACCACAAAGGGAGTACTATTTTACTACCAATTAACTGTCAGAAGGCTGCCTTAGCATTGCATGCTAAGTCGCTTCAGTTGGGTCCGACTCTGTGCGACCCCATAGACAGCAGCCCACCAGGCTCCTCTGTCCACAGGATTCTCCAGGCAAGAACACTGGAGTGGGTTGCCATTTCCTTCTCCAACGCATGAAAGTGAAAAGTGAAAGTGAAGTTGCTCAGTCATGTCTGACTCTTAGTGACTCCATGGACTGCAGCCCACCAGGCTTCTCCGTCCATGGAATTCTCCAGGCAAGAGTACTGGAGTGGGTTGCCATTGCCTTCTCCGTCCTTAGCATTGCTGCTGCTGCTAAGTCGCTTCAGTCGTGTCCGACTCTGTGCGACCCCATAGACGGACGCTCACCAGGCTCCCCCGTCCCTGGGATTCTCCAGGCAAGAATACTGGAGTGGGTTGCCATTTCCTTCTCCAATGCATCAAAGTGAAAAGGGAAAGTGAAGTCGCTCAGTCGTGTCCGACTCTTAGCGACCCCATGGACTGGAGCCTACCAGGCTCCTCCGTCCATGGGATTTTCCAGGCAAAAGTACTGGGGTGGGGTGCCATTGCCTTCCCCGGTCCTTAGCATTAATTATGCCTAAATTTTAATATACTGAAACTTGGCAGGAATTCTCCAAAATGTAAGTGAAAAATATTATGTTGAATGGCCAACTAATTTAGCCAATTAGTTAGGTACATTTGGGAGTACATTTTGGGGAAGAAATATAAATAATTTTGTCTGATAATTAAACCAAAGCTCAGTTTTAGTTAAAAAAAATTTTTATTTGTTGTTAAAGTAACTGGCTTATGATAGCTTCACTTAACATTTCGGATATTCTATTACAACCTTTGTAAGCAAAACTATGGTATTTTAGCACTCTCGTTGAACTTTAGTTTTTCCCTTGTAAAATGGGGACAATTATCCCTACCCCACAAATATGCGGAGAAATTCACACAGAATAATGTGTGTTGAACACTTGGAAGAGAGTGTAATACATAGTAAGCTTCCCCCAAAAAGTACTTGTATTAGTTTTCTATTGCTGCAGAACATATTACGTCTAAACTTAAACAACAGGCATTTCTTATCTCACGGATTCTGAGGGTCAGGAATGCAGAAGTAGCCAGCAGAGATGATTGGAATCAGTCTTGCATGAGGTTGCAGTCAAGCCTGGGGCTGCAGTTATCTCGGGGCTCAAATGGGGCTGAAGAATCCTCTACCAGTGTCATTCCCATGGTTGTTCACAAGCTTCAGTTCAGTTCAGATCAGTCACTCAGTCCTGTCCAACTCTTTGCGATCCCATGGACTTCGGCACACCAGGCTTCCCTGTCCATCACCAACTCCCAGAGCTTGCTCAAACTCATGCCCATCGAGTTGGTGATGCCATCCAACTATCTCATCCTCTGTAGTCCCCTTCTCCTCCTGCCTTCAATCTTTCCCAGAATCAGGGTCTTTTCCAATGAGTCAGTTCTTCGTGGCCAAAGTATTGGAGCCTCAGCTTCAGCATCAGTCCTTCTAATGAATGTTTAGGACTGATTTCCTTTAGGATTGACTGGTTTGATCTCCTTGCTGTCCAAAGGACTCTTAAGAGTCTTCTTCAGCACCACAATTGAAAAGCATCAGTTTTTCGGTGTTCAGCCTTCCTTATGGTCCATCTCTCACATCCATAATTTTCTAGGTTCCTCCTGTCAGTAGCATCAAAAACCCCAGTGGCAGTCTTTTGGACTCTGTGGGAGAGGGAGAGGGTGGGATGATTTGGGAGAATGGCACTGAAACATGTATATCTTATATGAAACGAGTCGCCAGTCCAGGTTCGATGCACGATACTGGATGCTTGGGGCTGGTGCACTGGGACAACCCAGAGGGATGATACGGGGAGGGAGGAGGGAGGAGGGTTCAGGATGGGGAACACGTGTATACCTGTGGTGGATTCATGTTGATATATGGCAAAACCAACACAATATTGTAAAGTTAAAAAACAAACAAACAAACAGTGGTTGGGCTTCCCTGGTGGCTCAATGATAAAGAATCTGCCTGCCAATGCAGGAGACATGGGTTCGATCACTGATCCAGGAAAATTCCACATGCCGCAGATCAACTAAACCAGTGCACAATAAACTGTTGAGAACATTCTGGAACCTGGGAGCCGAAATTACCAAGCCTACATGCCACAGCTACTGAAACCAGTTTACCCAAGAACCTGTGCTCCAAAACAAGAAAAGCCACGGCAATAAGAAGGGAGTGCACCACAGCTAGTGAGTAGCCTGGCTCTCTACAACTAGAGAAAAGTCAGCACAGCAAAGAAGACCTAGGACAGCCAAAAACAAATAAATAAAATTATTTAAAAACAAGAAACAACGCAGTAGCTCACATGATCACAAGCTCCTTGTGAAACCAGTAAAGTGATGACTCAGACTGTCTTAATTGAAATAAAGTACCCTGGTGAGGAGAGGCTTCAGGCTCTGCCCTGGGCTGGCCTCCCTCACCCCAGTTTGTATTAGTCATCCTATCTTCTGGCTGCCCAAGAAGTGACCAATGGGCAGAGTCCCTCCACAGTAGCCTCTTGAGTACGGAGATTGTGGGCACTTCTCTAGCTCACCCCAAGGTCGGCCAGGCATCCTAGGAGGCAGAGGTTTTCCATGTGTTCTGGACAGACCTTCCCAGCTTGCTGCTGCCTCTTGACTCACGCGTTCCCCAGGGACTAGACCATTTTTCTTTTCCTATCTCTTCTTTGGACACATTGCCTTCTATCTCTTAGTCGGACTTTGACATTCTTTGTCCCTTCAGATTTCTTGTGTTATTGTTTAGTCACTAAGCCCTGTCTGACCGTTTTTGCAACTCCCATGGACTAGTGCACCAGGCTTCTCTGTCCATGGGATTTCCCAGGCAAGAATAATGGAGTGGGTGGGCATTTCCTTCTCCAGGGTATCTTCCCAAATTTCTACTTTATTTTAAATTGGTAAAGACTATACCAACATAAGATTTAAAAAAACAAACAAGTAAAACTAATATAAATATAGCGGGTAGTAAATTTCCTTCTCATCCCAGACCCCCTGCCCATCCCAGATCCCTCTGCCATAGAACTACTGCAGATGGTTTCTTGGATATCCTTTCAGAAACGTTTTATGAATTTATAAATACATCTCATTCCCACTCTGTTACATACAAATTGGAAAAAATCTGTATAATGGTGTGCACATTGCTTTGTTCACTTGGCAAAATACCCTGGATTTTTAAAACTTATCAACATATAGATTTACAGCATTCTTTAAATGATTTTATAGTATTACATCATCTGAATATGTTATCATTATTAATCATGTTCCTTTGCATGAATGTTTAGGCAGTTTGTTTGCCTTGGTTTTAGCTAATACAAAAATGAACATCTTCATGTTTCCACCTATATGTGAAAGCAGATCTGTCTGATAGATCCCTAAAAATTAAATCATTGGTTAAAGGCTACATGTCCTTAGTCACTCAAAGAGTAGTTGTGTCCTCCTCTTTGAGACCCCATGGACTGCAGCCCACCAGGCTCCTTGGTCCATGGATTCACCAGGCAAGAATACTGGAGTGGGTTACATGTCCCCCTCCAGGGGATCTTCCCAGCCCAGGGATTGAACCCAGGTCTCCAGCATTACAGGCGAATTTTTTACTGACTGAGCCACCAGGGAAGCCTATGAATTTTTAAAGGCATGTAAAGGCTACATGCGGAGAAGGCAATGGCACCCCACTCCAGTACTCTTGCCTAGAAAATCCCATGGACAGAAGAGCCTGGTAGGCTGCAGTCCATGGGGTCGCAAAGAGTTGGGCACAACTGAGCGACTTCACTTTCACTTTTCACTTTCCTGCATTGGAGAAGGAAATGGTAACCCACTCCAGTGTTCTTGCCTGGAGAATCCCAGGGACGGGCGAGCCTGGAGGGCTGCCGTCTATGGGGTCGCACAGAGTCAGACACAACTGAAGCGACTTAGCAGCAGCAGCAGCAGCAAAGGCTATATGCATTTAATTTTATATTAATCCAAAGACGATATGCTAGACTCCACTCACATAGTACTTCCTCATCCTTTCATGAAACTGAGTTTTTAATCCTTTTGATATTTTTATTTTTGCCAATTTGAGAGTTGGAAAATACCTCATTTTATTTCAGGCTTATTCATTTAATTATGAATGGGATTGAGCTTCGGTTCATGTTTATTAGTCATGAATAAGCTGTTCTTTTTCTTGAGCTGCGTGCTCTTTTGTGATTTGATTTAAAATTCTAGTCTTGATGGACAGCAGTCCCAAAGCCTTTTCCCAGGCCTGCTCTGCAGACACCTGCAGCTGCCCCAGCCCGTCCTACTCAGTCCTGTACTGCCGCCTAGTGACAGGGGTTGGCTTTACCACCCACCCCCACGGCTCTAATCGCCTATTCCTCACTGGGGCCAGCTCCCTGTGCTGGAATAAGACCCTTGGTTCCTAGGTACCTCTCTAAGTACATTAAAATGCAAGATCTCCAGTTAATATGAATATCAGATAAATGACAAAGAACTTTTTAGCTGCTTCATACTTGTACTAAAAAATTACACCTGGTTTATCTGAAATTCAAATATAACTAGGTGTTGCATAATTTATCCTGCAATCCGATTCCAGAACTTTGAAAAATTTGAGTTCCCAGCCTCACCACACCTTACCTCCCTTATTCTCAGACAGTTCTACTGTATCACATTCCACCCCAGGGGTTTTCAAGATGGTGGTTGCAGGTGATATGTGAATTACCGGGGCTCTGGATTTAGAATCCTAGCTCCAGCCCCTTATAAGATGTGAAATCTCATCAATGTAACATCCGCTCTGGTGCCTCTGTTTCCTCATCAGAAGAATGTTTTCCTCATTGTACTGTTTTGATGACTAATAACATTAAACCTACAATTTGTTGAGCACTAAACACTTTACATGTGTTTATTTTATTTTCCAGGCAAGAACACTGGAGTGGGTAGCCATTCCCTTCTCCAGGGGATTTTCCTGACGTAGGGATTGAACCCAAGTCTCCTGCATTGCAGGCAGAATCTTTACCATCTAGCCACTACAGAAGCCTCCTATGATCATTATTAGAGTAAAAAGGACAGAAATTAGGGGACTTCTCTGGTGGTCCAGTTGCTAAGGTTTCTAGCTCCCAAAGCACGGGGTCTGGGTTGGATCCCTGGTCAGGGAACTAGATCTCACGAGTGGAAGCTAAGAGGTCACATGCTGCAGCTGAAGTTTTCATACGCTGCGACAATTAAAGCTCCAGTATGGTGAAATTAAGACGTGGTGCAGCCAAATAAACAAATACCTTTTGTTTCTGTTCAGTCTCTTAGTCGTGTCCGTGACTCTTTGAGACCCCACGGACTGCAATACACCAGGCTTCCCTATTCTTCATCATCTCCCAGAGCTAGATCAAACTCATGTCCATTGAGTCAGTGATGACATCCAACCATCTCATTCTCTGTAGTCCCCTTCTCCTACCTTCTATCTTTCCCAGCATCAGGGTCTTTTCCAATAAGTTAACTCTTCGCATCAGGTGACCAAAGTACTGGAGTTTCAGCTTCACCATAAGTCCTTCCAATGAATATTCAAGACTGATTTTCTTTAGGATGGACTGGTTTGATCTCCTTGCAGTCCAAGGGACTTGCAAGAGTCTTCTCCACCATCACAGTGGAAAAGCATCAGTTCTTCAGGGCTCCACCTTCTTTATGGTCCAATTCTTGCATCTATACATTATTACCGAAAAAAAAAAACAACAAAGCTTTAACTATAAAATAATGTCTTTGCCCTTAAATATGCTGTCTAGGTTTGTCATAGCTTTTTTTCCAAGCAGCAAGCATCTTTTAATTTCATGGCTGCAGTTACCATCTGCAGTGATTTTGGAGCCTAAGAAAATAAAGTTTGTCACTGTTTCCTTTGTTTCCCCATCTATTTTCCATGAAGTGATGGGAACAGGTGCCATGATCTTAGTTTTTTGAATGTTGAGTTTTAAGCCAGCTTTTTTCATTCTCCTCTTTAGCCTTTAAGAGGCTCTTTAGTTCCTCTTCACTTTCTGCCATAAGGGTGGTGTCATCTGTGTATCTGAGGTTTGATATTTCTCCTGGCAATCTTGATTCCAGCTTGTGCTTCTTCCAACCCAGCATTTCTCATGATGTACTCTGTATATAAGTTAAATAAGCAGGGTGACAATACACAGCCTTCATGTACTCCTTTCTTAATTTTGAACCAGTCTGTTGTTACATGTCTGGTTCTAACTATTGCTTCTTGACCTGCATACCAGTTTCTCAAGAGGCAGGTAAGGTGGTCTGGTATTCCCATCTCTTTAAGAATTTTCCAGTTTGTTATGCTCCACACAGTCAAAGGCTTTAGCATAGTCAATGAAGCAGATGTTTTTCTGGAATTCTCCTGCTTTATCAGTGGTCTGATGGATGTTGGCAATTTGATATCTGGTTTCTCTGCCTTTTCTAAATCCAGCTTGACCATTTGGAAGTTCTCGGTTCATGTACTGTTGAAGCCTAGCTTGGAGAATTTTGAATATTACTTTGCTAGCATGTGAGATGAGTGCAATTGTAGGGTAATTTGAACGTTCTTCAGCATTGCCCTTCTTTGAGATTGGAATGAAAACTGACCTTTTCCAGTCCTGTGGCCACTGCTGAGTTTTCCAAATTTGCTGGCACATTGCATGCAGCACTTTAACAGCATCATCTTTTAGGACTTGAAATAGCTCAGCTGGAATCCCATCATCTCCACTAGCTTTGTTCATAGTGATGCTTCCTAAGGCCCACTTGACTTCTTACTCCAGGATGTCTGGCTCTAGGTGAGTGATCACACCATCATGGTTATCCTAGTCATTAAGATCTTTTTTGTATAGTTCTTATGTGTAATCTTGCCATCTCTTCTTAATATCTTTTGCTTCTGTTAGGTCCATACCATTTCTGTCCTTTAATGTGCCCATCTTTGCATGAAATGTTCCCTTGGTGTCTCTGATTTTCTTGAAGAGATCTCTAGTCATTCCCATTCTATTGCTTTCCTCTATTTGTTGCATTGTTCACTTAGGAAGGCTTTCATATCTCTCCTTGCTGTTCTTTGGAACTCTGAATTCAGATGGGTATACCTTTCCTTTTCTCCTTTGCCTTTCACTTCTTTTCACAAGTACCTTTAAAAAGACAGAAATTATAAAGATACTATTTAGACATTTAAAAGTTAAATACTAGGGAGGCATCCAGAAAGATAGAGTATGTTTGCTTGCGGGGGGAAGGTGCACTCTGAAGAGTATGGAGAGGAGTGGATAAAAAACTGTTCTTACTAAAAATAATCTTAGTGTTTAAGTTTAATATTAATTAATATTTAGTTTAATAATTTTACAATAAAATTTAAAACAAACTGCATGCATGCATTGTACTCAGTTGCATCCAACTCTTCGTGACCCCATGGACTATAGCCTGCCATGGCATCTTCTGTCTATGGGATTTCCCAGGCATTAATACTGGAGTGGGTCGCCATTTCCTTCTCCAGGGATCTTCCAACCCAGGGATTGAACTTGCGTCTCCTGCATTGCCAAGTGGATTCTTTACCACTGAACTGCCTAGGAAACCCTCTTTCCCTACTCTTATTCTAAAGGCCTGCACCAAGAGATGTTAGAGCCTAATTTCAGGGCCATATTATGGCTTTCATGGGCTCTAGGCACCTTTGCCTTCATGGTTCCCTTCCTGCACTAAAAATGTTTTTTAATTATATTTTATGACTTCACTGATAGCAAGGATGGATACATGCTAAGTGGCTTCAGTCGTGTCTGACTCTTGGCCAGCTAAGATGGATACACAAATATTATGTACTGGGGTCCAGCCCCGGGTGGATCCAGGGATTCCCTCAGGATGATGGCATTGGCAATTAAGGGATAGCAAAGGCTGAGAGATTTATTAGATGCTCAATAATAACTGGTTTACTCGGGAAATCAATAAAGTTCGTGACACCAAACTTGCTCTGACCATGGAGGGCCGCAGGCGCCCTCTCGAATAGTGGAAGCTGCCCCACCTTAAGCACCTTCTTAAGTGGGTCTTAGAAGCCCAGGCAAATAAGTGGTTGCAGAGGACCCCCATGCTCCAAATTATTTTGGCATGAAGGAAGAACAGAAGAGAAAAGGAGGAAAAGGAAACAAGAAAGAATGACACAGGGAGACCAAGCTTCGGTGAGCAAGGCCCGTAGCTTTATTTTCAACAGGTGCTTTTATACCCTAAGTTGCACATAGAGGATAATAGGGGGTGTGAAATCATGCAAAGTCAGCAGTCTTTGATCCTTATCAAAACCAGGGTTTCTATACATCAGTGTCTCTTTTGCTGTCTCGTAAATAGGGTTATTTTTACCATCGATGTATAGTAAAAGCAATACAATATTGTAAAGTTAAGCAAAATAAAATAAAATAAAAACCAGGGTTTCTTTCCTGCAAATTTATCGTATACAAAGGGTTTAGGTGATTTACATCATCTTCTGGCCAGAAGGCCTATTAACATTTTATGACTCTTGACAAAGGTTTGTCAATCCATAAGACTCATTTTCTCTAAGAGCAATTATTTTAAGGTTTGGCGCCATCCTCTGAAGGTGTTAGATAAAGTTGCATTCCTATAGGGCAGAGATGCAGTGGATTTACAACAAGGGAAAGAATTTATTACCTTAAGGGTCTAAAGTTGCTAACACCAAGGCCACTACGTATTTTTTTCTACATACCAACTATATTAATTAATACACATTCAAGGATACAATACAGGGGATGTGGAAACTTAGCAGCAAGCATTGGCTCATCAATGAAATCTTTTACTAGTTTTATTCTGACAGTTTCTAACTCTCTGAGAGACTCTAAGCTATTTGACTATCTTAAGCTTCCCATGCCTCTCGAGGCAGAGAGACTGTAAACAATTGTATGCATAGCTGTAGGAGTCCAGGTAAACTTGTCAGGCGAGTTAGTGAGCTATCTGAGGGGTTTGGATTTAGACACTCCTATGGCAATGGCACCCCACCCCAGTACTCTTGCCTGGAAAATCCCATGGACGGAGGAGCGTGGTAAGCTCCAGTCCATGGGGTCGCTAAGAGTCGGACACGACTGAGCGACTTCACTTTCACTTTTCACTTTCATGCATTGGAGAAGGAAATGGCAACCTTCTCCAGTATTCTTGTCTGGAGAATCCCAGGGACAGCCGTCTATGGGATCGCACAGAGTCGGACACGACTGAAGTGACTTAGCAGCAGCAGCAGCAATGCCCAGGACTGTGACTGTGAAGAAGGCTGAGCGCCGAAGAATTGATGCTTTTGAACTGTGATGTTGGAGAAGACTCTTGAGAGTCCCTTGGACTGCAAGGAGATCCAACCAGTCCATTCTGAAGGAGATCAGCCCTGGGATTTCTTTGGAAGGAATGATGCTGAAGCTGAAGCTCCCGTACTTTGGCTACCTCATGCGAAGAGTTGACTCATTGGAGAAGACTGTGATGCTGAGAGGGATTGAGGGCAAGAGGAGAAGGGGACGACATAGAATGAGATGGCTGGATGGCATCACTGACTCGATGGATGTGGGTCTCAGTGACCTCTGGGAGTTGGTGATGGACAGGGAGGCCTGGCGTGCTGCGATTCATGGGGTTGTAAAGAGTCAGACACGACTAAGCAACTGATCTGATCTGATCTGAATGCCCAGGAACTTTATTAACTGGAGCTGTAAGTTAACTCTTTATCAGAGAGAGCCAGATGGTGGTGGGGGACAGCCTCCAGTAAAGTCAGAGGTGAGAGCACAAAGCAGTAAAGTAGGCAGACTCTGGTTTTTGGGGGTAGATGCTCGAGAATATACAGGGGGACTCCTGAGGCTTGATCAAGCCTTTGCGTATGCCAAGCCTCCTTCCTCATGACCTTTGTCATGGGGGGAGTTCCTCTCACCGGCTCCCAGCAACTATGTATTGTATTCTTCTGTTCAGTGGCCATGGCAAAATACATGGCCTTTCTTCCAAGTAGGCATGGAGAGAGAACTCTTTGGTATCTCAATCTCTACTTTTAAGGACATGAGTCCTATGGGATTAGGATTGCACTCTCACGACTTCATTTAACTTTAATTACCTCCTTAAAGGCCCTATCACCAAATACAATCATATTGGAGATTTGGGATGAGTTTGCGGGGGGGGGGGGGTGGGGACAAATCAGTCCAGAACATTTATTTTTAAAAATATGTATTTATTTGGCTGCAGGCAGTTTTAGTTGCTGCACTCAGAATCTTTTAGTTGCAGCATGTGGAATCTACTTCTCTGCATGCATGCTGCTCAGTTGTGTGTGACTCTTTGTGTCCCCATGGACTGTAACCCATCAGGCTCCTCTGTCCATGGAATTTTCCAGGCAAGAATATTAGAGTGGGTTGCCATGCCTTCCTCCAGGGGATCTTCCTGACCCAGGGATCAAACCCAGGTCTCCCGTGTCTCCTTTGTCTCCTGCGTTGCAGGCATATACTTTATCACTGAGCCACCTAGGAAGCCTGACCAGGAGTCAAACCTGTGCCCCCTGCATTAGAAACTTGAAGTCTTAGCCACCGGACTATCAGGGAAGTTTCCGTAACATTTATTAAAACACCTTCTTTAACCTAAAAGTTGTTTTGTTTTTTAAATTTTGATTTTAGAAGAAATTCGAAGAAGCCAATGGCACCCCACTCCAGTACTCTTGCCTGGAAAATCCCATGGACAGAGAAGCCTGGTGGGCTGCAGTCCACGGGGTTGCTACGAGTCAGAAACGACTGAGGGACTTCACTTTCGCTCTTCACTTTCATGCATTGGAGAAGGAAATGGCAACCCACTCCAGAATTCTTGCCTGGAGAATCCCAGGGACAGGGGAGCCTGTTGAGCTGCCGTCTATGGGGTCACACAGAGAAGGACACTACTGAAGTGACTTAACAGTAACAGTAACAGTTGGAGAAGACTCTTGAGAGTCCCTTGGACTGCAAGGAGATCCAACCAGTCCATTCTGAAGGAGATCAGCCCTGGGATTTCTTTGGAAGGAATGATGCTAAAGCTGAAACTCCAGTACTTTGGCCACCTCATGCGAAGAGCTGACTCATTGGAAAAGACTCTGATGCTGAGAGGGATTGAGGGCAAGAGGAGAAGGGGATGACAGAGGATGAGATGGCTGGATGGCATCACTGACTCAATGGACGTGAGTCTCAGTGAACTCTGGGAGTTGGTGATGGACAGGGAGGCCTGGCGTGCTGCAATTCATGGGGCCCCAAAGAGTCGGACACGACTGAGTGACTGATCTGATCTGATCTGAAGATGTTTTTGGAGAAAGCAGTGGCAACCCACTCCAGTACTCGTGCCTGGAAAATCCCATGGACAGAGGAGCCTGGTGGGCTGCAGTCCATGGGGTCGCTACGAGTTGGACACGACTGAGGGACTTCACTTTCACTTTTCACTTTCATGCATTGGAGAAGGAAATGGCAACCCACTCCAGTATTCTTGGCTGGAGAATCCCAGGGACAAGGGAGCCTGGTGGCTGCCATCTATAGGGTGGCACAGAGTCAGACACGACTGAAGTGACTTAGCAGCAGCAAGATGTTTTTATGTGCTCATAAAAGACTATGGGCCCCAGGCATTGTACTCGGTTCAAGGAATGCAGACTCCTGCTTGATTGGTTTAGGCCTTTTAATTTAATCACTTGGAAAACAGGTGAGATTGTGCTGGCTGGGTTGTGGCACTCAGTAAAGCTGATAGTAGGGTCACACCCAAACGGAATCTCTGTTAACACTATAGGAGAGTGAGTGGAATGGATGGCAGCAAAATAATCAAAAATATACATTGCAGATGTGAACAATTTACAGAAGAATAAAGAAACACGAATGGTTGATTAGTATATGAAAAGACCCCAGCTAGTAGTGGAGGATAGGAAAAATAAGACAACAATGAAATATTTTTAACCCATCAAATTGGCAAAAATTTAAGTGTAATACTATTCAGGTATGATGTATAGAGAAAACAGTGCTTCAGTATATTATTGATGGGAATCTAAATTGGTGCGTGCGTGGTAAGTCCCTTCTTCAGTCATCCAATTCTTTGTAACCCTATGGGCTGTAGCCTGCCAGGCTCCTCTTTCCCTGGGATTCTCCAAGCAGGAATACTAGCGTTGCCATGCTCTCCTCCAGGGGATCTTCCCTACCCAGGGATTGAACCTGCATCTCTTGTGTCTCCTGCATTGCATGCAGGTTCTTTACCACTGAGCCACTGAGGAACCCCATCTAAATTTGTAGGTAAAATTAAATAGTAGGGAGAACAATTAAATAGTAGCTATCAAACATTTTATTTTGCATACACTTCATCCCAGCAATCCAGTTTCTACGTATCTAAATATCTAACACAGGAAAACATGAGGAATATTTATTTACACATTAAAGCACGTATGAGGATACTGACTGCAGCACTTTTTGTGATAGTAACATTTTGTTAAAAGCCTTACAGTTCATTGCTGCTGCTGCTGCTTAGTTGCTTCAGTCATGTCCAAGTCTACGTGATCTTAAGGACTGCAGCCCGCCAGGCTCCTCTGTCCATGGGATTCTCTGCTGCTAAGTCACTTCAGTCGTGTCCGACTCTGTGTGACCACATAGATGGCAGCCCACCAGTCTCCCCCGTCCCTGGGATTCTCCAGGCAAGAACACTGGAGTGGGTTGCCATTTCCTTCTCCAATGCATGAAAGTGAAAAGTCAAAGTGAAGTCGCTCAGTCATGTCTGACTCTTAGTGACCCCATGGACTTCAGCCTACTAGGCTCCTCTGTCCATGGGATTTTCCAGTCAAGAGTACTGGGGTGGGGTGCCATTGCCTTCTCCTGGGATTCTCTAGGCAACAATACTAAAGTGGGTTGCCTTGCCCTCCTCCAAGGGATCTTCCAGACACAGGGATCTGGAAGAATCCAGGAGAAACCTGGGTCCCCTGCATTGCAGGCTGAGCCACCAGGGAAGTCCTTATAGCTCATTAAGTTTGGTTAAATAAATTCTACAAAACATATACTATGAAATATGATTTTTTGCTATAAATAATTAAAAGATCAATATGTACTGTTATAGAGAAAAGCTCCAAATGGCGTCATTTGTGCCCAGGACACCAAATGTAGATTTAATACCTAAACTAACTGTAGTTTTGACTTTTACCAGAAATGAAGTCTTAACTAGTCTTTGGAATTTTCTGGTCATCACACAAAGGTGATCTGTCTCCTTTCCCTCTTCATTCCCATCCTCCTCCTGGAAGAAGAGGTAGTTTGCATGATAAAGACCTTGCCCATTCCCCACCTCCCAAAAGTAGACATCCTGGCCTTAATTTTTTTTTTTCTTTTGCTAATCACTGCTTTTAATAAAGCTAGTGGATGCGATGAAATTCCAGCAGAACTATTTAAATCCCTAAAGGAGGATGCCATCAAGGTTTTGCATTCATTATGTCAGCAAATCTGGAAGACATAGCAGTGGTCACAGGACTGGAAAAGGTCAATTCTCATCCCAGTTCCCAAGAAGGGTAGTACCAAAGAATGTGCTAACCACTGGACAGTCACACTCATCTCCCGTACTAGTAAGGTCGTGCTTAAAATCTTGCATGATAGGCTTCAGCATTATGCGAACCAAGAACTTCCAGATGTCCAAGCTAGGCTTAGAAAAGGAAGAGGACCTAGAGATAAAATTGCCAACCTTCACTGGGTTATAGAGAAAGCAAGGGAATTTCAGGAAAACATCTGCTTCTGTTTCATCAACTACGCTAAAGCTTTTGTGTGGATCATAACAAACTGGAAAGCTCTTAGAAAGAAGAGAATACCAAACCATCTTACCTGTCTATCTGGGGGGCTCCAAAACCACTGCAGATGGTGACTGCAACCATGAAATCAAAAGACACTTCTCCTTGGAAGAAAAGCTATGACCAACCTAGACAGCATGCTAAAAAGCAGAGACATTACTTTGCCAAGAAAGTCTGTCTAGTCAAAGCTATGGTTTTTCCAGTAGTCACGTATGGATGTGAAAGTTGGACTATAAAGAAAGCTGAGGGCTGAAGAATTGATGCTTTTCAACTGTGGTATTGGAGAAGATTCTTGAAGTTGACTAGGTGACTGAACGACAACATAGCTCCCTTGCCCCACCTTTCTTCCTATAAGAACCTTGCAGTTCGTGACGACCCCCCTTAGAGTGTCCATCTATTCATAAGATAGGATTCTGCCTGATGGATGAATTATTGATTAAAGCTAACTAGATCTTCAAACTTACTTGGTTAAATTTTTTTTAAGAGTACTGGCATGAAAAGAGCTCTACAATGTATTTTAAACTGAAAAAAAATTTATATACATACATGCACAGAAAGGATGATCTTATTTCTGTAAATATATCAAATGTTTCCAAATATACCTGTTCTAGATCTGTATTGATATGAAAATATTATATATTCTATGTAGATATCTACTTTGTACCCTAAATATGTGCATTACCCATGTATTTTACCTTGGATATAATTGTGAATATAAAAACATATCAAAAAATCTCCAGCAACATGACTTCTCAGGTAAGGGAGAAGGGAAATTGAGTAAGGCAGATGGGGGCTTTTATATTATTTGAAATTTTTTCACATCAAGCATTGGATTCAAATACTATGCAAACAGGAGGTGGGCGGGGAAAGAATGTTGGAAGGGATAGCCAGGGAGTTTAGAATGGACCTGTACACACTGCTGTATTTGAAATGGATGATCAATAAGGACCTACTACATAGCTTATGGAACTCTGTTCAATGTTATGTGGTAGTCTAAATGGGGGAGGGGGAGTTTGGGGTGAATGGATACATGTATATGTATGTCTGAGTCCCTTCTCTGTACATCTGAAACTATCACAGCATTGTTAATTGGCTATACCCCAATTTAAAAAAAGGTAAAAATAAAAATTAACTTAAAAAAATTTTTTAAACCCCAATACTGTGCATTAAAAAAAAATAATAATAGTAAAACAGTAACTGGCCTAAGGACATGTAGCCCTTCCAAGGCAGGGCTAAGATGACAGCCTAGACCTGCAACCGGCAAAGACAGTTCATTCCACTATTCCCTGTTCACACAATCTGATTTCCCTTCTCCCAGTAGCCGCCACCCTCCTTGCACGTGTCTCAGCTTCACTTCATCACCAAATGTCTTCAAATCCCAAAGTCATCCGTTCTTCCTCCCACCCCATTAGCCCCCAGTCACTGTCCTCCCCAGGTCACATTGCTGAAACTGCTTAGTGAACCCTGCCATCAGGTTGGGTTTCTTTAATCACTAGAGGAACTCTGAGTGCTGAGACAGCTAAACACAGAGGCCTGCCCCGCTCAGGCCTCTGCCGCTCATGAATGGCAATACAAGCACAGCTGCAATCACGCAGCGCTCCAGAGAGGCCACCCCAGACAAAGGCTCCTGAAAGAGTTACCTCCTGTTTGTAACATGACTCTCTGGAAAGGGGTTCATAAGGCTTTCCTCGAAGGTCATCTGAGGATCAAAGACATTCCTGTGTTTGAGCGCACATTATAAAGTGGAGAATGCTACAAAACTATTGGCTATTTTAATGTTTTGTAAAAATCCGAAAAAAAAAAAAAAAAAAAAGATGATGTATTTTCAAAAAAGTAGTACATGTATAAGGAAAAACAGTCAAATGCTACCAAACAGAATGAGCTGGAAAGAAAACCTTCCTTCCATCCTCCCACCAGTGACTGACTTTTCCAGAGAAGCAATCGTCTTCTTCTTTTTTTTTTTTTTTTTTAATATTTATTTATTTATTTTTTGACTGTGCCGGGTCTTACTTGCACCATGTGGCAAGTGAGATCTAGTTCCCTGACCAGGGATTGAACCTGGGCTCCCTACACTGGGAGCATGGAGTCTTAGGCACTGGACCACCAGGGGAGCTGCAAAGCAATCCTTTTCTAACTCATCTTCTTGACCCCCATCCCTTCAGAGATAATCTTTATATATACAAGCATGCTGCTGCTGCTAAGTCACTTCAGTCATGTCCGACTCTGTGTGACCCCATAGACGGCAGTCCACCAGGCTCCTCTGTCCACAGGATTCTCTAGGCAAGAATACTGGAGTGGGTTGCCATGTCCTTCTCCATATACAAGCATATGTGTGTATAATATCTATATTCACTATTTTTTTTTAACCCCAGCAGGGGCACACATTGTTCTAAGACTTGCTCTTTTCACCTAACACTTAGCTCAGAGTTCATTCCCTCTTCGTACATATATATCTGCCTTACTCTTTGTAAGGGCTGCATAGTTTTCCACTTGAAAGCTATACCAAAATGTGTTTAATTAGTCTCCTACTGTTGGACATTCAGATTGCTTTTCAAACCATGATACAATGAGTAATGTCATTCAAGTGTCTTTGCACACACATGTGAATATTCTGGTAGAATATTCTCCTAGGAAGGTAATTTTTGTGTCAGAGTAGCTGCATTTGAGATTTTTGACTGATGGGACTCAGATATTGCAATAGAGCACGAACTGGAGCCAAGTGCTGGCTTATCCTCTTACTAGTTGGATGAACCTGGACAAAGCCCTTAACCACCCCATCTCTAAAACCACAGTTTCTCCAGCTCTAATAGGACCTCCCCCATAGGGTTGCTGTGAAAATTCAATGAGTTAATATACACACACACACAAAAAAAAAACTGCTTAGAAGAGCACCTGGCACATAAAAAATAGCACTAGCCTTCATTATAATTCTTTGTCATATTGCCTTCAAAGGGGTTAAAGTAACATGTTCCCACCATAGTGTCTTATTTCCCTGGCCCTCAAAGAATCCACCTGCAATGCAGGAGACCCTGGTTCGATTCCTGGGTTGGGAAGATCCATTGGAGAAGGGATAGGCTACACACTCCAGTACTCTTGGGCTTCCCTTGTGACTCAGCTGGTAAAGAATCTGCCTGCAACGTGGGAGACCTAGGTTCCGATCCCTGAGTTGGGAAGGGTCCCTGGAGAAGGAAAAGGCTACCCACTCCAGTATTCTGGCTTGGAGAATTTCATGGACTGTAAGTCCAAAGAGTTGGGCATGACTGAGCATCTTTAACTCACCAACACTGCTCCTTTTTAAACTTCTGAATTTGTTCAATCTGATGGGTGAAAAGGGGATCTCACTGTGATTTTAATTTTTACTTTTAGTCCATGTAAAAAACTGAAGTATAGGATGTTGTATTCATGTGTATAGCAAAATGATTCATGTATATATTAACATACTTTTCCCATAAAAATAGGTTATTACAAGATATTGATGATGGTTCCTTGTGTTACATAGTTGGTCCTTGATGTTTACCTATTTTATATATAGTGGTGTGTGTATGTTAATCCCAGATTCCTAATTTATCCCCCACATCTTCTTTGTTTTCTATGTCTGTGAGTCTACTTCTGTAAGTTCATTAGTATCCATTACTCTCTCTTTTTTTAAAGATTCCATAATTAAGTAATGGCTTCCCAGGATCAGCTGTAAAGAATCTGCCTGCAATGCAGGAGACACAGATTCAATCCCTGGGTCAGGAAGAGCCTCTAAAGAAGGAAATGGCAACCTGTTCCAGTATTCTTGCCTGTGAAATCCCACAGACTGAGGAACCTGGTGAGCTACAGTCCATGAGGTCACAAAAAGAGTCAGACATGACCTAGTGATTAAACAATAATATAAATGATATCACATTGATTTAAATTTTCATATGAAAATTCAATTATGAATTCAGTGACCTTCTGAGTCTTATTCATACAGAGCTTCCTCACAGCATTTGACATTTGAAGCCTAGACCAACTACATTGTCCTCTCTTCCCAGGCAAGTTTCTCTAGGGCCTCCTGGAATGCTGCACTCTACTCCTCCTGCCTCTCTGATTGGTCTTTTTCTAAATTAATTAATTATTATTTGGCTTCACCTGGTCTTAGTTGCAGCATGCGGGATCTAGTTCCCTGACCAGGAATCTAACCCGGGACCCCTGCATTGGAATTTTGGAGTCTTAGCCACTGAACCACCAGGGAAGTCTTCTGATTGGCCTTTTACTGGCTCCTCTTCCTCCTTCTCTCCTGGCTTGGCTCTCAAGACCTTCTCAACATGGGTTCACCTGTTTATCTGACTTTGTGTGTATTAGTTCATCAGTTGTGTCCAACTCTTTGCCATCTCATGGACTGCAGCCCACCAGGCTCCTCTGTTCATGGAATTCTTCAGGCAAGAATACTGGAGCAGGTTGCCATTTCCTACTCCAGGAGGTCTTCCTACCCCTCAGATCCAACCAGGGTCACCGTATATTCTTCTAAATACATCTCCCCTACTTGTTCTCTGAGTGCTTTCATATGCTTTCCTGCCTCTCTGCCTTTGCTCATGTTTTGGCTGGAACTACATCACCTCTAGAGTTGCCAGATAAAATACAGGACACCCAGTGAAATTTGAATTTCAGATAAACAACAAATTGCTTACAAATTGCTTTTGGTGTTTCAGATAAACATTTTATTTGTTAAATCTGGCAACCCTACCCCCAGTACCTTGTGCCCCTAATGCAGTAGTACTTTGTCTGACTAGATCATTGTATCTAGTGTTCACACAAGGACGAGAGCCCCAGCCGGGCAAGCTCTGGGCCTTTCCTCTCTGCACTGCACTTAAGGCTGAGCACACAATAGTTTCTCAGGAGATACTTGCTGAATTCAGTGATATAAATTTTCTTTGGTTACAAGAAAACTTCCTTCCCTCCTATTCCTTACCTCATTCCCACATCCAGTAGTTATTTTTGGTGGTTTTGAGTAACCATATATTAATTATCTAATCCAAGCTCTCTTATGAAATTATCTTTAATTTCACATGTATTGGGTTGGCTAAAAAGTTCATTTAGGTTTTTACATAAAATGTTCGTGGATTTACTGAAATATAAACAAGTGTAGTGACTTCCCTGGTGATCCAGTGGCTAAGACTTTGCACTCCCAAAGCAGGGGGCTCAGATCAGGAAACTGGATTCTGTGTGCTGCAACGAAGACCTGGCACAGCCTAATTAATTAAATAAATAATTAAAAAAATAAAGAGGCAGTCTAGTATGGTGGCCAGTCTCTCACAGATTTAAATCTTGGCTCTCCCATTGACCAGCCATAAAGTATTAGCTCAGTTATTTCATCTCTTCGAACCTCAGTTTTTTCATCTCTAAAATAGGATCAAGTACCTTGCCACAGGCACTGATGATTAAATCAAATATTATCATATTGAATATTGAGGGCTTTTTCATTAATTTGCCCAAAATGTGATTTTTTTAAATGGTAGATCTCTTTTCAAATCGTGGTAAATTGACATAAAACATATAAATTTCAGGTGTACAACATAATGATTCAATACTTGTATATATTGTGAAGTGATTAGCACTTAAGTCTAGTTGGCATCCATTGCCATCAGTCAGTTCAGTTCAGTTCAGTCACTCAGTCGTGTCCGACTCTTTGCGACCCCATGAACTGCAGCACGCCAGGCCTCCCTGTCCATCACCAACTCCCGGAGTTCACTCAGACTCACATCCATCGAGTCAGTGATGCCATCCAGCCATCTCATCCTCTGTCGTCCCCTTCTCCTCCTGCCCCTAATCCCTCCCAGCATCAGAGTCTTTTCCAATGAGTCAGCTCTTCGCATGAGGTGGCCAAAGTACTGGAGTTTCAGCTTTAGCATCATTCCTTCCAAAGAAATCCCAGGGCTGATCTCCTTCAGAATGGACTGGTTGGATCTCCTTGCAGTCCAAGAGACTCTCAAGAGTCTTCTCCAACACTACAGTTCAAAAGCATCAATTCTTCAAATAAAATTCTTTTCTAGTCCCATTATTCAATTCAGTTTAGTTCAGTCACTCACTCGTGTCCGACTCTTCGGAACCCCATGGACTGCAGCATGCCAGGCCTCCCTAGCCACCACCAACTTCCGGAGCTTGCTCAAACTCATGTCCATCGAGTTGGTGATGCCATCCAACCATTTCATCCCCTGTTGTCCCCTTCTCCTCCTGCCTTCAATCTTTCCCAGCATCAGGGTCTTTTCCAATTAGTCAGTTCTTCCCATCAGGTGGCCAAAGTATTGGATTTTCAGCCTCAGCATCAGTCCTTCCAATGAATATTGAGGACTGATTTCCTTTAGGATGGACTGGTTGGATTTCTTTGCAGTCCAAGGGACTCTCAAGAGTCTTCTCATTCCCATTATAGATTGTTGCTTATTTCTGTCAACAACAATGAAATTTGGGAGAGGGGCACACAATACATAACAGCTAGGTACAGTCCTTACATGAATTATTTTACAACAATCATATCATTACTACTTTACTATCATAGATTAAACTGAGGTACAGAGAGAGATTAAGCACTTGCCTCATACAATACCTAGGAATCAACAAAACTGGCCCTTGAACCCTGATATCCATCACCATCAGCTTATGGAGTCTGAACGAGTTGGAGCTGGCTCAGCAAATGTTAGAGGTCACATACCAGGCAGATGGGATTATAGAGAAGGGGCCTGGAATAGAAGAGAGCTTGGTTCTTCTAACAAAATAAAAGAATCTATCTGATGACATTAAAGATGAGGGTGCAGGTAGATCACAGCAGTCCTTTCAAGCCATGGTAGGATTAACATTTTGTTTTTTATCCTAAGAACAATGGGAAACCACTGAAGGATGACTCTGCCTACTGGATAGAGAACCACTAGGAGAAAATTTTAAAATCTATGTTTTAACTTTTAATGGATGAGGAATCTGACATGTTAGTTTTTTCAATATATTGATATTACACTCAAGCTTCCCTATAACCCACAATCCCATGAGGGTGAAATACTTGTAGAGTTGGCCTTCTGCAAGTGAACTATTGAAAACAGATTGATATGTATTTCAAAGGAAATATGACAAAGGTCAGTATAGTCAAAGGTATGGTTTTTCCAGTAGTCATGTACAGATGTGAGAGCTAGACCATAAAGAAGGCTGAGCACTGAAGAACTGATTTGTGGTACTGGAGACGACTTGAGAGTCCCTTGGACTGCAAGATCAAACCAGTCAATCCAAAGTCCCTTGGACCGAAGATCAAACCAGTCAATCCAAAAGGAAATCAACCATGAAGTCACTGGAAAGACTGATGGTGAAGTTCCAATACTTTGGCCACCTGATGTGTAGAGCTGACTCATTGGAACAGGCCTTGATGCTGGGAAAGATTGAGAGCATGAGGAAAAATGGGCATCGGGGAGGACAGAAGATGAGATGGCATCAGCAACTTGATGGCTATGAGTTTGAACAAACTCAGGGAAATGGTGGACAGGGAAGCCTGCTGTGCTGCAGTCCATGGGGTCACAAAGAGTCAGACATGACTTATCGACTAAACAACAAGATGGCATAGGCTACTGTGGGCTATCCTGGACTCCCCAGATAGAATAAAAACCTTGCGAACTACAGTTCTGCCATTGGACAAAGATTTAATCTCGGTCTGTTGTTTGGGCAAACTTAAACAGGGAAATGTAGTCAGGGCGACACTTAAGCCTTAAAACTTATATTGGAAGAGAAAGAGAGGCTTTGCCTAATACTTTTAAACAGCTTTATTGAGATGATTTTTTACCCACTCCAGTGTTCTTGCCTGGAGAATCCCAGGGACGGGGGAGCCTGGTGGGCTGCCGTCTGTGGGGTCGCACAGAGTCGGACACGACTGAAGCAACTTAGCATAGCATTTATGGCTATTCTAAGTCTTCACTGCTGCCCACCGGCTTTCAATAGTTGCAGTGAGCAGTGGCTACTCTTCCTTGCAGGTGCGCGGGTTTCTCATTACTTGTTGTGGAACAGTTTATAGAGCACAGGCTCAGTTGCTCAGTGGCCTGTGGGATCTTCCTAAACCAGGGATCCAACCCCTGTCCCCTGCATTGGCAGTCAGATTTTTAAAGAATATACCACCACCAGAGATAATTTACCCTATTGGGATAATTTACACACTGTAAAACTGACTTGTTTTAAGAGTACGATGATTAGTAAAAATATAGCCCAGCCATCAGTATAACCAGTCTTGGACCAATTTGATCACACTGGAAGATCCCTACTGCTTGGCTGCGGTGGATTCCCGCATATTCTTGGCCACAGCCAGTCTGCCTAATTAGTGTACTTTACACTAATTAGAAATTACCTTAGAGACCCCAAATAACCCTTAAGAGGGAGCAAGGACTGGACTCCCAACAAATGTGAAATCGGGGCATATATGTACATTTTGATCAGTGCATCAAATATATCCAGGCTGGGTCTGTGAGAAATTTCTCCATTCAGCCACTACACAAAGCACAGTTGGCTGCCCTACGTGGGGCTTATTATCGAAAATGAAGCAAAAGCAGTAAGCGGGCGCCTCTGTACATCACACGCCTGCATCTGTGTAGGAGGTGAGCACACACCCTATGCCGGGATGCGAAGAATCAAGCGTTCCCAGGACAGGGGACCAGTCGGTGTCGTTCGCATCTGCGCAGCCTGGCGAGTGCCTACAAACGCGTAACTGTAACCCCCTGCTCGAGACCTGTCGGTTCTGCTGTTGAGGTACCGCCGTCTCGGACCTGAGCGTCCAACCGTGACACTCAGAGAGCCGGTAGATAACGCCTCATCCCCCTCGCTCTAGCGCACGAGAGTGCACACCGAGCACGAAAACAGGCCTTGCGCCACCGCCTCCAGGAAAGCGGCTCTTTCCGTTGGCCACGCCCCCAGTTTACAGGTCGAGTCTCCTTGGTCCGGGAAGGGCTTAGTCCCGCCCCCTCGAGCCGACGCCAGCAGCCACGTACCACGTTTCTACGTGTCTCGAGCCTGAAAGCGGAAGTTACGCCAAAGACTCGCGAGCGAAGCGGCGGGCCTGAAAGGATACTGGCCTCTGGAGGAAAGTGGGCGGGCAGACGGCATTGGAAAGCGCCGGAAGTGGTCGTGCAGAGGAGGGGGTGGGAGAGAGGCTGGCCAGACAGATCAGTAGGCTGTTGCTGGTCGCCTCGGTAAGGCGCGCTTTCCCTTCTCTCCGAGAGGCTGGCCCAGTCCTCCTCCTCGACCAGAATGGACTTTAGGGAAATTCTCCTGATAGCTTCCAAAGCGCAGGGTGTCAACAACGTGCCGGTAAGTACCAGACGGGGCGCGACTATAGTCTCCTAGTCTTCAAGTTCCGAGTGTGTGGTCCTTGGAACTTCCAGGAATCAGCACTTCGGCTCCAGAAGAAAGATCTGGACGCCGTATTTTTTCTTTTTTTACTTTTGGACATGTACTTCTGGGTACAGAGGGGTGAAGTTACTGGGGGCTTGAGATAAGCAAGCGAGAGCGTGCTGACGAGCAGATTTGGTTTGTTTCGGCTTAGTTACCTCTACAACTTGAACTTTGCGTTGAGGGTATTTTAGAGTTGCGTGAAAGCTGGAGAGTAGAGCCGTGCCTGGCACGTAGTGGAATCTAATGCTCGTAGTTTCTAGTTTCGGCATAAACTTCAACCCAGAGCTTGGGGCGTTCAGGAGTATTAGGGGCTTGGCCTGATAGTTTTTGAGCTGATTTTCCGCTGATTTTTGAGTCAAACGTTTTGTGATTTCCCGAACAAGTTTTTTGACTTATGTCCCCCACCCACTCAGCCATCCAGGTGATTGAATTATCACCTCCCTAGGAAGGGAGTGTGAGTGGATTCCACGAAATTTTTGCCGACAGAATGAGAGAAATAGTTTCAGCTTCCGTACCTGTGGTCTTCCAGATTTGTTGTTGTTTGAAATCTAGGTCCCATTTACCCTGTGAGGTTTGCTAATTCGCTGAGCGGTATAAGACTTCAGTATCTAAATGCGGTAGTGGTGGTGAGGGCCTGGTTTGCGAGGGTGTAGCTGTTTTGCATAAACTAATCATTTTAGGATCCTCAGATGGTACCACAGCCCCAGCTGTGATACCTGCGGTTTGAGCGACGAGGTGTGGAGTTCAAACGGCGCTCTTTTTAAGTCAGTTCAACTAGATCTTACTGAGCTCTCATGATGTGTTCTGCATTTCTTAGATTTTTGTATATTTGCAGTATTTTTTTTCCTCTCCTGTGCTCATTCTTTTACCCTTTGGAAGATATTGATGTAAAAATAACTGGTAAATAAAACCGATATTGATCAGTTTATTCTATGTATTCACATCCCATCTCAAAGACTCTAAATGACCTTGAAGTTATGAAACCTTGAAAGACAGAATTATTTTCTGCCTCTGTAAATTTCCTAGTCAAGTCAATATTGGATCTAGTAGCATTTATCTTTGCATAATTGGGTCCATATTTCTTTCTATATCCTCCTCAATTTCAGTGGAGATCAAAGAAAGAATACTTGCCCTGAGGCCCAGGACTATCCTGTGGAAGAATCAGAACCAAGTTAAAGATTGGAAGCAAAAAGGAAAATGGGTAAATTGGTGAGGTCATTTAAAATTTAATAGATAAATATAGGCATATATGTAAGTATGTTTTTCCCTCTCACTCACCCCAAAAGCTAGTAAGCCTGGAGGTTTCATTTAGTTATCAGCACTATAATCCTTATCTTTTTACTTCAGATGAAAGTAAAACACAAAAAAAATGATTGAAGAATAGAGCAAGAGTGTATTAAATTTCATCCATTGATCTTAAATCATCTGATTATTGTATTTTCTTTATCAGCTCCAAGTGAAGCCTTTTAGCTCACAGTATGAGTTCTGAAATCTAACATATTGCATAGTGTGAGAGTACTACAAAGCAAGTATCCTTATAAACCAACATCGAAGTCAAACAGCATTACAGTACACACACACACACCACACACACACACACCCCCTGCTTCACAAATATTGAGTTATCCATCCTTCTCTAGGGCTTGGTTTGTATTTCTCTTTTAGCCGTGTTTGTCCCCACCTTCCATTTGGATCGTATCATAGTTGACTTTCAATTTCAGTCATCAAGTTCCTTTGTCACACCTTTGTTACAGAAAGGAAATAAACTGGCACTGATTAGACTAAAATCCAAGGGAGGGTAAAATCTGAAACACCTGTACAGCCACTTTGAACTCTTTATTTAAAGAAATGTCTACTATATCTGACTTGAAAAGCAATGAACAGTTCCCATTTTGGACAGCTTTCGTTCATATTGTTTCTTTTTAAGAGAAATAATTATCTGTAAAAGATTTGGTTAAAACCAAAGGAGGATTGCATCATGCCTAGAAATACCAGGCATCCTGTCTTTTCCCAGTGGAAAACTGAATACAAAAAACCCCCACAGCTGATCAAGGTGATGTAACCAGTCACTGTTATTAGCTTTGTTTATATATAAAGGAGAAAAGATATTTTTGGTAACTTTACCCTTAATATTTTTCTCACTGAGTTCTCTAGCAAAAGCAGGTTTCAAGTAACTATAATTGATGTCTTGTGGTGCACAAAGCAAGATACATGGTTTTTCTCACAGTCAGACTGAAAACTGTCCCAGGCAAGATACTGTAACTGTGGTGTGACCCTCAAAACAAAAAGTAAAGAGGAAGCCTTCATATGGTATTAGACATAAAAGGATTGGGGGATCTATGGACCCTTGAGGTGAACAGTAAAATGAGTCAGTTTTCCATATACACACATCCACTCTTTTTAAGATTCTTTTCCCGTATAGGTCTTTACAGAGTACTGAGTAGAGTTCCCTGTGCTATATGTGCATACTTCGTCACTCAGTCATGCTCGAGTTTTTGCAACCCCATGGACTGTAGCTTTCCAGGCTCCTCTTTTCATGAAGTTCTCCAGACAAAGATACTGGAGTGGGTTGCTGTTCCCTTCTCCAGGGGATCTTCCTGACCTATAGATTGAACCTGGGTCTCCTGCATTGCAGGTGGATTCTATACCATCTGAGCCACCAGGAAAGCCTGTGCAATATAGTAGGTCTTTATTATCAGTTTTATGTATAGTAGTGTATATATTTCAGCCCCAATCATCCAGTTTATCCCTCCTCCCCATTCCCTCTGGAAACCATCAGTTTGTTTTTTACATTCACGACTGTTTCTCTTTTGTAAATAAGTTCATTTGTACCATTTTTTTTAGATTCCACATTTATCATATATTTGTCTTTATCTGTCTTGACTTCACTCAGTATGATAATCTCTGGGTCCATCCATGTTACTGCAAATGGCATTATTTCATTCTTTTTATGGCTAAGTAATACTCCATAGTATCCAATCCTCCTCTGTCCACTTCTCTGTCAGTTGATACTTAGGTTGTTTCCATGTATCTTGGCTGTTGTAAATAGTGCTACAGGGAACATTGGGTGCATGTATCTTTCTTTTTTTGCATGTTATCTTTTGAATAATGGTTTTCTCTGGATATATGCCCAGGAGTGGGATTGCTGGATCATATGGTAGATAGTTCTATATTTAGTTTTTTAAGGAACCTCCATACTGTTCTCCATAATGATTGTACCAATTTTCTTATCAGCAGTGTAACAAGGTTCCCCTTTCTCCGTACCCTCTCCAGTATTTATTGTTTATAGATTTTTTTATTATGGCCATTCTGACTGCTATGAGGTGATACGTGATTGTAGTTTTGATTTGCAATTCTCTAATAATTAGTGCTGTAGAGCATCTTTTCATGTGCTTTTTGTCCATCTGTAATATTGCTCCACAGAGATTCTGTTCTCTTTCCCATCACTACCTAGGTAATCTCTTTATGAACAGTAAGGATAATAACAACAGCAATTAGCATTTATAATGCTTACTTTGTGCCAGGCACTGTTCTAAGCACTTTCTATATATTAATTAGTTTAATCATCATAGTAACCATATAAGGAAGGTTGTTTTACAGATAAGGAAACTGAAGTTCAGGGAGGCAAAGAAACGTTTCCAAAGTTACACAGCTAAGTGGCAGGGCTGGTAATGGCAGAGCAGAGAATCTAGTCCAGGCAAAGTGGCTGCAGAGTTCTTTCTTAATCATGATCCTGTGTTGAATGAGGAGAGTCTATTGGAAATGGGGTGATGAGGAAGGTTGTCATCTATAAAGCCTGAATCCATCTAGTTCCCTACCCCCAACTCCAACCTAATAGAGCCTTAGGCAGCAACCCCGTTGTTTTTTTGATGACACTTCTCACTGTACAGTAAAGTCTGATGGGAGAGAAATTTAAAGGCTAAACTAACAGCATTTGAAAACTGGTGAATAGAGATTTACAGGCTTTTTGGGAGAGTGCCAGCATGGTTAACAGAAATAGAGTCTGAGATTGGGGGAAGGTTCTGTGATGGACTTGTTTGGAGTAATGGCATTGGCTAGGAAGCAGGTGGAAGTTAAGGAGGGGCATGTAAGAATGAAGTTAGAGCTAGAGATGAAAGTGTTGGGATTAAGTTAGAAGTGAGGCACATTGTAATAGGAAAACTTTTGCCCCAGTCAGGAGATCTAGATTCTAATTCAGTCTTTGCTACAAATGGTGTGAGTGATAGCCAGTAAATATACAGTTGTCCTTTTTGGGCCATTTCCAACATGAGGTTGAACTAGAGACTCTGAGGTATCTATCTGATACTATACTTTATAATCAAGTATAGTTTTATAAACAGTAATAGTAAAATTTATATTTGACTTCTTAGCAGTCTTGAATAGCATGCTTTTTGGTGGTTTTATTTTCACTCTCTTAGCCACCCAGCTAAGCAAGCCTAATGCATATCAGTGGTTTTCCAGACTTGCATTCATTCCTTGACTACGATGTATTGAGAGGATTGTAGAAGTTATATAGTCATTAAAGTTAAGGATATATCCTTTGAATATTTCTAACTCTGATTTCTAACCAATGATAAATCTCAAGCATCAGAATATTTATTTTCTACAGTTACAACAATATATTATCTCTTGAGTAAAGAACTTTCAAGAAAGAATTGCTGTTGATTCCTATATATTAATAACATATTTGGTGAACATATATTTCCACACTGAAAACTCCTGATTTTCTTAATCTGATTGTGACAGTATGGTCACAGTTCAAGGAACACATATGTTTAAAGTGACTTAATGTTTTCTAGGTCTCTTGGCTTCAGAATCACAAATCTTGGCAAAATCTCTGATACTGCTTTTAGATGGCATAAGCTTCACTGTTGTGGATCATTCACTGGGGCCCAGCGGAATGACTGAGTTGGCCTGCAGTGTAATAAAATGGATACACTTAGGATAAAAGAAACTCTTGTCCAGCTGCTTTTCATGAAGCTCAGACAATGAAACAGCCTGGTGCCTTGAATCTGATTCAGAATTGATGGGTACATCTTGATGTGTTGCCGCTAGAGCTAAATGTGACCATCTGATGTGGAAGAAAATGCCAAATAGTTCTCCTGCCTTATTAAATGGCATACAGTGTAATCCCAGCCTGAAGCTTTCTTTTAAAAACATGGTTCTCTGCTGGGCTCCCCATGATGGGGAAGAAAACTGTCTAATAAAATGTTCTATTATAGCAAATCTTCTAATAACAGGGTCTGACTGCAACCCCTTTTTCAAAAGTCTAGCCAGCTCAGTGTTAAGAAGGTCTATAGTGATAGACCCAAGAGAAAGGAAAGCATTCGTTCACAGAAAACTTTGTATACATATGTTCACAGAGCCTTATTCATAAGTAGCCAAGAAGGAGAAACAATGTACATATCCATTAACTGATGATTAGATAAATGTGGTATAATCCATGTAATGAAATATTCATCCAGAAAAGGTGTGAAGTACTGACATATGTTACAGCATGAACCTTTAAAACATTAAGTGAAAGTGGTACGATATTAATACAAAGGACCACTGCAGCAGTTAGGGTTCTCCAGAAAGACAAACCAGTAGGATCTATTTTAGGAAATTGGCTCACATAATTGTGGGGACTGGCAAGTCTGAAATTTGTAGGACAGGCTGGAAACTCAGGCTGGAGTTCATACTGTAGTCCATCAGGAATGGGATGTGAATAAGGTTTGCCATCTATCAAACCTGAATCCATCTCTCTGCTCCAGCCTAATAAAGCCTTGGGCAGTAACTTATATTTTGTGATGACACTTCTCAGTGTCCAGTAAAGTCTGATGGGATGGAGTTTCTGATAGAAATTCTAGAGCAGATGGAGGAAAAAAAGTTTTTTGAATTGGAAAATCTTAGATACTTTGAATACACTTATCTATATCGTACCTATGGCTACTAGATTTTATTTTATGATGCATTATCAATCACTATGTGTATACACTGGGTGCATGATTTCATTTAAATGAAGTGTCCATAACTGGCAAATCCACAGAAGCAGAAAGAAGATTAGTGGCTGCCAGGGCCATAGTGAGAGGAATGGGGAATGACTGCTGAAGGGTAAGGGATTTCTTTTGGGGAAGGTGAAAAAGCTCCGGAAATAGATAGTGGTGATGGCTGTACAACTCTGGGAATATACTAATACACACTAAATGGGTGGATTTTATGGTTTGTGAATTATATCTCATTAAAAATGTTTTTAAAAAGATCACTGTCTCTGGAGGCCTAGCCCCCCCTTTTTTTTCCTGCCCCAAATTTCTACATTTTGATCTAAATTTTGCCTAAGAGAATATTTTAATATTCTCCTGGTATCTGCCTTTGAATGCATCAAGCTACAGAGGATGTAAGAAACTATTAATTATGACTCAGCTCAAGTCAGTAAATAAGATCAAGCCTCATCAAGTAGGACCTTGTCCTACTTAAATTGTTTCCCAGCAGACCCACAAAATAAGACATTTTATAGATTTATTGAATTCCTTCTCCCATCATAGGGACAGGACAAGGACAGCAAAATTGTTGAGTTAAATGTGAGGCCAGCTTAGTAAGTCTCCTTAAGGATTGGAGGTCTTTTTTTAAACAAAGCTGAATTTGAAATTGGTGTGTGAATTGATGAAAATGGGTGTATACTTGGAAAAAAGCTAAGTGTAGCTTTGGGATTCTCCGCTGAGTGAATCCGAGTTCCTGAACCCCCTCCCTTGCTGCTCTCTTGTGTTCACCTCTCCTGTGTTTATGCTCCTCCGTTGGTGTTTCCCAGAGTGCAGGACACATAGCTCTGGCTGTCACCATGATTTTAGGGGACTCATAAATACTTTTTATTCTCATAGATACATATTTTTTAAAATTATATTTTGATAGAATTGGGAAAATATAACTAGCCTTTCAAGCCTGTCATTTCATGAATATTATTGCTTGAGGTAAAGGTGGAATAATAAGTCATGGTGTTCAATCTACATATTTTCTTAAAATTAGTAAATAATAATACAGTTGGCATACTAAAAGGGCAAAAATCATGACAGTGATATGGGAGTGACTGAAGCTTACTAAACATGGTATTTTAAACTATATCCCATTGACACTATTTTTCTCTTTTGGTGTCTGTATTTAGTCAAGAATACATAACCCACTACCTACCTATTTAAGTGCCAGCTTAGGAAGAAAGATATTGACCCTGAAATCAAGTTAGGAAGTGCTCACTTGCTCACTTGTAATACCTAGATAACAACTAATCCTATTTTAAATAATTAACATTAAGATTAGTATTTTGGGGCAGCGGGAGCCCTGTATTAAGCTTTGATTTGGCAGGTGAATCTGGGCTGTATAGTTGGCAGAGAGAGAAATATTTGGAGCTTTGGCAGCAGAAATGTACCCTTGTTCTTCTCCTATATCTACCTGATGTGAGTGTGCGCCTCTGCTTATGAGTTTGTGTGTCTTATGCAACTTGAATCATCTTCACAGTAGCCCTTCTGCTAAGAAAATGTGCGTTTCCTGTGAATAAGGCCTATGTTTGAGGTTCTTGTAACCACGACAGATTTTATGTCTATATTATTAGGTATTCTCTTTCTCCTATCTTCCTTTCCGTCTCCTTTAAAATCCTTTAAACATTGGGCCCAAGAATTTCACTGTGGCAGCCAGGGTGACTGGGAAAGGAATCTGGATGCTCTCTCGGGATTTCTCTGTGTGAAGGACATGTCAGGTCTCAAGCATTGCCATCACTCAGGATTTTCAGGTTGGATTAAGGCCTGCTTTCTTGGCCAGCTGCTTCATGGGTAGACTAACTTAGCTGGAACTTCCAGCCTGTTTCAAGATGCCTTCTGTTTGGCAGCTGTATAGTAAGCAGGAGTCCTTTGGCTTTCCTCCAAGAATTTCATACACATTTTGGGAGTCACTTTTTTGGTTCCTTAGTAGCTCAATTTGTTCTCATAGGTTAACTTTTCTTTTTAAACTAGCACAGCAACAAGGCTGAGTGGATAAGAGTGTCATCTGCCTAAGATGAAAGAAGGGCATTAAAAAATTCTTATTTCCTAGCCTGTAAGTTTAACATGAAATGGTCCTAGAGAGTAATCATCCTGGTCTGAGTTATTAGCTCTGTTTAATTATACTTCTCTAATGATTATTCTAGTTTTAGTCATTTCCCAGTGCAATTGCATAAAAATCAAAGACCAGAGAAATACCATCTGTTCCAGGATGATGATAGTACTTTTTGGGTGATCTGGAAACTTGTCTGAAAGGATTTGTGTGGAGAATTAATATTTAATGAACATAGAGCTACACTTAAACGTTACAGAGACTTGGACCCTTCTTGCTGCTTTGATTTCTTTGAAATGCTTTTTAGCTATGGTTTGCCATCTCCTTTGCCTGAGATCACAGTAGGATTTTGGTATTTAATGTTGTAGGGAAGATAACCAGCGTAGCAGCTGAAAATCACCTGGAGTTGGGTTTGCAGGAAGAAAACAGCTGTGATAGTTTTTTCTACTATGGACTTGGAAACTTCTGAAGAAAGATACTCTTTAAAATCAGAATTCTAGAACAGTCTGTTTTAGTGGTGATTTTTTTCAATTCCCCAGTCCAGGTACCTTTTTGGGAAACTAGCTTGAAAACGGTGTTTCTGTGAGTTGTTCATTTATGTATTGTTGAAGATGAAACAGGCATATATAATCATTTTTAGCCTGAAATTTTATAGCTGAGCTTTCGTTAGGGTTATATGGTCTCCTAATTATTCAGAGTCAACATTTAGACCTTTCTATTGTTTCAAAGTTAATTGTGTGTAACTCTTACTCTTTTTACTTTCAGAAAAGATACAGTTTGGCAGTGGGACCTCCCAAAAAAGACCCAAAAGTTAAGGGTGTCCAGTCAGCAGCTGTCCAGGCTTTTCTCAGAAGGAAAGAAGAGGAGCTCAGACGAAAAGGTATGAATCTATAGCCTTATTCTCAGTTCTAAAGTCTTCTGTCTTCACACAGCTGGCTTGTAACTAACCAAGGGATGCTTGTAATATCCTAAGCAGCTAATGGATTTGTTGTATATGTGTCTGAGTCAGCTGTATTTGTAGCATTACATATGTTCTTATGTTGGTCATTTCTATAGATGTTATCTTTTATTTCCTCTTAAAGTAAAAGCTTTTTGGGAATAGTGACCATATCTTCTAGTTGATCATCTTAGCAGCTCCAGTAAGAATTCCATTCTTTTACCTTGGTTCTTTTTTTCTTTGTACTTTTAATTGATGTGTAGTTGATTTACAATGTTGTATCAGTCTCTGCTGTACAGCAGTGACTCGGTTATACACATACAGACACTAAAAAATATTCTTTTCCACTGTTGTTTTTTGTTTGTTTATTTTTGTGGATTTTTTCCTTTTTTTTTTTTTTTGCCTGTACTGTACAGCCTGTGTGATCTTAGTTTCCCAACCAGGAATTAAATCTGGGACCACAGCAGTGAAAGTGCTGAGTCCTAACCACCAGACCACAGGAAAATCCCTCTTAACCTTAGTTTTGAATCTGTTTCTATCTACTTAGTATTTTAATTTTTTTAAATATACAGAGTACTATTTAAAAGGTTAAAATAGGGATAGTTTTTGAAAACCAGTAAACTCAAGCAGTGGTTTTACTTCATGCAAATGACAAGGAAACTGATTCAGTAAGTTTGAGTATCTATTGATTCATAATTAGTAACTATTAAGTGGGTACTAATATTCTCTTAACTTGGTATATTTATTTGTATGAACTGTTTTCTGTATTTAAAGCTAAAAGCCAAGACTCCCTTGCTTAGTCATATAGAAAAACCCATGTGTGATCCACTCCTTGTGTAAAGATGACTCACTGATACTTGTTTGAATGACTTCCTCATTTGATTCTTAGAAGTTTTCAAATTTCTTCAAACCGTAACTTGAATGTTGCTTGGTTTCGGCCACCTACTGATTTCAGATAAACGTACAGTTTTATCAAGACCTTGAAATAATGTGTTGTTTTGTCTTTTTCAGCCTTAGAAGAGAAGAGGAGAAAGGAAGAACTAGTGAAAAAGCGAATTGAGCTAAAACATGACAAGAAAGCAAGAGCTATGGCCAAGAGGACAAAGGATAATTTCCACGGTTACGATGGGATTCCTATTGAGGAAAAGTCAAGGAAGAGGCAGGCAATGCAAAGTCACACTAGCCAGGGAACAGACCAAGAGTACGAGATGGAAGAAGAGGACGAATTCTTAGAATACAATCAAGCAGAGTCAGAGCAGGAGTACGAGGAAGAACAAGAACCTCCCAAAGTTGAAAGCAAACCAAAGGTCCCCCTTAAAAGTGCCCCACCAGTCATGAACTTCAATGATCTGCTCAGGCTGGCTGAGAAAAAGCAGCACGAGCCGGTGGAGATAAAGGTAGTGAAGAAGACGGAAGAGCGGCCCATGACTGCAGAAGAACTTAGGGAGCGAGAATTCCTTGAACGAAAGCGGAGGAAAAGGACACCTGAGACAAATGCAAGACTACTGCCTACCAGAAGAGTGCCCTCTCAGAAAGAGGGTGTGGGCACAAAGCTTAGCAGAGGCTCTGGAGACACGCATCCTCCTTGCAAGGGTACTGTCCTTCCTCATCCTGAGAAGAAACCCAGACCCAGCCCAGCTGATGAGAAACGCCTGCATTTGTCTTCATCCAAATCCGTGCCAGGGGAGAGGACCAAAGTAGCCCCTGGCAGTTGCTCCCAACCCTCGCTTCATGAGGGCCGTGATAGACCTGTTTTCAATGGGGCTGGAAAGCCCCACCCCAGCACCTATTCACCAAGTGTCCCAAAGACTTCTGCTAAAGGGCCTCAGAAATCTGCTACCGAGCACAAAGCCAAAAAATCTCCTCCCCATCCTAGCCATTCCAGGCCTGGACCCATGGCCACCCCACACAATAAGGCCAAGAGTCCAGGTGTCAGGCTGCCAGGCAGCAGCTCCAGCTCAGCCCCTGGGCGGCCTAGCACAGGGACTGCCCGGCCCACGGTTAGTTCTGGCCCCGTGCCCAAGCGCCAGAATGGCAGCTCCAACTCAGGACCCGAGCGATCAGTCAGTGGGAACAGGAAGCTAACCAGTGACTTCAGTGCCCCAGGACGGACAGTCAGTGGTACAAGTGGCCTTGGTCGACCTGCCAGTAGCTCAGGTGGCCCTGGGCGACCTGTCAGTGGCTCTGGTGGTTTTGGGCGACCCGTGGGCAGCTCTGGGGGCCCTGGGCGGCCTGTAAGCAGTCCACATGACCATCGACGACCAGTGAGTGGCTCAGGCCCCCCTGGGCGGTCAATCAGTGGCCCTGGGCGGTCGGTCAGTGGCCCAGCTCCAGCTGGACGACCTGTCAGCAGTTCAGGCCCTGGTAGACCAGTGAGCAACTTGGGACCCGGGCGAACAGTTAATACCTCAGGTCCCCCTCTGAAGCCCAAATGCACTGTTGTCTCAGAAACAATTTCTTCCAAGAATATAATCAGCCGGCCCAGCAATGGACAAATGAATGGAATGAAGCCATCCTTACCTGGCTACAGATCTGGTAAGATTTCCCCTTATCCTAAAAGTATTTATTTGTCACTAGGAAATTGGAAAGAATGCTGTTTTACAGAACCAAAGATGCTGTGAACTCTTCTATGTGCTTTTAAATGTATTCTTGTGTTGATAGAATCCTGATGTTTTGTCTGTCCTGTGCCAGAGAGTTCCTTTAGTAACTATGGCTTCAAAAGTCTTTAGAAAGAGACTTATCTGGGGCCGTTTGTTCACCTCTGTAATGTCTCCAAGTGCAATAAGCTTAGCTATGGAACTTATATGATAGGATAAGTATGTATTGTATATGCCTTGTGTGGTTCAATGAATGAATTCATCTGTACCTCTTCATGAAGACTGTAAGTGCCTGTCTTCAGGGACTGGAGTGTATTTGTAAGCTTGAAGCCTTTTGGTGCATAACTGATTCCATCAAATATTGTTGAGCACCCATGATAAGCCAGGAATGATTGCAGACCGTCTTTGTGTTTCTGTTCCTCATAGTGGCCCTAGCTACCAGTCCTTTAGGAATCTACTGTCCCAAGGTATGGGATCATTGTTGGCACCTATTAACTGCTAGATCATCGTTTCTACACTGTAGTAAGGATTTGTTGAAGCACTTGTTAAACACCATGGAGAATATAAAAAGAAGCAAAAGATGATATTCCATGTGTTAAACTTCCTACTTTCGTCAAAACATTGGTTCCAAGCAAGGACAGTTTTGATCCCTGGTGAACATTTGGCAACATCTGGAGACATTTTTGAATGACGCAAGTGGGGATGGGATGCTACTGCCATCTAGTAGATGGAGGCCATGGATGTGGTTACCCTTCATTGTACGGGACAGCTTTGTCACAACCAACAAACAGCTGACCCAAAATGTCAAAGTGCTGAAGTTAAGGAATTGTGAGCTAAGGCGACATGCCATGCCTATTAAAAACAACTGTAGAACAACAAAGGGAGTGTGTATAATCAAGGACTAGAAAGCAGTTGTTCCCAGATACCAGTCTATTGATCAGTGCCTGTCTTTTGCAAAATTTTAAATCAGTCTTTTGGCAAAATGACAAAAATAAGGTTGGTGTGGTAAGTTTTTCCTTTTAGTTAGACTTGCTCAGTTCGAGCAATGATCCATTTCTGAGACTCTTTCATACTCCACTGGACTTTTAAAACTGTAATGGAATTATAATAAATAGTAGACTGTTATCTTTGGTGTCTTTTTTTGGCAAAACTAAAATTTGTATTCCTTCAGTGATTTGTAACTTTTTTTTTTCTTTTTAAGAAATTTTACTAGTCTTTTAAATCCGAAAGAATAGAAACTACTAAGCTAGAAAAATGTAACAGTTCTGGTAAGCCTTGGGACACACAGAAATTCTATTTTTTGTTGAGTACCATGAAGCAACAGAGAGGATTGTAGTAGTGAGTTCACACTGGGGGCCAGCCTGCTGGCTCTGATTTTTGAGGCTGCCATCTTAATGAGGTCTTAGTATCTCAGCTTGCATAGGACTTTGTTGGGACTATTAAATTTTACTGCTCTTATAAATAATGGCCTTTCTATTCTTAGGTCCTCAAAGGCTTCCCTTTCCTAGTGGTTACAAAAGGCAGCGAGAATATGAAGAGGAGGAAGATGATGAAGAAGAATATGACTCTGAAATGGAAGACTTTATTGAAGATGAAGGAGAACCTCAGGAAGAAATATCCAAGCACATTCGAGAAATCTTTGGCTATGACAGAAAAAAGTAAGGATAAAGAAGATTTATTTATATTTATATTTATATAAAAATGTGTGTGTGTGTATATATACACTTTTATTGAATAATCCATTCTATGGGGAAAAAATAAACATTAATAGTAGAGGCATTGAACACAATTCTTCATTAGGAATCCTTCAATGATTGTTTAGATTTACTTTTTTGGCACTTAGTATTTAAGGATTAATGCAAAATTATGTAGTTACTTGTATAAGGGCCAGTAAGTATCGCTATTTAACTGTTGTCCTTATAAGATGTATATTTGATAAGAGTGAAGCAGCTTGGAGTGGTAGAAATGGATTGGCTTTGAAATCAGAAAACCATCCACAGAGCTATGTTGAAAGTCTGATCTGACACCTGCTTTTCTTTGGTGTAAAAGCTACGCAGAAGTGTGGTGCCTGAACAGCACCATGGAACCAACATCACTGACACCACTTGGGAACTTGTTAGAAATGCAGGCTTGCAGGCCCCAGCTTGGGCCAGACTAGCTTTATAAGGTTCCCCAGTGGTTCACAGCAACCTTAAAGATTGAGAAGCACTGATGGAGAGGAAAAATCGAGGTTTATATTAAAGTTCCACAGCTTACTAGCTGGATAAACTTGAGTCAGTTATTTTTCAAATGACATTTGGAAAGATTAAATGAGGTAACATACAGTTGACCCGCAACAGTGTGAGGCTTGGGGAAAATCCACGTGTAACTTAGAGTCAGCCCTCTGTATGTATGATTCCTCTGTGTATAAATTCCTCCCTCTCTGCGGTTCCATGTGTACAGATGCAACCAATTATTGTGCCCTACTGTAGCATGAGAAATCCTTGTGTAAGAGGACCCATGTAGTTCACACCCATGTTGTTCGAGGGCCAACTGTACGTGTAAATTAGTCAGTACTTGTTTTCTCCTTTGATGTCACAGATATGAGAAATTAGAAGGGCTCATATAATTTATCTTTACTTCAGAAACTCCCCTTTACCCAACCTCTGCCCACCCTACTCCCTGCAAACAAGGAGGGATAATCCTAAATGTATGTTTGATTTAGTTATAAAGATGTTGGTTTTAAAAACAAGATGTAGTTTTTTTGAAAAGTTGGTTTTTTAATTTTTTCCTAACAACTTTGATTTTTTCTTACCAGATACAAAGATGAAAGCGATTATGCCTTACGTTACATGGAGAGTAGTTGGAAGGAGCAGCAGAAAGAAGAAGCGAAGAGGTAAGTAAGTACAAGCAATACATGTGTGGAAATTCCTAAAAAATTCCTGTTCCCTGCTTCAGATGCATCCTTGGGAGCCAGGGCTTTGGGCCACTCAGTTTAAATTCCAATCCTGCTTACTTGCTGTGGGCTTCAGACAAATTAGCCTTTTAAATCTGCTTTCTCATTTGTAAGCTGGGAATGTTTTCCCTCACTGAGGTTTTGTGAGGATTCAGATCGTGTGTGCATGTTGCGCGGTGCACCGCCTCCCCCGTGTAGGCACACAGTAAATGCTAGAGCTCCCCAGACCCCAGGGTTGCATGTTGTTCTTTTTCTTTTCCCATCCTTAATTCCCTGTCCACATGAGATACATCTCAGTCTTGCTGACCTTTACTGCCACTGACCTCAAGGACCTGATGAGGGGTATTATATTCCTGATGTTGGATTCCTGTTTGGTTATCAAACAAATAATCATTTCTTGTGTAGGGGTAACAAGTGATTACTTCGTTTATAGTGTTAACTTGGTGAAATAATTCACCTCATTCTCACCCCAAATATTAAACCTCTCTCTCCCTCTTGCCCTGTGTCCTCTAACTAGATAAAATAGCAAACTAGAGTGTTGGGAAGAGACAAGAATAGAATCTTATTTATTGCGTAAATGTTTTTTGTTCTTTATTTCTTAAAGCTGATGAGATAATTTATATTTATTAGTGTAATGGGAATATTCAGGTGTTTTCTCTTGAGTTGTATGTAAGGTCTTTTTTCCACTATAACTTGAGGCAGTGGCTCCTGGTAAAAAAATATTCCTGCTTAGTCTTGTTTTCACTGGTAAAGCCTTGAGGCCTTTTTAGTGCATCAGCGCATTCCATGTAAGCTCCCAGTTGAAATTTCAGTTGCTTTTTAAAGAACGTGATAATTTCATGTATATTGACAAATACCTGCTTTTTTTCCTGACAGCTTAAGATTAGGTATGCAAGAAGATTTAGAGGAAATGAGACGTGAAGAAGAAGAAATGAGACGTCGAAAAGCCAAAAAGCTGAAGAAGCGTTAGCTGCTGCTTTTATTTTTGTGAACTTCTGAAGACTGCTGCAAGGAAGTCCTGCCTTCAGACTGAAGAAGCCCCTTATCATTTTAGAATTCTAGTTGGGTACTCAAGGAGGAGGAATGCATACTGTCATCTATCTGCAGGCTGTCGTTAGAGCATAAAGTATTTTCACATACTTTGCAGGGTGAAATCGTAATGCAGATGACATAATGCCCAGTGAGTGCTCTTACGAAGCTAACTATTCACAGGAGCCAGCCTTGATCCTCATGAGCTATGCACTCTCATGTGGGGCCACTCACAATTCAGCCAATCTTGTATTATTCCTTTGCTACTCTAAAAAGGAAAAGAAAGGATTGCTCCTTTATTTCCATAATTCTGCTGATACGTGAGTACGGCACTGCCTGGCTCCCAATCAAATTTGTCTTTTGATGAGGAACCTGGCCCTTCCAGGAATGCTGCCAGCAATAAAGTGACCAGTCCTAATCTCTATGTTTGGATTGAGAACTTGAAAATGTAGAGTAGGTGTTATAATTATATGGATGTCATTTCTGTGACTTTGAAAGTAAAAAGTAGAATAAATTGTATTCTGCATTATTCATGGATTGGATGCTGAGCATTCTTATTCACTAATTTAGGTGATTAGGCAATTAACAGAATTTTCCAAGTTAAAATACAAGTTATGCCATTTTTGTTTAAGAATATTCTCTTCCAGATTTTACTTTCAGATTTACTGTTTTGTTGGTATAAAATAGACAAGGTCACTGTGCTGTTTGATTTTTATCTAAAAATTTCATTTTTATATTGAAGAAAAAATACTTATTTATTAAAATATTAGTTTTGGAAGAGTAATAGTTTCAAACGTAAGGAAGTGACATGTGAGGCTCCCCTCCGCCTCATTCCACTCCCCATTGTAAGGATATTTTGGAATTCAAGGTGCCCTTTACCTTTTTGTGTTAATGACTCTATTTTTATCTTAAATTCTTTAGCGATTAATGGTAAAAAACCAAAAACTAAAATTCATGTGTATCAAGGCCACCACTTTCTCTTTTTGCCCATGTTGCACTTTTATTTCAAACTATGCACTGTGAAGAGATTTTATCCCAGGTAGAAGAGGATGTTCCCTGTGGAACGTCTTCATTCTTACCTTTCTTCAAGTTGTATCTGTAGACTTGTTATATCTCTTAAGCCTCAAGTCCATGCAGTTCCAATTAGGCTGACCTAGGTTCTGGCTGGAGAGAAGCCAAGTCTCAAGGAAGGTCAGCAATAGAAAATGAGGTGTGATGATGTCAGAGAGCATGTGTCCCTGACTCTGAGTGGAGGACTGGGGACAATGGGACATAAGCTTGTAGAAAATGCTATAATAAACCTTGTGGCTGTCCTAAGCCATCCCTCAGTGGGGATCAGGAAGTAGGAGAGGTTATCCTACAAGAAGATTTACTCTTCAAAAGATCTGAAAGTTGTTTTTGTGTATTCTTTTTTAGCTATAGAGCTTGCTTTTTCTCTACAATGGGGTGTTATAGATGACCACTATTAATGATCACATATAACTGTTAAAACACTGGTGGCAGAAAAGCCTGTAGACTGCCTCTCACCTATCTCAAATACCTTTAATGATTCAAGAGTAGTGTGATATTCCATGTAATAAAACAGGTTTGGAACATTATTTCCTTTGCTGTCCCTTATGTGATTTTTTTTTTCCGCTTCACAAGTTTGCTTGAATATATATACATTTTAATACTCAGACTCTGAAATATGTAATTACAATCAAGTGCTTGTCATAGCTGAAAGATTTCTGGTAGCTTAAAGCTTACTAGCACTTTACTCAATGATATTGTGCAGTTACTTGTACAGAAAGCCACCATTATGCTAGCTAAAATTTACAGAACTTGGTAGAAAAGGTCCTTATGTGTAATCACTCGGGTTGCATTCTGATACAGATGTTGATTTCAGTTTGCCTCAGCATCCACATTATAAAAGAGCACTTCTGTATGTAGCTCATGAAAAAAAAAAAGGTTCTGAATATTTTAATCTTGGCCTTGTTCCAAATCCTGTCTTCCACTTTGTTCTGTAACTCCTGACCACTCTTAAACAGCTCACAAATCTTTAAAGAAACTGGAATAGGCTGTTATTTTATCAAGGTTTACAAATTTAGTGCTTGATTTTTAATGTATCTATCCTTTTTTGATTTTCAGATTTTATTAATATTTGAAGATGTGCCTTTTATTGGGTAATGTTAAGTCATGAATGTAGTAATGTTATTTCACTATTGTAATAATGTTACATGATCATGGATGCAGCATTCTCAAACACGATGTGAAGGGAAAGTAGTTTTCATAAAACTCAGTAGAGCTCTGATTGCACAGTCCCACTTGCTTTAGACGTTGCTATGTTAAAGCAGGGGCACTTTTTCTTTAAAAGCTACTTTCAGAACTTGTCTTTGTCTTTTCTCTAAACTACAAATGCAATTATGTCCATTTGGAGGCCAGGGTACCACATGTCACAGGCAGCCTTACATGTGTGCCGTGAGAAGGTTCAAAGACTGTTATCAAGAAAGTCTATGGGAACTCGAAATTTCATTTTTTAATGTAATCCCTAAGATCTTCTCCAAGAAATAAATTACTGTTTTGTATTTTATAATTTAAAAGCAGCTATTAGTACACTTCTGAGATATAACAGGAGACCAAAACATGTTTGGAAAGAGAATAAATATTATATAGAGACTGGTTGTTTTATTTTCAATGTTCTGAATATATTAGACTACTATTTATTTTGTGAGTGGATGTGATGAAATATTCAGGTGTTAGTGTATGATTAAGAGTGGGATATAGATTTCTTTGAAGTTATTAAATCCATGTCTTTTACATAATGGACAAATCAAGTTTAAAGAAACATTTACATAGCATAGCTTGTTTTCTGGTGCTGTTGACCTGCAAGAGAATCTACTTTTGCATATACAGATAAAAGTTTTGCAATTATGTATAAAAGAAATTGTAGGCATTAAAAATATTTTATTGATATTTTCACTGGTTTGCATTTATTTAACAAAACTCATACTCCTTATTTCATCACCCTGAATATTATTCCAGCTAGAAACCCCAGCAGACTCATCAGACTTAGAGATGGGTTTACCTCCTTGCACACACACACACACTCAGACCTCTGTTCCTTCTCCCTTACACACACACACACACTCAGACCTCTGTTCCTTCTCCCTTACACACACACACACACACACTCAGACCTCTGTTCCTTCTCCCTTACACACAAACACACACACACTCAGACCTCTGTTCCTTCTCCCTTACACAGACACACACACTCTCAGACCTCTGTTCCTTCTCCCTTACACACACACACACACTCAGACCTCTGTTCCTTCTCCCTTACACACACACACTCAGACCTCTGTTCCTTCTCCCTTACACACACACCCACACACACACTCAGACCTCTGTTCCTTCTCCCTTACACACACACACACACACACACTCAGACCTCTGTTCCTTCTCCCTTACACATTCTTGTCTGCTCAGCCCCTGCCACTGACACCTCTTCCCTCTCGCCCCACCAGCTTAGAGAACTATTCTGGTATCAGACATACAAGTTAGGAGAACAGTTTGGAGATATAGTCAGGGAACAAGGGAAGAAGAACTGGGTATATAGCAACTCTTTTCAAGAAATTGAGCAGTTCCAATCCCCTATAATAAAAAGAGCCTGAGATAGCTGGGAAGATGAGTCCTCAGGAATATATGAGGCAAGTGGGTGCAGCCATGCAGCCAGAGAATGTATGCACTCGGTGTAATGTGTTCACTCTAGGTCATACAAGTACAAGAGATACTAGTATCCTATTTCTGCATATAAATTTTGAATTCACTTGTTCTATTAAAAAGGGTAAGCCATTCAGTGCATGCTATGCTATGCTATGCTAAGTCACTTCAGTCGTGTCCGACTCTGTGTGACCCCATAGACGGTAGCCTACCAGGCTCCCCTGTCCCTGGGATTCTCCAGGCAAGAACACTGGAGTGGGTTGCCATTTCCTTCTCCAAATTCAGTGCAGAGAGGCACTTAAAAATACTTTAGCAAACATATACTATGCTACTGCTAAGTCGCTTCAGTCGTGTCTGACTCTGTGCGACCCCATAGACGGCAGCCCACTAGGCTCCTCTGTCCCTGGGATTCTCCAGGCAAGAACACTGGAGTGGGTTGCCATTTCCTTCTCCAATGCATGAAAGTGAAAGTGAAGTCGTGCCTAACTTCGCCACCCCATGGACTGCACCGTACCAAGCTCCTCCATCTGTGGGATTCTCCAGGCAAGAGTACAGGAGTGGGGTGCCATTGCCTTGTCCGATACTATAGTCATTAACAAAATGCTGTCTATATAACCAAAAGATGTACTTTGTTGGAAAGGGTGCACTTTTGAACAATGAAACCATTGGTCATCCCCAAGCAACCACAGAATGGGAGCAGTTCCATGTAATTTAAAAATATTTGCTCCTTTTAGGTTTTCTTTCTCTTTTAAGGTCAGAAAGCTCAAACCACTTTTAGAGGGCTTATTAGGCATATCCTAGGGCTCAGATACCCAGGTTAATAGCACGAGTCTTATACACAAGAATGGGAACATTTTCTGGGTCTCATGAACTCAAAACTGCATCCTGTTGAGGGCTGGGCAGTTAGCTTTTGTTTCTACCCGTGCTGCCGGGCTCAGCAGCAGTCACTGCTAAAAGAAAAGGCAACTGCTGGGCTATGCGGGTGAGGAAGACATTTGAACCAAGGTGGTCAAGATCTTGGAAACCCAGTCTCTCACTCAGCTCTTTTCCTTGGCATGTATGAGCATGCCAAGGAGAGGGCCTGGATCTTAATCTCTGCTACACAGAATTGTGTGGGTTGGTAATGTACTTAAGCCTCCCAACTTCATTTTTGCCACTTTGTAAAAAGTGGCTAAGAAGGTTACTACAAGGGTTAAAATGCCGAATAGTGTCTAGCACCCAGTGTTAAAATCCCCTTTCCCCATATGGTGTAAGCTTTGGGTTCTTAATGACAGCTGTGAAAAGGCCACAGAGAAATAGCCCCACCCAGAGGACAGGCTTAAAGTTGCTGCCGTCTCTTAACTTTTTTCCACCCCTGCCTGGACCCTCGTCCTTGGACCCAAGAGAAAGGTATTATGTGGGAAACAGGTCTAAAGAGCTCTACAGAATTTCCTCAAGGGTACTGAATGGGGGCAAGTTGAACTAAGGATCTTAGTCTTAATGCCAGTCTTATGGATTATTAAACAGGGGACCCAATCCCTCCCATTCTCCCAACAACCTCTCTGCTCTCCATCTCCCTGTTTTGAGCTAACAGAATACCATGTCTTCATTCATCCTTAAAAGCGTGGTAACTTGTTACATAAAATGTGACAAAATAATGTGCAATTACTTTATATGTGACACCATCAGGAACTGTACAGCTGGGTGGGAAAGCTTCAGAGCTGCATCACTTCACCAGGATCATCTTTGCTTATTTCCACTGGGGTCTAGGGGGAGAAAAGGAGGTCAGGTGGGTCTTGACTAGTGTCGGCTAGGGTGTGGGGCTGCTGGAACTGCCCTCCCTCCCAAGGGCAGGCAGGGGTAGCCGTGTCCCATTCTGCCTCACCTAATGCCTCTAAGCCCAGCTGCCACTGGTACTTAGCAGTGTGGGAGCACACAAGTAGTAGAGAAAAACATCCAGGGTCTAACAGAAGAGAGGAAAGACATCCGCCAACAGGACAGTCTTACCACCCAGTGTTTATCTGATGAGGGACAGTTAAGCCTGGGTTGCTGATGCGGGCTAATTTAAGAAGGGAAATAGAAGGCAGAGCATATGAAGTGTCCCATAAGTATGAGAACAGGTCATGCCTGTCAGGCAACTTTGACTCTGGGCCTGAAATATCTTTACCTCTGTATCTTCAGCTTTTTGTTTTTGTTTTTGGAAAGACACTAAAGAACTTAAGAGTAAAGACTCAGGAAAAGATGTATAAAAGATCACATGAAAGGCACAGGGAACTCTCTTAACTCTAAACAGATAAATACTGAATAACAATAGAAGTAGGTGTGCTAGAGTAACTTCTTTAAATAAAGAGAGTGTTTCTAAAGTTGGATTTTGGTGCTTGGTTCATGTATCCCAGGGAATACATTTTCAAAGTAGGTATAGAGAACAAAGCTGAAGGGCACACTTACCCCTCCTGGGGGATATTTGTATCCCTTCCACATTGTTCCTGCAATGAGAAGCATCCATAAGACAACAATCATTGCAGGGCTTCTTAGCTGGTGGTGAGTGCAGAGCGAAACAGGTGGTTCTGGAAGGTGTGGTGTTCTGTTCCGAGCCCTGGAAACTGGGCTGTCTTCATTCAAGACCAGATGGTGGATGGTCCAGCATGGTAGCTCCTGGCTGGGGAGCTTCGTGGTCTAGTTTGACCTGAAGTAGCTCACCATGGCTATCTGGGGGGGCAGAGCTCGGACACCAATTATGACATCAACTTTTGTGACCTTGAGGACCAGTCAGAGTGAGAAGGTATAGGACAGTTGGCCAGGGTGTCAGGTGGTTTGGGGCTAAAGAACTCTGAGTAGGAGGGCCCTGTTCTTTGGTGACTGTGTGGTTAGGGTCTAGCTGGCATCTTATCTTTATTAACTCATCACCTGCCAAAAGTTTGACTACCTGTTTTATGCAATCCGATGCATAAGGCATTGCTGTGAACAAAACAACACACTATGGATTAATGGGGAGGAGTGACTGGCTATGTACACTATAAGCAATTACTTAAATAACTTGAATAACTGTTGTTAGGCTACTCAAGGAAGAAAAGTCTTGCATTTTGAGAAATGGTACAGTTAAACCCTCATCATGCAGGGGAAGCCTCCTCTTGACTTTCCTGGGAAGGGAAGAGGAGGAAGATGGGCTATTCTGCTCATTTCATAGCTGGAGAAACTGAGGCGCATACAATTTCAATGGTTTGGTCAGGATCACACGGTGGCAGTGGCTCAAGCTAATTAGGTGCCCAGTGACTCCACCTGCAGCCCCACCCCGCACAGGTCTGACTGTTGGGCTGATACTTTCATAGAAAATCTGGAGCATATGGTGAAAAAAAGAGAACCCCATCATGCCCTGCTCCTAGGATACCTAGGGCTGGGACTTGCTTGATACCCATGCCTTCTGGAGAAGCTTCCCAGAAAACCTGCTCCTGTAATTGCATATTATAATATTAAGACTCTTAAAAGTTAAGTTTCTTTAACAATGGGAACATCTTTGAAAAAACCAGTCTGAATGAAATGGGGTGGGATTCAAGAAACCCAGGAGATGGTTTGCTAAAAGGGCACTGTTACCAATGTTTCCTATAGACAGGCTGGTCAAGCGGAGTGAATGAGAGAGGTCTTAAGTCCAGAGATCTATGTTTCAGCTTCACAAATGGGTTGGTTTTTGTGGCCCTAAGTAAGTAGGGGATCTATGGGATCGCACAGAGTCGGACACGACTGAAATGACTTAGCAGCAGCAGCAGGTAAGTAGGTAAGGTCATAGTCACCAGTAAGTCTGTTGATTAGTTCATTATTTGGCCTAGTTGTTAAGTTAGCATTTACTACTTAAAGTTAGCATTTACTAACTTGTCAAGTTTTGCATTAAATGCTTCACATGAATTTCCAACTGTAATTCTCACAAAAACAAGAAGATACTGGAATATCTCCACCACATGGATAAAGAAACTGAGGTTCAGAGAGATTAAACTTTCCTAAGGTCATACGGCCAGGAAGTTGCAAAGTTAGGACCTGAACTCAAATTTACATTAACTCAAGTTTCAGAATTTGCCAAAAGGGGCATTAAAAATGCTGGTCTAATTTATTATAGAGTCTGCATGGAAAAAATAATAGGTGGAACAGTCATTGAAAAGAATACCCAGGAGGTGTTGTTATTAGCAAATCTTTGAACCAGGGCTTGCTGTCTTCAGCAGTGCTCCTCAAATTCTTTCCCGTTTCACAGTTCATTTTATTTTCCAGAGGAAAGTAAACTTTCCATTGACATTTCCGGGTGCTATCACATTCTCTTGAAAGGGAGGAATCCAGCTCAACAGACCGTCACAGTTGCTCAGAGTTGCAGATCTTCATCCAAAGGCTGGCTCCTCAGGCGTGTCTTGCTCTCCTGAACAACCCACCTCTCTTTCCACTTCAGAGTTGGAGGCTGAGGCAAAAAGAAACTTAAAGGCAGAGCTGGCCCTATTCATTGTCCCAGTAGGTAACTGCCCCTGAATGTGACTGGAAGGGCTGCTGAAACGTCCACCAATACCCACATTCCCTTTCCTCCCAGCAACCACTGATCCACTTGGCCTGAAATCCAGAAGTTAGGCAATGTCTCTAGCAGAGCCCTTACAGATTCCATCATGCTTTGAAATAAGTGATATTAAGTAACCAAGGGGAGGGGTAAAGGCTTAAAGATGTCCCAATGGGATGGGAAGTAGCCTGGGAAACTAACTTTGTTCCCACCACATCCTGACCTCTTATAAGTGGTGAGACCGCAATCATCTTTCCTGTTTGGTCAGAAATCCCAGCTGGGAGGGACTGGCCCAGAGCCAAGACTGACTACCAAGAATTAACAGGCAAGGTCATCACTTACCACGAACTCTGGAAATGTGCCCAAGTAACATGCAAATCCAACAAAAAGCATCCAGCCAAGCACGATCATGATAACAAGTAAAACAACTTCTAAGACACAATTGCACAGTGAAAGACTATTCACCAAGATCTTGACAGAGTGTGCTCATGAAACCCTCAGTTGGTAGAGGTCTCTCATGTCAGTTCCAGTCCTTAGCTCCAAAGCATCCACAACTCTCTAGTGGAGAAGTTGGAGTCTAGTAGTGCATTGTGACATCATGATGACATGGACCAGACCACAGAAGGTCAGAGAGACTGCCCCTAGCTGAGCAGTGAGTGGCAATGTAAGCTCTCTGAATGCGTTATCTCATGGCAACAATATGAGGTAGGTATTATTACTTACCGGAGAAGGCGATGGCACCCCACTCCAGTACTCTTGCCTGGAAAATCCCATGGACTGAGGAGCCTGGTAGGCTGCAGTCCATGGGGTCGCTGAGAGTCGGACATGACTGAGCGACTTAGCTTTCACTTTTCACATTCATCCATTGGAGAAGGAAATGGCAACCCACTCCAGTTTTCTTGCCTGGAGAATCCCAGGGACGGAGGAGCCTGGTGGGCTGCTGTCTATGGGGTCACACAGAGTCGGACATGACTGAAGTGACTTAGCATAGCATAGCATAGCATTATTACTTACCCCATTTTACCAATGAGAAAACTGAGGCTTACAAAGCCTAGTCAGTTCAGTCACTCAGTTGTGTCCAACTCTTTGTGACCCCGTGGACTGCAGCACTCCAGGCTTCCCTGTCCATCACCAACTCCTGAAACCTGCTCAAACTCCTGTCCATCAAGTTGGTGATGCCATCCAACCATCTCCTCCTGTTGTCCCCTTCTCCTGCTTTCAATCTTTCCCAGCATCAGGGTCTTTTCCAATGAGTTGGCCCTTCGCATCAGGTGGCCAAAGTATTGGAGCTTCAGCTTCAGTATCAGTATTTCCAATAAATATTCAGGACTGATCTTTAGGATGGACTGGTTTGATCTCCTTGCAGTCCAAGGGACTCTCAAGAGTCTTCTCCAACATCACAGTTCAAAAGCATCAATTCTTCAGAGCTCAGCTTTATGTATGGTCCCCAAGTGATCTGTATTAGGTCACACAGGTGATGCTCCAGATCAGGGCCCAGTTGCCTATTAGGAAGTTGAGCTCTTTAGACTAAGACAGCGGTTGGGAAAGGTGCGTTCCTAGGTCCATGACAACTGTGAATGAAACACAACTGAATTCTATGGAAATGAGAAGTCTTTATTTCTGTCCCTGCAACCCTTCCCCTCCCACCTCTCCTCCTCATCATTTTAGAGCATTCTTTAACACTTTTGGTCAGTTCCTGTCCACTAGTTCTCTTTTCCTGGCCTTCAAGAAGCCACAAGCATTCTTTACCTATTCTCACAAAAAACTAAAGTTAATCCTGTACCTCTCTTCTTAACTATCCTGTCTGTTAAATTGCCTTTTATGACCAAACTTCCTGAACAAGTGGTTCATAAAGCCTTTCTTTCCAGTCCATGCTTTGCTTCCACACTTCACACCTTGGCTTCTGCCCCAACCCCACTAACCAAATGCTCTCTCAGAGGTTACCAAATATCTCCTTTTTTGTCAAGTTTAACAACCATCTGTGCACTGACATGGTGGGTTCCTCCCCCCATCAGAGTTCTTCCTACATACATATTCCCCTATTAGTCTGATATCTTCTCCATTATTTTCATGATTTTTTAAAATCATGAAATCATGAAAATAACAGGTGTTCATTGTAAAACATGAAATCATCCAAAGATGTATAAAGAAAACTGTAATATTCTTCCTTTTCTTAGCTCCATGATGTAACAAGTGTTACAGTCTAGTGTGTATTCTTCTGCCAAAGACTTATCCAGGAGCTTGTGAGCATCATTATACACACAGAGGGCTATACATATAGAGGCACCCAGGGATACACAGTGATACACATAGAGGGGTTTTTAGTGTTGTTTCATTAAAGGTGATCATACCACATATGCTACTATGTATTGGGCTGTACAAAAAGTTTGCTCAGATTTTTTCTCTAAATTGTTACTGGAAAACCTGAACGAACTTTTTGCTAACTCATAATTGGCTTTTCTCCTATAACAATACATCCTGGGTCAATTGAGAAAAAAATCTAAACACATTCCTTTTTCCATTTCTAATAAGAAGCTTTATTGAGGTATAAATTACACAGGATAAAACACATTCATTTTCAGTGTACGATTGATACAATTTTTAAAAATGTATCAATCTTGTAACTATCACCACAATTAGGACAGAGAAAATTGTGATCATCTCAAAAAACTCCCCATAGGCCTCTGAAGTCAATCCCTTCTCCCTAAATCCCTTGGTCCCTGACAACCACTGAACTTCATGTAAATGAAATCATAACCTTCTTCCACTGGCTTCTCTCACTTAGCATTAACGCTTTTGAGATTCATTCATGTTGTACAACAGTCATCTCTTTCTCAATGAATATTACTGCATTGTATGGTTGTAGCAGTTTGTCAATTTCCCTGTCAAATAGCATTAGGGTTGTTTCCAGTTTTGTGCTATTTTGAATAGAGCTGTTACAAATACTTGCATATAATTTTTAAAGGGAACATATGTTTTTTCTAGGGTAAATCCCAGGAGGAGGATTACTGGATCATAGGGAAAGCGCCTGTTTAAAAATTTCTCTATCACTAATTTTCAGCAATTTGATTTTGAGGTGGCTTTGTGTACATTTCTGCATGCTTTCCTACCTGGGGTTTGGTGAACTTCTTGAATCCGTGTGTTTATGGTTTTTATAAAATTGGAGAAATGTCTGGCTACTGTTTCTTCAAACAGTTCTCTGTCTCCCCAATTCCTCTTCTGTGACCCCCCATTACATGTGGATTTTGTCCCACCGCTTGCTGATCCCCTGTTCATTTTTCTTCTCTTTGTGTTCCACTTTGGATATTTTCCATTGTAGTCTTTTTCAAGTTCAATCATCTTTCCTGCTAATCCTCTAAGCTTCTGTTAATCCCATACAGTATATTTTAAATTTGATGTTGTATTTCTCATCTCTTAGAAGTTCAATTTCTTTTTTTTTCAAATGCTATCTTTCACTTTTCTCCATATCATGTTCATGTTTTGCTTTACATCATTGACTGTATTTATGAGATTGATAATAAACATTTTAAGGGCCCATTTCTGTTACTTCTGAGGCTGTTTCGGTGGTTGTTTTTTCTCTTTGTCATGGATGATATTTTCCTGCTTCTTTGAACGCCTGGCAACTTTGGATAGATGTTCAACATCGGGAATTTTACACTTGAGTGCAGGAATTTTTGTATTCTGTTCAGCAGTGTTGGGTTTCCTTCTGGGATTCAGTTACGTTCTCTAAGTCAGTCTGGTTCTCTGAGGTGTGTTTTAAGCTCTGTGGTGGTGGACCAAAAGCAGCCTTTACTCTAAGAATAATCACCCCTATTACTGAACTATGACCCTTCTAAACACTGTCCCTGATGCCTATGGTGTTAGGTCTCCCATTCCGTGGAATTTTCCACATCCCCAGCCTCTTTGGGAGCTCCCAGAAGTGTTTGGCCTACTGTTTCTGGGTGGTTCTTGTTCCCAGCCTCACAGAGTCTTTACCCCACGTATGCACAGACAGAACTCAGCCAAAGACTCACAGGGGTCCCTGTGGAGATCTCCAGAGTGCTTCCCCTGTGGAATTGCCTCTTTTCAGGACTCCACCCTGCAATTTCCTGGCACTCTGGTTTCCTTGGCACACCGCTATCTTTCTTTTTGACTTGGCTTGGTTCAGGAAACCCACGTCTGTGCTGCAGACTGAAAGCTGCCTCGATGCAGTAGGCTGGGGCAACTGGAAGGCTCAGCTCTTGTTTCCTGTCTTTCAAAGTTCATGGACTGGTGGTGGCCCTTGTGTAAGACCTGAAAATAATTATTTCATATATTTTGTACAATTTTCTATTTGTTTATAGAAATAAGGGAACTCCTGTAGAGGCTGATCATTCATAGACAGAAGCAGAAGTCTAACTTATTTTTTGTTCCTGTATAGTAGTCCACATGTATGTCCTCCTTCTCTCTTTCTCTTGCTCTTTCTTTTTTCTTTGTCTGTGCTGTGCAGCTTCCCCAACCAGGGATGAAACGTGGGCCCCAGCAGTGAAGGTGCCACTCCTAACCACTGCACTGCCACGGAGTTCCCTCATCTTTATCTCAGTAATAGATGTATCAGGCAAGATCGAGTCAGGAGATAGAAACTGTAATAATTTGGACAAAGAAAGTTCAACAAAAAGAATTAGTAACTAGGAACAGGAGATTAATGGCAGAGGTTGAAAGCTATACATATCATAGGACTAGCATATATAGATAGCAGTCATCACCACTAGAACTGAGGCAAAGTATCTAAGGTAGGAATAAAGTGGAAAGAGTGCCTTCCCCTCCAGGGAAGAGATCCAAAACTTGTTGGAGAAGTGATGGTCAGGACCAGCTGGATGGTAGGCAAAGTCCAATGAGCTGCTGTAGGCTGGAGCTGGTACATAGGGAACCACTCACAGAGATGCTGGTGGAGTTTGCTAGAAGTCTCCCGTGGTGGGAGGCGGTGGGGGTGTGGTTTGTCAGGTTTACTGATCTTCTCTGAGAATCTACCTTCTGGGGATATGCCAGTAGAATGGACTAGAAAGCCATCTCACTGTGGACAGGGGGCGGCGTGTAGAACTGATTAACTACCACGGGGGCCACTGAAACTCAGTGAGGAGTTTACAGAGGGGCCACTGAAGCTGCACAAAGTGAGCACCACCACCTGACTGGTACCCCTGGCAGCCACACAGTAGGACCAAAATAGCACACCGGAGGGAGGAAGTCTCTTCCTCCTTAGTATCACCCTAGGCCGTCTATTGACGGAACTTAATATTAAGCCCACTAGCAAGGGGAAAACGCTTAAAAGGTCCACTTCACTTCCACTACAGCAGAGCAAGCAATGAATGGTGGGCTTGGAACTGAAATGTAATAAGCAAGCAATAGGCAAAATGTGTGTTTAGACTTCTTTTTTTCCCCCAACTTTTTACCACCATAAACATTATTGTGATTGCGAAAAACAAAATTTTTTAGACAAATTTTTCTTGAGTATTATGTTTTTTTACTTCACTGGAGAAGGCAAAGTGACCCTCAAAAAGTTATGCTGGTTCAGACAGAGCATGAGAGCTTATATAAAATCCTTATAAAAAAAGAACCAGTTTAAAAAAGAAAGATTACAGTTTGATTTCACGAGGTCAAAGGACATTTGTGGCAGGACTGCCTGAGATGCAGCATATGCCGTCGGTCAGTGAACACCACCACAATCTTCACACATCTAAGAAGTAAATGATACTGTCCTCTGGTGAACAAAATATCTAAATTTTTATTAGGTCAAATTTGTCTATTTTTTTCTTTTGTTGCCTATGTCTTTCATGTCATATCCAAGAAATCACTGCCAAATCTAATCTTAGGAAGTTTTTTTTCTATATTTTCTCCTAAGAGTTTTATTGTTTTAGGTCTTAACATTTAGGTCTTTGATACATTTTAAGTTAATATTTGTATATGGTACTGCATAAGGATCTAACTTCATTTTTGCATATGGATAGTCAGTTTTCCGAATGCTATTTGCTGAAAAGACTATTCTTTTCCCATTGAATGGTCTTGACACTTATGTCAAAAATAATTGACTATAAATGTGAGGGTCTGTTTCTGGACTCTCTACTCCATTGGTGGCATACTTTAGTAAAAATTATAGAGGCAGAAAGCAGAATGGTGGTTTTAAGGGGTTGGAGGGAGGGAAGAATGGGAAGTTATTGTTTAATGGATATGGCCTTTGTTTCATAAGATAAAAAGATTTATGGGGACAGATGGCTATAAAACATTATGGATGTATTTATTACCACTGAACTGCATACTTAAAATGGTTAAGATAGTAAATTGTACATTATGTGTATTTTACAATTAAAAAAAAGTTTTGTAAGAAGTAAATGATAAGGATACATTTGTCTGATAGTCAGGATACCAAGGTTTTATCCCTAAACAATGTGTCTGGTAGGACCCATAACTATGAAAGCAGAATATAAACAGAGATTAGAAGCAGAGCACCAATAAAAAATATTATAATTTTAAACAAGCCAGTCTTGTGATTTTTCTCAAGCTATAAACAAAGGTGCAGAATATACACATTACCCATTTCTTAGCCTAGGGGCTTTTTTTTTCCCTTTTAATATAATGAACATCTTTGCACAAACATCCTGGGTACTTTTATTTCTGTAAGACAAACTCCCCAAAGTGAGGTTAAAACTAGTACATATTTAATTTTGTAATCTTTTCTCCCTTCAAACACTGTCAAGAGATATGTCTCTTATTCAACAGGATCTCAGAAACAAGGACATAGATAATAAATAGTTCACTAAACCCCAGTTTGCTCATCAGTAAAAGAGATAATAATTGATAATAGTTATTCCAATAATATTATTATCAATAATAATTGATAAAAATTCCATCTAGGTGAATTCATGCAATAGAACGCATAAAACTCTGGTCAGTGTATCCTCCACGTGGGAAATGATAGCATGCGTGCACGCACAAACAGGCATAGTGTTCCTAGTGCCTGTGATCCACCCACAGTGATTAAACCAGAAGAGAATTTCTGGTTTGAATGGAAGACCTCTTTCATAAAGGTTTTCATAAAAGACTGCAGAACCTTGCTCAGGCCTTACTTCTAACTAGATAGCTTTTCCTTGATTAATGGATTTGTGACAGGATCTGTAAGACCTCAGAAACCCTGGACGTTTCACAGTTCCTGAGGTGTGTTAGATCTGGGCGATGTGCTCTTAAGAGGCCTCATCCTTCAAACTTCTCACCTCCTATCTGTCTCCTGGCTTCCACTCCCTACCTCCTCTCTTCACAGTGAAGCAGTCAGACTTCTTTTACAACTCAGGTCATGTCACTCCTCTGTTCAAAACCCTGCAGTGGCGTCCTCTTTTTCTCAGAGCAAAAGTGTAAGGAAGAAAAAAGCAGCCCCTGACATCTGAGAACTGGACTGACCCAGATAGGCCTCAGTGTTGCTAGAAGATGACCTGGACTCACAGCCAAGCTTCTGTTATCTCCTGTTGGATATAAACAATCTCTCCGAACACTGACATCAGACAGCACAGACCATGATAAGATGAGACAAAACAAGTCCTTATCATAATTTTATGGCACCCCACTCCAGTACTCTTGCCTGGAAAATCCCATGGACAGAAGAGCCTGGAAGGCTGCAGTCCATGGGGTCACTAAGCGTCGGACACGACTGAGTGACTTCGCTTTCACTTTTCACTTTCATGCACTGGAGAAGGAAATGGCAACCCACTCCAGTGTTCTTGCCTGGAGAATCCCAGGGATGGGGGAGCCTGGTGGGCTGCCATCTCTGGGGTCGCACAGAGTCGGACATGACTGAAGTGACTTAGCAGAATTTCATCTAAGCAGAGACAAAAACAAGGTTACTGTGCAACCCAGGAAATATCAAACATCCTCTTCTCTCTGCTGATGTGACTACTGCTGCTTTACCAATTACAGCCTTAACCCTGCTCCCATTTGGCCATCTGAGAGATAATATTTATTGAGATATCCAATCTCAGAATTGTCCCTGGCTTCTGAAAACACCCAATCCAAAGTAAAGCTTTGATTCCTCAAGTCCTCTCCCAAATTACCCAGAGCCCAAATCCTGAAATAGGTTCTTTCCACGTTCTTACTCAGTCATCCTGGCAGTTTTCCATAGTACCTGCTCCATTACCACAAGGAGGGATCAACCCTACTTGAGTGTGGGTGTGTTCCTGATGGTCTCTAGTGGGAGGGCACTAACAAGCTAGAGTCACAATTGTCCACAAAATCCCTTTAGTGGTTCTCAGGCTTTCATCATGCATTAGAATCACCCAGGCATGTAAAGATTGTTTTACAACAGAAACCAACACAACACTGTAAAGCAGTTATACTCCAGTGAGTGAAGTCGCTCAGTTGTGCCCGACTCTTTGTGACTCCATGGATAGTAGCCTGCACCAAGCTCCTCTGTCCATGGGATTTTCAAGGCAAGAGTACTGGAGTGGGTTGCCATTTCCTTCTCCAGGGAATCTTCCCAACCCAGCAATCAAACCCAGGTCTCTCACATTGTAGACAGACGCTTTACCGTCTGAGCCACCAGGGAAGTCCTTATACTCCAATTAAAAACAAAAACAAAGAAACAAAAGACTGCTGGACCCAATCCCCAGGGTTTCCTATTTAAGTCTGGGGTGGGGCCTTAGAATGTGTATTTCTGTAAAGATCCAAGTGATGCCAGGGAAGTCTGGGGACCATACTGGAAGAATCATTGCCCTAAACCATCTGTGGCTCCCCCGTGTTTCTTTAAATTGCCTATTTCTGCTTCCTCACCTCTTCACTTGGCTCCAGCCACACTGGCCTCCCTGCAGTTTTGAGATTCCCCAAGCACACACCTGTCTAAAGGCCCTGGATGTTCTCTAACACGGAATGCTTAGTCTGTCAGGGAGACCTACCCTTACCTTCTTACCCTGCCTTTTAAAAATCTATTCCCCACAACATGTAATCACTTCTAACATATGGTCTCATTTACTTAGTATATTTATTGTTTTGCTCTTACTAATAAAAGAATGACATCCTGAGGACTGCCAATACTTTTGTCTATTTCGTTTACTTCTCTATCGTTAAATCTAGAACAATACTGTAGGGGAGCAAAATTCGCCACCCTAAAATGTGTCCCTTTGGTAGGAGGATTAATTTACAATGATTATTTTTAAAGCCCAAGAGACTCAGGAAGAATCTCTGACCTTTCCCTGTCTCAAAGGTTTTAGATAGAGGGTCTGTTCCCCAGTTAAGCTATCACCCGCAAGGAATATGAGCTAGGCGTGGTGGGAGTAACTGGGCAGAGCCTAGAAGTCAGTCTCCTAGGCTCTGAAAGGCTCAGCAAATATTTGTTTATCAAACATTTACTTTTCATCTCCATGTAAACTGACTGTCTCCCCTTTGAGGTTTCAAACCACAACCCCCAACATCCTCTCTTGCCTTTAGTTGAAGATGGTATTTAAGGCGGGGGCTTCAGCCATTATGGTTACTCACAGCTCTCCTGGGTCTCTCCCAGGTATACATGTTATTAATTTTAGTCTGATTTTCTCCTGTTTTTCTGTCTGGTGTCAGTTTACTTTTTAGACCAGCGAGAAGAGGCTCCAAGAATAGAGGAAAATTTCTTCCTCCCCAACAGTATCTAGCAAATAGCTGATGTTCAACAAAAGTTTGTTGAATAAGTGCTCCTTCCAACGTGTCATCATCATCTACTAATACAGTCACAGTATTCCTACCTTTGGCTCCTCCTATAAACACAAGCACCCTCCTGCCCACATAACCTCTTTAGAGTTACAATAGCAAGCTCTGGAGACTGGCTCAAACCAGAGATGCAAAGCTGGTAAGTAACTCATTCAAGCAGACCAGACAAGGCCAGCAAATTGCATCTCTTCGTCTTACTGCTCCAGATGACCTTATCCACGAATCTCCAACTTTTGTCTTCAAAATCTTTTTGTCACCTGACTTTTTCCTCTTTCTGCCACCAGCGTGGTTATACTCTGCCCCGCCCCGTCCCGCAAAGCCAACCCCTTCCCCCACTTTGCACAACCCTCACTCAGCTGTCTTACCTCCCAGTTTTAACAAGGTTCTAGACCTGTTCCGTTTTCCTGTCAACCCCGCCCCGAGGATTTGGTTTTGAAGTTCCATTACCTCTTCCTTTCTAAATGCAACTACAACTCGGGGGTCTTGATCTTTCTCGATACTCGGCCGAATTTAACACATCCTTCTCGAAACTCTTTCCCCAGAACAGGGCCAATATCTTCTACCTCCTTTACTGCCTCTCCTCGGGTCCTTCCTATTCCTTTCTTCACAGATGTCCCCGAGTTTCCCTCCAGCAAGCCGGGTCACGGTTCCGTGGGCGCTCACGGTTCTCAGCGGAACGGTGAGCAGACTGCGGGCTGAGCCTGGCTGAGCCTGGCTGAGCCCGGGGCGTCGGACGCGGGTGGACTTTCGAGCCTGGGAAGGGGCGGGGTCTAGGACCGTTCGGGAAGTTTGGTCCGCGGCAGCCTCCGTCCAGGGAAAGTGCGGAAGGAGATCCTGGGGCTGGGGTCGCGGAACCGGTCTCGCGGTCCTGGCTGGAGATGGAGTTCGACAGCGAGGCTCTCAGGCGACTCCTTGGCAAGGTGCGGGCAGCCGGCTGGGCAGGGTCTGGGGCGCCGGGGTCCCGGGGCGTCCGCCCGTGGCCGGCCTACTTCCTCGGGGCGTTTACCGGCTTTTCTCGGGGCTCGGAGCCAGGGTGGGCTGGCCTGAAGCCGGCTGCGGGTAATGGGTGCGGTGCGGCCGCGGCTCTGGCTCCCCCAGCAGTTCTGAGATCCCCCCAACCTCCACCCGCTCTTACACCTTCGCACGCCACCAGCTTCTCTCTGTCTCAGCTTCCAGCACTCGCCTATCCCTTTAACCACGCCTTTCTTTCAGCAGAAATGGCATACCCCCACCCACACCCCTGTTAGGAGATAGAATCACTCCCTCTCTCCATGCTTTCGGATATATCGATTATCACATCGTGGAGTAATTATTTCTATGCAGACCTTACTCTTTGAAGGTGAACTTCATGGCGGCACAGACAGTGCTGTATTTATTCCCTCATCTAGCCCTGTGCCTGACAACGACGGGGGTGCTGAGTAACTGCGGTAAATCAAAGACTGATGTAGATTTGGGAACGAAAACAGGGTTGGAAGGCGCAGAAGAGATCCTCTTAACGTTGAAAGGTTGACTGGGAGGGCTGACCAGAAGTCTGACCTCCAATTCTAGGACATGACTAAGGTCAGTTTCCATGTTACACCAGGCTCTTAGTCCAGGCTGTCTGATTCCCCACCAGTGTACAATCTGAGGCAAACTTTTCCACCAGTTTCTTAGTTCAGTGATTCATAACGCTTTTTAAGACTTCCCTGTGGGGAAAGCGTACATTTGTGACGTTTTTGTTGGGTTCGTGTCTTTTTGATTGAAATTGTTTATATGCCTGATTTGGATGATTTTATCTATTGTGACAGATGTGTAGGTCTTGTAGGAAAAGAAATATCATCGTACCTAGGGTTACAGGCTTCTGGCTCCTCTTCAGAGAATGTTAAATTAAAAGAACCAGTCCATCAAGTTTTTCAATGAGGGGAGCATGGTGTATTGTCCAGGGGAAAGAATTGCTGAAGTTGAGACGAGAAAAAAAAAATAAAAAACTTCATAATTTTGGTGGGACTGGAATACAGGAAAAAGATAAAAGAGAGACAGTGATTTTCTCAAGGGTTGGAGCAGAATAGTTGAGGAAGGTTTTTATCAATGCATAGGGTAGTCTGGCACATTGGTGTTTAATAAATGTCTGTTGGATATATAAATTAAGGAAACCAGTTAGAAACAAGTCAGTCTAGCAGATATTTCCAAAGTTCCTTAGTCCTTGAAGTAGGCAAATAATATAACAACTTAATATTTAGAAATAATTTTAGTGCTGCAAATTTTGTGAACAGTACATTAAAATCAAGCAACTGTATGGAGAACGTGAAAAATCTTCTTGAAAACAAAGGAAACCTTATAAATATTCCCGCGTAGATAAATATTCCAATTTCATGGGTATGAAGATATCTGCTTTCTCCAGATTGATCTATAGAGTCAATGCAATTCCAATCAAAATTCTAACAGGGTATTTTGGGAAATTTTCAAACTGATTCTAAAATTCATTTCGAAGGACAAAAGGCCGAGAATAATCTTGACATTCGTACAGAAGATTAGGTGTGGGGCTTGCTCTACCAGATATCAAGACTAGTAATTGAGACTTAGTGTGGTATTGGTATAGGATAGATTGATTAACCAGGGGAACAGGCTAGAGGGCTTGGAATCATGTTCACATATGTTTTGAAAATGCTGTATAAAACAGAAGAAGCATTGCAGAAAACTACAGAAAGGAGAATACAGGGACAAATGATTATCCATGTTGGAGAAAATGAAATTGGACCTTACTAACTGAAAATTCCCCATGGATTAAAGATTTAAATGTTAGAGATGAGCTTTAAAAACATACAGAGATAAAATGGAGGGAAGAATTTTCATGAACTCAGAGTATGCAAACATTTTTTAAACAAGATGTAAAATACTCAAAGAAGAGACTGATACATTTGACTGCATTCAAATTAAGAACTTTTATGTATAAAAAGACACCATGAAGAGAGTGAAGAGGCAAAATACAAACTTGGCGAATAATATTGTAATGCATAATTGAGAAAGTATTGGTATCCAGAATATATAAATTAGCCTACATATCAATATTAAAACCAATACAAAATTGGACAAAAGGCATGAATAATCATTTTTTGAAAAATAAAAGAAGACAACAGGGAAATGAGTGTTTGCCCAATCCATTAGTACCCATGGAAAAAGCAAATTGAGACCATGGCAAAACACCATTTTCTCTTAGTATGTGGGTGATTTAGTTGCTCAGTCGTGTCTGATTCTTTGCAACCCCATGGACTGTAGCCCACCAGATCCCTCTGTCTGTGAAATTTTCCCACCGAGTAGTAATACTAGAGTGGGTTGCCCTTTTCTCCTCCAGGAGATATTCCTGACCCAGGGGTCTCTTGCATTGTCAGGCTAATTCTTTACCACTGTGTCACCTGGGAAGCCCCACTGTTGGTTAAATGGTTATTTAACCATTTAGGGAAACAGCTTTTTAAAATTAATTTGATTATGTCTATTTTATGTCCTTCTACATCTAAGTAGATACCATAGATGATTCATAATATATGAAGCAAGAGACACTTGCAGAATTATTCATAATTCAAAATAAGAAACAATCCAGATGTTCATTCATGGAAAGATAATTTGTTCTATACTCATTCACACAATGGAAAACACTACTCTGCAGCAGTGAAAATGAATGAAATAGTACAACATGCAGCAATAGGAGTGAATCTTACAAACAGTATGTTCAGGAAAAAAATTGGAGATTATATACAAAATTATATTTTAATTAAACCAAGAAGCAGCTAAGCAATAGAGAATGGTATTTAAGGATGCACACAAATATGATAAAAACTATGGAGGGGGGAAGGCAAAGGAATATGAAAGGAATAAGGTAGGCAGTTGAATAGTGGAGAGAAGAAAAACCCAGACAGATGTGATGGGATCGGAAAGGTCTGTGCTGTCCAGTAGTATGGTAGCCACTCACCACATGTGGCTTTTTACATTCATCAAAATTAGATAAAATTAAAAATTGAGTTTCTCAAGTCACACCAGCCACAAGTGTCAGTAGCCACATGTGGCTACTGTATTCAACAGCACACACAATGGTCTTTTCCATTATGGCAGAAAGTTTTGCTGGACAGCACTGGAGGGTAGGTTGGTTTATAAGTGTTTATTTTTCAAAATGTGTATATATGTACATATATGTTTATGTGTGTGTGTATATATATATTCTTTAGTATATATTAAATACTAGGTTTGGAAAGATTTTCTGGTTCCCTAATTTCTATTTCTACCTTCCCTGGCTGAGTTACCTTGAACAGGTAACTTAACCTAGATTTGCTCACTCATAAAATAATAGGATTGGACTTAATTTGTAAGATTCCTTAATGCTTAATTTGTTTAAAAAAATGAAATGATGCTATAAAGTACTCCTCAGTGTCTAACATTTGACACTCCCAGTGTCATACAGGAGTACTCTCATGTTCATAAATAATCTTATTTAGCCTACTAAATAAGCATACTGCTGCTGCTGCTGCTGCTAAGTCACTTCAGTCGTGTCCGACTCTGCGTGACCCCATAGACGTCAGCCCACCAGGCTCTCCTGCCCCTGGGATTCTCCAGGCAAGAAAACTGGAGTGGGTTGCCATTTCCTTCTCCAATGCATGAAAGCAAAAAAGTGAAAGTGAAGTCGCTCAGTCGTGTCCGACTCTTAGTGACTCCATGGACTGCAGCCCACCAGGCTCCTCCATCCATGGGATTTTCCAGGCAAGAGTACTGGAGTGGGCAGATTAAGATTGAATTTTAGTAACTTCTCAATTTTTCAGTCATACCCATTTTTTTAATATATAATTTTATTTATTTATTTTTGGCTGTGCTGGGTCTTTGCTGCACAGGCTTTTCTAGTTGCGGGGAGCAGCGGCTGCTCTCTAATGTCGGTGCATGGGCCTCTCATTGAGGTGGCTTCTTTTGCAATGGAGCACGGCTCTAGGGCGCGTGGGCTTCAGTAGTTGGAGCACGTAGGTTCAGTAGTTGTGGCTCCCAGGCTCTGGAGCATAGGCTCGATAGTGTGGCACGTGGGCTTAGTTGTTCGTGGCCTGTGGAAACCTCCCGGATCAGGGATCGGACCCATGTCTCCTGCATTGGCAGGTAGATTCTTTACCACTGAGCCACCAGGGAAACCCCAGTCATAATAATTTTTATGATAGTATAATTGTTTTAGTTTTAGGATTTCATGGGTTAGTTTTCCTCTTCAGTTTGCTGCTTTACCCTTTAAACAAATGTTATTGTCTGAGGTATATCTTTAGAGAATGTTACACAGAGTTCTCTTAGGTGGTACAGGAATAGTAATAGTAATGGATTATATGTTAATAGTCATGGATTAATGGCACCCCACTCCAGTACTCTTGCCTGGAAAATCCCAGGGACAGGGGAGCCTGGTAGGCTGCAGTCCATGGGGTTGCTAAGAGTCGGACACGACTGAGCATCTTCACTTTCACTTTTCACTTTCATGCACTGGAGAAGGAAATGGCAACCCACTCCAGTGTTCTTGCCTGAAGAATTCCAGGGACCGGGGAGCCTGGTGGGCTGCTGTCTATGGGGTCGCACAGAGTTGGACACGACTGAAGCGACTTAGCAGCAGTAGCAGCAGCAGTCATGGATTATATTTGCTATTACACTAAGAAGATACTCTATTTCATATAGACTAAAACTGACATGACGGTTTTTTTTTTTTTTTTGGCCATGCTGCAAGGCATGCAGGATCTTAGTTCTCCAACAGGGGATTGAACCTGGGCCCATGGCAGTGAGAACATGGAGTCCTAACCACTGGACCTCTAGAGATTTTTCCGTAATATATAAGTTTTTTAACAGATAAAATAGATCTTTTTCATCAAGAATGAAAATCACCTATTTGACTAGTAGTGATATTTGGGTTTTCAAGCCATAACAAAGAGTGCTTTTGCCCTTTTTTAACAGACTTTCATATTACTTTGCAATTAGATCAATTCTAGTATATATCCCTATGCAGCCATTAATTATTATATTCTCAGAGGATGTTAAGAATGTAGAGAACAGCATATAATATCAAATAGAAAACAAAGGAGAAATGATACGATGCATAATAAATGTGTAATCCAGGTGACGTCAGTGCAGCTTTTTGTACATTTGTTTAGTGTTTAGAGTTGGGATGATTTCATTCACTTTTGATTTCACTGAGTCAGGAATACTGGATCTGGGCTTCATGTTTGCCCTGCTGTAGTTAATACTGGCTGACCCTTTATTTTAGTGATCTTAGTGATTGATGCCCCTGTGGATCATAAGTGCTTTCTATATCCACTCTACTTGTATGACTCTGTCTCTCTGCTGGCTGCCATCCAGTTAGCCTGTATTTATTGAAGGCATGCCCTGTGCAAATTGCTGTGGGGAAATACAAAGATGAGTAAGAGTTTTCTGTTTTCAAGTTGTTAATAAGTGATATGCTTTTTCTTCTGCCAATTTTTTTCCCCCAAACAAAATGACCTTCCTCCTTCCCTCTTTTTTCTATACCCTTCTAGGCTCTAATGTGAATTGTAGACAGCTCTTTTCAGAGGCCTTTCTATAACTTAGATATACTGTTGACTCATCATTTCCTGTCTGCACTTACTGTTGTACACACATTTCATTTGATACCTCACTTTTACGAATGTTAATCATGAGATTTTCATACTTGCCTGCTGAAGTTGACAGGTGGTGGAGCTATATCTCTTGCACATGAAAAATTGATCTTGTACATGAAAAAAAAAATTCAGAGAGAGGAAACAGGATCTGTTAGAAGTTATTCTTGATTTTCTCCTAGTCACCTCCAGCTCTAGGCACTCACTAATCTACTTTTTGTTTCTATGGATTTGCCTATTTTTGTACTTTATATGACTTTTTGTCTGTTTTCTTTTCACTTAGTATAATGTTTTCATGATTTATCCATGTATATATCAGTTCTTTATTCATTTTTATGGGTGAATTCCATTTTATGGATATATCATACTGGACATTTAGATTGTTTTCCTTATTGACTGTTATAAATAATGCTGCTATGAACAATTGTGCACAAGTTTTTGTGTGGACATGTTTTCATTTTTCTTGGGTGTATGCCTCAGAGTGGAATTGCTAGGTCATATGGTAACTCTAACAGGCTTCCCTAGTGGCTCGGTGGTAATAAATCCGCCTGCCATTGCAGGAGATGTGGGTTTGGTCCCTGTGTTGGAAAGATCCCCCAGAGAAGGAAATGGCAGCCCACTCCAGTACGCTGGCCTGGGACATCCCATGGACAAAGGAGCCTGGTGGGCTACAGTCCATAGGGTCACAAAGTCAGACACGACTTAGCAACTAAGCAGTGACAGTGGTAACTATTCTTTAATCTTCTGAAGAACTGCCAGACTCTTCCACAGCAGCTGCACCATTTTACCACCAGCAGTGGTGTGTGTGTAGACGGTTCTGATTTCTCCACATCCTCTCCCACATTTGTTATTGTCTGTCTTTTTGTAGCCTGTCTTTTGATTATAGTATGACTCTTCTGATTTTTTTGTTCTTTTTTAAGATTGTTTTGTCTGTGTTTGAATTTCCATATGAATTTTAAGATCACTATTTGAATTTTTGCAAATGAGCAAAATAAAGTCAGCTGGGATTTTAATGTGGATTTTTGATCATTGAATCTGTTGGGGACTATTGCCATCTTAACAATATGTTTTCTGATGTAGCAACAAGGGATGTCTTTCTATTTATTTAGACTCAGGTTTAATTAATTTTAAATTAAACCAGGTTAGGTTTAATTTCTTTCAACAATGTTTTATAGTTTTTAGAGTCTGTTTTGCATCTTGTTAACAACAGACTGGTTCCAAATAGGAAAAGGAGTATGTCAAGGCTGTATATTGTCAACCTGCTTATTTAACTTATATGCAGAGAACATCATGAGAAATGCTGGACTGGAAGAAACACAAGCTGGAATCAAGATTGCCAGGAGAAATATCAATAACCTTAGATATGCAGATGACACCACCCTTATGGCAGAAAGTGAAGAGGAACTAAAAAGCCTCTTGATGAAAGTGAAAGTGGAGAGTGAAAAAGTTGGTTTAAAGCTCAACATTCAGAAAACGAAGATCATGGCATCTGGTCCCATCACTTCATGGCAAGTAGATGAGGAAACAGTGGAAACAGTGTCAGACTTTATTTCTTGGGCTCCAAAATCACTGCAGATGGTGACTGCAGTCATGAAATTAAAAGACGCTTACTCCTTGGAAGGAAAGTTATGACCAATCTAGATAGCATATTCAAAAGCAGAGACATTACTTTGCCAACAAAGGTCCATCTAGTCAAGGCTATGATCTTTCCTGTGGTCATGTATGGATGTGAGAGCTGGACTGTGAAGAAGGCAGAGCGCCAAAGAATTGATGCTTTTGAACTGTGGTGTTGGAGAAGACTCTTGCGAGTCCCTTGGACTGCAAGGAGATCCAACCAGTCCATTCTGAAGGAGATCAGCCCTGGGATTTCTTTGGAAGGAATGATGCTAAAGTTGAAACTCCAGTACTTCGGCCACCTCATGCGAAGAGTTGACTCATTGGAAAAGACTCTGATGCTGGGAGGGATTGGGGGCAGGAGAAGAAGGGGACGGCAGAGGATGAGATGGCTGGATGGCATCACTGACTCGATGGATGTGAGTCTGAGTGACCTCTGGGAGTTGGTGATGGACAGGGAGGCCTGGCGTGCTGCGATTCATGGGGTCGAAAAGAGTCGCACACGACTGAGCGACTGAATTGAACTGAACTGAAATGTATTCCTAAGTATTTTATTGTTTTTGATTGTTTTCTCAATTTCATTTTCAGAATGGTAATAGACTCTTAACATACTTTATTTTTTTTTTCATTTAATCCCCAGCACAAATCTAAGAGGTAGAGTGTAGGAGTCTCCTCTTTGCCAATGAGAAAAGATCAAGGAAGTTAAATGATTTTACCCACAGGGCAACCAAGGTAGTGTTTCTGAGACTACATCTGGATGAATGAGGAGGCAGTTCTCAGCCTGACTGCAAACCCTTTCATGCTTTCTGTTCTTTCTTTGAAACCCACTTGTAGTACCAGGAAAGGAAGTTCAAGGTCTCTCAAGTGAATGAGGTATTCAGGCATGAGAGGTGGATCTTTAACCGTGATGTCAGGAGTGTAATTTCATATAGATATTAAGGGCCCAGGCGCTGGGTTTGAGCTTGGTTTCACTTGCTGTCTAACTCAGCAAGTTATTTTGATTCTCTAGCTTTCATTTTCTACAAAGTCGAGCAGTTATAAGCCCTACCTACTTCACAGGGTTGTTATTAATAAGATTAAATCAAGTACTATTCATGATTGTAAAACTCAGAGCCCAGGGCCTAGCCCATAGTAAGTGTTCAGTTAAGTGTTAATTTGTAATTGTTCCGTTGCCTATAGTTTTATTCTTATACTGTGTTCATTTTTCTCTTTTCAGTACAAGTTCAGAGATTTAACTGTGGAAGAACTGAAGAATGTAAACATGTTTTTCCCACATTTCAGATATTCCATGGATACCTATGGTAAGAATCATTTACTCTAGTTTTTGCTGCATTATTAAACTATTAATTATTTGTTCTTAGAGAGCTATAATGCTAATGCTAAGTCACTTCAGTCGTGTCCGACTCTGTGTGACTCCACAGACGGCAGCCCACCAGGCTTCCCCGTCCCTGGGATTCTCCAGGCAAGAACACTGGAGTGGGTTGCCATTTCCTTCTCCAATGCATGAACGTGAAAAGAAAAAGTGAAGTCGCTCAGTCGTGTCCGACTCTTAGCGACCCCATGGACTGCAGCCTACTAGGCTCCTCCGTCCATGGGATTTTCCAGGCAAGAGTACTGGAGTGGGGTGCCATTGCCTTCTCCAAATAATTTCTCATTTCTCTCTTTTATCCCCTGATTGTAAACTACACTTTATGACCTGTGGTTTTTAAGGAAACTTGAAGTTAATAAAATTTATATTGTATTAGTTTCCTATTGCTGCTGTAACAAATTAGCACACAGTTAGTGTCTTGAAACAAATTTACTATCTTACCGTTCTGTAAGTTCGAAGCCCAGCATAAGTCTCTGTAGGTTGGAAATGTTGGTAGGTCTTAGTTCCTTTCTGGAGACTCTGGGAGATTAAAAAAAAAAAAAAGGCAAAAAAGACTCTACCTTTTTAAGTTTCTAAAGGTCACCCATACGCTTTGGCTCAGAGTCACCTTCCTCCATCTTTAAAGCTAGCAATTTGCATCTCTCTGACCATTCTTCACAAATCTCCACAGAAAGGGTTTTCTGCTTAAAAAAAAATTTTTTTAAAATCTATTTTATTTGGCTGTGCTGGGTCTTCATTGCTGCGCATGGGCCTTCTCTACTTGCGCAAGCAGGGGCTGCTTTCTGGTTGCGGTGCTTGGGCTTTTCTGTGTGGTGGCTTCTCTTGCTGTGCAGCACGGGGTCTGAAGTTTTCAAGCTTCAGTAATTGTGGCATGTGGGCTTAGTTGCTCCGCGTCATGTGGGGTCTTCCCATGCCGGGGATTGAACTGGTGTCCCCTGTGTTGCAAGGCAGATTCTTACCCTCTGGACCACCGGGGAAACCCAGGTTCGTTGCTTTTAAGAACCAATTGTGGAGCCGGCAGCACATTCTGCCGCCGTTGTCTTCGACGGAGCTGCGGTCACGCTGGGGTTAGGGCGGGGGAGGCGGGGAGGACGGGCAGGGAGAGGTGAAGACCACGGAGGAGGCAGGTGAGAGGAGGAAGGAAGCGGCGGGCACAGCAGCTTAGGCAGCGGCCCGGTTCCTGGGAGTGTCGGTGGGGCTGGTGGTTGGGGCGGATCCCGCGGGGCCCGGGCGGGGGAAGGAGTCACCGGCCCGGCCATGGCGGACAACGAGAAACTGGACAACCAACGGCTCAAAAATTTCAAGAACAAAGGCCGCGACTTGGAGACTATGAGAAGACAGCGAAATGAAGTTGTAGTTGAATTAAGAAAGAATAAAAGAGATGAACATCTCTTAAAGAGGAGGAATGTACCACATCAAGATATCTGTGAAGACTCTGACATAGATGGTGATTATAGAGTGCAAAATACCTCTTTAGAAGCTATAGTTCAAAATGCTTCAAGTGATAACCAAGGAATTCAATTAAGTGCAGTTCAAGCTGCTAGGAAGCTTTTGTCCAGTGATCTAAATCCACCAATCGATGACTTAATAAAATCTGGAATATTGCCTATTTTAGTCCATTGTCTTGAAAGAGATGACAATCCTTCTTTACAGTTTGAAGCAGCATGGGCTTTGACAAACATTGCGTCTGGAACCTCTGAACAAACTCAAGCAGTAGTTCAGTCTAATGCTGTGCCACTTTTCCTGCAGCTTCTCCATTCACCCCATCAGAATGTCTGTGAGCAAGCAATGTGGGCCCTGGGAAATATCATAGGTGATGGGCCACAGTGTAGAGATTATGTCATAAGTCTTGGAGTTGTGAAACCTTTACTTTCCTTCATAAGTCCATCTATTCCTATAACATTTTTAAGAAATGTTACTTGGGTTATGGTCAACCTATGTCGCCACAAAGACCCACCACCCCCAATGGAAACCATTCAGGAGATTCTTCCAGCTCTTTGTGTTTTAATTCATCACACAGACATAAATATATTGGTAGATACAGTCTGGGCTCTCTCTTACCTTACTGATGCTGGCAACGAACAGATACAGATGGTAATAGACTCTGGAATAGTCCCTCATTTGGTTCCTCTTCTCAGCCACCAGGAAGTTAAAGTGCAGACAGCAGCACTTCGAGCTGTAGGCAATATTGTTACTGGAACTGATGAGCAAACACAAGTAGTTTTAAACTGTGATGCTCTTTCACACTTCCCTGCACTTCTGACACATCCCAAAGAGAAAATTAATAAGGAAGCAGTGTGGTTCCTCTCTAACATCACTGCAGGAAATCAGCAGCAGGTTCAGGCAGTAATTGATGCCAATCTTGTACCAATGATAATACACCTTTTGGATAAGGGAGATTTTGGCACTCAGAAAGAAGCTGCGTGGGCCATAAGTAACTTAACAATTAGTGGAAGAAAAGATCAAGTGGCCTACCTAATCCAACAAAATGTTATCCCACCTTTTTTGCAACTTGCTGACTGTAAAAGATGCCCAAGTTGTGCAAGTAGTACTCGATGGACTAAGTAATATATTAAAAATGGCTGAAGATGAGGCAGAAACCATAGCCAATCTTATAGAAGAATGTGGAGGACTGGAGAAAATTGAACAGCTTCAAAATCATGAAAATGAAGACATCTACAAATTGTCCTATGAGATCATTGATCAGTTCTTCTCTTCAGATGATACTGATGAAGATCCCAGCCTTGGTCCAGAGGCAATACAAGGTGGAACATTTGGTTTCAATTCATCTGCCAATGTACCAACAGAAGGGTTCCAGTTTTAGAAAGATGTTGTGGAAGTTAGGTACAATGCAGCACTGGGATATATATATATATATAAAGGTTTGATCCATCAAGCTTGGCTCATGGAATCTGCTGCTGCATTAAATCGGGAAAGAAAATGTGAAGATTTCATTTGGCATCACAGAAAATGCCCAAATGAGGTCAAGATGGCCAGTGGGTGCGAGTGAGAATGAGTGGCAAAATGTAATGAAAACTCTACATGGATGCTTATTTAGGTTGTTCAAAGTGAAAAGGGCTACAGGTCACAGATCTTCAGTGCCTGAGAAGGATCATTGACTTTGTATCAATTGAGAGGAAAGTGCAGTACTGTCATCTTCAAGCCTTGTAAGCATGAAAGAGAATAGGATGCCCATAAAAGTGAAAGGAAAACAAGCCCAGGCCTTGATATGAAGCAGTGTGTGAGTGGACAATGTTGAATGAATGTCTGGCTCAGTGATGGAGAGCCAGGTTCATCTTTCAAATCTAGGGCTCTTCATTCATGAAGCAGACCCCTAGTCCTGCAGTGACTATGTACGAGAGTATGGTTGTGGTGCTGTATGTGAACGCATGCAAGCTTGATTGGCCTTCAGGGGGCTGATAACAAACCTACTAAAATCATCAGAGTGAGATCGTAAGTGTTACTGTACACTGGACATGAAAACAAAGACCAGTTCAGCAGCAGACATTGGTGTACTCTGCAGCCTGTGTTTTCTATTTCCCTTCCTCCCTGTTCCCATCCCCTCCCTTTTTTAAATTTTATTTATTTTTTTGTGTGTGGGAGTTTTTTGTTTTGTTTTTAGTTTTTATTTACTTTACCTAGTATGGCTTTTTAGTTGCTTCTCAAGTCAGAAAATTTTCAGGAAGGTTTCCCTGTGCATTTGCACCAGATGAATGATGCTATGAAAAGCTTTCCATATCATCAAAACTAATTTGTGTAGATTTTTGCATGAAAAAAAATCATAAATTTCCCTCAAAATAGACTGTTGCAGTACACAAGTTGCCATTATAGTATAAAACAGTAAAATGTGCTTTTAAAAGCCATCCTTTTCATTTTCAGAGATAACATAAAGATCTTTGCATGAGGTAAGTCTACAGCCTAGTTCATTTTTAGATTTTGTTGAGTCCTGTAAAGAAGAAGAAGAAAAAAGTTTCAGTTGTGGTAGAATACTGTGCTGTGTTTAAATGTTACTTGTTTTCAAACTTTGTCTTCTCTGAAAATGATATGGAAACTTCTAAAATGGAATTTGGTGCATATGTACTGCTGAATAAAGACCAATGAAGAGGTTTGAATAGATGTACAAATCAAGTAATGGTTTGAACACCTTTAATAATAGGCCTAATCTGTTCAATTGTTTTAGAATCTTTTTATCTTAGATGTAGGCAGCCATGAACAATCTATTTTGAGCCACTTTAGGGAGAAAACTTTGTATTTTTAAATTGCATAAAAGTTATGCAAGTGGTTTTTATAAATTGGAATAATACCTCAGTTTTGAGGTTATGCACACTAAATTAAATGTAACATAAATTAATTTGTACAAAAAGAACTCTTTATAAGGTGGCTCATTGTAGGAAATCCTGTGCCTTCCCCTTTGAGCACAAGTGTTGCATGAACAACAGTTTGCTATAAGAAACATACCAGATTAGCCACCATTAGCATCTATATCTACTTTGTGTTTAAAAATCAACTGGTAGTTTTGAAACACTGTAGAATGGATAAAAATTATTTTGTGATCATAACTCTTTGTTGAACTAGAGTATTTTTGCAGCATTCCTTGTCATCAGAAACATGGTTAAAGTTTAAAACTAGAAGCAGCAGAAAACTAGCTTGTAAAATTTATCCAAGTAGAGTGCAGGCTAGGCTATCTTGGGGAAATAAACATTAAAACTCAAAGCAATGTTTTACATGGGGGTGGGGGGCGGGGAGAACCAATTGTGGGGCTTCCCTGGTGGCTCATTGGTAAAGAATCTGCCTGCCAATGCAGGGAGCATGGCTTCGTGCACCAAACTATTGAGCCTGTACTCTGGAGCCTGGGAGCCACAACTACTCAGCCCACGTGCTGCAACTGCTGAAGCTCACATGCCTTAGAGCCCATGCTCCGCAAGAAGAGAAACCACTGCAGTGAGAACCCCACGCCCTGCTACTAGAGGGTAGCTCCCACTGGCCACAACTGGAGAAAATCCTGTGCAGCAATGAAGATCCAGGAGAGTGAAAAATAAATAATGAAAAAGAAAGAACCAAATGTGATTAGCTTAGATCCATTCTAATCATACAGGATAATTTCTTCAGGGAAATTGTCAGGGTCTTTAAAAAGTTTCTGTGCCAAGTGAGGTAATATATATATATATGTGTGTTCCAAGGATTAGAGTTTTGGACATCTTCAGAGGCCATTATTTTGCTTATCACATATATGGTTGATAATAAATTAATAACGTTTTAGTTATCTTTTTAGCTTAATATAGAGAGTCTGGTTACCTGAGAAAAATTTTACTTCTTCATCTTTCAAAATTTCTGACCCCAGCCCATACTTGGAAATCCATTTTATATCATAATCCCATGTATACATAACTAAAATAATATGTACACTCTGGCATTTTCTATTCCATCCCATTTGAAAACAAATGGTGATTAAGACTGACTAAATTGATTTCAGGACTTATGAATTAGTCAAAGCACAGAGTTTTGAAAACTTTACTCTATATGAGTATGTTTTGTATTTGAATTAGCTTCAGTTAAGAAAACATATCTAATTCAGCTTCATGTGTTGGGAAATTTGGGATGTTCATTGAAGTATTTCTTAGGAATAGCTAATTTTTGTTTTGTTTTTAATTAATTTATTTTTATTGAAGGCAAATTGCTTTACAGTATGGTGTTGTTTTTTTTAAATTCTTATTTATTTATTTAATGAATATATTTGGCTCTACCAGGTCTTAGTTGTGGCGTATGGGACCTTAGGGGAAGGCAATGGCACCCCACCCCAGTACTTTTGCCTGGAAAATCCCATGGACGGAGGATTGTGGTAGGCTCCAGTCCATGGGGTCACTAAGAGTTGGACATGACTGAGCGACTTCACTTTGACTTTTCACTTTCATGCATTGGAGAAGGAAATGGCAACCCACTCCAGTGTTCTTGCCTGGAGAATCCCAGGGACAGGGGAGCCTGGTGGGCTGCCGTCCATGGGGTCATACAGAGTCGGACACGACTGAAGTGGCTTAGCAGCAGCAGCAGCAGCAGCATGGGACCTTAATTCCCTGACCAGGGATTGAACCCAGGCACCCTGCATTGGGAACATGGAGTCTTGAGCCAGTGGGGCACCAGGGAAGTCCCTGGTGTTGGTTTCTACCTAACATCAACATGAATCAGCCATAGGTTTACCCATGCCCCCTCCCAGTTGAACATACCTCCCCACCCCACCACTCTAGGTTGTTGCTAGCCCCGTTTGAGTTCCCAGAGTCATACAGCAAATTCCCTTTGGCTATCTGTTTTACGTATCAGTTCAGTTCAGTCGCTCAGTCACGTCCAACACGTCCAACTCTCTGCAACCCTATGGACTGCAGCATGCCAGGCCTCCCTGTTCATCACCAACTCCCAGAGTTTACTCAAACTCATGTCCATTGAGTCAGTGATGCCATCTAACCATCTCATTCTCTGTCGTCCCCTTCTCCTCCCGCCTTCAATCTTTCCCAATATAAGGGTCTTTTCAAATGACTCAGTTCTTCACATCAGGTGGCCAAAGTATTGGAGTCTCAGCTTCAACATCAGTCCTTCCAATGAACACCCAGCACTGATCTCCTTTAGGATGAACTAGTTGGATCTCCTTGCAGTCCAAGGGACTCTCAAGAGTCTTCTCCAACACCACAGTTCAAAAGCATCAATTCTTTGGTGCTCAGCTTTCTTTATAATTCTCACATCCATACTTGACTACTGGAAAAACCATAGCCTTGACCAGATTGACCTTTGTTCACAAAGTAATGTCTTTGCTTTTTAATGTGCAGTCTAGATTGGTCATAGCTCTCCTTCCAAGGAGTAATTTAATTTCATGGTGGTGTTCATCATGTACAGTGATTTTGGAGCCCAAAAAAATAAAGTCAGCCACTGTTTCCACTGTTTCCCCATCTATTGGCCATGAAGTGATGGGACCATGCCGAGGTCCAGCCCCAGCTGATCCAGAGTATTCGAAGCGGGGACGGCGTCAGTGAGGATCAGGATACAATAGCTTTAATTAGATATTAATTAGAGATATACAGAGTAATAGAATGAAGATAGCTCAGTAGGAAAATTCAGTGGAGAAAAGAAGCTGAGTAGCTTGGTTTACGCGGGAGACCAATAAAACTTCAAGACAAGAAGTTTGCACCACTTACATAGGCTGCAGGCATCCTTCCGTTCTCCCGAAGGAGAGGAGACACTGAGGCCTCCCCGGTTGGATCTTAGAAGCCCAGGCAAAATTAGTAAGCTTGGTGGGTTCCACACCCAGATGGAGACTCAGCCAGAGTTTGAGAGAGAGAGAGACATGGGGAGACCAGTATTTCGAGAAACTGATCCCCATTCTTTATTTTCCATTGTCTTCTTTTATACACTGAGATGTTATACAAAAGTCACGCGGGGTCAGCAGTTCTGACTTTTATCAAAGTCAGGTGCTTCATACAAATGTATACAGAGGTCTTAGGGGTGTTACATCATCTTCTGGCCAGGGAGCCTGCTGAAAATTTATGACCCTCTCCTTGTGACAGCGGTCAGTCAACACTTATTTCTCCAAGGGTGATTATTCTTAAAACAAACTCCACCTTCCGAAGGTACCAGATAAAGTTAGGGTGAGGGTGTAGTGGGTTTTAATTAAGGAAAGAATTTACTTAGCCTAAGGTCTAATGTGATTAATATCAAAGGTTAGTACTTATTTCTTCTATATATTCATTAATCTGTGTAAGGGCAGTGGGTGTGGAGACTTAGCAGCAAACATTGGCTCAACAAATGAAAAACTCTTCACCAATACAATTTCTAATCAGCCCACTATACTTATACTAATAGTTTTCTAACTTCTCTAAAGAACCTGTTTTTAGAAGATTTAAAGCATCTCGTGCCTCTCACAGTTGGGAGGCTGTGAGCAATCACATGTGGCCGGACAAGCCTGTCAGGCAAGCTAAAAAATCTTCAGAAGAGTTTGTAGGTTAAAACACTCCTGTCACACCCAGGAATTTTTATTAACTGGAGCTCTAAGTTAACTCCTCTGAAAGAGGTGGTGGGGGACAGCCCCCGTAAAGTCAGAGGTGTAGGTGAGAGCACAAAGTAGTAAAGTAGGCAGGCTCTGGTTATGGGGGTAGATGCTCGAGAATTTCCAGGGGGACTCCTGAGGCTTGATCACGCCTTTGCGTATGTTGAGCCTCCTTCCTCATGACCTTTGCTACAGGCGGAGTGCCTCACGCTGGCCCCCAACAGGACCAGATGCCATGATCTTAGTTTTCTCAATGTTGGGCTTTAAGCCAACTTTATCACTCTCTTTCACTTTCATCAAGAGGCTCTTTAGTTCTTCACTTTCTGCCATAAGGGTGGTGTTATCTGCATATCTGAGGTTATGGATTATTTCTCCCAGCACTCTTGATTCCAGCTTGTGCTTCTTCCAGCCCAGCGTTTCATAAAAGTTAAATAAGCAGGGTGACAATATACAGCCTTGACATAACTCCTTTTTCTATTTGGAACCAGTCTGTTGTTTCATGTCCATTTCTAACTGCTGCTTACTGGCCCGCATACAGGTTTCTCAAGAGGCAGATCAGGTGGTCTGGTATTCCCATCTCTTTCAGAATTTTCCACAGTTTATTGTGATCTACACAGTCAAAGGCTTTGGCATAGTCAATAAAGCAGAAATAGATGTTTTTCTGGAACTCTTTGATCCAGCAGATGTTGGCAATTTGATCTCAGGTTCTTCTGCCTTTTCTAAAACCAGCTTGACCATCTGGAAGTTCGCAGTTCACATATTGCTGAAGCCTGGGTTGGAGAATTTTGAGCATTACTTTACTAGCGTGTGAGATGAGTGCAATTGTGCAGTACTTTGAGCATTCTTTGGCATTTCCTTTCTTTGCGACTGGAATGAAAACTGACCTTTTCCAGTCCTGTGGCCACTGCTGAGTTTTTTAAATTTGCTGGCATATTGAGTGCAGCACTTTCACAGCATGATCTTTTAGGATTTGAAATAGCTCAACTGGAATTCCATCACCTCCACTAGCTTTCCATTGTTCGTCAGTACCATCTTTCTAGATTCCATATATGTGTATGAGTATACAGTAATTGTTTTTCTGACTTACTTTACCTGTATCATAGACTCTAGGTTCATCTACCTCATTAGAATTGACTCAAATGTGTTCCTTTTTATGGCTGAGTAAATGCTCAAAATTCTCCAAGTTAGACTTCAGCAATACGTGAACCGTGAACTTCCAGATATTCAAGCTGGTTTTAGAAAAGGCAGAGGAACCAGAGATCAAACTGGCAACATCCGCTGGATCATGGAAAAAGCAAGAGAGTTCCAGAAAACATCTATTTCTGCTTTATTGACTATGCCAAAACCTTTGAGTGTGTGGATCACAAACTGTGGAAAATTTTGAAAGAGATGAGAATACCAGACCACCTGACCTGCCTCTTGAGAAACTTATATGCAGGTCAGGAAGCAACAGTTAGAACTGGACATGGAACAACAGACTGCTTCCAAACAGGAAAAGGAGTATGTGAAGGCTGTATATTGTCGCTTTGCTTATTTAAGTTATATGCAGAGTACATCATGAGAAACGCTGGACTGGAAGAAACACAAGTTGGAATCAAGATTGCTGGGAGAAATATCAATAACTTCAGATATGCAAATGACACCACCCTTATGGCAGAAAGTGAAAAGGAACTAAAGAGCCTCTTGATGAAAGTGAAAGAGGAGGGTGAAACAAGTTGGGCTAAAGTTCAACATTCAGAAAACATTCAGAAAACTAAGGTCATGGCATCTGGTCCCATCACTTCATGGTAAGTAGATGGGGAAACAGTGGAAACAGTGTCAGACTTTATTTTTTGGGCTCCAAAATCACTGCAGATGGTGATTGCAGCCATGAAATTAAAAGACGCTTACTCCTTGGAAGAAAAGTTATGACCAGCTTAGATAGCATATTCAAAAGCAGAGACATTACTTTGCCAACAAAGGTCCGTCTAGTCAAGGCTATGGTTTTTCCAGTGGCCATGTATGAATGTGAGAGTTGGACTGTGCAGAAAGCTTAGCGCTGAAGAATTGATGCTTTTGAACTGTGGTGTTGGAGAAGACTCTTGAGAGTCCCTTGGACTGCAAGGAGATCCATCCAGTCCATTCTGAAGGAGATCAGCCCTGGGATTTTTTTGAAAGGAATGATCCTGAAGCTGAAATTCCACTACTTTGGCCACCTCATGCGAAGAGTTGACTCATTGGAGAAGACTCTGATGCTGGGAGGGATTGGGGGCAGGAGGAGAAGGGGACGACAGAGGATGAGATGGCTGGATGGCATCACTGACTCGATGGATGTGAGTCTGAGTGACCTCCGGGAGTTGGTGATGGACAGGGAGGCCTGGCGTGCTGCGATTCATGGTGTTGCAAAGAGTTGGACACGACTGAGCAGCTGAACTGACCTGAACTGAAACATCCCACTGTGTGTATGTACCACAGCTCCTTTGTCCATTCATCTGTCCATGGACGTGTAGGTTGCTCCCATGTCCTAGTTGTTGTAAATAGAGCTGCAGTGAACATTAGGGTGCATGTGTCGTTTTCGATTTTGTTTTCCTCAGGGTATATGCTTAGTAGTGGGATTGCTGGGTCATATGATGGTTTTATTCCTAGTTTTTTAAGGAATCTCCGTACCACCTTCTATGGTGGCTGTGTCAATTTGCATTCCCACCAACAGTGCAAGAGGGTTCCCTTTTATCCACACCCTGTCCAGCATTTATTGTTTGTAGATTTTTTAACGATGGCCAAAGAAGAGCTAATTTTATGTGTGGAAAGAAATGATTAGACTCTGGCCCATCTGTTTCTTGCCTTTCTTGAATAACACCCTGGCATCTGGTACATAAATGCCTGGGATGGGGAATTTAACAGCTACTATTTGTTGAACACCAAATATGTTTCCAAATGTTTTATCTATATTATTTTACATACTCTTAGAACCAGAACTGTGAGGTGAGTATTATCATCTTCAGTTTTCAGAGTTTAAATAACTTAAGATTACTCAGCTAGTTAGGCATGGGCTTAGAGCTTGTACTTATGTTCATCTTGCCCTCTGCTTAAATAATAAATGTTCTTTTATGATGTCTTCCTTCGTCTTATAGATTTAAAGCTTTGTTGTACCAGTTAATTCTTTATTTCTTTTCTCTCATCTAGAGAAGTGAACTATGGTGCCATTAAACCCTCAAGCTATAGGATTAATATTGCCAATGTACATTTTGTTACTGAAGACTGTGTTGGTCATGTGTTATAATCATTTCTCTTTTGTCTTTTTGAATAATTTGCTTGGACAATGACTGTAGTTTCTGTACCACATTCCAGATTGTTCTGTGTCCCCGAGAAACAATCTCTGTTCTACTCCTCTGTCCATTTTAATTTTTGCCTGAGAGTGACCCCTTCACCCGTTGTTATTTTTCACTCATATAGATCAAGGTAAATATGTGTACTTATGTACAATCTTGGCCTTGAGTTTTCTGTTAGCCTAGCGTTTCCTCTTCTCCCTTTCTGATAAGTCATCAAATCTATGTAGACTTTTTTCTTACCAAGTAGTATAGTTAGCTACTGAGGTCTTAAAAGGACCTTGTTCTAAGGCAGTTTGACAGTTTGAAACCACATGTAGTGTTTTCTGTATCCAGGTCAGAAAATAGGGCATTAGCTGTCCGTCAGTGTGTTCCAATTATTGATGGATAAGTTGAAACTTCAGGAATGTGAAGACTGAAAAAAGGTTGAGAATAATGGAGTTTGAGAAGTCAAAGATTATTAGTAATCTTTCTGGAAGGTCACTTTCAAAAATAAAACCTTTTTTTCTGATTATAAAATTTATAATCTGATATCTGAAAGTGATTATTAACTGATGTTACTTAGACCTGACAATTATTTGATAGCGTCCACACATTTTATAATCCTTTACTTCTTATAATGGGTTTTCACATGGCCTCATTTGATCCTTGTGACAACTTTGTGATGCAGTCTTCATTTTACAGATGATGAAACTGAGGGTCAAAGAGATTAACCAAAAGTCACGTGCCTCTGTTACTGGAAGTAATCAATAAACAATCTATAATAGGAATAGAAAAGAGTTTTTTTTTTTTTTAATTTTATTTATTTATGGCTGTGCTAGGTCTTCATCGCTTTGTGTGGGCTTTCTTTGGTTGTGGTGAGTGGGGACTGTTTGTTGTGGCGCACGGCTTCTCACTGTGGTGGCCTCTCGTTGCAGAGCACAGGCAGGCTTCAGTAGTCGCAGCACTCAGGCTTGGTAGTTGTGGCTCGAGGGTTCTAGCGTACACGCTCCGTAGTTGTGGTGCACAAGCTTAGTTGCAGTGTGCCACATGGTATCTTCCTGGACCAGAGATTGAACCCGTGTCCTCTGCATTGGCAGGTGGATTCTTAGCTACTGAGCCACCAGGGAAGTTCAGAAAGGAGTTTTATTCAAGCCAAGCTGAGGATCATAGCTTAGGAGACAGCCTCTCATAAAGTTTTGAAGGGCTAGTCTGAAGAAGCCTGGTTTTTAGCACAGTTTTATATGTCAGAACAAAGAGCATGAAATGTGACAGGAGTTCATTCCTTCAAGGTTTCAAAAAAAACATTAATGAGCATACACACAGTGAGTCAACATGGCCTTGACACCTGTGAAGGGAACTTGATCATTGGAGTACTAGCATTGATGTTTTAGGGAAGAGAGGCATTTATCTCTGTCTTCAAAACAAACATTCTTTGCTTCTGGACAATATATCCTTTTCTTACACTGTTAAAACAAATTTAACACGATGTATGTTTAAGGGGCTATAAAACTGGCTATTCTAGTTAGCATCAGATCAGATCAGTCGCTCAGTCGTGTCCAACTCTTTGCAACCCCATGAATCGCAGCACGCCAGGCCTCCCTGTCCATCACCAACTCCTGGAGGTCACTCAGACTCACATCCATCGAGTCAGTGATGCCATCCAGCCATCTCATCCTCTGTCATCCCCTTCTCCTCCTGCCCCCAATCCCTCCCAGCATCAGAGTCTTTTCCAATGAGTCAACTCTTCGCATGAGGTGGCCAAAGTACTGGAGTTTCAGCTTTAGCATCATTCCTTCCAAAGAAATCCCAGGGCTGATCTCCTTCAGAATGGACTGGTTGGATCTCCTTGCAGTCCAAGGGACTCCCAAGAGTCTTCTCCAACACCACAGTTCAAAAGCATCAATTCTTCGGTACTCAGCCTTCTTCACAGTCCAGCTCTCACATCCATACATGACCACAGGAAAGACCATAGCCTCGACTAGGCGAACCTTTGTTGGCAAAGTAATGTCTCTGCTTTTGAATATGCTATCTAGGTTGGTCATAACTTTACTCCCAAGGAGTAAGCGTCTTTTAATTTCATGGCTGCAGTCACCATCTGCAGTGATTTTGGAGCCCAGAAAAAGAAAGTCTGACACTGTTTCCCCGTCTATTTCCCATGAAGTGATGGGACCAGATGCCATGATCTTCATTTTGTGAATGTTGAGCTTTAAACAAATCTTTTCACTCTCCACTTTCCCTTTCATCAAGAGGCTTTTTAGTTCCTCTTCACTTTCTGCCATAAGGGTGGTGTCATCTGCATATCTGAAGTTATTGATATTTCTCCCAGCAATCTTGATTCCAACTTGTGTTTCTTCCAGTCCAGCATTTCTCGTGATGTACTCTGCATAGAAGTTAAATAAGCGGGGTGACAATATACAGCCTTGACGTACTCCTTTTCCTATTTGGAACCAGTCTGTTGTTCCATGTCCAGTTCTAACTGTTGCTTCCTGACCTGCATACAGATTTCTCAAGAGGCAGATCAGGTGGTCTGGTATTCCCATCTCTTTCAGAATTTTCCACAGTTGATTGTGATCTACACAGTCAAAGGCTTTGGCATAGTCAATAAAGCAGAAATAGATGTTTTTCTGGAACTCTCTTGCTTTTTCCATGATCCAGCAGATGTTGGCAATTTGATCTCTTGTTCCTCTGCCTTTTCTAAAACCAGCTTGAACATCAGGAAGTTCCCGGTTCACATATTGCTGAAGCCTGGCTTGGAGAATTTTGAGCATTACTTTACTAGCGTGTGAGATGAGTGCAATTGTGTGGTAGTTTGAGCATTCTTTGGCATTGCCTTTCTTTGAGATTGGGATGAAAACTGACCTTTTCCAATCTTGTGGCCACTGCTGCTGCTGCTGCTAAGTCGCTTCAGTCGTGTCCGACTCTGTGCAACCCCATAGACAGAAGCTCACCAGGCTCCCCTGTCCCTGGGATTCTCCAGGCAAGAACACTGGAGTGGGTTGCCATTTCCTTCTCCAGTGCATGAAAGTGAAAAGTGAAAGTGAAGTCGCTCAGTCGTGTCCGACTCTTAGCGACCCCGTGGACTGGAGCCTACCAGGCTCCTCCGTCCATGGGATTTTCCGGGCAAAAGTACTGGGGTGGGGTGCCATTGCCTTCCCCGGTGGCCACTGCTGAGTTTTCCAAATTTGCTGGCATATTGAGTGCAGCACTTTCACAGCATCATCTTTCAGGATTTGGAATAGCTCCGCTGGAATTCCATCACCTCCACTAGCTTTGTTGGTAGTGATGCTTTCTAAGGCCCACTTGACTTCACATTCCAGGATGTCTGGCTCTAGTTAGCATAAAGCTTAAGTTAAATAATGTATGAGCCAGTATGACTTCCCCATATCTCAATATGTAAAAGTTTCTTCCATCACCTCTAAGTAGGAAAGCAGGCCAAGAACTTGGGATTTAATATCAAAGTCCTGTGTTCTTTCACCTATCTGCTCTGCTTTCTAAGAGAACATCATTTAGTACTTTGCCCTTGTCAATGTATTTACTGATTCATAGATTATGGTATTTACAAATTATGTGTTTCTGTATGTGTGTATGTACATGCATGCACATTAATAATACAGTTCTTCCTACTTCTGATTGCACTTTTTGGGACTTCTTTTTTCTTCTAGTTTTCAAAGATAGTTCCCAGAAAGACCTACTGAATTTCACTGGTACTATTCCTGTGCTATATCAGGGTAAGTATGGAAGTTGAGAAAATGTGGGAATTTTCTGAAAGACCAATTTAATTAGAACTTGTATTCATTTAGTTCCATAACATTCTCAAAGTACTTTTTAAAGAACATTTTAAAAAGCTGGTTGATTTTTAATTAAGTAATTATTTATTTTTAATTAATTTTTTTTGGCACACCACGTGGCTTGTGGGATCTTCATTCCCCTGACCAGGAATCAAATCCTGGCCCCCAGCAGTGGAAGCTTGGAGTCCTACCCACTGGACTGGCAGGGAATTCCCTCACTTAAAATGTAAATGATCTATATTGAACCTTACTGGATATAGCAGAATGCTGTCCCAGATAAGGAAGGCCTAGATGTTAATATCAACAAATTCAATTCAATTCAACGGATATTTATTTATTGAATGTCAGCTGTCTGCCCACTACCCTGTTAGGTTTTGAGGTACACAAGTGATCTGGACAGACATAAGCCTGTGCTTGTGAAGAGTTTACTCTGCTTTCCATAGCAAACTGCAGGGGTTCCACCTTTTTTTCCCAATGCATGTTTTGTTCCCCTTCCTTTCCCTCTGTATGATGTAGCATTATCCCTATTCTATAGGTGAAACTGAATCCTGGTCACGTGGTTTATCTGAGCCCACACAGCTGGTTATCAGACTGGAACTTAGAACTCCAATAGGAAATTTTTAAAACACAGAGCCCATTAAAACTCAAAAAAAGCAACACATTTTCAGATGACCTGACAGGTTAAAATAGTTAAGTATTGGCCTAAATAGAAAAAAAAAAGAAATCACTAATCACTAACTGCTGCTGCTGCAGCTGCTAAGTCACTTCAGTCGTGCCCGACTCTGTGCAACCCCATAGACAGCAGCCCACCAGGCTTCCCCGTCCCTGGGATTCTCCAGGCAAGAACACTGGAGTGGGTTGCCATTTCCTTCTCCAATGCATGAAAGTGAAAAGTGAAGTTGCTCAGTCGTGTCCGACTCTTCACGACTCCCTGGACTGCAGCCTACCAGGCTCCTCCGTCCATGGGATTTTCAAGGCAAGAGTACTGGAGTGGGTTGCCATTGCCTTCTCCGTCATTATTCCCAGACATAACCAATTAGATCATATCTTCTTATTTTCAATAAGCAGTCTGCTGCTGCTGCTGCTAAGTCACTTCAGTCGTGTCCAACTCTGTGTGACCCCATAGACGGCAGCCCACCAGGCTCCCCCGTCCCTGGGATTCTCCAGGCAAGAACACTGGAGTGGGTTGCCATTTCCTTCTCCAAATCACTATTAATTCATAGTTCTTAGCATCCCTGTGATTTCAAGGGTAGTTGCAATATCGACAGAGGAACTTACGGATTTAAATGAATCATTGCTTGTTAAATCATGTAGGGAGGTAACAAGAGGGCATAAAAGTTATCTTAAAATGTCACTCGCTGGCCCTCTGCATCTTCCTGAAGCTGTAGAGTCATTGATTCTGATGCTAGTAGTAATTCCAAGGTAGTAATGCAATACGTTTTCATTTTGTAGTACACCCTTGTTGTCCATTTTGCTTTTGACCAGAATTATATCACCTCCTTGTGATGCACACTAGTTATTTCTAAGCTGATAGAAGGAGGTCAGAGTGTATTATCTTTCTTATCTGTAAAGTGGGCCAATGGTAGAGCTTAACTCTAGAATTTTGAGGATTAAATGTGCTACTCTTAAGTAAAGCTCTTGGCTTTTACAGTTCCTGGCACGTAGTAAGTGCCCAGTTAAATGTTGCCCATTATTATTTCTTGCCTTTGTTGCTCTCTTCTGGTTACTAGTTTTGTTAATGTAATAATACATACTGGGCTTCCCTGGTAGCTCAGTGGTCGAGAATCCACCTGCCAGTGCAGGAGACACGGGTTTGATGCCTCATCAGGGAAGATCCCACATGCTGAGGACAGCTAAGCCCATGCCCTACAACTGTTGAACCCGTGCTGTAGAGCCTGGGACCTACTGAGCCCATGTGCCACAACTATTGAAGACAAAGCCCCTTAGAGCCCGTGCTCTAAGAGAAGCCACCTCAATGAGAAGCCCGTGCACTGCAACCGCTCACAGCAATTAGAGAAAACCTGTGCAGCAAGAAAGACCCAGCACAGCCAAAAATAAATAAATAAAAAATTTTAAAATAGAGGCCACGTCTTATCAAAATAAAATATAATTTTTAAAAATACATGTTCATGCTAAAAAAACTCAGTTGAGCAAAGAGGAGGTTAAGCTTATATCTAACCTCCCATTACCCAGTCCTAATCTGCAGGTGAATCTTCTGTTGATATTTCCTAATATATACCTGCAGAAATTTTTTGAATTATTTCTTATCCCTCCAGATTGAGTCAGGGTTGTGATACACTTTTCTTCATTCACCCATTCTTTAGAGATGTGTATCATACCCATCTGAACTTTATTTACAGCTAACTCAAATTATTTTCTTATGATATAATTACTTTTAAATCCAAGGACTTTACCAGGAGTTCTGAATCTTCAGTAATGAATTACTGAAAGTAAATGGGCAGGCTAGGAGGCAGGGCATTTGCTGACAAAAAGGAATGAGAAAGAAGGAAGAAGGGCAGAGAGAATACCAGTAGTGAAATCTTACAAGTTCAGTTCAGTTCAATTGCTAAGTCATGTCCGACTCTGCGACCCCACGGACTGCAGCATGCGAGGCCTCCCTGTCCATCACCAACTCCCAGAGTTTACTCAAACTCATGTCCATTGAATCGGTGATGCCATCCAGCCATCTCATCCCGTCGTCTCCTTTTCCTCCCGCCTTCAGTCTTTGCCAGCATCAGGATCTTTTCAAATGAGTCAGCTTTTCGCATCAGGTGGCCAAAGTATTGGAGGTTCAGCTTCAGCATCAGTCCTTCCAATGAATATTCAGGACTGATTTCCTTTAGGATGGACTGGTTGGATCTCTTTGCAGACCAAGGGACTCTCAAGAGTCTTCTCCAACACCATAGTTTAAAAGCATCGATTCTTCAGTGCTCAGCTTTCGTTATAGTACAACTCTCACATCCATACATGACTACTGGAAAAACTGTAACTTTGACTAGACTGACCTTTGTTGGCAAAGTAATGTCTCTGTTTTTTAATATGCTGTCTAGGTTGGTCATAACTTTTCTTCCAAGGAGCACGTGTCTTAATTTCGTGGCTGCAGTCAACCATCTGCAGTGATTTTGGAGCCCTAAATAATAAAGTCTGTCACTGTTTCCACTGTTTCCCCATCTATTTGCCATGAAGTGATGGGACCGGATGCTATGGGAATCAGGCTCACAGGTGCTTTGTCGTGAGTGTGATATTAAAATGCATAAATACTGCTGGGGAGGAGCATTGATGGAGGCAGCAGAAACTTGATCAACCAGGAAGATAACTTCAGTAGACATTAGTTTCCTTTTCTTTAAAGGGTAGTGATTAACATTAGAAAACAGCTCCATTGAGATTGGGACTACCACCCCAAAACAAAAAAATTGCAAAGCCTAAAGAATGGCTTTTAAATGTTTGATTGTGATCCACAATAAGAAATACTTTTATATGCATAGTTATATATGTATATAACTAAAATTCCATACTACCTGCCATTGTATTTTTCTGTTTGATTCCATTTAAAAATTTTATTGTTTGCAGTCCACTAAATTAATTTCACGAGCTATTGATTGTGACCAGGCTTTGAAAAACACTGGTCTAGAGTATATAATGTTAGAGTGAATTCTGGAGGAATGTGACGATGTGTCTCAGTACTTGTCAGTCATTTTGTGGTGCTGTGATCACATGACTTTATAATCATAAAGTTAAGTTTGGACCAACAGCTGTGTCTGTTCCCATACTGTAAGTACTTAGATACTGTATATGGTGTTTGGTGTAACTAGACTTATTGTGGCAATTATTTTGCAGTATATAGAAATATTGAATCATTATGTTATATGCCTAAAACAAATGTGTTATATGTCAGTTATACCCAAATAAAAACAAAATTTTAAAATACTTCAATAAAGTTAGAAGAGGAATATGGTTCTGAGAACTGCTGATATAAAATAGTAAAAATCATACCAGGACATTTCTATTATGTACTGACTTTCAGTCCTTTAGAATTACATGGGAAGCTTTTAAAAATGTTGTCCAGACCTGGTCCCATTGAATCATAAACTTGGGGGGCAAGGACTGGGTATTGGTATATTTCCGAGTTCCTAAAGAGTTTCTAATACACAGGCAGAGCTGAGTATCATTGTGCTTAGGAGAGAAGGAAGCAAGATGAAAAAAAATAGAGGATTTCCTTAGTGAGAAAAGATTTCTTCAGTAGAGGAGACAACTTTTTATTTATACCTTGCTTATTTCCAAAATGGGTTTGAAGAAAATTTAAAAAATTGCCAAACCATCATGGTACTTACTGTGCTTCCCACGTGGCTTGGTGGTAAAGAATCCTCCTGCCAATGCAGGAATTGCGGGTTTAATCTCTGGGTTGGGAGGATCTCCTGGAGAAGGAAATGGTAACCCACTTCAGTATTCTTACCTGGGATTCCATGGACAGAAAAGCCTGGCGGACTGTAGTCCATGTGGTCGCAGAGTCAGGCATGACTTAGCAACCGAGCACAACATGGTACTTACCATGTCATGTACTATTCTAAGCATTTTATGTACCTTAGTTGATTTTATCCATAACAGTCCTATGAAGTAGGAGCTTTTATTACTCTTTTTTGTATCGCAAGGAATTGAGGCACAGAGAAGTTAAGTAACTTGCCTAAAATCCTATAGCTAGTAATGTGTGGAACTAGGATTTGAACCTCTGCATTCTTGCTCCTGAGCAGCTGTGTTTGAAATACACTGAAAAACATATGCAGTAAGACTGTGAAAGCACGAACAAATATTGGGAGATCCAATGGAAGGGTTAAGGTAATTGATCAGATTTCTAGTTTAAGGTTAGTTTTTGCACTTGAGTTTAGCTTTGGGCTTCCTCTAAACCAAAGCAATCAGACATTTTGGCTCTCACACCTGATGCAAAGAACTGACTCACTAGAAAAGACGCTGATGCTGGCAGAGATTGAAGGCAGGAGAAGAAGGGGATGACAGAGGATGAGATGGTTGGATGACTCAATGGACGTGAGTTTGAGTAAGCTCCGGGAGTTGGGGATGGACAGGGAGGCCTGGTGTCCTGCAGTCCATGGGGTTGCAAAGAGTCAGACACGACTGAGTGACTGAACTGAACTGAAATGAGGCATGATGTACATGGTTATATAGCACGTTACATGGTACATGTACATGGAGGTGCTTTCCCTTTGATTCCTATCTCAGTGCACTAAAATTTAAGAGCCACTGAACGAGGTGACTGTTAAGGTTATTTTCAGCTCTGAGTTCTGTGTATCTAACCCAGCTTGTATATTACAGTATCTTTAATTAATGAGCACCTTGAGGGCTAGTCTCAAATTCATCTTTCATTTGTTCATTCATTCATTATTTATATAAAAAACTTTTATTGAGCATCCAGCATGTTAGGCACTGTAGTAGGGAACATGGAAATGAATAATATATAATCGCCTCTAGACGTTTATAGTGTTAAAGGGGAAATAGATTTGTAGACAGATAACTTGGGTGGAGCAAAGAGTGTTACATAGAGAAAAAGTTGTATCACATACTCCTAGTACAATAGGTCCTATAAATATTTACTGAATTGAATTAAATAAACTGGCCATTCTCTTGATTAATTTTCCTCAAATGTTATGCTGGTGCTTTAATGGAAACATATTTCCAACGTGAATGTGGATGAATATAGGGAAATAGGCCTCAGTTTACATAAATCCTTTGCCTATATATTTGACTAGACTTGTGTCTTAAAATGCCATGTAGCTATACCATAAATGTAATGTGTGCTTTTCATTATTGTTTGAAGATATGTTTGTTTTGTCTCAAATAGGTAATACATATAACATACCTATTCGTTTGTGGATTTTGGATTCTCACCCTTTTGCTCCCCCCATTTGCTTCTTAAAACCAACTGCAAATATGGGAATCTTAGTTGGAAAGCATGTGGATGCTCAAGGCAGAATATACTTGCCGTATCTCCAAAACTGGAGCCATGTAAGATCAATTTGGATTTTCTTTTGAAAATTTTTATTTTTCTGAATGTTTATCTTTGATACTGATGGTACAAATAAGTTACTGAATTTTCTTTCAGTGATATTCTTATGGTCTTTAAACATAATTTGAAATTGAACTCCCTGGGGGTCACCCAAGTCCCAGCACCCTGGTGACAGCAGCCTTGAATCTGCTCTCTCCGGGTCTGGGAGCCAACCATTGTTTACTCCCTGTCTTTTTACAGTCGTTTGCTGTTTGATAAAGCAAATGAAGAGCTACTAGCAAAATATTGAGGCATTATTTCCTAGTTCCTCCCCAGTAAAGATTCTTGTGTAATAGATGTATTTATTTGTAGCTTTGCCTGTTTTTAACCTTTATGTAAATTTAATCATATTGTGTATAATCTTCTATTACATGCCTTGTTTTAACTGAGTGTTAAGTTTTAAAAATTCACCCTGATGATTGATGAAACTAGTTTGTATATTTTATAAGCCCTCACAAGGACTTCCCTGGAGTCCGGTGGGTAAGACTCCAAGCTTCCCCTGCAGGGAGCACAGTTTCAGGGCACTGATCCTGCATGCCACGGGACACGGCCAAGTAAATAGATAAATCAAAGTAAAAAAATAAACACAAAACAAGAAGAAACCCTAGATTATGCATTCTACATATTTCATCTATCATAATATTGAGCGTTTTCCCATATTAGACAGTATTTTCAAAACACATGGTTTTTAAATGGTTGCCTGATGATCCAGCATTAGGATATTGCATGATATATTTGTAGATTGCTTTGTTAGAAATTTAATGCTGAGCATCCTTAAATATAAATATTTGTAAATATAAAATATTTGTACATCTTTTAAATCTTTAATAATTTTCTAATGATAAATCTCTAGGAATCGAATTATTGGATCAAAGTTTTAAAATGTTTTGAAGACTATTTTTATATTTTCCTAAATTGGCTTCCAAAAAGTAGACACACTCTTGTTATTCTGCCATTTATAGAAATCAGTGAAGGAGGGTATCTGGTTCATAGCACCCGTGCTCTAAAGGGTGCTATAAAAGAAGGTATTATCTTTAAAACAAAATAAGTTTTGGCTTATCCCTATGGTTCATTTATTATTATTTATTATGGATATAGAATATGCTCTCATTTTTGTAAGTAAAACTTTTATGAAAAGAATTTATAATATATTTGTATATACTGAGAAAGTTGTAGGACAGGGATATCAGAGAGGAGTGAGGTTGAAGTATAGGGTGGTGTTAGAATTATCATTTCTTATTTTATATATGTACTATAAACGGTTGTGCAACTGTGGATGCATTTCACTTTGTTTTATGGCTTTCTATATTTTTCATATAAAGAAAACTTGTAAAAAGAAAGGGAAAAAAAAGAGTAAGAAAAGGAAAAGATGCACACCAAATTGTCAGTAGTGGAGTTTAGATGGGGAGTTTACTTGATGAACTTGTAGATTATTTGCATTGCTTGGTGATTTAAATAATAAAATCAGTTAAATGTGATGAATTCAGTTCAGTTCAGTCGCTCAGTTGTGTCTGCCCCTTTGCAACCCTATGGACTGCAGCATGCCAGGCTTCCCTATCTATCACCAACTCCTGGAGCTCACACTCATGTCCCTTGAGTCGGTGATGCCATCCAAACCACCTTATCCTCTATCGGCCCCTTCTCCTCCTGCCTTCAGTCTTTCCCAGCATCAGGGTCTTTTCCAATGAGTCAGTTCTTCGCATCAAGTGGCCAGAGTATTGGAGTTTCAGCTTCAACATCAGTCCTTCCAATGAATATTCAGGACTTGATTTCCTTTAGGATGGACTTGGATCTCCTTGCAGTCCAAGTGACTTTCGAGAGTCTTCTCCAACACCACAGTTCAAAAGTATCAATTCTTGGCACTCAGCTTTCTTTATGGTCCAACGTTCACATCCATACATGGCTACTGGAAAAACCATAGCCTTGACTGGATGGACCGTTGTTGGCAAAGTAATGTCTCTGCTTTTTAATATGCTGTCTAGGTTGGTCATAGCTTTTCTTCCAAGCAGCAAGCGTCTTTTAATTTCTTGGCTGCAATCACCATCTGGAGTGATTTTGGAGCCCCTCAAAATAAAGTCTCTCACTGTTTCCATTGTTTCCCCATCTATTTGCCATGAAGTGATGGGACCGGATGCCATGATCTTAGTTTTCTGAATGTTGAGTTTTAGGCCAGCTTTTTTGCTCTCCTCTTTTACATTCATCAAGAGGCTCTTTAGTTCTTCACTTTCTGTCATAAGGGTGGTGTCATCTGCATATCTGAGGTTATTGATATTTCTCCCGGTAATCTTGGTTCCAGATTCTGCTTCATCCAGCCTGGCATTTCTTATGATGTACTCTGCATATAAGTTAAATAAGCAGGGTGACAATATACAGCCTTGATTTGGAACCAGTCTGTTTTTCCATGTCCAATTCTAACTTGCTTCTTGACCTGCATACAGACTTCTCTGGAGGTAGGTAAGGTGGTCTGGTATTCCCATCTCTAAGAATTTTTCAGTTTGTTTTGATCCACACAATCAAAGGCTTTGGCCTAGTCAATAAAGCAGTAGATGTTTTCTCCGAACTCTCTTGCTTTTTTGATGATCCAACGGATGTTGGCAATCTGATCCCTGGTTCCTCTGCCTTTTCTAAATCCAGCTTGAATGTCTGGAAGTTCTCGTTTTATCTACTGTTGAAGCCTGGCTTGGAGAATTTTGAACATTACTTTGCTAGTGTGTGAGATGGGTGCAGTTGTGGGGTAGTTTGAGCATTCTCTGGCATTGCCTTTCTTTGGGATTGGAATGCAAACGGACCTTTTCCAGTCCTGTGGCCACTGCTGAGTTTTCCAAATTTCTGGCATATTGAGTGCAGTACTTTCACAGCATCATCTTTTAGGATTTGAAATAGCTCAACTGGAATTCCATCACCTCCACTAGCTTTGTTCATAGTGATGCTTCCTAAGGCCCATTTGACTTTGCATTCCAGGTTGTCTGGCTGGCTCTAGGTGAGTGATCACACCATCATGGTATTGTGGGTCATGAAGATCTTTTTTGTACAGTTCTGTGTATTCTTGCCCCCTCTTCTTAATATCTTCTGCTTCTGTTAGGTCCATACCATTTCTGTCCTTTATTGTGACCATCTTTGCATGAAATATTCTCTTGTTATCTCTCATTTTCTTGAAGAGATAGTCTTTATTATGTCTAGTTTTTCCCATTCTATTGTTTTCATTTATTTCTTTGCATTGATCATTGAGGAAGGCTTTCTTATCTCTCCTTGATCTTCTTTGGAACTCTGCATTCAGATGCTTATATCTTTCCTTTTCTCCTTTGCCTTTCGCTTCTCTTCTTTTCTCAGCTATTTGTAAGGCCTCCTCAGAGAACCATTTTGCCTTTTTGCGTTTCTTTTTCTTGGGGATGGTCTTGATCACTGCCTCCTGTGCAGTGTCACGAACCTCCATCCATAGTTCTTCAGGCACTCTGTCTATTAGATCTAATTCCTTGAATCTATTTCTCACTTCCACTGTATAATGGTAAAGGATTTGATTTAGGTCATACCTGAATGGTCTAGTGGTTTTCCCTAGGGCATGATAAAAATTGGTTAGTTGGAAGAACAAAATTGATGTCTTAACCTTAATGGTTAGTTTTTTGGTTACTTGAGAAATTGAAATCTTATCATGTATTTATTTATCATGTATGTTTCTTCATTTTTGAATTGCCTATCTCCTTCATCCATTTTTGGATTTCCCTGGTGGCTCAGAACGTAAAGCGTCTGTTTACAATGCGGGAGACCTAGATTCAAACCCTGGGTTGGGAAGATCCCCTGGAGAAGGAAATGGCAATCCACTCCAGTACTATTGCCTGGAAAATCCCATGGACAGAGGAGCCTGGTAGGCTGCAGTCTACAGGTCGCAAAGAGTCGGACACGACTGAGCGACTTCACTTCTTCACTTCACTGCATCCATTTTTACTCTTTTAAACAAAAAACTTTTTTTTTTTTTTTTTTTTTACATCTGTGCCCTGTTGTGTGAACTTATCTTCCCTATTTCCTCTTTCTGGTTTACTTTGGCATCTCTTTTCATAGTTTGTTAATAATAAATACTCAGGTAGTCCTAAAATCTAGTCAAGGTTGTGCTTGGTTTCAGTTCAGACAGTGTTGATTTCACTTTACTCTTCTGAACCTCTTTATTATAAGCCAAAACTAGTCTTAAAGAAGATACATTATTTAAATAGCCCTATTTAGAAGAGTTACATTTAGGGGGAATGGAGGGATAAATTAGGGGTTTGGGATGAACATATACACACTATTATATATAAAATACATAGAGACTTCCCTGGTGGTCCAGTGGTTAAGACTCTGCGCTTCCAATGCAGGGTCAGGGAGTTAAGATCCTACATGTAGTACTGTGTGGCCAAAAAATAAAAATACATGAATAAAATAGGTTAAAAAGATCTACGGGATAGCACAGAGAACTATATTCAATATCCTTTTTTTAATGTTTGTTTATTCATTTTTGGCTGTGCTGGGTCTTCGTTAATTCGGTGGTACTCTCTAGCTGCAGGGCACGAGCTGCTCGTTGTGGCGTCTTGGAGCGCAGCACAGGCTCGAGAGCCCACGGACTTCAGTAGTTGTGTCATGTGGTCAGTAGTTGCAGCTCCCAGGCTCTAGAGCACAGGCTCAATAGTTGTAACACATGTGCTCAGTTGCTCCATAGCATGTGGGGTCTTAGCAGATCAGGGCTCGAACCTGTGTCTCCTGCATTGGCAGGCAGATTCTTTACCACTGAGCCACCAGGAAAGCCCTGTATTTCAGTATCTTGTAATAAGCTATAATGAAAGGCATCTGGAAGAGACTAGATAGATATACTTATGTCTATAATCTGTGTATCTATATATCTATATCTGATTCACTCTGCTGTATACCTTAAACTAATACCACATTGTAAATCAGCTATATTTCACTTCAAAAAAGTATGAGTTATGATTAAAAAAATACTGCATTAAGTCCTACATGCAGTTGAAATTGTATAGTATTAATATGATTGTATAGTGTTTTGGAGCTAGAAGGAATCTGGAGGTCACTTAGGCTAAGGATTGCAGATATTTTCCCCAAGAGTGTGCAGCATTAGGCCTACGGAATTTTGTTTGAACAGCAAAGAGGTTTTGTTTTGCTACGTTCTTAATATAAATTTAAGTGACTGTACATGTACTCTTTCCAATTTGCCACAATGACCATCTCCCCAAATTTTCTTACACTTGACAACTTCACATATTATATTATCTGCTTGGTCTTTAAAAGTATTGAAGTGTTTTTATTCTAATGGCTTCTTTGTCTTTATAAAGAGTGAAACTCAGATCAAAGAATTAAGCAATTTTTAAAATGAGCAAACCACTTTAAGTATTCCTTATAATAATAATAAATATATATTTTACACTCAAAACATAATTTGCATACATTAGCTCATTTGTTTCTCATATTTATTGGAATTTATTATTCACATTATATTACTAATAATACTAAAGCTCAGAGAGGTTAAGTGCATTTCATTAAGGTTGTTTTACCAGTTCAAATAAGCAGTAATGCATTAGATAAGTATTTTATGAGCAGTAATTTTCTCCTTTGATAGTGGCTGTATAGGACAGTGTTTTGTTTTTTCATTTGGGAAATATATGCTAAAGTATTTGGGGTGAAGGGGTATTGTATCTTCAGTTTATTCTCAGTTGGTTCAGAAAATAGAGGAAAAGGCACTGAGAACGCACATGTGATAAATGTTAAAATTTGAGCAATCTGAGTGGAGAACATATGAAAATTCTTTGTACTATTTTTTTGCCAGCTTTTCTGTAAATCTGCAGTTATTTAAAAATAAAAAAATTTTAGAAAGGCAGATAGACAAGACTGTTCCCACATATAGATAATCTATTACTAAACACATTTATACTGTTGTTGTAGTTTTTGGAGATGCAGTTTTAACACTTCTCCCTGTATTTTTTAATTAAAAAGAATTAAGATTTCCAGTTAAAAGTACTATGTAATTTTTGTATGGGTTTGTATGGGTTTTCAAAAAATGAGAGCATTAATATTCTTTCGGCTAACTCTTAACAATGTATAGACTAATAAGGTAGTGTTCCTTAGCAAAATTTCTGCATAACTTTTCCCTTTGTGTATTCTGTAGCCTAAATCTGTCATTGTTGGATTAATTAAAGAAATGATTGCCAAATTTCAAGAGGAACTTCCCCTGTATTCCCTGTCATCATCTGACGAGGCACGGCAGGTAGACTTGCTAGCCTATATTGCGAAAATCACTGAAGGTTTGTATTTCTGTTAATGATAGCGTTATGAGCTTACAGTTTCTCACTAATATCCTTTATTCTCTGCTGTTTGGTTTCTATAAATAAATACATACTTGTGTATATACATAATTGCATTGGATCAAAAAATTCCTATATATTTATCATAAGGTTTACCATATAGTTCCAATGAATATGGTTTCTTAAAATGTGAAAGATCACTTTTATCCTGACAGATAAAATAATTTGTTTTGTTCAAAACCACTTGATATATATTAATGATCCCAAACCTTTTTCATTATATGTGTACGTAGCTTTTTGCCTCATTCAGTATATTGGACCAGAGAATCTGTGATTCTCATTGTTTTTCCTTGAGGACAAAGGAAAATAACCATGCTTGCAACAATTTAGTAAGTTTTAAACATTTTTTTGCATTGTAGACTAGAGCAGTAAGAGTTATAATGTTTTTCAAAATTATGGAAATCCTATTTTTTTTAAAGCTTAGAAAGACATTTTCTTTTTAAAGTGGTAGCCTCTGCATAAAGTATTTAATATGAGATTCCTGTCTTCCTTGCATTTCATTTGTTCAAAAATATTTTTGAATGCCTGTATGGAGTGCCTAGTACTATCTTTTCTGTCCAAGTTATTAAAGTTTGGGGTTTTTTTAAATGCTAAAAAGACTTTTGATATTATTTTTAAATTATGATAATCTGCTTTTCTTTTTAGGTGTCTCAGATATAAATTCAAAGAACTGGGCAAATCGTGAGAATAAAACAGTCAATAAAATTACCGTGGTTGGAGGTGGAGAACTGGGAATTGCCTGCACATTAGCAATTTCAGCCAAAGTACGTAAGCATAGTGGTTATAAATACACGTCATATTGCTACACTTTTAGGAAGTTTCTGTTTTAACACACAAGAAATAATGGCTTCATTTTGTCATGTGGGAAAACCTCATTTTGCCTTAAAATATATTTAGTAAGTTGACAAAAAAATAGCTGAAAGCTCTCATTAGTAATGTTGTTTCATAATTAGTAGTTAGACGTGGGCTAGGCTTTGAAAACCTGGTTTGAACAATGGGCTCATCATCCTAATCCAAGGGAACCTCGGGTTGACACTCATCTGACTTAGTCACAAATGCTTTTGTGTTTTCTGAGTCATGCTGCTTTAATTAAACTCTTATTTAATATAATACTTAATTTAGCTCTTTCCAAAGTTAACCTTTTCTTAAATTGCCTTTTCTTGAAGGTGTAATTACTCCACTTTCTTTTAGGATCATAGTTCCTAATTTGATATTTTACAGTGGTCTGAAATTTGTCTATTTTTTCATCAATCCTTTTTTACTGGATCTTTTCTATATAAACTAAGGCTTAAATCTCCCTCCAGGGAAGTTGAAAAGACCCTCCCCAGCCCAGTATCCCCAGTGTTGTGGTAATAGCATGTCTGTGGCATTTGAGCAATGTAGCCCAAAATAGACTGGCTCTCCCTTGATATATTTGTTTGGTAGCTGGTATTTGAGTTTCTGTTCTATTAAAATTTGATTGATTGACATGTAAATTCGTCTCTTTCTATTTAAGATTCACTTATGTCTTGGAGGTAGGTTCTACTTAAGCAAAAAGTGAAATTGTATCCAGGGCGCTTGAAGATTTTAAAAGCTGACTATTCAGGACAATATATGCTAACTTGTAGCACATTATAGTTTCATTTCCTCCATCCTCCATTTGAATGCACTCTTCTTCTTAATTGGAATTTGAAATGTTTGCAGATCTTTTGTTACTAAATAGAGTATTTCTATAAACATTGCCTTGGAAGTTGCTTATTTTCTTGTCTGAATTTTCTTTTAGGTGTACAGAGTCTCAGAAGTAGTACTATGAGTCAGAGGGCATGAATAGTTTTTATGGCACTTACTATATGTTGCTAGATTGCTCTTCAGACAGGCAGAAGTAATTTATGCTGCTAATAACAATGTACACATCAACCTCATTTTGGCACCCCTAACAGTACTGAGTTTTATCGATTTTACTTGCTTTTGGTAAGTGTCGGAAAAGGCAGTGGCACCCCACTCCAGTACTCTTGCCTGGAAAATCCCAGGGACGGGGGAGCCTGGTGGGCTGCAGTCCATGGGGTCGCTAAGAGTCGGACATGATTAAGCGACTTCACTTTCACGCATTGGAGGAGGAAATGGCAACCCACTCCAGTGTTCTTGCCTGGAGAATCCCAGGGACGGGGGAGCCTGGTGGGCTGCTGTCTATGGGGTCGTACAGAGTCAGACACAACTGAAGCGAGTTAGCAGCAGCAGCAGCAGCAACAACAGTACTGAGTTTTTATGGATTTTACTTGCATTTGGTAAGTGTAATAAGTGGGCTTCTCTGGTAGCTCAGCTGATAAAGAATCCTCCTGCAATGCAGGAGACCTTGGTTCGATTCCTGGGTCAGGAAGATCCCCTGGAGAAGGGATAGGCTGCCCTATTCTTGGGCTTACCTGGTGGCTCAGATGGTAAAGAATCCACCTGCAATGCGAGAGACCTGGGTCTGATCCCTGGTTTGGGAAGATCCCTTGGAGGAGGGCATGGCAACCCACTCCAGTATTCTTGCCTGGAGAGTCCCCATGGACAGAGGAGCCTGGCGGGCTGCAATCCATGGGATCGCAAAGAACTGGACATGACTGAGCGACTCAGCACAGCACAGCACAAGAAGGCCCCTTAAAGTCATATTTAATGGTTAGAAGTCTCACTGTCAGTATTTGTGAACTGTCTAGATGGAAATTTTTTTTCTGTTTTTCCTTTTAAACATTAGTATTCTGAGGAATTCCCTGGCATGCCAGTGGTTAAGACTCTGCACTTCCAATGCAGAGGTAAGAGTTTGATCCTTGGTTGGGGAACAAAGATCCCACATGCCCATGCGGCCCAAAAAAAGCAAAACAAAAGGAAAAAAAGTTAATATTTTGATACGAGGTACAGTATTCAAATAGTGCAACAATATTCCACTAATGCAGTAGTAGTCATAATAATGGCAGTAGTTGTAATGATGGTCACAGCAGTAACTAACCTTTACTAGATGTTTGCTAGGTACCAGGCACTCATCTAAACACTTGATTCATTTTTACAACAACCTTATGGCTTAGGTACTATCATTATTGTCGTTTGACAAATGGAGAAACCAGGGCATACAGAGGTTACCCAATTTGCCCCAAATCATACTATTAATAAAAGAAGCCAGGGTTTGAGGCTGGGAATTCTGTTTATGGATCCTGTATTCTTGATCCTTACTACCCAATGTGTGGCATTGGCATCATCTGAGATCTTATTAGAAATGCCTAATCTCAGGCCCTATTCCAGATCTGCAGTTTAAAAGTATCCCTCATGATCAGTGTGTTTCACTGATGTATTAAATGATGACCTTTTAAAGGTTGAGAAGGGCTAAGTTAGGAGAGATGCCCAGGTCCTTTACTTTTTGGAAAAAGGACTCTCACAAAGGTAGGTTGACTCTCAGGAGTTTCTATGCCGTCATGAACAGTCAACCCACCATGGCACCCAGGGAGCTGTCTACCTGCATGTAGAGTATTTTACATGAGATCTCTGGGTGAGAGAACTGCATGATAATTGGTTTTGTTTTAGCTCTATGTCTATTGTCTTTTTTGTTTTCTTTAGAGAAACTTGGCATTAATGTTGACTTTCATGCTCAGTTCAGTCGTTCAGTCGTGTCTGACTGCGACCCCATGAATCACAGCACGCCAGGCCTCCCTTTCCATCACCAACTCCCAGAGTTCACCCAGGCTCATGTCCATCGAGTCTGATGCCATCCAGCCATCTCATCCTCTGTCGTCCCCTTCTCCTCCTGCCCCCAATCCCTCCAAGCATCAGAGTCTTTTCCAGTGAGTCAGCTCTTCGCATGAGGTGGCCAAAGTATTGGAGTTTCAGCTTTAGCATCAGTACCTCCATTGAGCACCCAGGACTGATCTCCTTTAGAATGGACTGGTTGGATCTCCTTGCAGTCCAAGGGACTCTCAAGAGTCTTCTCCAACACCACACTTCAAAAGCATCAATTCTTCGGTGCTCAGCTTTCTTCACAGTCCAACTCTCATATCCATACATGACCACAGGAAAAACCATAGCCTTGACTAGACAGACCTTTGTTGGCAAAGTAATGTCTCTGCTTTTGAATATGTGATCTAGATGGGTCATAACTTTCCTTCCAAGGAGTAAGCGTCTTTTAATTTCATGGCTGCAATCACCATTTGCAGTGATTTTGGAGCCCCAAAAAATAAAAGTCTGACACTGTTTCCACTGTTTCCCCATCTATTTCCCATGAAGTGATGGGACCAGATGCCATGATCTTCGTTTTCTGAACGCTGAGCTTTAAGCCAACTTTTTCACTCTCCACTTTCACTTTCATCAGGAGACTTTTTAGTTCCTCTTCACTTTCTGCCATAAGGGTGGTGTCATCTGCATATCTGAGGTTATTGATATTTCTCCCGGCAATCTTGATTCCAACTTGTGTTTGTTCCAGTCCAGTGTTTCTCATGATGTACTCTGCATAGAAGTTAAATAAGCAGGGTGACAATATACAGCCTTGACGTACTCCTTTTCCTATTTGGAACCAGTCTGTTGTTCCATGTCCAGTTCTAACTGTTGCTTCCTGACCTGCATACACATTTCTCAAGAGGCAGGCCAGGTGGTCTGATATTCCATCTCTTTCAGAATTTTCCACAGTTTATTGTGATCCACACAGTCAAAGGCTTTGGCATAGTCAATAAAGCAGAAATAGATGTTTTTCTGGAACTCTCTTGCTTTTTCCATGATCCAGCAGATGTTGGCAAGTTGATCTCTGGTTCCTCTGCCTTTTCTAAAACCAGCTTGAACATCAGGAAGTTCACGGTTCACATATTGCTGAAACCTGGCTTGGAGAATTTTGAGCTTTATAAGAAATGACCAAATGGTGCTAAAATAACCAAATGCTTAAATGACCAATGGTGCTAAAATAGATCAAAAAATCACTCTAGATTCTTTAGAATGGAAGTTTTGACAAAACAAAAACAAACTCAGAAACAACAGCAAATGTATTGAGTTTACCATGTCATCTTTATTACTCATTATCCCATCGAAAGAAACCTGCAATTTGAGACTTTCTATTTAAACCCTGTTAGAACACAGTTTTTAGTTAAGCCAAAGGATTACATCATTCAAGTGCATGACATTGTTTTCTTGCTTGCATATCCTTTTATTGCTGTTGTGTTACTTCCTTCATAAGAGAGTACGTAAGGCCTATGTGTGTTCTTCTTTGGGCTTCCCAGGTGGCGCAGTGGCAAGGAATCCACCTGCCAATGCAGGAGATGCAACAGCTGTAGGTCGGGAAGATCCCCTAGAGTAGGAAATGGCAACTTGCTCCAGTATTCTTACCTGAAAAATTCCACGGACAGAGAAGCCTGGTGGGCTACAGTCCATGGCGTCACAAAGAGTTGGACACAACTGAGGACCTGAGCAGACACACACACACACACACACACACACACGTTCTTTAGCTGTCATCTCTGAATAAATTTCAACTGAGTAACTGGGCATGTTGATTCAGTGTAATACTGTTCTTTTTCTTTTGCACTGTCCAGGGCATTGCAGACAAACTGGTCCTTTTAGACTTCTCAGAAGGGACTAAAGGAGGGATGATGGACCTTGACATCTTCAACCTGCCTAATGTGGAGATCAGCAAAGGTCTGGCTATTCTGCTTCAGAGATTTGTGCCTTGTTTGCCTCTGTATTTGAGTCAGTTTTTCTGTAGACTATATTTTTTACGGCAGTTTCAGGTTCAGGGTGCTGTTTGGCAGAAGATACAGAGGTTTTCTGTATACCTCCTGTCCTGTACATGCGTAGGCTCTGCATTATCAACATCCCCTGCTTGAGTAGTACAATTGACAGACCTCCTTGGACACATCATTATCATCTAAAGTCCATAGTTTACATTAGGATTCACTCTTGTCTGTGTATTCTATGAATGTGGACAAATCAAACATGTATTTACCTGTATAGTATCAAACAGTATTTCACTGCCCTAAAAATTCTCTGTGTTCTGCCTGGAGTCCTAGAATTTTAATGCTGAAAGCATCTTAAAGATCATCTAGTCCAAGTCCCTCAGTTTACATATTGGGAAACTAAGATTCATATAAATTAAGGGACTTACGTTAAGTCATAGAGAGATTACAACTAATGATGTTAATAAGAGATAAGCAGATAACATTCGTATTGGTTGGAAGGATTTATTCTTGGTATCTGACTCACACCTTAGTATAAATTATTTCCTCTAAATGCTTCCTTTTTCATAATATATTGGTTAAAAACACTGTTTTTAGAGTTAGACAGATTGGGGTTTGCATACTAGTTTTGCCATTTGCCAGATGATATAATTTCTCAAAGTTCAATCTTATTATCTGTAAAATGGGAATTAATGTATACCTCTTGGTATATAGCAAAGTGCTATATATAGCAGCTCCTTACTTGGTGGCAAGCACCAAACCCTATATATATTACATACATTGTTAAATAGATGCAAATCTTTTGAATTAAAAAAAATTTTGAAAAATTGAATTCACATTGATTTCACTAAAAATATATTGTTAAAGTGAATTTTAACAGGAACAAAAAGAGAATTTCTATCATTAACAAATGAAATTTAAAATGTTAAAAAGTAATTTTGATTTCCTCTTTTTAATTCAAAAGATTTGCATCTACTTAACAATGTATATAATATATTAGTATAGACACATACATATGTAGGTGAATATAAATATCATTGGGAATTAAAATTACTTTATTACCAGGGATACATGATCAAAAAACTTGGAAGACCATTGAACTAGAGAATGTTTAGTCTCAGAAACCAGGTTATAGCTAGAGTCAGGTTGTAATATGTTATAGTTGCTTAGCTTTCCTTTGCCTTTCCCTACGCAGGTCTCCAGTATTCTTAACCATATTTTCCAAGTGAAATAATGAGACATATGATTTCACAAGCCTGAATGTACCAGCCATCTCAATCTCTGTGGTCCCCTTAGCCTCCTGCCCCCAATCCCTCCCAGCATCAGAGTCTTTTCCAATGAGTCAGCTCTTCGCATAAGGTGGCCAAAGTACTGAAGTTTCAGCTTCAGCATCATTCCCTCCAAAGAAATCCCAGGGCTGATCTCCTTCAGAATGGACTGGTTGGATCTCCTTGCAGTCCAAGGGACTCTCAAGAGTCTTCTCCAACACCACAGTTCAAAAGCATCAATTCTTCGGCGCTCAGCTTTCTTCACAGTCCAACTCTCACATCCATACATGACCACTGGAAAAACCATTGCCTTGACTAGACGGACCTTTGTTGGCAAAGTAATGTCTCTGCTTTTGAATATGCTATCTAGGTTGGTCATAACTTTCCTTCCAAGGAGTAAGCGTCTTTTAATTTCATGGCTGCAATCACCATGATTGCAGCCATGATTTTAGAGCCCCCCAAAATAAAGTCTGATGCTGTTTGCACTGTTTCCCCATCTATTTCCCATGAAGTGATGGGACCAGATGCCATGATCTTAGTTTTCTGAATGTTGAGCTTTAAGCCAACTTTTTCACTCTCCTCTTTCACTTGAACCTAAAACCAAGATACTGGACTTCAGCATAAGGAAAAGTAGACAATGAGCCAACCCTATTTAAAGATTTTCAAATTATTTTTTTCCTCTTTGGAGTAGAATCCATAATAAATAAAGCAGATACAAGCAGCACTGCACTGCTTGCAGAAGTCAAAGTAAATAGCCTGAAGCAATCTTTCTACTTTTTTCTATTCCTGCATGGTCTCTGAGTCACTTTTAAGGAACTGTAGGACTCGTAAACTTAGAGTTTAAAAATCAGTGATGTAAGTGATTATAGGTGCATTCTGCCTATAGCATATATTTATTTTTTCTAAGAAAATTGTGAATTATATAAAAACCTAAATCCCTCCCTGCTTATGAAGTCTGGATCCTGTAATTTATTTTATCTTTTCTGCTCTTTCCACCCTTGGGATATACTGTTGCTTCCAATTCTTTTTCTGGAGCAGATCTCAGCATTTTGTATCTTCCTACGGAGACAGGGCTGATCTGGAGGCAACTGCTAAGAGCTGTGTAATTGTAGAAAAGAAAAACCTGACCATCATGATCAAGAACTTGTTAAAACCTTTATCTTGAGCTCAGACTGTTTCTTTTTATTCATTAGATTTGTCTGCCTCTGCTCATTCCAAGGTGGTGATCTTTACAGTCAACTCTCTGGGTAGCTCTCAGTCCTACCTCAATGTGGTGCAGAGCAATGTGGACATGTTCAGAGCCCTTGTCCCAGCTCTGGGACATTATAGTCAGCACGGCATCCTGCTCGTTGCATCTCAACCAGGTATAAGGTTTTATTCTAAATGAATTTGGTGGCCCAGTGCCTCAGTAGAATTGCCATTTCTGGTAAAAGTCATAAAACAGGGTTATAAAGGGACGGCTAGAGTATTCAGTTAAGTTGCTCTTTTGATGAACAAGGCAGTACTTTCCACATCCTGTCAGCCAGTTAATACTACTGACTGGCATTAACTAGAAGGTTACAACTTACAATTTTTTGAGTACTACTTTTAATACATTCCAGGTTGTTAGCCATGCCTTTCTCAGTGAGAAAACAGTTAAACACCCAAGAGAAAGATGCAGTATCTTATAGGAAGGATCTTTTGTTAACTCTGAAGTGTCATAAGTTGCTAGTAAGCACGCCAGAGTGGATTTTTAACATTTTTTATTTTAAATTGTTTCTCAAATTACTTGAGAAATTTTTTCAAAGGATTAGATGGTATTGGACTCAAATGGGTGAACAGATTTTTTTTTTTTTAATGTTCCCAATAGAGGAGTATGATAGGCATTTCACGTGTTTTCTCACAGTAATTGATTGAAAGACATTGGTTTTAAATTTCTGACATCTTTTTGGCACAGAACAAAAAAATAGTTGAGTTTTTGTTGATAATGTTATACTACATAGTGGTGGTGTATGAATCAGTATTTTAATTTCAAGGTAGAAATTCACCTTAAGCTAGATGTAAAAGAGAACTTGATCAATGAAAAAAATTATCTTCTGGTTTTCTATACCCAGTTTTCATCTTTCATCCTTAACTGTTCTAGGACATGATCTGTTTTCCACTCTTAAAAATTTATATTTAATACAAAGTTACATAAAATGATGCTGAATACTGGTTAGTTGTTTTTAATTGTTAATTAAAATAAATTTATATAATAAAAATAAATAATGCTTCCTAGTGCATTTAAGGGGAAGGCAATGACACCCCACCCCAGTACTTTTGCCTGGAAAATCCCATGGACGGAGGATCCTGGTAGGCTCCAGTCCATGGGGTCGCTAGGAGTCGGACACGACTGAGCGACTTCACTTTCACTTTTCACTTTCATGCACTGGAGAAGGAAATGGCAACCCACTCCAGTGTTCTTGCCTGGAGAATCCCAGAGACAGGGGAGCCTGGTGAGCTTCCGTCTATGGGGTCGCACAGAGTCGGACACGACTGAAACGACTTAGCAGCAGCAGCAGCAGTGCATTTAAGATCTAAGAGGAATATATACAGGTTTTGATATACTTATTAAAGTATTTTTTTTAGGAACTAGGCTAGAAGTATATTTTAAAAAATAATTTACATTTTCACCTTGCATGTAATATTTAGTGGAAATCATGACCTATGTGACTTGGAAACTGAGTGCATTTCCTGCAAACCGAGTGATTGGAATTGGGTGCAATCTGGATTCACAGAGATTACAATATATTATTACAAACGTCTTGAAGGCAAAGACTTCAGGAAAAGAAGTATGGGTTATTGGTGAGCAGGGAGAAGACAAAGGTAAGAAATACATGTTTATTAGTTACGTACATTGATAATTGTTATCACCAGAGGCCATGGTATGCATATATGCACAGTTCTGGGGACTCCACTTGTGGAGCCTAGTTGGTTTTCCTTCCACATTTGAGTGCTTTTTGTGTGTGGGGCCCTGTATTGTGAATAAACTCTACAAACGTGTCATTCTAATTGCATTTACTCTTCTGTAAATAAAAGGCAAGACTCCTTAGGTTATATATTTTTATTTTTATATTTCGTATTTGAATTTCAGCATCCAGGATGAATTTAAAAGTTTAATTTTCTGGAGAACAACATTTAAATAACCAACATTTAAATAAACCCTAAAGCATACACAGGTCTTCCTTGGTAAAGAATCTGCCTGCAATGCAGGAGACCCAGGTTCAGTCGCTGGGTCTGGACGATCCCCTGGAGGAGGGCCTGGCAACCCACTCTAGCATTCTTTCCTGGAAAATCCCCTGGACAGAGGAGCCTGGCAGGCTACAGTCCATGGTGTCGCAAAGAGTCAGACTTGACTGAGCGACTTTTACACACACATAAAGCATGTACGCAGAGGTTAAAGCGTCTGCCTGCAATGCGGGAGACCTGGGTTCAATCCCTGGGTCGGGAAGATACCCTGGAGAAGGAAATGGCAACCCACTCAAGTATTCTTGCCTGGAGAATCCCATGAACGGAGGAGCCTGGTGGGCTACAGTCCATGGGGTCTCAAAGAGTTGGACACGACTAAGTGACTTCACTTCAAAGCATGTACAGAACTCTTTCCTTTACTTTCCCATCCTGCAGTCTTGCTTACCTTTCCTTAGTCCAGACTTTCTCCCTAGGTGCATACCTCCTGTCTCTTTCTCACCTTTTAAACAAAATATTCACTCTTTATTTACCCTTATGCCCTGCCTTTTTTTCTTTTAAACAGCTACTTGCTCTGTGCTCTGTCCCTACCATAGAAACCATTCATAAAATCTAGTCCTCCTGGATTTGAAAGCCCTTTTTCCTATCCCATAAGATTGCTTTCCCTATTTAATTCAATAATCTACTTTTTTTCTTTATTATTTCTCTCATGCTGTAAAGTCAGGTTGGTCTGGTGATAAAAGTGCATTATCCTAAGTTTGCTAATTTTCATTCATTTTAAGCAAGTATATCTACTCACTACTGTAAGATGCCAGTGTGATCCAGAAGAGGCACAGAGCGCACACAGCCTCTGCCTTCGCCACTCTTAAAAATTATTCTGGGGGCTTCCCTGGTGGTCCAGCGGTGAAGACTTTGCCTTCAAATACAGAGGGGTGTAGGAAGATTTAAAATCTGTATAAATCTGCACTGGCTACCTAGAAAGTTCAACGCTAGAAAGACTCAGGCAATAGAATAAACCTTTATAAATCCTGACTATGTGATTCAAGCAGACATAGCTTTTCAGGCTCAAAATGCTTACTGACACTAAAGACTAATCAATAGAATGAGAAAATGGGGAGCAAATAAGAACTTGGAGCAGATGTATTTGAGTGACATGTCTAGGGATTCAAATAAACCCAAGACCCCAAATGTTATTCAATATTGCCATTTGTGTTCTGGTCCATGTTGATCTCTTGCTTGTCTGATTATTGTAAATCTCCCAGTTAATTTGCTCTTTTCCCTCTAGTGTACCCTATAAATGATGCCAAATTAATAATGATATTAGCTAAAACTTACAGGGTTTGCAATATGTTTCACATATTAATTCAGTCTTCCTAAATCACATTCCTCTTTTCAAAAACTTTCACAGGCCTCCTCTGACCAAATCATTCATTTCTTTTACTTGCCATTCAAGTAGTCCCAAAATACAGCCCTAATCTTGCTTCCCAGTTACAGTTATGGAGGCAGTCATGTTGTTAGACAGCTGGAAGACACTCAGAGGCTCATCGATTACAGGTTGTGGTAGGGAGTCAGCAATGAATGCGGGAATAGTAGGAGTGACCACTCGAAGAGCCTTTTCAGGTCAAAGAAGGACGAAAGCCAGGTCTTGTGCATCTCAGCCCTGCCCACAGCTTTGCTTCAGCCACAGGGATCTTTGCCCATTGTGTTTACTTTTTTCATAATCTCTTCTCCTTCTCACTCAGCATATTCAAATCTTATTCTTCAAAGTCTCAGTCAAGTCCCTCTTACTTATGCTTTGAAGTTTTTCTGATCACATCATTGTACAGATTCCTTCATTCCTTTGAGTTAAAAGCTTTTGCTAGCTAAATGTAATTAACCATATATTGTCTCAAGATGTTTATTTTGTAAAGTTGCTGTTTATTCTGATCCAGTGTGAATTTTGTCTGTGTACCTTCTCCTTATTGAAAGTGTAAATTATTAAGCTGTTCTTTTTGTTGAAAAAGTCATACATTCACATTGCAAAACAATTAAATAGTACAAAAGTATAATGTAGTGAAAAATGTCTCCCTTCTATGCCAGACTCTCTTTAGAAGCAGTGCCACCTTTTAGAAATGTCCTGGGTAAGGACAAGCATATGAAATATACATCATACATCATTCTCCACCTTGCCTTCTTTCTAATTGTTATGACTTGGAAATGACTGCATAATAACATATATAGATATCATTCATTGTTTTTAAGTACTGGAATACCAAAATGTAACCAGTCCCCTAAGTTATAATTTTTGAATTAATAAGAACATTTTACATTATGGTTATGTGAATATCTCAAATTGTAAAGAGAAAATAAAGGATGGTGTGACTTGATAAGTAAACCTAAGACACTTTGCTGACTGCTGTTGGAGCTACGTAAATGAATAAAGACCCTGTCTTTAGGCAGGTTAGAGACTGATACAGAAAGTGACTATAATAGGCAGTATTGATGAGCCTTAAGAGAGGTCCAAGAGAAGTAGGGTAAAAGCACAAGGAACTGGGCTTCCCTGGTGGTCTAGTGGTTAAGAATCTGCCTTGCAACGCAAGGCACACCAGTTGCATCCCTGGTCCAGGAAGATTGCACATTCCTTGGAGCAACTAAGCCTGAGAGCTGCAGCTACTGAAGCCCTCGTGCCTAGAGCCCATGCACCACAAGGAAGAGTAGCCCCCACTCCCTGCAACTAGAGGAAGCCTACATGCAGCAGTGAAGACACCACAGCCAAAAAATAAATAATTTTTTTTTTAAGTACAAGGAATGGAACTCTCAAGTAGGAACTAGAAATAGATGTAGATGGATGTGAATTGAGATTATTTAAATATAATTTATGTAATATTTGATACATAGAATAGATATAATGTATATATTTGTTTTAAAACATAGTTGACCAAGCATTCACGAATCCATACTCAATTAAGAACATTATGAATGCCAGGGAAGCTACTTATGTACTCCCCCACCCATCTCCCTATGTCTGGTCTTATCTCATGTTCATGCCCAGTCGTGTCTGAGTCCTTGTGAGCCCATGGGCTGTAGCCCACCAGGCTCCTCTGTCCATGGAATTTTCCAGGAAAATCTGGAATGGGTTGCCATTTTCTCCTTCGGGGGATCTGCCCAATCCAGGGATCGAACCTGCACCTCCTGCATTACAGGCAGATTCTTTACCACTGAGCCTTAGACTGCTGTCAGGTCAGGTTTTTATCATGTCTTCTACTTTGTTTCAGAAATAATTACATCCACTGATTGGTGGGTTTCCCTGGTGGCTCAGACGGTAAAGAATCTGCCTGCGATGCACGAGATCCAGGTTCCATCCCTGCGTTGGGAAGATCCTCTCTTCCCAAGGAGGGAATGGCTACACCCTCTAGTATTCTTGGGTTTCACAGATGGTGCTAGCAGTAAAGAACCCACCTGCCAATGCAGGAGACACAAGAGGTGCTGGATCGATCCCTGGGTGGGGAAGATCCCCTGGAGAAGGGCATGGCTCACCCACTCCAGTATTCCTGCCTGGAGAATCCAATGGACAGAGGAGCCTGGTGGGCTACAGTCCATATGGTTGCAAAGAGTCAAGCACGCCTGCAACGACTTAGCAGGCACGCGTGCACTGATAGGTAGTCTTCCCTTGGATTAGGGGCTCCCCCTGCTGGTTTTCCTCTGCTGGGCTTCCCTGGGGGCTCAGACACCAGGGAATCCACCTGCAGTGCGGGAGAACCTGGGTTCGACTCCTGGGTTGGGAAGATCTGCTAGAGAAGGGAATGGCTACCCACTCCAGTGTTTTTGTCTGGAGAATTCCATGGACAGAGGAGTCTGGCAGGCTACAGTCCATGGAGTCACAAAGAGTCAGACATGACTGAGAGACTCACTTTCTGCTGGTTTCATGTGTAGACACCAGTTGGTTATGTCTTTGTATTGGTGACACCATAGCAAAATTAGAATTATTTTTTTATTGAGTGCTTAGTGTGTGTATTAAATGCTTTGTAATGTCATTTAAAATTTAAAAACACCCCAAAAAGGAGGTGGTGTTTTTTTCCAAATCAGTATACAAGGAAGCTTAAGACTCAGTGAGTTTAACAACTTGTCCAAGGTTACACATTTAGTAAGGGCAGAACTGAGTTTTGAACCGTGGGTTTGAGTGCAAAGCTGTACTTTTTCTTGCAGTGACTTAATTAGATAATTTCTATTAAGCCTGTAGACAGTAAATGGTAGACAGTAAATGGTAGCTGTTACAGCAGTGATCAAGATGGAAAGATGGTGAGGAATCGAAAATTGGCAAAGGGACGTGGAAAACTACTCTTTGAAATAGGCAACATTAAGATTTAGAAACAGTTACAAGAATAACAGATATGTCTAAGTAAAATTATTCTCTTTAGTTATTTCCTCTAAAATGACAATTACAGAATGACATGGGGAAGAATTCCATGACATATAAGACCCTTTAGGATCTGTTTCCTGCTTCCTTCCTGGGCCTCATCTTCTGCCATTCTGACAAGCATTTTATGCTAGTCACATGACCACCTTGCAGCTTCCTGAGGGGCTCATGCACTCTCATGCTTCCTTGCCTTTGCACCTGATACTTCCTTTCCCTGAACATTCATTCATTTGGCTAAGTCCTGCTTATCCTTCAAGACTGGGCTTGAGTGCCACCTCTCCCAGGAAGCCTTCCTTGATTCTCCAGGTTAAGTAAGCTCATGCCTCTATTACACTGCTTATCACAGTGTTACAATTGCATGTTTACCTGTCTTCACCCCACCAGACTGTAAACTCCTTGAGCTTGGATTGGCCTCAGTAAATATGTTTTCAAATATTTTGAATGATCCCGATACCATCTTTTTGTAATCATAGGTCATTGCTGTGCTTCAGCAAATTAGTTACAACATGTGATTTGGAGCTGCTGTTTTTAGCTGTGATAGTGAAATCATGTAAAGTGCAGGTAACTCCTTCAAGTGTTTTAGAAATCTAAGGACTGGACCTCAAAACAGTGTTGGCTCATCTGCTCTGTGCTTCAGTCTTACCTAAGGGGTAGGTGTTATGTGTAAGGGAAAAGAAATATCCCATGGTCATTTTTTATTGAAATTTTTGGGACCAGAGGATTACTATTCTTAAGAAATAGAACCAGAAAGATAAGGATTGATTAGATGCAATATTTGAAAAGGATCCTTAAACTAGGATAAATATGCATTTAGGAAGTGTGAACGGTTGGGCAAACAAGTAAAAAAACTGAAAATCCTAATGACTGTGTCAGAAGCAAATTTGAGTGAAGCTTTTTTTCCATCTCTCTGAACATTGTTTTCTCATGGCTCTTAAAAGTCTAAAGTCAGAGAGGAAAGATGAAACATGTGATTATGTTTGTAATAATAGCAGTAATACTCATAATTAAATTCCAGACTTCTTGGTGTCCTTTCTTTTCCCATACCTACCTTTCCCTTTTTATTTATTTTCCCAAGGTCTGTAAATGCTCTTTCATCTAGCAGACTATTCTTTGCAATTTTCTGTCTATTGTGAATATACTAATGTACCAAACTTTATTTCAGAAAATAATTCATGTATAGTCCTATTCAAGTGAAACATTACAAAAAAGACCCTTATTAACTTGTGCACATGCATTTATATTGTTCATGTAACAATTTTTGGTTTTGCTTTTTTTACTTAATATAAAAACTTCTATGACCTTCAGTGGCTGTCATTGACATAGACACTGATGCTGAGATTTTTTTTTTTTAATCTTAATTAACCGAACCAGAGATGCTCAGGTGTCTGCCTGGAAGCTGCTACATTCTTTGAGGACTTTTGAGGATCTCCCACAAATAATCCAGTCTGTTACGGTGAAAGGGGTAGTCCTCAAGAGCTTGCCATGGTACTACTGTGAACTTCATTTCTATCAGGGAATAATGACTTCCCTTTCACTTCAGCCTTCCAAATGTCCTGAATTCTTCTCATAGGAAAATCTTTGTAAAGTCAAAGCTGTAATCATCTCCCAAAAGGGGAGATACAAAATCCCATATACCATTCTGTTCATCTCGATAATGTTCATTTCTTCTCTAGCTCAATCATTCTCTCTCTTGGGTATCCTGAAACTTAAAGATCTAAACTGCAATCTCTAGTGACCCCATTAACATTAAATAATAAGGGAACCATAGAGAAAGATGAAAACTGATTTTTAATATCTACAAATATATATATATAAAAGCAAAAAAAAAAAAACTTTTCCATGTTTTCCAACTTAACCATTCCAAGCATGTTTTGCTCTGTTTAATATAATTATGGATGGTATGTGAGGTTGGTTCTGTATTGCCTCTTGTGCATTCTTTTGGTAGAGAATGTGTGCCAGAGGACACAGAAGGACACATGATCCCTGCCCCCTGGAAGCTTACAAAGAGTGTGAGGAAGGAAGGTGTCCTTTGTTGCTGATGCTGAGAAATCACTAATTGGCTTCATTTTTAATGCAGTTTAGAAGAGCTGTGGGAATTTTCTGGCAGTCCAGTGGTTAGGGCTTGACCCTTTTACTGCCAGGGCCTGGTTTCAGTCCCTGATCAGGGAACTAAGATCCTACAAGCTACACGGTGCAGCAGAAAAATAAAACAAGAAAAATAAGACTTGTAACTTAAGTGTAAAATATGTCTTACATATCTGATTGTATTTCTATTTTGCCTACCCAAAGATTTGTATCAAAGAATGTCGTCACAGTGATGAGCGATCAATGACTATTAAAAAGGTTTCAGAACGTTACTTTAAGTTTCATATTAAAGTATGGTATAAATATCTATTTCACATGTATAGCTTTGAGTTTTTAAGTTGTTTTTATAAACGGTATAGTGAGAGGGAATGGAAAACCCAAATATGCTCTTAGAAAACAAGACCCTGCTCTCTGACACTTGTGGACATCTCATCCAGAGTGTATGTGGTCAGTTGCTTAATCCTGTCTGGTTCCCTGCGACCCCATGGACTGTAGCCCGCCAGGCTCCTCTGTCCATGGGATTCTCCAGGCAAGAATACTAGAGTGGGTTGCCATGCCCTCCTCCAGGGGATCTTCCCAAGCCAGGGATTGAACCGAGGTCTCAGGCATCGCAGGCAGATTCTTTACCACCTGAGCCACCAGGGAAGCCCAAGAATGCTGGAATATGTAGCCTATCCCTTCTCCAGGGATCTTCCCGACCTAGGAATCAAACAGGGATCTCCTGCACTGCAGGCAGATTCTTTACCAGCTGAGCTACCAGGGAAGCCATAGGTGACCAAATTATTCGTCATCTGGTGATAGAAATTAGCCTGTGTGGTTCCCAGTGGAGCAAATGCCAAGGGCTTACAGCACATGGGAGCCTATTATACACTGCCTGCTGGGAAAATCTTTCTACTCAGTCAGTAAAATGGCCCAGTGTTGAGAGAGAACAGGTAAAGGGCTGCAAGCAGACTTTGGGATCATGCTTTGAGGGAACTACAGCTCTATGCCTTCTCACCCCAGGCAATCAGTACAGCACATGCAGTGCCACCAGTGGAAGTATGCAACTCTGTCCAGAAGTGGGGAAATGTTTATAAAGTTTGATACAGGTACCCTTGACTGCAAATGATCGTTTATCACATCTTCCTCTTAAGAGAGTTATTGACAAGATAATAATAAATTTTTCATTTAATTTTTAGTGCCCATATGGAGTGGCCAAGAGGAAGTAACAAATCATGACTCTCAGATGCAGCTGTCCAACAGGTAACGCTGAATGTAGAGTTGCATGTATCCAACTAAAAACCAGACACTTCATAGCTAACATAATGGCTATTTGCGTGGCATGCACTTACCAGGCTTCTGCAATTAAAACTAACTAGTATGGACAAATCCAGAGTGCATGGGAGCAGTATTTTCTATTCTTTGATTTCTTATCTCAAAGTAGATCTAAGAGTGTTTTGCAAGCCTGATATTTAGATATGCAGTTGACTTTTTAAAGGGTAGAATAGACTCCTTATTTGTAGGCAGTGATTTACCACTTCTATATTTACGATATAGGATCCTGTATCTGAGGATATTGGCTATTTGCTTAAAAGTAGAGGAGAATTGGCCTATACCACTTAAAAATCAATATGTATTTATTAATCCTAGTTGAATACATTTGGAAATTAGTCTAACGTGGATAACCCCCATTATAATTTCAGGCAGAAACCAAGTATAATGCACAGATCCTTGACTCTCTTGTGTTTATTCAGAGGCCTTCTAGGGGTCTGGACCCCCTAGGTTGGATACTATATATCCATACTGCATACTATATATTTTCATGCCACTTGTGGTTTTACTGTCTCATAATATAATATCCTTTCCTGAATTCCAATTCAGGTGATTTTAGCTTTTTAAACCTTCAGTTTATGGTTTTTAGACTGTAACTGGAAAGCACATCCTCATATTGAGTACAGTAATATGTTGTAGAATCCATTCTAATCTGCTTCTCTATGTAATCTTGCATTTATAGCTTTCAAGAGGAATAAATTCAAACATGTTTGTTTAATTTGTATAATTTTTAATTAGTTACAAAAAGAATGTGTGCACTCATAAAACTTTATGTTTTAATTGAAGTACAGTTGATTTACAATGTTGTGTTAGTTTCTGGTGTACAGCAAAGATAAAGCTTTAAATACTGCAGAAGTGAAAAGCAGGGGTAATTCTATTCTCCAGAAACAACCGCTATTAACAATTTAGCGTCCATGTGTCCAAACATTGTTTTCTCATGCTTCTGCAAGGATTATCATCATTATTGTTGTTTTTATAATACATTTATGATATTCATATTATCTTGCAACTTGCTTTATTTCCTTAATAATAAATGTTGGATATTTTCCCATATTGTACACATAAATGTACTTTACGTTCTTCTCAAGATCTATATATGGTCCTACTTTTGGTAGTAATCTATTTAGCAAGTCCTCTTGGGATGAATTGTTTGCAAAATTCTTTCTGCCCAACAAAGCAAACATACTTATATGTATATCTTTGCATAGTTGAGCATATTGCTATAGGACAAATTCCTAGAAGAGTAATTTCTAGATCAGGTGTTGCCAAATCTTCCTCTTAAAAACTTGGATAATTGTGCACTCTGAACAGCAATTATGGGAATGCCAGTTTCACTGTAGCTTCTGCAAAAGTAGTTATCAGTCTTTTTGTGAAAGTCGCTCAGTCACCTCGGACTCTTTGCAACCCCATGGACTATACAGTCCATGGAATTCTCCAGGCCAGAGTACTGGAGTGGGTAGCCTTTCCCTCCTCCAGGGGATCTTCCCAAGCCAGGGGTATTGAACCTAGGTCTCCCACATTACAGGCAGATTCACCAGCTGAGCCACCAGGGAAGCCCATTAGTCTTTTTATTCTTTGCCAATTTTGATGGGCAAATTGATGTATTTATTGTTTTAGCTCATGTTTAGTAAGTATTAGTGGTGGTAAACATCTTTTTATATTATTAGGCCATCTGTATTGACTCACTGTGGACTGCCTAATATTTTAAGAAAAGCTTAATTACTGGGCTGTCTGTTGGTTTTCCTAACAATTGTCATATAACTCGTGTCATAAAAATATCTAATTAATACCTTATACATAAGCTAAAACTAAATATACATATTTTGTGCATTTTCTGAAATCATGATTTGTCTGTTTTGTTTTTTATAACCTAGGGCCATGGAACTATTAAGGGTAAAAGGTCAAAGATCATGGTCTGTTGGACTATCAGTAGCTGACCTGCTTGACAGTATTGTGAATGATAAAAAGAAAGTCCATTCTGTATCAGTTTTAGCAAAGGTAATTGCTATTCTCATTCTCTCATCATAGTTTTAAATATTTATATTATTAATATAACAAAAAAGTGCTGTTCACACTGTAACCTAGAGTCCTGACCCACCAGCTTTCAGAGTAACACATGGGAGAAGATGGTTTGGTCTAACCCCTATCTTGCTTGGCTGTGGGAAGTCTGGACTTGTACAAGGTTGCCTTTCACCCCCATTAATTTTTGGAATTCCCAAGAAGCATTTATATATTCCATAAACTTCTGGTTGTCATTTTTCTCCTCAGCCAGCAAGGTCACCCCAGGCTGACATGCCAACTGGTCTTAGCTGGTCATAAGTCTGTTTCTCCAGTTCAGGTTGTCCTTTACTGCTTTATTCCAAGTATAACGTCCCTAAAGCACAGCTAAGATGAGGCACAAATGCTTAACCAAATATTTGCAAAAACTTAGGAATACTGGAAAGGAAATAAAACATGGAAGGGAAAACTGAAAACAGGTTACCAAATTTGACTGCCCTCAGAGCCCATGTTAAGCCCCTCCCCTGGGAATCCACTCTAATAATCTTTTTTCTTTCTTTTTTTCTTTTTTGAGAGTTTGTTTTATTATTATTATTGTTGTTTTACAATAAAAAACAAATAGCTATGCTCTCAGAAAAACGAATTTAAAAAGAAAAAAAAACAAATTTATTAACAGCATTTTAAAAAAGGCTTTTGAAAGATTTATTGAAGTAAATAATCTCAGCCTAAACATTTACTCATCACTCTTTTTTCAGTTACTTCTCAACATTCTAAGAACTTTGTTATATAAAATACATTTAACTTTGCCAATAATTTTAGATAATACTGGGTTCTTTCCCAAAAGGACTACCATAAAACTATGCTTTCAGACATTAAAGAAAAACTTAATCCAGTAGAACATAAATCTGAACTGTGTAACCTATGCTTGCATGTTTCATATCCTTCAAGTTAAATGCATCAAGGATTTGAAAAAGTTCAGACCTGGGTCAGCTCCAAGGCAGGTGGACACAAGATCTTAACTTTCCATGTTTAACTAAACCAACAGGAACCAAGTTATGAAAATGAGGGTCTCCAGGGAAGAAAGATATAAAAAATATCTTTTATTTCTTCAATAAAACCCTTCAAAATTTACTCTCCCATTTTGTAAGACCCACATATTCCTCCAAGGATCAAATCCACAACCTTTGGCATTGCCTAATTTACTTTACCAAGCAATTAAAACCATGAACCAAAGCCTGATGATTAACCCTTTCAGTGCTGACCTTCCCCACGTCCAGGAGGGGGAATGGGGACAATGAAATACAGAGAGGAGAGGACAAACAGGGTGTACCTGTGAGACGCAGGAGCACCAGCGGTAATGGAATAAAGCAGCTTTGGACATGGAGCTCAGAAAGTTAGTCCTGGGATGCAACAGGTCACCTCCTTTCACTACATCCCTGGGCTTTCCCCTCTCTGCTCCAGGCATCAAACCAATGACAGTCTTTTTTTCTTTACCTCTATCCTGGTACCCATATTGCAGGGTGCTAGCTTACCTCCCCATAAAGGGAGTATCTTTGACCAAATTCTTCCCATCTTACAAAAATTTTCTGAAACAGTAACTGGAGTTCATTTAGAAAACAAATGAACAAAGTTTTTTAAAAATTCAGCTTGTATCACTTTGTAGTGCTAGGACCAGAAAAGGAAGAAAATATCCATATTTATGATATTAACTTTTTTGCAGTGTTTCAGCTCTAATCCTATTTTTTTTTTCCTTTCAGGGATATTATGATATAAATAGTGAAGTGTTTTTAAGTTTGCCTTGCATCCTTGGAACGAGTGGAGTGTCTGAAGTCATCAAGACCACAGTGAAAGAAGAAACAGTGACTGAGAAACTCCAAAGCAGTGCATCCTCCATCCATGGTCTCCAGCAACAGTTAAAACTTTGATTCTAAAGTTCAGAGTTACCTGAAAGGAAAGGTTAATTTTACCAACACATATATATGGGGTGGAGAACTTCTCTATCTTATTATTTATCCTTACAAATTGCTTGGTTAAGGTCGGTGGTTCTTGGTTGGCTTTGTAATTTAAATCCTTAGGTAGTTAGATAAGAAGGAAAAAAAATATAATTTTCTCTGTTCTTGAGATTATCTATATTGTTCTTTAAACCTAAGCAGAGATAAACATTCATCTGCGATATACATCATTTAAAAATTAGGTATCCTCAATTAGCACATTCAGCACTTTGGGAATATTTAAAAAATCATACCTTTTTAAAAGAAAATTACCCTTTAACTGTTACAATAAACATCATAAGCTGAAGGCCCAGTATGTATTTCAAAATCTGTGCTAGCTCTACATTAAAAGAATCCAGTTTATGCTATTTACAGTTTTTTAAAATAATGTTGGTAAAAAGCATAATAATAAACAATAAAGGGTTTTGTTTTCCCTCTTCAAATTAATTAGCTACCAAAAAAAATGGAAAAGAAGTGTGCACATACTTTTCTTTGTACACATACTTTAATATAGTAAAAAGGAAAATGAAAATTTTAAATATATGAACAAGAAGTGTAGTTAAATATCCAGTAGCACTGTCCTTTCTGCAATTTTCTATCGTCTCTTCTGGGCTATATAAGATTTCCAGCATCTCAAGAACACACCATGCCATAAGTAGAACCATAGAGACATGCGTATTTTTAGTGGAAATAGGTTATGAATGAAAGCCAAGCATTTACTTTAAAGCTAATATATGAGGCTTTCGTAAAGGCATTGGTCTTAATGGGGAGAGATTGATTGAATGGGCTGATTGTTCTGAGCATATTCTTTAACTACTGAAGAAATGATTCACGGTGCATCCTTTAACTACTCCTGAAGAAATGATTCAGGGTGTACCATTATGCACCCTGAATGGGTGATGGGTCAATAACATCTTCATATGTAAAAGACAGCATATTATTAGGAATGTGACACATAAGTAATAGCAGCAGCTAGCATCAACACTTCCAATATTTCAGGCAGTGTGATAAGCACTTTATTGTTTTATTCCTCAGGATTATTTATTAATCCTCACAGTAACCCACTGAGGTAGGGACTGTTATCATCATTTTGTAGAGGAGGAAATTGAGGTTTAATGCCCCAAATCTCATGACTAAGGGACACTTATCCATACAACCTCTACTTTTTCTAAACTCTAGAAGAGGAAAAAGGCATAGAGTCAAAACAGTTACCACAAGACCCTGAAGCTGGGGTCTGTACTCTGATGCTGTCATGTAGGGGCTTGTTTTCTTCAACATATTTTTTACAAACACTGAGTCTTTGACTTCCTTTAGTAAATAGCTTGGTGGGGGCTGGAGGGTGGGGAGCAAACTGTATGCACTGAAGTAGGTGTTTACTTATTTAGTCATTCAGATAGTCTAGACTTGGAGGCTGCTCTGCACCAGGTGCCATATTAGGCACTGCAGATGCAATGGTGAACAAACCCTGGACTAGGTACAGGCCCCCGTGGGACTTATAATCCAGTACAGGGACAAACCTCACAAATAAATGTACAGTCCAAGTGTGGAATATGAAGAAGTCCCAGGTGCTTTGAAAGCATATTACAGGTGAACCTAAACCTGGTCAGTGAGATGGGAGCCAATGGTTTATAAGAGCGGACACATTTTAGGCAGAAAGGAAGTAGCTAAACTAATGCTGATTTAGCATAATAACGGATGCTTATAATGATGTGCTTAAATCATAAAGGTGAAATTTATTCAATGTTCCATGAAAAATGAGAAGTATTTAATAGGCTTGGAAAGGTGTAAAAACATGGGACATTTGAAAAAGTGAGCATTAGTTCTGTGTAATTTCACTACATGAATAGGTTATTTTGGTGTTAATTGTAACAGTGCATCCTCACTGTCCTTTTGTATGAAATAGGAAAGTAAAACGAAAAGGACCATTGCTTGTGTTTTTACACCAGCCTTTTCTAATATCAGATACCTAATTATGCTCTTGAACAATAACCTAATTACAAGATACTGTATAAACAGAGGAATTTCTAAGAATTAACTGCATTATAAAAAGAACATGTCAGTACAATATTTACTGACTGTACTGTTATTCTAAGAACTGTGTTAGAATGAGTAGTCAAAGGTGAATAACAAAAAATTGGGGGAATGAGGTGGGGGAGGGAATAAAAAGGCAAAAAAAAAAAAAAAGATGAATAGTTACAGTCCTTCCCCTGCAGAAACCCACAATATAGAAGTAATTCTATCACATATTTTCTTGAGTGTTGAGTATTATAAATCACATATAAGTTAAGAAGTAGTACCACCACCATCTCAGTGTGAATTGGTGATAATTTGACATTCATGATGGCTTCTATTAACCTTCATTTTTTTTTCATCTTTATAATCATGCATTCCTTCTATTTGTTATGTTTTAATGGGGCTTGGATTAAAATGCTTCTTTGATATTGTAACAGAGATAAATATTTTCCCACTTACATTGTATCAAATAATTATTCTTAAATATCAAGAATAATGAATAAAATAAATTTTGACTTGAAAATTACCAGGAGATTCCTCATTTATTGAGTGGAAGGAAATTTATTCAGATTGAAGAGAAAGATTCTTTCATATGATTCATAAGTCCTCAGGATATTTAGTTACTTCATTTTAAGTGGCTTAACTGCAAAATGAAGAGAATGGATTTTGTTATTTTCAAACTTTTAAAAATTACTTTTAACAAAACCTTTTGAAAAATATATAACCTACATTCTTCCAACTGATAAAAGCAGAGTTGCTCTAATTGAAGGTGCTTCTGGCTAATAAGCTATGTCTTTAAAAACACCTTGAAAACCATATATTTTTAAGTGACAAAGAGGTACAGGGAAGGACAGACTAACTTATAGTTTGGTGTGACTGAAGCTGTGCTTAGTATATAGTAGTATATAGTGTCCAAAGAAAGATACCTGTTAGAATAGAATATTTTCTGTGTGTGTGTCGGCAACAATATGTAATGATGCTTCCACATATCTTCACTTAGGCCTTCTTTGTTTATGTGACCTTCATTTAGATGCCAATTTAGAAGAGAATTAATACTACCGCCTGTTCCTCAGTACCACCATGCTAAAATTATCCAAATAATCATACTTCACACCCACTCAAACCCAAGTGCCCTGAATGGCATTGTACTTACAAAACCAGTAGTGAGGTGCAATAATGACTAATATAAATGACCATGAGGAACTTTTATGGGTAATAGAAATTCAATTAAGAGTACCTATTCTTGGGCGTGCACAACATGCATGCCCACTGCTCAGGACGGTGCCCAGTGAGGCCCAAAGGCCCACAGTTTGGCCAGCCATATTCCTCTCCGCGGCGCCCACTGGGGAAGACATAGAAGAAATTTGCCTAAGACAACTGTTCAGAATGGAGCTAAAGGAGGCTTATTTGTGCACAGAGATACTCCGAAGAATAACCCAGAAACTCCATTTGATTCCACACCAGAAAACTGTAGGAGGATAGAGGCCGTTGTGAGAAACTACCCAGAAGGGCATAAGGCAGCAGCTGTGCTTTCAGTTCTGGATGTAGCCCAGACAGGACGGATGGCTGCCCACCTCTGCTATGCACAAGGTTGAAGAAATTTTACAAGTACCTCCAATGAGAGTGTATGAAGTATCAACTTTTTATACAGTGTATAATCGAAAGCCAGTTGTATCACATTCAACTCTGTGCTACGAGGCCTTGCATGCTCTGAAACTCCAACAGCATACTGGAGGCCATTCAGAAAAAAACTTAGAATAAAGGTTGGAGACTACACCCCACAAACTTTTCACTCTTACAGAAGTGGAGTGTTTAGGGGCCTGTGTAAATGCACCAATGGTTCAAATAAATGACACTTACTATGAGGATCTGACACCTAAGGATACTGAAGAAATTATTGATGAATTCAAGGCTGGCAAAATCCCAAAACCTGGCCAAGAAGTGGATGCTTCTCCTGTGAGCCAGCTGGAGGTTTACCTCTTTGACTGAGCCACCAAAAGGACCTGGGTTTGGTGTGCAAGCAGGCCTTTAATTTATATTCAACTGTAAATATGTCGGTGGATAAATAAAATATGAATCTCCTATTTACTTAAACTTTTTATATTACTTGTTCATTTCCATCTGTGTACACCTTGATTGTAACCTAGCAACTTACAGCTGTTAAGTATCATGTCAGAATTTCAGAGCACCATTTTCAGCTGCCTGTTCACTTTCATCAATATTAGCGTACTGTGAAATAAAAATTCTCTCAAATTAAAAAAAAAAAAAGAGTACCTACTCTTGCACTGTACAAGACCATGAGAACCTAAAGCTGAGCCTGATTTCAAAGACTTGGATTTTTATAGTGGACACGCTGGTACACACACCAAGTCTAAGGAAGAAGTTAGCCTGTATTATTATCCATGTCGGGCACAGGTGGAGTTCTGACCTAAGTGAATGGTGTCTTGTAAATAAATTACTGCTTGGCTTTCTGTGAAATGAAAGCTCTGCACTTTGCCCTTGTGAATGTAATATGAAGCTTAAAAATGAAAAACAGCCTGACAACCAGAGAGACCCAGGGCATCGCCTAATGCAAGCCTTTCCTCTGAGTTGGAAAAAACAAGCCCCGAGCAAGCCGTGCACTTGCCTGCAATTGTCAGAAGGGTAAGTCAGTGGCAGAACAGTTTTCTAACTCCAGTCCAGTCTTCCCACTTGACGTATCAGTCATTAAAGCTCACTGGAAAGGTATTCCTACTTCTTACCCTCCCTGCACCTGCTCTTTTAGTGTGAGGGCAACTGTGAAAGAGCCCCCGATCTTCTTATCCCGGCTCAGCAATTCCACGCTCGGAACGGGTTTCTCTGGACCTGACCCAGGCCGCCAACCCCTACCTGCCACCGCCCCCCGGAAGTGACGTAAGGGAAGCGGAAGCGCTGGCGTGGAGGCCGACTTCCTGTTGCTAGAGGCGGGGGGGGGGTGGGGGGCTGGCTCGTCCGTGTGCGGTTGTGTGGGGCGGCCTGGGGCGGCCCCGGAGCGGCTGACCCTCTGCCTGCAGGGACCGGAGTCGCGAGGCGGCCGCCATGGCGGGGTCGGAGAACCAGCTTAAGAAAATGGTGTCCAAGGTGAGGCTGCGGCGCGCTCTCCTCTCGGCGCACACCCACCACTCCCCCCAGCGCCGCCAGGGCCTGCCGGACCAGCCCAACGAGCCCCCCGGGCGGGCCCGAAGCCCCGGGCTTCCCCCGGCCGCCTCTGCTGCCGTCCGCGCCTGGGTGCCTGTCGCCCGGGGCTGGAGTCCCTGGGCCGGAGTCCCTGGGCCGGAGCCGGCGGGGGGCGGCGACGGTCAACAATGGAGCGGAGCCGAAGCCGCCTGCCACCTGCCGCCCGCCCTCCTCTCTTCGGGGAGAGAGAGTTTGGAGCACTCTGTGGGGCAGCATAGTTTTCATCAACACGAGGAGGGGGTTGTACTTAAAACTCGGTCTTGAGCACCCCCCACCTTGTCCCAACGCAGGGCTCTTCATTCGTATTCGCCCTTCCCTCCCGGCTTCCTGAGGTGGTGTCCTTTTCAGTTTGTATTCTTCACACAGCTCAATAGCCCAACCCACGGGAAATCCTAACTGTTGGTTGAATTGGCTCAATTATAAATAGAAACGCCCTGAGAAGCTCATTACTTCGGGTGAAATAGAATTCCATTACCATTCCAGGGTCTTTGATTTGCTCAGAGTGACTCCCTTTAATTGTATGCTGCTTATAAAGCCAGTTTATTTACTTCGAAATTTTTAATCTAAACAGTTCAGGACCAGTGTGGGTTTGTTTTTTGGTTTTTCTCCTTTTTTAAAAAAAGTCGTGTTTTTCAGTTGTATTTAAAGCCGTGAATTATTTTAACAACTACTTAAAATATGGCACCTGATACCAGAGTGAATTGGGTGCCTTTTGGTTTGTTTGTTGCTTTGTGTTTTTTTTTTTTATCAAAGCTAATTAATGGGAATAAGATGTATGTGAAATGGTTGAGAGTTGAATATTCTCCAGTTAAACAGGTTTAGCTTTAGATACTTTTGTCAAAATAAGAATGATGGAAAGTGAAGTAGTTTAAAACAATTTTCAGTATTATTAAAACACATTATTATGTGTAAACTTATTTCTTTGAAAAATATACTTTTTTGCCCAGTAAAATCATCCCTATAGTCTTTGATTGAAGAGCAAATAATTTCTAAAGAGAAATTAATGATCTTTGAAATAAAGCTACTCTTTGATTTTTCTAATCATATCTTCTAGGCTTCTGATTTTCTTTCTTTTTTTCTAATTAAAATATAGTTGATTTTCTTTTGATAGAGTAAACTTATCTTTAATTGCAGAGGAAGTTTTAGGGAGCCTTAGAAAACTGTGGCCTGACTCTATGATGTAGCATTTAATTTTTTCAAGTGCATTATTTTATATACTATGTAACTGAAGGGTGTCTGTTCCACACCATTTAAAAAAATCTTTTAATTGATGACATTGTCCTTAGAGTTTATTCCTTCATGTGTGTGTATGAAAGTATCTATATATAAGGACAAGAATATTCAAATATTTGTTTGGAATTGTAGAAACCATAATTAAGTTTCTAAACTTTCTTTTAAGGGTCCTGCCTTTGAAGACAGAGGCAGGACATCTTTAAAAGATATTTTATACCTATATTTGCCATCTCCTGCCTCCATCCTCTTTATATCCTAAAAGCAAAAAAGGACATGCTACTGCTACGTCACTTCAGTCGTGTCCGACTCTGTGCGACCCCATAGACGGCAGCCCACCAGGCTCCCCCGCCCCTGGGATTCTCCAGGCAGGAACACTGGAGTGGGTTGCCATTTCCTTCTCCAGTGCATGAAAGTGAAAAGTGAAAGTGAAATCGCTCAGTCGTATCCGACTCTTAGCGACCCCATGGACTGCAGCCTACCAGGCTCCTCCGTCCATGGGCTTTTCCAGGCAAGAATACTGGAGTGGGATGCCATTGCCTTCTTCAAAAAAAGGACATAGTTTGGTGGAAACCAGCACAATACTGTAAAGCAATTATCCTTCAATTAAAAAAGGACATAGAGCAGAGGGGGGAGAGAACATTTGTCTTTCATCTGGTTCTTGACCCAATACTTGAAAAATGAGTCTCTTACAAGTGGTGATGTCACTTCTGATTGCTGGCATCTTTTCTGTCCAGCTTGTTAATAGATAGATATGTAGATATGTAGGAATAGTAAATAGGATAATAGAAGCTATTTGTGGAGTTTTTTCCTTGTGGTGGAGGATTAGCTTCAGTTGTTATCCTTTCAGTTGGATGTGGCCCAATGAAGGAATTGGTAGCCAGGACCTGGGACACATTGCTGGGGTGATGGTCCTTTACTCTTAATCTGATTGTGGGACCTCCATCACCCATCATATTACTTTGGGCTACCTGCTTTGACACATATTTTTTGAAGTATAATTGACATACAACATATTATCTTTTTATATATTACTATAGTTATTTTTTTCCTTAGAGCAACTTTTAGCTTCCAACTTAAATATAGCTTTTAGTTTAACATCCTTTTCTGTCATCATCTTTGTAATTAAGAGAGGGTATATCTATACTGTTGGTCTATCTGGCTTTACACAAATTATTCAGATTTTTCATACAGACAACTATCTGTATTCTTTCATGCTGTATGTAACAGCATTCCTATCGGTGGAGTCACTGCCAACTAGTTAGGAGAGAGCTGATACATTAGCAATTGTAATGCACTTCACACTGTTTTATTAGATTCTAGGGATACAGTAGTGAACAGAGAAAACTTTACCTGTAGAATTTAAATTTGCATAGAAGGAAAAAACAACTCAGTAAGTTCATTAAGTAGCATGTTGGAGGATGTTAAGTGCTTTGGAGAAAAGTAAAGCAAGAAAGGGTGATCAGATCAGATCAGATCAGATCAGTCGCTCAGTCGTGTCCGACTCTTTGCGACCCCATGAACCGCAGCACGCCAGGCCTCCCTGTCCATCACCAACTCCCGGAGGTCACTCAGACTCACATCCATCGAGTCAGTGATGCCATCCAGCCATCTCATCCTCTGTCGTCCCCTTCTCCTCCTGCCCCCAATCCCTCCCAGCATCAGAGTCTTCTCCAATGAGTCAACTCTTCGCATGAGGTGGCCAAAATATTGGAGTTTCAGCTTTAGCATCATTCCTTCTAAAGAAATTCCAGGATTAATCTCCTTCAGAATGGACTGGTTGGATCTTCTTGCAGTCCAAGGGACTCTCAAGAGTCTTCTCCAACACCACAGTTCAAAAGCATCAATTCTTCGGCGCTCAGCCTTCTTCACAGTCCAGCTCTCCATATGCTATCTATGCTATCTAGATTGGTCATAACTTTCCTTCCAAGGAGTAAGCGTCTTTTAATTTCATGGCTGCAGTCACCATCTGTAGTGATTTTGGAGCCCAGAAAAATAAAGTCTGACACTGTTTCCACTGTTTCCCCATCTATTTCCCATGAAGTGATGGGACTAGATGCCATGATCTTAGTTTTCTGAATGTTGAGCTTTAAGCCAACTTTTTCACTCTCCACTTTCACCTTCATCAAAGCATTCTGCCTGAAATGCTGGAGTCCAGGGTTCAATCCCTGGGTTGGGAAGATCCCCTGGAGAAGGAAATGGCAACCCACTCCAGTACGCTTGCCTGGAGAATCCCATGGAGGGAGGAGCCTGGTAGGCTACAGTCCATGAGGTCGCAAAGAGTCAGACATGACTGAGCGACTTCACTTCACTTCACTTCTTCACTTTCTGCCATAAGGGTGGTGTCATTGCATATCTGAGGTTATTGATATTTCTCCTGGCAATCTTGATTCCAGCTTGTGTTTCTTCTGGTCCAGCATTTCTCATGATGTACTCTGCATATAAGTTAAATAAACAGGGTTAGAGGGATAGCCACCTCTAAAAGGCTGTTGTATAATAATAACTAAATGTGGCTATGAAGGTAGTGAGAAATGTTCAGATGCTGGAGATTTTTGAAGGTAGAACTAACAGGATTTTCTGACAGCCTCGCTGTGGATGTGTAGGAAACCAAGGCATCCAGGATAATGTCGAAGTGTTTGTGCTGAGCATCTAGAAGGATGTGGATATGGAAGAATGTAAGAGAGGTAGAGGGAGAAGGCAGTGGCACCCAACTCCAGGACTCTTGCCTGGAAAATCCCATGGACAGAAGAGCCTGGTGAGCTGCAGTCCATGGGGTCGCTAAGAGACAGACACAACTGAGCGACTTCACTTTCACTTTTCACTTTCATACATTGGAGAAGGAAATGGCAACCCACTCCAGTGTTCTTGCCTGGAGAATCCCAGGGGCGGGGAGCCTGGTGGGCTGCCTTCTATGGGGTCTCGCAGAGTCGGACACGACTGAAGCGACTTAGCGGCAGCAGCAAGAGCTATAGAATTGGGGGGAAGACAAAGGGTTCAATTTGATCATGTTATGTTTGACTTGTGTTAGATATCTAAGTGAAGATATCAAATTGGATATATATGTCTGGAGTTCAGGAAAGTGGAATTTTTAAATTTGAAAGTTATCAGTGTATAAATGGTATTTTAAGCCGTGCATGAAGGTCAACACCTGAGTAAGTTTAGACAAAGAAGAAGATCAAGGACTGAGCCCTGGGGCTCAATGATATTAAGATCAAAGGTTAGGAGAAGAGAAAAAACCAGCAAAAACGCTGAGAAGGGGCAGACACAAGAGAAGAGGAAAAAGAATGTCTTGTTTCTCCTTTTATTTTTGTTTAAATGTCCAAGAGTCCGTCCTTTTCTCAGAGTTCTTACTTCATCACTACAATATCATTTCTTGTTTCTTTGAAATTTTTAACGTTGATTGTTTTTGAAGTTTTTTTCTGTTCCTTGCATTATTTTTATTCTTAAAAGTGAAAGTCGCTCAGTCCTGTCTGACTTTTTGTGACCCCATGGACTATACATTCCATGGAATTCTCCAGGCCAGGATACTGGAGTGGGTAGCCTTTCCGTTCTTGAGGGGATGTTCCCAAGCCAGGGATAGAACCCAGGTCTCCCACATTGCAGGGGGATTCTTTACCAGCTAAGCCACAGGGGAAGGCCAAGAATACTGGAGTGAGTGGCCTATTCCTTCTCCAGTGGATCTTCCCGACCCAGGAATCAAACCGGGGTCTCCTGCATTGCAGACAGATACTTTACCAACTGAGCTATCAGGGAACACCCATTTTTATTTTTAGTTCCTTCTTTTCTGTTTGTTTAGGTCTGTCACATGCTTCTTGGAGACTTTCTTTTTGGAATACCTGACTATTCCTTTTTAAGAGAGAAGCACTAAAAGCTGATTGAAAGCTTTGTGCGCGTGAGTGGAGCTTGTCAACTGGTGCTTCAGGGTGTTGTGAACGCATGGAGATTCCCATTTCCTGGTTTCCTAGTCTGTGCAGAGCTGTAAGCAAGGTTTATAGGTTTCCTGGACTTGAGTGGCACAAGGCAGGGGTATGAGAACATAGTACAGCACATGATACATTGCAAAAGAGTCAGTATTGACAGTAAATGCTGGGGTGGGGAGAGACTGGTATGGGCTAAAGGGAAGTCTGGAACAGAATTCATTGCTAGGGAAAGAGATGTGAGCTAGGTCTTTGAGAATGAGATTTGATTTGGTGGAGAGCATATTTTAAGTTGGAAAAAGAGCTAAAATGAAGGTAAAGGTTTGAAGAGGTGACAGAGAAAGCTACAGTGTTATTTCAGTCTTTATTGTTATTGATTAGTCAGAATGCTATTAAAATAGTTTTTAAAAAATTGAACTAGCAGTATAATTTGTGTGTTGATTTTAAACTAAATACATTTTTTATTTTCCTTTTCAGTACAAATACAGAGACCTAACTGTACGTGAAACTGTTAACGTTATTAGTTTATACAAAGATCTCAAACCTGTATTGGATTCATATGGTAAGTTTATATATAAAAATATCAAGTTGGAGTTTACTCTTTTTGTTAATAATTGTAGGTTTTCCATTTTCCTTTTAAGTCTTTTGGTTCTTTTCATTGTAGGACTGAGCCTTTACCTAAAAATGTATTGGGGGGGGTAGGAAATTATAAGATCTAATAATAACATCTTATATTTGTTTAGTTATTTTAAGTTTTAAAATACTACTCTAACAAAAATGGTGCAAATTTAGACCTAGAAGTGATGTAATAGATAATATAGTCCATCATTTCCAGAAATATCCATAGTTTTGAAGAATGTTGCTTTGGGGGATGGGGAGATGGAGGGGATTCTGTGGTTAAGTTTGAATACTTACAGGTTAAACAAAATTAAATGGATTTCTTTGGAGCAAGATTTCTCAGAACCTTTCATATGTTTATGTGTTTTGTCTCACCAAGAGGGGAGAGAAGATAATACATTGTTCAGTATATTCTAGAGTTAATTAGTGAACCGTTTTTTCTCTCTAGAGCATCTCTTTGTATTCTTAGGAACACATTTTGTAAAATTATATTCTAGACTATTCTTTTCATTTTATAGATGAAGAAAACACTTAAAAACTGTTGTCCTTAATTCTGTAGAGTGTGTAGGTGACGGTTTGTGTCCATTCTCTAATGAGATGAAATGAAGTTGTGATTTAAGTAAGAAATGACAATATTTAGAGGTGTTTTTTAATAGTCTTTTTGGCCCCACCAGTCCTAACATGATCTCTCCAGCCCTGTCTCCTTGTAGCCAGTGTACCAGGGCCAAGGGGAACCGTGCTGCCTTGTGCCTGCAGTGAGGCCCCTGGCAGGGAGTGCAAGGAGTTGAAATTTGTAGCTGAGACTCGCTCTAAACTCCACTCACCCCAAGGGCTTTGTAAACAGGAGCCTGGTGGAGAGGTGGGAGGCAGCAGAGGGGGAATCGGCCCTGAATTTCCTGAACAGTCGTCAACCTGAAGTCCTCTCCCACACGAGGGCCCAGCTCTCCCTCCTGTCCACGTGCTGCACTGTGGTGTTTAGACCTGCAGAAAACTCATCTTTCCAAAGTTAGGGTTACTTTTAAAATGGCTTCTCTGGGTGAATAAAGTGACTAAGGCTATAAAGTTATGTTAAATGTGTAGTTTTTATTGAATACTGAAAGAATAAATGATCAAAATTGACAAAGACTGCAGCCTCATTGAACAATTCTTATATAGCTTTGTGTGACTGGACCAAGTCTAAACCATTATCATCAACATGCTTTTAGAGTAAATATAATCCTAAAATTTAATGAGGTAGTCTTTTTAAAACACAAAATCAGAGTAAATTACCTCACAGGGTGTAAGTGTCAATAGAAGATAAAAGAACTGAGGTCAACAGTATAGTTGTGTGTTCTTGCACTGTACATAGCCCTTTTCCATGTAGTACAGGGTTAATTCCAAATTGTTGCAAACAATAGCTGCCCATGGAATACAGACTATATACCCTAGTTATTCAATCAATCATAGACAGGAAAACTTGTGTGATGTGAGAAATACTTGTATTAAAAGATGTCCATATTTGCGAAAATGTTTTTTCCTTTTTATTACTGTGGGATACTACATTGGGATTGAAAATGACAGTGAGTGGGAGTGAACATCTGAGAAATCTAAAATTTAATACTATTAGGTTAGTATTTGTGGAAGTGAAAGTATTAGTCGCTCAGTCGTGTCCCACTCTGCAACGCCATGGACTGTAGTCCACCAGGTTCCCCTGTCCATGGAATTCTCTAGGCAAGAATAATGAAATGGGTAGCCATTCCCTTTTCCAGGTGATCTTCCTGACCCAGGGATCGAACCCAGGTCTCCTGCATTGCAGGTGGATTCTTTATCATCTGAGCTACCAGGGCAGCAATTAATAGTGATTTTTAAGTAATCTTATAATCATGTTAGTTGAAGACCCAGAGCTCTTATTTATTGATACTATATCATTCACATATATTTTCCCAAGTAATTCATAATATCTTTACTCATTCAAAAGCTGATCCTATTAAGTGAATCAACAAAGGAAAATTTGTTATTAGACAAAATGTTTGAACATTAGCAGGTTTGTCCCTTTAAAGAGTAGTAATGCATTGTAGCCATTGTTTCTGAAAGAATAACTTATGTAAGAGTATCTGTCAAAATGCTTATTGATTAACTCAATATTCTCATCTTTCAGTTTTTAATGATGGCAGTTCCAGGGAACTAATGAACCTTACTGGAACAATTCCTGTGCCTTATAGAGGTAAATGTCTTATGTGATTTATGTTTCTAGCATAGATGCATTTTAATTCATACTTAGTTGCCAAAGAATTATAAGTAAATTAAGCTTGCTTTCTCATGACTTTCATGATAATATAGAAACTTTCACTTCTAATTGAAGTTCATTTGGCAGCAGCACCTAATATTTTCAGCTTCCTTACAAAGCTTCCTTCCACCACCACCTTCCTTACAAAGATATATCAAGTATGTGCCTAGGAGCACTGGAGAGTTTTGTTTCAGAGAATCTTAGAACTAAAAGGGATCTTGACTGCCTCCTAGTTCAGCCTCCCATCCTATTCAAATTTACCTGACAGTGGGAAGCTGTGTAATGTAGTGACTAAGATGGAGGCTTTACAGTCAGGGCAGAGTAGGGTTTTAGTTCTTGCTTTGTGATCAGTTAGCTTTGTGGTGAATCTTAGTCCCTTCAGTTGTATCCGACCTCTGCGACCCCATGGACCGTGGCCCGCCAGGCTCCTCTGTCCATGGGATTCTCCAGACAAGAATACTAGAGTGGGTTGCCATTGCCTTCTCCAAGCTTTGTGGTAGTGGTCATCTATAGCATTTGTATAGTTGTCCTAACTCAAAGAATAATTAATTTGTAATAATATATATTGTAAAGGACTTAGCTCAGAGACTGGTATATAATAAAGAGGTACCAAAATTAGCTATTATCTATGGTTGTAATGCTGATGAAGGATAATTACATCTCTTAGCCAGTCAGCCACCCTTTGCTAAAATACTTAAAGCGATAATGGAGCATTCAGCTTCATAAGCAGCTGTTCTGTTTTTGTTGGTTAATTGTTTCTTGTGACTAGTTAAGGCCTGTAACATACCCACTGATCTTATATAGTACCTGCTATGCGTAGGGGTTAAGGGCTAGGGATACAAACGTGAACTAAAGTTGTACTGTCTCTGGAAGAACATACACAAATAGAGGAAATGGGGAATAAATAGATATTGATACTATTCTATACCTGCTATAGAATAATAAAATATGTGCTGTGAGATTATAGAGGAGAACAGGAACATATAGGAAGGTCATCCAAGAAATGATGTTCAGACTTCATATTAAGGGGATGAGTCAACCATTCAGAGGGAAAAACACTTGAGCATCAGCATTTCATAGAGCAAGTATGAGTAAAATGCAGGATAGCTGACTTTGCCTTTACCCCAGGAAGTAAGCTCTGGTGAGGAAATAAGTATGAGTGAAAGTAGGAGGCAGAAAACTCTTGTAGACATAATTAAAAGCATTATTTTTTCTTCCAGTTTTATTGAGATATAATTGATAATAGCATTGATAAGTGTAAGGTATACAGTGAAATGATTTGATTTCATACATCAAGAAATGATTACCACAGTAAGTTTAGTAAACATCCATCATGTCTTACAGATACAATTAGAGAAATAGAAAAAAAATATTTTTCCCTTGTGATGTGTACTCTCAACTTTCATATATAACATAAAGCAGTGTTCATGGCATTAATCATGTGGTACATTACTTTCCTAGTACTTATTTTATAATCTGGAAGTTTGTACCTTTTGATACCTTCCTATAATTCACCCTTCCCCCCCAGCCCTCACCTCTGATAACCACAAATCTGATCTCTTTTTCTATGTTTGCTTATTTGTGCGTGTATGAAGGATAATTCACCTATAACACTATGTTAGTTTTTGTTACACAACACAGTGATTTGATATTTCTGTGCATTTCAAAGTGATCATCATGATAAGTCTAGTTACCATCTGTCACCATGCAAATCATTACATAATTATTGACTTTCCCCTCACTATACATTTCATACCCATGATTCATTTATTCTGCAGCTGAAAGTTTGTACGTCTTGATCTCCTTCACTTACTCCTCTCTCCCCACTCGTCTCTGCTCTGGCAACTGCCTGTTTGTTCTTTGGATCTATGAATCTGTTTCTGTTTAGTTTTGTTTGTTCATTTGTTTTGTTTTTTCAATTCCACTTGTAAGTGAAGTCATACTTTATTTGTCTTTCTCTGTTTGACTTATTTCAGTTAACATAATACCCTCTGGATCCATCCATGTCATCACAAGTGGCAAGATTTCATTCTTTTTTATGGCTCAGTATTACTTCATTGTGCATCTGTATACCACATCTTTATCCATTCATCTATTAGTAGGTATTTAGGGTGCTTCCATATCTTGGCTATTGTAACTAATGTTGCAGCTTTCCAAATTAGTATTTTAATTTTCTTCAGATAAATACTCAGAATTGCCAAATCGTATTTTGTTCTGTTTTTCTGTTGTTCATTTTTAAGGAATCTCCATACTGTTTTCCACAGTGGCTGCACCAGGTTATAGTCCCACCAACAGTGCACAAGGGTTCCCTTTTTTATGTGCATTTTATCTAAACTAAACCTCTGTTCCCTCACCATTGTTTTATATGGCATAGTTCTTAAGCCTGAGTAATTCTGGAGAAAGCATCATTTTCACAAAGCAAAGAATTCTAGGTGGTGGAAATAAAGTTATGTTTTATGTTTTAAGATGTATCCTTTGGGGAGGGTTCATTGTAGAAGTACTTTTGAATAAAAAAATAAATCCAAAGTCCCATCACTGATTTTTTTCAAGTGAAGTATATGTATATATACTTATACGAAGTACCACTGTTTCTAAGAAGGGGACATATATCTGAATTGTTAGGTGATTCGGATGATTGCTTGGGACATTGGGGTTTGAGCTTAGTAAGAAAAGTCTTTATGTTCAGTATATTAACTCTATTGGATCCTTTGAAACACTGTTCATTTTGACTATATGTAGGCAGATTTCTCAACTGAGAGAGATTCTATTTCATAAAGCAAAGAGAAGGAGATGACATCATTGATTTTTGAAACTACCTCTGAAAAGCCATTCATTGGTCAGGCTGTGACCAATAGTCAGCATCTGTTTGACATTTGGGTTAGGTCTTACACAGTCTGACTTTTGGCATGGGAGTTTCAAGTCCAGTGTATATCCCTTTCTGGTAGAAGGCCATTGTCTCTGGTCTTCCCAGGAAATTTTAGTAACTGAAGTGACAGAAGTCAAATAATAAAGAATGGCTTGAACCAAAAGATAATTTGTGAATAATATGTTTAGAGCAGTAAGCTCACACCGGTAGAGTAGTGATCAGTTAACTCCTTAATCCTGTTCTTGTATTTTACAAACTGAAAATTTGAGAAACTGATCTTAAACAGACTTTGAAGCATAAACTATTTGTTGTGATTTTTTTTTTTAAGTGTTGCTTAGTTGTAGCTCTTTTTTCTTTACCTACTAAACCATTAGAGTAACTGGTTTCTCTTTCTCTGTCAGGTAATACATACAATATTCCAATCTGCCTGTGGCTGCTGGACACATATCCATATAATCCCCCTATCTGTTTCGTTAAGCCTACTAGCTCAATGACTATTAAAACAGGAAAGCATGTGGATGCTAATGGAAAGATATATCTTCCTTATCTACATGAATGGAAGCACGTAAGTATTAATGGTGTTCTGTGAATTTGTTGTATATTTTGTTCACTAGCATCTACTTTATGTTAACACTCAAGGAGGATGAATTCATGTAAGATCACTAATCACTGAGCTGGGTAATTGTAAAAGGCTCTTTGAAAGAAACATGTCTTGTATTTTTATAGAGCTTGGTAGTTTGCAGAATATCTGTAGTCACTATTTTGTTTGCTTGAGTTGAACCTTTAAGAATAGATAGAATTCACATATGGGGAATACATTTTAAAAAGTAGTATTCTTTGGCATGTATTTGTGAAACTGTTCAAATCTCATTACTCGAAGTGTTCCAGTCAAGAAGTAATAGGAAGAAACTTTTGATGGTTTAGCTCTGACAATTTCTATCCAAAATATTGGTAAAAAAGCCAAACAAACTAGAACCAACATCTGTGGAATGCTTTGCAGAACTGTGAGACAATTAGGACTTGAAGGGCCAAGATCCTATGAAGAAGGAAACTGCAAAAAGATGAACCAACCTTCTGCCAATTTTCCCCAGGAGTATTTACTGATTCTTGGTGCAAGATGAGAGGCTGAGAATCTGGGCGGAAGGCCTTAGCTAGAGGCAAAGAAGACTGCAAAGTTTCTAACAGTCTCCTAGAGCTCAAAAGACAACAGTTGTTGTTCTGTCTGCTAGGTACCCAATATTTTAGGAGCCAAGAATTTAGGAGAAAAGGAAGCTACAAAGAAGTGAGCCGGATATAATCTGAGTTTCCCACTCAAGACATTTGCTGAATACCTAAAGTTCAAAGACACGATGTTAAAAAGCTAAGCAGAGAGCCTCTGAAAAACACAGCCAAGTTCTCAGTAATCTTAGGTTGTGGGAGCAGTAGGAGTTCGAAACCTTATCAGGGAGGATGAGTGAAGTCGCTCAGTTGTGTCCTCCTCTTTATGACCCCATGGACTGTAGCCTACCGGGCTCCTCCATCCATGGGATTTTCCAGGCAAGAATACTGGAGTGGGTTGCCATTTTCCTTCTCCAGGCAAACTTCCCGACCCAGGGATCGAACCCAGGTTTCCTGCATTGTAGGTAGACCCTTTACTGTCTGAGCCACAAGGGATGGGTAGAAGTAAATACCCTAAATTCTTAGTTGGCATGCTGGAGGAACACACCCTGTGAGTGAGAACTCAGGGCAGAATGAGCCCTGTAAAACTTTAGCCTTGAATCAGCTCAGCCCCTGATTATATTAAGGTGATTTTCCACACTTATCTGCCAGCGGTAAGATAGAGTGAACTTTGGCTGGAGGAAGATAGTATATAGAACCTGTGTAATTACTCATGAACGGTGTCAAGCATACAGTATAAAATTATCAAGTACATCAAGAGATAGGGCATAGAGTGGGGGAAGAAGACACTAGAAACAGGCACTGCTGCTGCGTCACTTCAGCTGTGTCCGACTCTATTCGACCCCAGAGATGGCAGCCCACCAGGCTCCGCCGTCCCTGGGATTCTCCAGGCAAGAACGCTGGAGTGGGTTGCCATTTCCTTCTCCAATGCAGGAAAGTGAAAAGTGAAAGTGAAGTCGTGTCCGACTCTGTGTGACCCCATAGACGGCAGCCCACCAGGCTCCCCCGTCCCTGGGATTCTCCAGGCAAGAACACTAGAGTGGGTTGCCATTTCCTTCTCCAGAAACAGGCACTACCCTCAGGTAACCCAGTTATCAGACAGAGACTTGAAAATGATTATGACTAATGTGTTCAAGGTGTAGAACTATATTAGGTATAATTATATTAAAAATGAACCAAATAGAAATCTTAGAACTGAAAAATAGAATAATAGAAATTTAAAAAAAAAAATTAAAACTAAAATTTAAAAAAACTCAATAGGTGGGTTAGTAGCAGATTGGACTCAGCAGAATAGAGAATCAATGAACTGGCATATGAATACTTTATATTTTTAATGCTAGAGACCTAGAGATAAACCTTACAAAAGATGTACACATCTATTACAGAGAAAATTTTAAATTTTATTGAAAGATGCTAAAGAAAACTTAAGTCGAAAGAGAACTTTATTCATGGATTGGGGTACTCAGTATTATATAGACTCTTCAGTTTGTAGTATATCTACAAACAGAACTGTTTTCCTAAGAGAAGCTTTTGTTTCTTTGTGTATTTGTTAATTTTGTGAACTTGATAAGCTGAATCTAAAATTTATATGGAAATTCAAAAGATTGAGAATAGCCAAGAAGAATAAGACGGAAAGGACTTGCCCTATAGGTATCAAAATGTCTTTTAAAAAACTAGTAATTAGGATGGCTTGGAATTGTCAGAGAAGTATTCAAATGGATAGATGGAACATAATAAATAACCCAGAAAAAAAGATCCACTGTGCAGGCATATGTTGGAGACATTGCAGACTTGATTCCAGACCATAGCAATAAAGCGAATACTGCAATAAAATGAGTCACATGAATTGCATGGTTTCCCAATGCATATAAAAGTTATGTTTATACTGTGCTGTAGTTTGTTAAGTGTGCAATAGTGTTAGGTCTAAAAAAACAATGTTGATACCTTCATTAAAAAAAAGAAACTATTGTATACTGTAACAAACCATAATAGAATATGAAAAAGAATATGTATAATTGAATCACATTGCTGTACAGCAGAACTTAACAGAACAATGTAAATCAAGTATACTTCAAGAAAGTTTTTAAAAAATATTTTAAAATATTTAAATTTAAAATATTTTAATATTGTTAAAAAATGTTAACTATTATCTGACAACACAGGGTTGCCACAAACCTTCAATTTGTAAAAATTGCAATATCTGCAAAACACAGTAAAGCTAAGCACAGAAAAAAAAAAGTTATGCCCAAGTATAAACACTTAATGTATAACAGTGATGGTATAAAAGATCACTGGGAATAAGATTAAGAACTTCAGTAGTGGAGTTGGGACAGATTCCTATTTGTATCTTATACAAAAATTAATTTCAGATAGATTGTGAAAAGCAGAAAAGTAAAACTTAATATAGGAGACTGCCTTCATGATCTTGTAATAGGTGGGGTTTTTTAAAAGAGGATGCAAAACTTTTACTATAAAGGAAAAGGCTAAGTTTTACCTTGAGTTTATGCAAATTAAGGACTTCTGTTCATTAAACACATTAAAAAGTGTGAAAAGACTAACCATAAACTGAAAGAATATACTCATCACCTACAGTATAATATCTAGAACATAAAAATAACTTTTGGGAATCATAAAAAGAAGGAAGCCCAATAGAAAAATAGGTGAAACTATTGGATAAGTATTTCACAAAAAATCCTAATGGCCAATAAATATATATGGAAAGATTTTAATCCTGCTAGTGGAGAGGGAAATATATAATAATTTAAAATCATGAGATACCATTACATGTCCATTAAATTGTCACTCCCAGTTGACCATACCAAGAGTTAGAGAGGATGTGGAACAAAGAGAACTCTTAGGCACGCTGATGGAGGTTCACACGGCTGCTCGAGGTCAGTTCGGCTTCACCTGGTAATGTTGGCTGTCAGTGCCCGTGCCTTGTGTCCTGGCAGTTCTACGCCTTGGTTCTGCTTTACACTAGAGCAGTGTTTCTCAACCTCAGTGCTGCTGGCATTGTGGGCTGGGGGTTGGATAATTCTTTACTGTAGAAAGGCTGTCCTGTTCATTACAGGATATAGGATCCCTGCCCGTTATCTGCAGGATGCCAGTAGCATGGCACAGTTGTGACATCTATAAATGTCTCTGCTGCTGCTGCTGCTGCTAAGTTGCTTCAGTTGTGTCCTACTCTGTGGGACCCTGTAGACGGCAGCCTACCGGGCTCCCCCGTCCCTGGGATTCTCCAGGCAAGAACACTGGAATGGGTAGACGTTTCTAATATTCATTAGGAGGCTAAAATAGCACCCCCCGTTGAAAACCACTGTACAAGAGTAAACCTTGCACATATATGCTAGGAAACATAACAAGAATGTTCATGACAATGTAGTCCATATGACTGTTAGCAGTATAGAAGCATGAATGAAGCAGTTGTGTATTCACTTAGTAGAATACCATACAGTGATCAAAATGAATTTATAATTATATTCTTGAACAAGAATGTATCTTACAAACATGGCTGAAATAAGTCTGAATAGACTACACAGTTTGATTTAATTCATATGAAGTTCAGAAATAGGAAAAATTAAACATACTGTTTAGAAAATTGTTTATAAGATGTACTATGTTTAAAGAAAAGAATGATTATCCACTAAGTCAGAAAAGTGGATAACTATAGATAGATGGGAATGCGGTCCAGAACTTATAAGTTATAGGCAGTCTTCTGCTTCATAACTTGGATGATGGCTACAAAAATATTTCCTTTATGGTTTCTCTTTAAAGTTACATTTGTTTTATACTTTTATCTATGTATGATATATTCCGCAGATCTAACAAGACGTAACAGTAGCTAACTTCAGCATGGTATTCAAGGTTATATCATGGAAGATCCTGATTTTTAGCTACAGATTTTTTCCTTTAGTAAGCAGTTGGGAGTCTTTTTAGATGTTTGAACAAGAGTAGGGTATTAACTAACAGTGATTATCAGGTATAATATCTGAAGTACGCTAGATAAATAAATTAGCTTTCTGACTGAAAAATCACTAGCTGCTCTAAAACATTTTAGAGATTTAACACTAGAAATTTCTTGCCCACATAGTAGTCCACTGGGAGTCTTCCTTGCTGGCAGCCAGCTTTCCTTCACTAGAGCTTCAGGCACCAGGCTCTTTCCAGTTTGTGGTGCCATCTGCCAGGTCTTCAGAGTCCTCTGCATCAATGAAGACAAGCAAAGAGGGACTAGTGAAGGACTGCCTTCCTTATGCACCTTGGCTTAGAAGTTAAGTCTCTTCTGCTTATGGTCCGTTAGTAAAATCTAGTTGCAAGAGAGACTGGAAAATGCAGTTATTGCATAAACAACTGATTCTCAGCAACAATTCTGTATTAGGGGCAAGGAGCATGAACTTTATAGAAAATCCTCTCAATCATAGCAAAGAAGTAAAATTAGAAGCCACACAGAAGGCTATTGCAGGAGTCTAGCATGATGCAGAAGATGAATGAGGGCTGCTGTCATTTATCTTGATCTTACCAATTGCTTATTAATCTTAATTCTGAACATATATCATATACTGCTTGGAATGTAAAATTAACCTTTTTATTGCTTTCTGGAAAAGCAAACAGAAAGGGAGAGGGAAGGAAGCAGTTTTGCTCTTTGCAGGTTTTCAATAGGAAAGCAGTTTTATAAAGATATGTTTCAGTTGACCTTTAGGCATTTGAGCTAAAATAAACTAATATTCTTGCTATTTTTTTTGATATCCTTCCTGTATTATTCTGAATTAGTCATTTGTCATTCTGAAATATTAATGACCTGTTGCTTTATAATAGGCCTGGAAGTAGATATAAACAATTCATTTTCCTTTCTTCAAAAACTAACATGAAAGAAATGGTATGATAATTAAAATAAACCTTATCTTGACAAAATGATAGTTATGAGACTGTATAAATGAAGTAGTTATTCATACTACAACATGAGTGAGCCTTTGAAATTAATATGCTAAGTGAAAAAAGTCAGACACATATTATTCCATTTACATGAAATATTCAGAGTAGGCAATCCATTGACAAAATAGATTAGTGGTTACCAGGGGCTGGAGGGAGGGGGAAATTGGAAGGGATCACTAATAGGTACAGATTTCTTTTGAGGATGATTGCAGTGTTCTGAATTAGATAGTGATGATGGGGGGAAAAACCCACTGAACTGTATACCTTTAGATGGTAAATTCTATGCTCTATCTCAGTTTTTAAGTTGCATGATTTTAAAATCATGAGTTAGTTGGGGAGTTTTCTTGCACTAAAAGTAAGAGATTAAAATTTTGTGGTTCTTAACAGCAGCCCTACACACACACCAGCCATGATCTCTATCTAGCCCACTCTTCAGTGCTACACAGATACTTTACATGCTTGCTCCCAGCCTCAGCATGTAAGTTCACAGACATACATAAGAAAGATATTGGACTAGTGAGAATCAGTAAGTTTTCATAAGAAGTTTTCTGAAATGATATCTGTTGTCATTGACCATATTTGGGACAGAAGTAAACAAAACTGATGCTTGGGAAAGTTGAAAACAGGTAAATTCTGTTAGGAGAAGGGAAGTTATAAAGATGGTTAGCTGATCAAGATCATTGAGTAATCCTTCAGAACTTGATGAACTCATGAATAAAGTATATGAGATGAGCTACACACAAAATATAGTAAGGAGTAGAAACAGGATCATCAGATAAGTCAGTTTGAACAACTTTGCCTAGCATAGTTTGTCTTAAATTAGTGATCAGTAGATATTGAGACAAAAGTTTAGCAGCCTTTATGGGATACAGCACTCTTTTTGTAACTGTGGTATTAGAAGGAAAGATCCTTTAACAATTTGTATCTTTTGTACAACAGTCTAGTAATTTCTAAGATGGAGTCTACCTATAATTTAAGAAATTCCAGTACTATCTTTAATAAAAATTAGTTGAGGAACATGTGTTTTCAAAGGCCTTAAATAATATTTGTGGCTAGTGCTTACATCTGTTCCTAAATTTGTACCAAAATCCTTAATTTGTCCTCTGGAAATATAATAAATCTTGGTTAGCTGTATGGAGTCACATGAAGAACACTACTATCTGAATTTTGCAGTATAGTGCTTTTGCTAGTGCTGGTTTTCTATACATGAAACAGCAGCCTTGCTACACATAAATAATAAGAAATCACATAGCTCTCTGTTAATTAAATGTAATTTTCATGTTTGGAGTCCTACAAAGAAAATTGTGGAGCTAAGTTGAAAACAGATAACTAGCCAGACATTTCCTGTTTACCAAAAATTAAATCTGTAACTGCCTTAAATTTGTTTTCCATTTTTAGCCACAGTCAGACTTGTTGGGGCTTATTCAAGTCATGATTGTGGTGTTTGGAGATGAACCTCCGGTCTTCTCTCGTCCTACTGTTTCAGCATCCTATCCACCATACCAGGCAACAGGGCCACCAAATAGTAAGTAGAATTGATATTTGATTTTCAAACTCATATAAACTAAAGAAAACAGAAAATCTTGTAAAATAATTTTTTTTAATGACTTCCCTTTGCTTTTTTAGCTTATCAAGTTAGTGGATTTATTGGAGGTATTCTGAGGCCCCACATCTGCATGTACAGATTCCCAACAAAGACTGGCATTTGGGCTTTCATTTGTGGGTAGAAATCTAACTTATGGGTGTGCTGGATTCCAAAATGGAGGAGAAAGAATGCTGGAATAGAGCTGGAATTTTGTTTTTAATTATGCATGCCATGGAATAGCTTTATTTGATCAATTTTGAGGCAGATACAACTGGAACGGCAATCTGACCTCTCCTTTTCTTTGCAACTCTAGGATCAGTGTTGTAGATAATAATCAATTATAAAATCAACTATATCATTCATGTTCAGCTATTCTGGGTATACACAATGACCTTCTAGCTCTCAGCTTTCTTCTCTTGAGTACAGCCAATTCATTTTACTTTGAGTCCAGGGAGTAGGGCATGGAGTCAGTATCAATTCTCCCCTAATTGGTGTACATTATCTCTATTATTTCTGGTATTTTTTTTTTTATAATTCTTACTGATACTTTAAAATCACCATAGATAATTGAGAGTTGGTTGTACTTGTTTTGACTTTACTAAACCTGTTTACTGTGTTTTGAGCTGTGGTTTGTTTGTTTTAACAGATTTTGTTTAATATTATAATTAACCAAATTTATTTATCTTATGTTAGATTACATGAACTTTCATTTTCCTTCTGCTGAAAATTATCCTCTTCCTCTTTAATTCATTCTGTCTTGAGTAGCATCTTGACTCATAAGCTGAATGGGAATCTAAGAGAATTTCCTGAATCCTTTTCCTTCCCTACTTGACCAGAAAAAGTTTGGTTGTAGCATTTTGTAGCTCTTTTAATAAAGTAGATTCTAGGGATTCTTTTGGTCCAGAAATTTGTTTTCATCTTAATAAATTCTGTTGATTTTAATATACAAGATTAATCTTGGCCATCTAAATTTGAAATGCCAAATATTTCCTAGCTCGTCATTCATATTTATTTGCTCAAATAACACAGCCAGTGAGCACTTACGATAAAGGTAAGAAAGTTAGTCTCCTAAGCAGCACGTTTTTCCTAAATTTCTTCTAGTTTTATATAAACATTGGAAGTGCAGCATTCTAGAAAGAGAGCTCACTAAATAGATTACTGTTACAGTTCCATTTTGTACTCATTGTAAATCACTAAACAGTCTAGAGCTAATATATGTGAATTAGTCAAAGAGTCCAACTTACTGTCTACCCATTATAGTTTCAATACTTTTTATACATTTAAATAATATTCTTTATTATTAGGTATGACTGCAAAGAAATGAGGGTCTGGATTCTGTCCTACACATACACATCAAGGAATAGCCCACAAATTTGGATCCATACTTAAACATATACGATCTTCTAGTTGAAAAATTATATACTTCTATTATTATTATCATCATTATCTTTAGATATTTTTGATCTTTGGTAGAAGTAACACCAAAAAAGTGTGCTATGGCCAAACCTCATTTTTTTGACAGTAATAGTCAACACTTAATCAGTGGTAACTGTGAGACACAGCTAAACACTTCATATTAGTTCTTATATGTTATGCTTATTTGTATTCCATTTTATTGTAGCCCTGAAATTATTTCATCTCATTATCTGCTTCCTTATCAGTCTTGGACTCAGATAACTTGTTGTTTCCCAAAATCAAAATTTGAAGAGTTTGGTCAAATTAATAGCTTTGTAGAACCTCAGAAAAGGAAAATTACTTATAATTATGAGAAAATTGCTTATAATGGTGAAATGTTGTCTATATGTGTGCAAGAGAAACTAACATGGAGAGAGAAACTAGTAAGTGACTGTACATGTTGCTGATACCTAACAGTGGCCGGCCTCATCATTGATGTTCATAAAGATCAACCGTGTTTTGACCTGGGAAGAAGAAATGGTTTAGAGATTTAGCAGTTGTGACATTTTGGAAGGTGTTTTCCCTTTCTGAAATACCATTAAACATCATCCTTAGCTTCATTTTTCTTAAGAAAAAATTTACTTCTGACACCTATAGATTCATCTTAACAAGAACACTATGAACACTTGGAGATGTAAGCTCAGCAACTCTGATAAAGACTTTTAAGGCCTGTAGTCAGAGCCCAGCAAGCTTTTCCCATCTACTTGCAGTATGTACTCCAAAAATTTATTTCTTGAAGGTTCCGCCTCTCTTCAAGCCTTTGTATACTATTCATCTACTCGATCACTCTTGTTTACCACCATGTCCTATGTTGAAATTAGCTACCTCCTCTACGATCCCATATATAACACTCTGTACTCACCCTGTCATAACAACTTGTCCCTCTGTGTTGATATTCCTTTGTTTATCTCTTAAGACTGTAAGCGGCTTGAGGAGAGGAAGTCTTTTGGTTTTTTTTTCAGTCTGATACCTTTCACAGGAAGGCACTAAAATATTTATTGATTGAATTAATAGCTAATTCATTCTATTCAGTGAGAAAAATTTCACTGAGGATAATTTGATTCTCAGACAAGTCATTTCCAGTTAAGGCTGAAATTCTCTTTTTCTTCTTCAGTGTTGGTTAGCTTCTTGGCACCAATGACTAGCTTCTATATCATTAGTGTTCTCTTTAAAATATATATAAAACATTCTTTAAGCGTACTAGCTTTGAACCCCTTAGTATTCCCCCTTAGTATTTCCAAGCTTTTGTTTGTTTTAACTAATCGAGGTGAATATAAGTTTTGTGTAGGACTTCTTAATAGTAATCTGGGTCCTTTAAAATCTTCACTCAAGCCAACAAAACCAACTGTGCTAATTGGTCAACATAATCTTGTAAGAAATATCAAAAGATATCTTAGATATAATAAAGAGATCACTTTGTAAGAAGCTGACCTTAGACCCCTTCCTCCAAATTCCAAACTGAATTGACTCCTGTCTCTCAGATTGTAGGTTCTTTTAGGCTTTAAGAGCTAACCAAGTTGACCTGTTGGCCAGTTATTCCTTGTTGGGATTGTCATGTGTGTTGTCATAACTCATGTTTAATGCTTTTAGAATTATGTGATTTGAAGATATTTATTAGCTGTAGTAAAGAGCTAATACGGATGGAATATTTGTGTTTTTTGGCAAGATTTGAATTCTTTACCTGTATGAAATTTTGCTGTGATTTGATGGTGATGTAAGTCTTATTTAATAACCTGTATATCCAGGACTGTGCATATTATTTTAAAATGTTAAAAATTATTTTTAGCTTCCTACATGCCAGGCATGCCAAGTGGGATTTCTGCGTACCCATCCGGGTACCCTCCCAATCCCAGGTAATGAAAAAATATCTTTTGAATAATTGTTTTAGAAATTCTGTTAGATCTAGAATAAAATAATGGGTGCTAACTAGGGCATTAAAGTAAATTTGGTTGCAATTTAATGGAAGGTAAAACTCAGTTTATTGGTGAAATTTTATGGTATGTACATAGTTGAACAGGAGTTTTTTCCATTCTAAGGAAAAGCAGCTCTATTCTGTTTACAGAGAGGAAAGGAAAGGGAAATGATGATAATCTTGATTAGTTTTGGACCTCGAAATCCTTGCTTCTTTCCTTTTGAGAACGCTGTATATCCGTTGTAAATAGCTGATAGGTTAATGGAATACTAATTATGATGAATTCAGCCATGGAGAAAAATATTTTAATATCCTTTTTAAAAAACTGACCTTTTCCATAAACTGTAGGGAATGAATTAATAGTTCATATGATGGGTTCACTCTTGTCCCCATGATATTTACTTATTCAGTTCATAGACTACTATTTATTCAGTTTATTGCCAACCTTTATTACCCATATGATGATAATATTATAGAAGTAAATTAATAGTAAAATCAGTCTGTGAATAATACATGTGAGAAAAATCAGTAAGAAATAATTATTAACCCATGTTTTAAATGTGTCCATTTCAGTGGTAATCTAGGAGTAGTGTCCACTCCTTGGGCTTAACTTAGAATCCAAGGTGGTCTTGGGACTAGCTTAGAATGCAAGACAGGCCTGTAGTTGATGCCTAGAAGAAATTTACAGCTACTAGAAATTAATAAGAATTACCAAAATTTTAACCCTCAATTCTTCTCAGCTTCAAAAACCCTCACAAATAAATGCAGCCAAATTTCCTCAACACCTGCCATAAATAAACATACGTATATACATATATAATATGCCGGCTCTTATAAGTTAAATTTAGCAAGCATATTTATTTGGAAGCCTTTCTAAGTTTCAGGGACTAGCTTAATAAGGTAGTAAATATTCTTTTACATTTAGATGAATAAGCAGAGACTAGATGATCATCCATCAGAGACAAGAGAGACAGATTCCTATGGTTATTATATACAGTAACAGGTTATCAGTTTTAGATTTCTTAAGGCTGTTAATTTTCTGATTAAGTTACAGAAATGGAATTTTGTCTGAAGCCTTTATAATCAACAGTTGCTAGTAAACTAGAATGAACTTCAGGTATATAGGGAATGATTATTAGAAGCACAATAAGGAAATGGACTTCTGAACAATAAAGCCACTTCAAAAAAGACTCGTAGATAAAAATGAAGGCTGAAAATATTGACTATTGACAGAATGTGAATCATATTCACTTAATCTTACATAACCTTCAAAGTGTCTTTTGTAAGTTATTTGTAAGAAGTTGCTTTTTGAGAAAGCTATTTTTCAAAGATTTAATGGGGTTGTGTGTGTGTGTGATGTAACTTTTAATCTCATGACATGCTGATGAGTTAAGGGTAACTTTATTCAAATTGGTATCTATATCTTTCAGCATATGAAGGGTCTTGGCAAAAGAGCTTGAGTACCTCTTTCCCTTCTTCCTTTATCCTAAAGGAGAGTTAATAAGTCAGTGATTCAAGAATCTGTATTTTTAAAACAGTGGATATGAGAGTATTTGTTCTTGTTGTAGAAAGTTGGACTAGATAACCTATAAGGTCTCTTTCAAATTTTAAGATCTTTTCAAAGTTTTATTTAGCACCTGCAGCATGTATACAAGGAAATTAAAAAGTATGTCAAGAATAGTTGTTTCAGTTTTGGTATATATACTAGCAAGCATGTGTTATTAGAGTTTCTGATATCAGAAAAGACAGAAAATGGTAAATACTGTGATAAACTGAGCTTTAAAGGAGAGGTCACATCTGATTTGGAGGTGGAGCTCACAGGTGGCTTCATAAATGAAGGAACTGATTTATGAGGATGACCTTAAGAAGAAAAGAAAGCGTTTAGAGGTGGCTGCTGCTAAGTCACTTCAGTCGTGTCCGACTCTGTGCGACCCCATAGATGGCAGCCCACCAGGCTCCCCCGTCCCTGGGATTCTCCAGGCAAGAACACTGGAGTGGGTTGCCATTTCCTTCTCCATTTAGAGGTGGAGGGAGCAGCAAACAGTAATAGCATTTTACAGCTGAGAGGAAACTTATTAGTCATCAAGTTCAGCAACTCATTTATGTAGTCACAGCTAGGATATAAAAACAAACAAAAAAACCCAGCAAAGAATAAGGCAACTCCCTAATATGGCAGGAAAATACAGGATTATGAATAGGAGAATTGAAAAGAATAAAGGTGCAACTTTCATGGAATATGAGTACTACACGCTAGGAAATCAGAATGGAAAAGTTCTCACAAAATATCTGTTGCTTTCAGTTCTGATATTGTTGGATTGCCTTTAGAAAAACTCAAGTTGCTTTCTGCTGCTGTGAAGGTGGCCCTCAAATAACCAGGGCCCAGGGACTTCCCTGGCAGTTCAGTGGTTAAGACTGTGCTTCCGCTGTAAGGAGCATAGTTGATTGGGGCACTAAGATCCTGCATGCTGTGGGGCAAGAAAAAGCAAACAAAAACCACGGCCAGGCAAGAGTATTTCATTAAATCCAGTGTCATTAATGGAATTTCTGTAGAACTTTGCTTGAATAGACGACTGTAGCTCTAAAACTGGGAAGTCATTAATTGGTAAAACAACAGAATATCCAGCTTAGCTTCCTGGGGTTCTTAAAGATACTGTAGAGTTTGGGCCATCACAGTATTTAATGTTTTCTATTCTTTTCTTTAGTGGTTACACAGGCTGTCCTTACCCACCTGGTGGTCAGTATCCTGCCACAACAAGTTCTCAGTACCCTTCCCAGCCTCCTGTGACCACTGTTGGTAAGTACCCTTCAAAATTGTGTTTCTGCTCAGAAGGAAATTCAGTCTCCTGTTGTGAAAAGTGCATTTCACTCTTCTTTTTTATTGAGTAAGTTTGACATGTAACGTTGTGTAAGTTTAAAGAGTGCAGTGTGTTATTTTGATAGATTTATATATTATAATGTGATTACATAATTATTGTACACTATTATATTCTATATCCATTATACTTTGCATTAGATCACTATGGTTTACTGCTGCTGCTTTTGCTGGTTAGTCACTAAGTCATGTCTGACTCTTTTGTGACCCCTTGGACTGAAGCCCACCAGGCTCTGTCCACGGGCTTTCCCAGACAGGAATACTGGAGTGGGTTGCCATTTCCCTAGGGTATCTTCCCAACCCAGGGATTGAATCCACATCTCCTGCATTGTGAGGAGGATTCTTTACCACTGAGCCACCAGGGAAACCCCTATGGTTTATTACTTGTTACAGATTTGTACCCTTAAATACCATCAATTTTATCACCCTCCTTCATTTCACTTTTATATGTGAATTGTTAGAGTACTCTTTCTTTTTAGAGCTAAAGCTCTTAATGGTCAGTGCCCTATACTCTAAATCTTGAAGTGATTTATTATCATATAAATGAGCCTTCTACCAGAGCATAGAAATAAATTTGACTGATTCTTAATCACTTTTTCCTGTGTTTTTATTGGTGAACCTTGTATATGTTGAACTATCAAAAGATTCTTAGGTTTTCCAGCCTGGTTATATGTAAAGATAAATGTGCATTTTTAGGAGAATAAAGCACCATTGGAAAATATGAGTGGGTCAGGTAAGACCTTTTATTTCTGACCAGTAGTTCTTGCTTTTTTATGTTGCTTATTAGTAGAGTTACCTGAAATGTAGTTTTCTTCAACTGAGAAAATGAAAGTGATACAGGAACTTCTGCAAACTCCCACCACCCTTCCTGACTTATCTACCACCCCCTGTACCACTGTATTTGCCTTTTCCCTACTCTTAAAGAGACTGGGTCTTTCCCATTCTATTATTTTCCTCTCTTTCTTTGCATCGTTCATTTAAGAAGATCTTTTCATTTCTCCTTGCTATTCTTGAGAACTCTGCATTCAGTTATAAATATTTTTCTCTTTCTCCCTTGCCTTTCACTTCTCTTCTTTCCTCAGCTGTTTGTAAAGCCTCCTCAGACAATCACTTTGCCTTCTTGCTTTTCTTTTTCTTTGGGATGATTTTGGTCACTGTCTCCTGTACAACAATGTTATGAATCTCTGTCCATTGTTTTTCAGGCACTCTCTCTGCCAACTCTCTTTGGCATCAGTGGTTGGGGCATAGACTGGGATTACTGTCCAACATTAAACCATTAATGTTAAATGGTTGCCTTGGAAACAAACCAAGATCATTTTGTTGTTTTTGAGATTGCACCTAAGTACTGCATTTTGGACTCTTTCGTCGATCATGAGGGCTACTCCATTTCTTCTAAGGGATTCTTTGCTATGGTAGTAGATATAATGGTCATCTGAATTAAATTCGCCGGTTCTCATCCATTTTAGTCCACTGATTCCTAAGATGTTGAGGTTAACTCTTGGCATCTCCTGCTTGACCACCTCCCATTTTCCTTGATTCGTGGACCTAACATTCCAGGTTCCTATGCAGTATTGTTCTTTACAGTTTTGGACTTTACTTTCACCACCACATCCACATCTGAGCATTGTTTCCGCTTTGGCCCGTCTGCTTCATTCTTTCATGGAGCTAATAATTGCCCTCTTCTCTACCCAAGAAGCATATTGGACACCTTCCAACCTGGGGGGCTCATCTTCTGGTGTCATAATCTGTTTTGTCTTTTCATACTGTTCATGGGGTTCTCATGTCAAGAATGCTTAAGTGGATTGCCATGTCTTCCTCCAGTGGACCACGATTTGTCAGAACTCTTTACTATGACTCATCTGTCTTAGGTGGCCCTGCACAGGACGGCTCATAGCTTCAATGAGTTATACAGGCCCCTTTGCCATGACAAGACTGTGAAAAATCAAGGCATCATTCTTGATTTTTCATCAGGAACTTGTTTTCAAAATATATCTAGAATCTGATCATATCCAGTGCTGATCCAAATCACTGTTCTCTCGTCTGATTTACTTCAAAAGCCTTCTTCTGTCCTTAGCCCCTACATCTGTTTTTAGCATAACAGCTAGAATGAGCCTATTAAAAGAGAAATAAATTCTATCACTTCTCTACTCAAAACCTTCCAAAGTTTTGCTGTTTCACTCAGAATTCATTCCACATTTCTGAGGCTTAGAAGGCCCTTTAGGATCCTGCTTTCCTCCCCATTACTTCTGACCTCATCTCCTCCTCCTCTTGCGTTTTAGGATTTGTCCACTGCCTATTTCCTTTGCAAGGAGTAGTCAGGCCTACCCTGAGCAATCTATTCTCACCACCACCCTGCACACATATACAAACATGTGGAACATCTAGAAAGTTCATACAGGTTTTTCTGTAAAATGGGAAAATCCGAACTACCTTTTTGGCCAACCCAATAGATTCTTGTGAAGTTTACTTTTCTATTATCCTGATATCTGTTGTAAATATCCCTCCTTCCCAGCAAAAGTGTTTTCTTCAGTTGTTTTTGTCATTGGTACATTCTAATTATTGAGATTCTAGTGGCATTGGTTTTGTTTTTTAAAAATATTCTCATCCTTCTGTAATACAGATTTTTTTTTTTTTTACAGTGTAATTTTATCTATTTTTGGCTGTGCTGGGTCTTCATTACTGTGTGCAGGCTTTGTCTAGGTGTGGTGAGCGGGGGCTGCTCTTCGTTGTGGCCGCTGGCTTCTCACTGCAGTGGCTCCTTGTGGAATACGGGCGTGAGTGCACAGGCTTCGGCAGTCGTGGCACGTGGGCTCAGAAGTTGAGCTCGCAGGCTCTAGAACACGGGTGCAGTAGTTGTGACTCACTGGCTTAGTTGCTCTGCAGCATGTGCAATCTTCCTGGACCAGGGATCAAACCTGTATCCTTTGCATTGTCAGGTAAATTCTTATCCATTTAGCACCAGGGAAGTCCTACAATGTAAATTAAATGCTTGTGTTAGAAACCTGATGATGGGCAATCTTTAATCCAATTTGTACTAATTCCTGTTAAGTTCTCCATTTGGGCTCATGCATGATCAATAAATTAATAGTGCTGTTTCTTAAGCCTGTATTTCTCATTGGGATGATGGTATCTGATTTATAGAGAACCTAAGTTTCCAAAGATCTTTTATGTTAACCTATTTCAATGCGATAGGTATGAAGCATTTTATAGCTTAGAATAAATGACATCCATATAACAAGAAATAGGAATATGGGGAAAATGGTATATTTTGAATTAAATCTTCTGTTTGTTTTTAGAACAAGTTATCAAAGCAATATTTTATTGTATTTCCAAGAGTACTTTCTTAGAAAGTCTAGAAACAAATTATCATTCTATGATTATCTAGAATATCCATTAATGTATGTTGCTTTTCTACCCTTTGTTGCTTGTCTACTTGATTTTTTTCATCATATTTTAGTAGTACATTGTGAAAAATACTCTTGAACTTCAAAATTGTCATAAAGGAAAGCAGAAACATAAAAGTATCATTTGACTATAGAGTTCACAAGTAGTCAACATTTTCTCAATCTGCCAGTGGTCATCAGGATTTGTACTATTAAGGCATGAGAAAGAATTGATGTGTTTATTTATCTTTTGTGGAATTTGATAGTTTAAAGATTTGATCTTATGATGTAAAACAAAGACTTGTTTAAAGGCATCATTAATTAGCTCATACCTTATTATTAGTGTATGCTTGTGCAATATTGAACAATATAGAAGTAAAAGAACCACTTAAAATGAACTGATAGAGATTACTTTTTTTTTTTTTTAATGCAACCAACACTTTTATTTGCTGCTTTTTTTTTTTTTGGTGACATTTATTCCCAGACTGTAAGTTTTTGTTTCTTCCGTTTCTTCTGGGATATCTTTTTCTTCTGTGCAGACTCCTCTTCTGGTTTTGGAAGAGTCTGTTCTTTTTCAGTTAGGATCCTCTCAGTGTGGCAGGGAGAGCTCAGGTACTGCTTGATCCCCCTGTGAGCTCTGTAAGTCCTGCCCCGCATTGCATTTTGGGGGCTTTGCTCACCTGGATGTGCTCAGTGAGCAGAGAATCTACATCTAAGCCCTTCAGTTCCGCTTTACTCTCTGCATTTTTGAGCATGTGCATTAAAAATTCAGCACTGTTTCTGGGCTGTCAATCCTGCATCCAGCCCCACCGTTGTGACGACAGAATGGCACACGTTGCTTCTGTAGAGTGACATCCTTCAGATACTTGGTGGCTTTTTGGATATGTGTACCCTTAATGGCCTGGGCAGTTTCACAAGTGTTCTTAAAGGGAACATGAAGATTTGAACTTCTTGGTTTGCTGGATTTTGGGGGGTTTTCTGGGTCAAGTGAATAGCACATCATTTTTAGAGGTCACCTTAGTTAGGCTGCTTACTGGAAGAGCGAGATTACATTCTGTATAGCAGTCTCTTCTGAAATAATGCAGAAGACTGAGGATTGATGCAGATCTTGGGACTTAAAATAGCTCTTTCTGACTCCATAACATGCAGATTTTGAACACCATTTAAAAGAAAATAAGAGAATTTGTTTTGTCATCTCATTTTATACCTTTTTTGTTACCTCTCAGACAGCTTCTGGCCTAACCTGACCTTTAAAACTACATTCATGAGATTTATGGTCACTGAGGGTATTGACTTGGAGAAGGAAATGGCAACCCACTCCAGTACTCTTGCCTGGAAACTCCCATGGACGGAGGAGCCTGGTAGGCTGCAGTCCATGGGGTCGCTAAGGGTCAGACACGACTAAGCGGCTTCACTTTCACTTTTCACTTTCATGCATTGGAAAAGGAATGGCAACCCACTCCAGTGTTCTTGCCTGGAGAATCCCAGGGACGGGGAAGCCTGGTGGGCTGCCATCTGTGGGGTCACACAGGGTTGGACACGACTGAAGTGACTTTTGCAGCAGCAGCAGAGGGTATTGACTAAGCAGTGACAGCAGCTGTTGAATAATGAAAAGCCTTTTGATGGTGCTTTTCTATCAGGTCTGGGCAACTGTAGTGATATTTTAATACATTTATATAATGTAATGAGGGAGAAATTATGATCTGTAACTTAAATTCTTCCTTGAAGTTCTTGTAAGATCAGGTTTATTTTTTGGATGTCATCTTTGCACTTGACTATCAAAAACATTTTATACTGGAAGATCAGTGGGAAAAGATGAGGAATTTGGATGGTTTTCCTGAGATTTTCGGCCCATTATTTATTAACAAAGCGTCAGAAGGAAGGTGACCTTTCCTTGATATCTAAAAAATCTTAAAATTTTTAATTTCTGTTTTTTCAGATTCAAGTATATATTTCTTTAAGACTCAAACATTTTTATTAGGACTGGGCATATAACTTTTACCAAGTTGGCATTGCCAAAACTATAAGTGAACTTGATCTTAAAGGCTTAAAACTAATTGACCATCACCAAATTATAAAGAATAAGTTTAGGAGACAGCATTAGTATTTGTTTGTTCTAATAGCAGATCCCAGAAAAAAGCAGAAGCAGGTATGAATATGTGGTCATTTGTATGTTTTCAGGGCTGAAAAACAGGCACTTTGAAAAGCTTTGGTCCCCAGCAGGGCATTCCCATGCAGAAGGCCAGACTCTGTTGGATAGCAAAGAGTGGCGTGATGTGGGACCAGTCACTTCCACCTTGATTCACGTGTAGCGCTCTCTGTCAGATTCTGGTATGCTGGTGGTGCACCCAGGTGGCAGTCTAGGAGTGATGAAGTTGTTGGATATTACAGTCCAAATTAAGAAAGATTTAAGATTTATCAAGCAAATGTTCAAGAATGTTACTGAATTGCGGTCCCATATGATACCCAGAAGAGTGGTGCCACTCAGTGAAACCTCCCCATGTTTTGAATATACATGTGAAGAAAGTCCGTCGACACACCGGCTCCTTTATGAAGTTCATTATAGGATGTACTGTCAGTACATCAAACACACGCATACATACACACACCACCTTTTCTTTATCCATTCATCTGTTTTTTCAGTTGAAATGAAATGAAAGTTGCTCAGTTGCTTTGTCGTGTCCAGCTCTTTGCAACCCTGTGGACTATACAGTCCATGGAATTCTCCAGACCAGAATACTGGAGTGGGTAGCTTTTCCCTTCTCCAGGGGATCTTCCCAACCCAGGGATCGAACCCAGGTCTCCTGCACTGCAGGCGGATTCTTTACCAGCTGAGCCACAAGGGAAGCCCTTGTTTTTTTTTCAGTTATTTATTAATGTGGTAATTTGGTGTGTAATTACTGAGTGCTTACTACATACCAGGAGTAAGAACCCCACTGGGAACAACACAGAGTAACTTACTGCCTTCATGGAGTTTGCATTCCAGTGAGGGAAGACAGGAAACAAACTTACAGAAAATACTGTGTGCCAGGTGGAGATACATGCCATCTAGAAACATTGAAATTGAAGAGGGGCACAGGAAGACCTGGAGGGGAATGACTGCCGCCTCTTGTCACCTTTACATCCACCTTGCTTACATCACTGGCCGCCTGTAGCCCCCTGAGCAGCAAACACCCTGGTTTGCTGTTTCAGCCCCATCTGTGCTCTGCTTGCTTGTATGGTGATCTGGAGATCTATTCACTGCTGTTACCTCTGCTTGAAGAGTTCTCTCCAAGCCTGGAAAAAGGCTTCTATGCCTTATACTTTGATGTGGGAGTATGTTTCTGGTTCAAGGAACAGCAGCGAGGCCAGTGGTGTGCGTTAAGGGTGTGTGGGGAGATGGGGTCGGAGAGGAAACAGCTGGCTCAGCTAAGTCCTTGTGGGTCAGGGTGAGGCCTGTGGCTTTTCCTCTGTGTGAGCTGGGGAGCCATGGGCAGGCTCGGAGCAGAGGAGTGATCTGATCTGATTGATGTTCTAACAGATACCTCTGTGCGAGACCCTGGGAGGGAACGGGGGCCTCCTTGAAGAAGCCATTAAAAGACTCCAGGTCTGAGATGGTGGCCTGGACCTGTGTGAGGACAGAGGAGGTGGTCACATGTGCTAAAGAGGGGTATCCATTCATCTGTTGATGGATGCTGAGGTTGCTTCCATATCTTGACTATTGTAAATAATGCTACAATACATAGGGGTGCATATATCTTTTTGAATCATTGTTTTTGTTTTCTTCAGAAAAATACCCAGAAGTGGAATTGCTGTGTCACATGGTAGTTTTATTTTTAATTTTTTTGAGGAACCTCCATACTGTTTTCTGTATTGGATGCACCAGTTTGCGATTACAAGGGTTCCCTTTTCTCCGCATCCTCACCAGCACGTGTTCTCCTTTTGGTAACAGCCATTCTGACTCTGGCTTTGCTTGCAGCGCCCTGATGGTCAATGGTGGTGAACTTTATGTCCTCTGCAGAGAAATGGCTGTTGAAGTCCTCTGCCTGTTTTTTATCAGGTTGTCTTTTTTGATCCTGAGTTGTATGAGTTCTTTGTATATTTTGGATCTTAACCCCTTATCAGATATATCATTTGCAGGTATCTTCTTCCATTCAGTAGGGTGCCTTTTTGTTTTGTTGATAGTTTTTGCTAATCCAAAGCTTTTTTAGTTTGATATAGTCCCATTTGGTTTTTTTCGTTTGGGTTTTTTTGGTGGGGAGGTGCTTTTTTTCCTTTAGTTTCCCTTACCTGAGGAAGCATATCCAGAAAAATGTGAAGACCAGTGTCAAACAGAGTATACTGCCTATGTTTTCTTTTTTTTTTTTTTAAAGTTTCTTTCTTACAGTTGTATTTAGATATAATTGACATATAGTACTACTGTATAAGTTTAAAATGTACAGCGTAATGATTTGACTTACTACATCATGAAATGATTACCACAGTAAGTTTAATGAACATCTGCCATCTCCTATAGATACAAAAGAAAAAAAAATACTAAAAAAATAAGAACTCTTTAGGATTTATTCTTTAACAGCTTTCATGTATAGCAACGTTTATTACATTAGTCATGTTGTATGTTTCATCCCTAGTATTGCCTGTTTTTTTCTTCTAGGAGTCTTGTTTCAGGTCTTACAAACATTTAAGTTTAATTCATTTTGAGTTTACTTTTGCATATAGTGTGAGAAAGTAGTTCAATTTGATTCTTTTACATGAAGCTGTCCAGTCTTTCCAAAACCACTTACTGAAGAGGCTGTCTTTTTCCCGTTCTGTATTCTTGCCTCCTTTGTCAGAGATCAATTGACCATGTGAGTGTGGGTTTATTTCTGGGCTGTCTGTTGTGTCCCATTAATCTGTGTGTCTGTTTTTATCCCAGCTCCATAGTGTTTAGATTACTGAAAAGCCTTGTACTGTAGTTTGAAATCATGGAGCACGATACCTCTGGCTTTGTTCTTTAGTATTATAGATTTTTTAATTGTGCTCTTTCACAAAATAATCTTAAGGAATGACTGATTCTGACTCATTTTTTTAAGGATGGGATCTGTCCCTCAAATTAATTGGCCTTTGTGCTTAAACCTTGCTAGTAGCATCTTTCATTATTATGATAGTAGCACCATTTTTTTTTAAATAGTACTTTGGTATCGTATTTTAATAAGGTCTGTACTTAACCTTCACTTTTGAATATTTGAACTGTTCTGTAAATTAATTTAAATCTTTTTTTCTGCTGTGTTTATTTTCAAGAAGTGTTAACCTGCTCATGTTTTCCTTTTTTCTCATTGGCTGTGGTTATAGAAACTTTAGAGTATTGCTCTAATACTATTTAAAAGATTTTTTAAAAAAATCAGGGTCCCCTGATTTCTTTGGAAGAAAGTTCCATGACCTGCCCAGAGCCTGGCCAGTAGTATTAGAAGCTTACTTGTTCATAGACTATAAATAAAAAGCCCTTTGTAAGCAGCTTAATGAATTTGCTTGATTTGTATTTAATAGCATAAATCAGAATGACTTTGCTCATATAGTTGTTTGAAATGTTTCTGTTTCAGAGCGACCTGTTTTTTTGTTTTTATTATAAAAGGAACTAATATGGGCTTGATCCGGTGATCCCCAGGGTCTGCTTGACCTAGTTTCTGAGTAGATGGTCAATAAGCTTCTGTTTCAGATTGCTTAGGCTCTATAATTTGCTCTGTAGGACATATGCGGTTATTACTGAAGATGATTGTGTGAGTCTTGAGCAGGTAACATCAGAAGTAAAAATGCTGGGGGCAAATGACTTACTTTTGCTGGTTAGATGTGAGGTCAGAAAAGTTACTATGTTATTTTGTATTTTTCTTTGGGGTTACCATGGAGTCTTTCTCTAATGAGCTTCTTTTTGAGTTGTAGGAAGTAGTGATCAGTAAGTATTATTAGCAGATAAATAAAACTGATTACTTTAAATGTTTAAAAAATGGTTCTAAATCAGGAAGTCCACTTTACTGGCCCAAATTATTAATTGAATTACTGAGTAGAGTATTGGTTTCCTAATAGTATAAAAATTATCTCACTTCTTAAGCATTAAGGTTAGTGATTGAATCCTATCTGACAATTAAATGAAGTTTTATTTAGGATTGTTTCTCAAAATCTGTGTTACCTTTTCAATTGCTGCTAATCTGGGGTTGTAGAAGGCCGCTTCTGAAATCTGATTCTGCATGAGTAAAGGTCAGTATGTAGGGACTTGAGGTTTGGCAGTTTGCCATAAACTCTTATTAATCCAAGGCTCATTACAACAGAAATTAAAATTTCTCTTAAGACATTTGAGAAGAAAAAAAGATTTTTTGAAATGTGATCAGGAAGAAGAAAAGAATTTTCTACCAAACTTTTTTCTTACTTGTTTATATAAACAATCTCTTTTTTAATGTATTTTATTATTTTTCATTTTTAATAGGATAATTGCTCTACATTGTGCTGGTTTCTGCTGTACATCGTGTATCAGTCATCACTGTGTGTATACATCCCCTCCCTCTAGAAGCTCCCTCCCACCCCCCATAAACAATATCTTTGTCATGGTTCATTTAATTTTGAACTTTAATCCAGGCTTTTCTCTTGGCGTTCACATTTCATAACTTAATTACAATTCATTTCTTCTATTTAGAAAGTTGATGGGTGTTAAAATGTTCAGATACACTGAACATATCTTAAAATGTTCAGATATACTGTACATGTCTATGTGTGATAAGGGAGAGGACTAGCCTTGGCATTTCTAGGCTCCTCGGGTGAACTGTGACCTTTCTTGAAAGCCAAGTGACTGCTGCCTCAGCTTCCTTCTCATTTTGAATGTTCGTGGCTTTAGCTGGAGACTTTTTTGGAAGGACTTATTTGGTCCTGTACGGTAGCATTTCATTTGCCCTAATGTATTTTATAAGAGAAACAATATAAATTCCAAGACTTAAATTTTTTTAATTGGGATTTGAAAATTTAGCATCAGTATAACTTGATCCATTTTAATATAATAATTTTAGCAAAGTTTGTTGATGTGTCTGTGTGTAAAACATCCAGACTAGTTGTAAGAAGACCCTTAAGTTTGTACTAATTCAGATCATATCTGCACAGATGAATGGGACACTTTGACAGCATGTGATTGACCACACGTTTGAATGCCTAACCATATTCATATCATTTGGGTTCCTAATCTCTCGGAATAGTTTTGTTGTATCTTACAGGAATCATAGTAACGTTTCAGGTGGGCGTAATAAGAAAGTTCTTTCAGAAAAAAGTTTTAAAATTCCTATTGTTAATGCATCTATCATAAAGTGAGGGCTTAGTGAAATACCATCTCTACTAGTCATTATTTTGTAAATCACCTTTTGAGCACAAAATTCTAAACTGTTGTACCCTTTTTTTACTGTCACTTAGGACTTAAATAAATTAGTGCAATGTGAAAAACTAGAGATTTTGATTTGGCATAAATTCTGTCCAAATAAAGTCTTTTTTTCTTAAGTCTTTTTTAAAAATTGAAGTATAGTTGGTTTATAGTGTTAATTGCTGCTGTACAGCAAAATGACTGTTATACATGTATATACACACGTTGTTCCTGTTCCTTTGCATGATGCTCTATCACAGGATATTGAATATAATGCCCTGTGCTGTGCAGTAGGACCTCCCCAGGTGGTGTCTGCTAGGCCCAAGCTCTCAAGCGGCTCTCTCCCGGCCGCCTCCTTGGCAGCCACCGGCCTGCTCTCTGTGTCACTGGGTGTGTTTCACAGACAGGTGCACTTATGTCACTACCATCTGGTGTTCGTCTTTCTCTTTCTGACTTCACTGCGTGTGAACCTCTCATTGCGTCCATGTTGTTGCAAATGGCATTATTTAGTTCTTTGGTGGCTGAGTGGTATTGTTGTATATATACACCGTATCCTCTTTATCCACTCATGTTGATGAGCATTTAGGTTGCTTCCATGTCATGACTGTTGTGAGTAGTGCTGCTTGTGAGCGTTGGGGTACATGTGTTTTTTTAAACTATAATTTTTTCCAGGTATATGCCTAGGAGTGGAATTGCTGGATCATATGGTAATTCTAGTTTTAGTTTTCTGAGGAACCTCCAAGCTGTTTTCCACAGTGGCTACATCAACGTACACTCCCACCAACCGTGTAGGAGGTTTCCATTTTCTGCATACCCTCTCTAGCATTTGTAATTAGTAGACTTTTTAATGTGACTAGTGTGGGGTGATACCTCATTGTAGTTTTTTCATTTCTCTATAATAATTAGCAATGTTGAGCATCTTTTCATGTGCCTGTTGACCATCTTTATTCTTCTTTGGAGAAATGTCTACTTAGGTCTTCTGCCCATTTTTCAATTGGATTGTTTTTTTGTTGTCAAGGTGGATGAGCTGTTTGTATATTTTAGAAATTTAAGCCCTCGTCACGTGCATCATTTGCAAATATTTTCTCTTATTCTGTGGGTTGTCTTTTCATTTCGTTTATAATTTCCTTTGCTGTGGAAAGGCTTGTAAGTTTGAGTAGGTCCCATTTGCTTATTTTCATTTTTATTTCTATTGTCTTGGGAGATTGACATTAATTTAGGTCAAAAATATGTTGTCTAAAACAGCTAAATCTTTAAGTCATACTGAGAGGAAAGCAGGTTGTCTTCCTGAGAAAGAGAAGTGAGTGCTTTTGAATAGTGAGGACTCAGGCACATAATTAAAGGATTAGGATTCTTATTCCAAAGCAGAATGGGAGAAGAGAGTGGAAGACTCCCATCTGGTAGTTTCACTCTTTGAACATATTCTGAGGACTTTTTGTTTTTTCTTTTATGAGAAGATGGTAAAAGAGGGCTTAGGGCTTTAGGAAAGAATCCAAAGGATCAAGATTTTGGTTTATGTTATGGCAGACAAGGCCTTTGAAAGATGCCTGGTGATCTGACACAATGAGAGAGGCTGTCGTGGCAGGCAGCCTGTGTTCAGGACTAAGAGATGGGCAAGGAGTTAGGACTGAGGGGAGGTACTCACGGGAAACAGGAGTGGAAGAAGCAAGAGGTCAAGGTACGAGAAGGAATAAGTGGAGATGTGAATTGGTAAATTCAGGGAGGTTGCTAAGAGGTGTCTATACAAGAGGATGTGAATAGAGAAGTGGTCACTGAGGAAGATTATGGGAAAATTTGAGAGGAATGAGCCCAGAGATGATACAGTAACTGTAAATTGATGAGAACGCTTTGGAAAAGTCAGGTATTAAGAGGTCAGGGATATGAAAAATAAGACCTCAAGTTACCCTTTGGCTTTACAACTCTGAGTTCCAAAGCACACATCTGAAAGTTAATAGTTTTGCTTCTCAGAAATGTGAAATAATAAGCTGACGTACTTCTATAAAATTGGAAGTAAATTCTGAAAAGCATATATGGATTTACGTGGTAATAATCAAAAGTATTAATTGCCTCTTTGTAAATGCTGGAGTATGGATGCTGTTTGGGTGCTTTTTAGCAGGACGTTCCTAACAGGAAAGAGGGAGACTTAGCAGGAGAGTCTGATGGCGGGCTTTTCCTTCGTAGTAAAAATGCACGCAGTGTCTTTAGCACAGATGGACAAAGGACGCTCCTCAGGGAAACCTGGCCGTGGGAGATACTGGTTTTGCTCATTTTCACTTGCAAGAAGGATAGAACCCAAGTCACAAAAAAACAGTTCTTCTGCGGTAGAAACAAAAAAGGGGGGAAACAGAACTGTAGACTTAGACTCTGTTTTTGAAACCAGTAACATCTGAGGATGCCAAGGTCTCCCAGTGTCATTTACAAAAGCCTAGAAAAGCATTCAGGGTATCCTGGTTATGGACCAGCTTCTGGGAGAAAACAGCTTTACTAATCAAAAACTAAAAAGTGGAATGGCCAGATCAGTGTATGGAATAGCAAGAGCTGTGATTAGATGGAACAGTGGCGAGCACAGGTGGTGCTGGTTGCCATGTAGTGTGAACAGTGCAATTTCCTAACGGGCCTGTAATGGATGAGAACATGAGTGGTGAGATTCTGGGTACATTTTTACAAACTGACTTAAAGGCCTCCACCCCCCCACCCCCCACCCCCACAGTAAGTAGAACTCAGCATTAAGGTGATAAAAATTTTCAGCTCAGAGTGGAAGTCACACTGTTAGTCTGTAATCATTCTTTATTCATTGTGAGCAGTAAAGGTAAGTATAATTCCCCACATGGTATTCTGTCATCAAACCTAACTGAAAATCAAAATACTGTGTATCATTTGCTGATTTATGACCCTTACTGAAGAACACTGATAGTCTTAAAAAGTATCTATACTTAAAGGGAGGAGCCTTTTGAAGAAACTATCTGAGGGGAAGTTTTATATAAGACACTGATTAGGAAGGTAAAGAGTAAAGAATCTGAGAATGGAAGTTTATCAGCTGAATTTTCTGGATGGCATTGCACATCTGTTCTTTCCTGTTCTTTTGGTAAAGGAATAAGCATCTTACAGAACGGAAGCTATATTAACCTGTACATTAGTTTAAGGAAATTGCCCATTCTCAATCTTAATGGCCTCTAGAGTGGGTAGTGCCTTTTCCTTTCAGCTTAGCAGTAAAGCCTGAGAATGAACTTGATCTGAATCAAATGTTTTTCCTTGTTTTAAATTTGTTGTTCCATTTGTTGGAGATTTAGGGATCTTTGTAATCTGTAGGGATATCTGTAGAGGCTCTCAATGAGCCTCTGCCTCATTGAGAAAATAGCTAATTGTTTGGGCTGTAAGCCAAGAAAGTGGGTAAATATGGATAAACAGTAATCTCAAATTGTAGTACTGGAGAAGACTCTTGAGAGTCCCTTGGACTGCAGGGAGGTCAAACCAGTCAATCCTAAAGGAAATCAACCCTGAATATTCATTGGAAGGACTGATGCTGAATCTCCAATACTTTAGCCACCTTTTGTGAAGAACCAACTCATTGGAAAAGACCCTGATGCTGGGAAAGATTGAGCAAAAGGAGAAGCAGGCAGCAGTGGATAAGATGGTTAGCATCACCATCTCAGTGGATATGAATTTGAGCAAACTCCAGAAGATAGTGGAGGACAGAGGAGCCTCCACTGCAGCCTCCCATGCTGCAGTCCCATGGGATTGCAGAGAGCTGGACACGACTTAGCGACTGAACAACAAGAAGTAACCTCTCATGGGGAGAGTATTTCTGAATCAACTCCTGTTTTAATGTTATGTTTAATGAAGTTACAGCATACAACATTTTCTTTCCTCACACTTTGAAAGTGTTGACTCATATTTTGTCCTGTTTTGTGATGATTCCCGTGAAAGGAATAGAGAGAGGTTGGGAAGTAAGCAAGTGTTTTGCCTTTTCCTCCTGCAGGTCCCAGTAGGGATGGCACAATCAGCGAGGACACTATCCGAGCCTCTCTCATCTCAGCGGTCAGCGACAAACTGAGATGGCGGATGAAGGAGGAAATGGATCGTGCCCAGGCAGAACTCAACGCCTTGAAACGAACAGAGGAAGACCTGAAAAAAGGTCACCAGAAACTCGAGGAGATGGTTAACCGTTTAGATCAAGAAGTAGTAAGTAACTCCTTGCATAACTGCACTATCTTAATTGTAGCTATGGCAAAGTTTTCTGTATGTACTACGGCTGCCCTGGGTACTGTGGGTATTAGGGTTCTAATGATTGTACACACTCTTTAAGCACTTGAACATAGCTCCTCTACAGCTTGTTAAAGAACAGAGCCTATGGTTGAAATACAGTCTTTGACTGAGAAGTGGAGGTATTTAGAGGATTTTTTGCTTGCACCTTCACGCTGAGGGATAATGTTTTGACCCATAGGAGGACTGTTTGAGTGTTGATGTTACCAGACAGTTACCCAGAAATAAGAATTTGAGAGAGTTCTAAGCCATAATAAAGATCTGCAGACCCAGGGTGCAGACTTAAGGATCAGTTCTTTTTTGTTTCCAAACGTTGTTTGAACTCTATGTAAAGTGTCTTTGGTGTGCAGCCTTCAGCTCTCCAGCTCTCTCACATTCTATCAGGCTGCTGTGCCCTGAAGAGTTGGTACAGGTCAGCCCTGTGCCTTCTTTGGTTTAAAGATGGAGAGGCACGAGCTTACTTTGAATATCAGCTTCACGCTCCACTTTCATTCTTGTGAGGGAGAACCTGTTCCAGTAAGTGTGCATTTTTGATGAAAGGATAGAGAGTTTATTGAGTGTTTGAGGGCTTTGGAGAAAGTGATTTGTATGTACACATTAGTCTAATAAATGGTCCTAGTGTGTAAAATGAGCTTCTCGATAGTCAGCTATTTTCAAACATTGAGGAAAGTGACACCAGTACAATTCAGAGCCTGCAGCCACCACCTGCTCTATCTTGGGACTAAAATTCAAGTGTTTGTGGGGTTCTGTGCATTGAATTGTCTGTATAGACTGGGGAAAATTGTTCCTATGAGGTAGATGTCCACTTGTTTTGAAAGAAGGGCTTCTTTTATGATTTTAATGTAAGAAACCTCCTGCTGGAAAGCATCTTGTGTGATGGCTTAGTTTGCAGTATTTATCACTGGTAGGGGACAGGCTTATCACTGCCGCCAAAGTGCTCAGCTTAGCGTCTCCTGTCTGCACTTAGCATGTTAGAGCACACCTTTTCCTTTAACTTTGAAATGTGTTGTATTTGAAACATGAATCTCATCCATGAGTTGTTTAAGCATTGTTTTAATAGCAAGCCTGCTTGTATGAAGTTGAGTTGTAGATGTCTGACAAACAGATAATTACAATTAGTGTAAAATCATCATGCTTGGACTGTTCTGTTTTCAGGCTGAGGTTGATAAAAACATAGAACTTTTAAGAAAGAAGGATGAAGAACTCAGTTCTGCTCTGGAGAAAATGGAAAATCAGTCTGAAAACAATGATATTGATGAAGTTATCATTCCCACAGCCCCACTCTACAAACAGATCCTAAATCTGTATGCAGAGGAAAATGCTATTGAAGACACTATTTTTTACCTGGGAGAAGCCTTGAGGCGGGGAGTAATAGACTTAGATGTCTTCCTAAAGGTATGTCTTCTTCACCCTGCTTTCCAGAGTTTTGGAACATGTATTAGAACCACTGTTGCTGAAAACCACAAATCAAGAGAGTTTATCTGTAGGGGACGAGTTAAAATTCTTTTTCTTTCCAAAAGTGAGCAGGTGGGGTAAATGGCTATGAGCAGTGTCTTCCCACCTACAGAGAGGACTGAGGATAATCTGAGTATGGGAAGAAAAGTGGGCTTAGTGGCTGCAGTTCCTACCCCAAGGCGGCATCAAGCTAAATGTAGTTCCTGCTGCTGCACCTGGTGGATCAGCAGGCACAGTCAGATTTCCATTCTTTCAGGTCACACCATCTAAATTCAGATCATTGACTGCGCCATCCTTGTTGCTTTCTTTTTTTCCCTCTGTTAATTTTCTTAGACTTGCATACTTTTATACCTGTTTCCCCTTGTAGAGTATTGGGCTTGCCCTGCTATCAATAGAGCCCTTCTAAATGATTATTCCAGGCTTAATGCTACTGTACAGACGTAGAAGATCTGTAAGCCAAGTTTGGCTACTGTTCTCTGTTGGGTCATGAAGAGCATGGCTTTAGGGATAACAGCCACCCTTTGGATATTCAGTACAGCTGCTTTTGAGGCTTCAGTGTGCCTGCGAGGCTGGTCAGGTTGCTTGCTGACCCTGCCTATCTCACTGTGAGTGTATGGCCAAACCACTCTTGGACCTGGTAGAAGCACATGAATAGCTGGGACCCAAGAGAGGGTTCCCTTTCTGTACGCTGTCCTCTGCTTGGGTGGCATAACTGAGGCCAAGATAAACATGGAGAGGTGCCGGGGTCCAGCCCCGGTGGATCCAGGGAATTTGAAGCGGGGACGGCATTGGCGAGGATCAGGAAACAATTGCTTAATTAAGTATTAATTAAAGATATAAAGAATGATAGAATGAGGATAGCTCAGTAGGAAAATTCAGTGAAGAAGAGAGGCTGAATAATTCAGCCAGAAGGTAAGAGAAAGAACAACATGGGGAGACCAAGTTTCGGTGAACAAGGCCCCGCACTTTATTTTTCAAAGTGGTTTTTATACCTTAAGTTATGCATAGAGGATAATGGGGAAGGGGTGGAGTCATGCAGGGACAGCAGTCCCTGAGCCAGGCTTTCAAACTTATCATATGGAAAAGTTTAGGTGAGTTACACTCATCTTCTGGCCCAGAGGCCTGTTGATATTTTAAGAAACTTATTTTTCTCTAAAGGTGATTATTCTAAAGTCAGGCGCCACCCTCCAAAAGCATTGGAGTTGCATTTCTATAGGGCAAAGGTGTGGTGGACTCAATCAAGAAAAGAATTAACTCAAGGGTCCAAGGTTACAAACATTAAGGCTACTACTTACATTTCTCTACACCAATTATATCAATCACTACACCGCCAAGGACACAGTAGGTAAGGGATATGGAGACTTAGCAGCAAACATTGGCCCAACAAGTGAAAAACCCTTCACCAGTACAATTTCTAATCAATCTTTTAACTGCTCAAAGGAATCTGTATTTAGACAGTTTAGAACATCTCATGCCTCTCACAGTTGGGAGGCTCTGAACAATCACATGTGGCCGGAAAAACCTATTCAGGCAGGCTAGAAGATTTCCAAAAGAGTTTGTAGGTTGAAACACTGTCACACCCAGGAATTATTAACTGAAGCTGTAAGTTAACTCTTTTTTCAGAGAGAGGTAGTGGGGGACAGGCCCTGTAAAGTCAGAGGTGTAGGCAAGAACACAAAGCAGAAAGTAGGTAGACTTTGGTTTTGGGGGTAGATGCTCGAGAATTTCCAAGGGGCTCCTGAGGCTCAATCCTGCCTTTGCGTATGCCGAGCCTCCTTCCTCATGACATTTGTCATGGGCGGAGCTCGCTCCCAGCATCTCCCCCTTTTTATTTGTTAAAACAGCCAGATGGAGTTCAGTTTGCGAGCTTCTGAATGTTCTGCCGAAGATTCCTAATAATACAAGGAAGAATGATTATGAGAAAATTAGACAGAATGTTTTTTCCAGAAATAAAGTTAGAGAAGGTGTGAAAAAAGTCATTAGCTGCTCCAGTGGTGGTAAAGTCCAGTCGAGAGTGTTCCAAGTTGCTAGGCACTGGACCAGAGGTGGCCTTGTGCTACTCATCCCTGCCCTTCCCCTTTTTTAGCTAAGTAGTGACAGTCAGTTCTAAAAGTTTTTGTTAACTTTTGTTAGGATCACAGTACAAGTTTCCCTGGCATCTTGGTTGTCTCAAGATGTAGCTTGAACTGAGCCAGATCCTGCATGGGGGTGCTTTCCCTGTGACACATTGTAGGATCTCAGAAGACTTCTTTGCTGAGTACAAGTGTGTTAGTTGCTCAGTTGTATCCAACTCTTTGCGACCTTGTGGGCTGTAGCCCGTCAGGCTCTTCTGTCCATGGAATTCTCCAAGCAAGGTTATTGGAGTGGGTAGCCATTCTCTTCTCCAGGAGATCTTCCTGTCCCAGGGATTGAACACGTTTCTCCTGCATTGCAGGCAGATTCTTTACCATCTGAGTCACCAGGAAAGCCTCCCCAGGTTCCTTAACACAGCCTGCCAGCATCAATCCAGTGAGTTAACAGCCACATAAAATGTAGTATTGGGCTCCAAAGGAACGTTGATGAGTTTAGGGTTCCTAAGTCCCATCTAGGTTACAAACTGTCTGCTAGTTTACACCTGGACCTGGATAAGGACTAGTCTAAACTGTTTAACTTCTTCCCCCTCACAGCATGTACGTCTTCTGTCCCGTAAACAGTTCCAGCTGAGGGCACTAATGCAGAAAGCAAGAAAGACTGCCGGTCTCAGTGACCTCTACTGACTTCTCTGATACCAGATGGAGACTGAACTCTTCTAAAGTATTCTTTTCTTCTCTCTCTTTCTCTTATATCAGTAGGTGCCCAAAATAAGTTATTGCAGTTTATCATTCAAGTGTAAAATATTTTGAATCAATAATATATTTTCTGTTTTCTTTTGGTAAAGACTGGCTTTTATTAATGCACTTTCTATCCTCTGTAAACTCTTTTTGTGCTGAATGTTGGGACTGACTATGCTAAATAAAATTTGTTGCATAATTTTTCTCTTCTTACTGAACAGAATATATGAAACAAAATAAGTGAAACCTTAGTAAAGCTCAGCTTCTAATTTAGCAAATTATAATACCCAACATGAGTTGAAATTTAGTATTATGCTCTAGCATATAAAGTGGATTCTACTCAATATGGGATATAATACATAGAAATCTAAATGTTTGGATTTGAATGACTCTTTCTGTGAAAGGTCCTCATATCCTCCTGCCAATTCTGTGTAGTTTTTTTCCTTTCAGACCTGACAAAATCATAACTGTTTTTATCATGAAAGTAGCAGAGTGGCCCGTGCCAGGCTACACATCTGAGAGTTTATGTTAACTCGGCAGGATGCCATGGCCACAGTGGAGGAGGAAGGTACATTGTACACTGCCTGTCCACTTACTGTTGTTTGCAGCCAGTCTCCCTGGTGAGTGATTCTGGGTAAGACTGTGGTCACCCACCCAGTGACCCATATGTCCCATAGAGCTAACCCAGCAGAACAGAGTGTTCTCTGTCATATGAGAGCTGGAAGGTTCTAAAGAAACGAACATTCTAATTTAAGATACTTTTAAGGTATGTAGGGTGTGAAGCAATCTTTCCCAAGAGAAGAAAGACCAATTTGGTCTCATCACTCAAGAATTTATACAGTTTAAATCTTAAAAAATGAAAATCCACTTGTAAAAATTATCAGAATAAAAGCTAACAAGGTTTAATTCAGTGTCAGGATTGAAGCTGACATTTATGAGTTATTTCTGGGTAAATTTATTTTTACATGGTAGAGGAAGTTACAGCTTTATTACAGCATATAAATGAACATGGATATATCAGCCAGCCAAAACAAAAGAATTAGCATAAACTTGATGAAAAGCATCAGTTTCTAAACACAGTAAACATACATCGAAACATCCTTTTGGACCAAATGGCTACTACATATATAATACACAAGGCAAGTACCGGTACATCAGAGGCACCAAAACACCTTCTGTGATGCAGTCATTGAGGGATTTGCCTCCAAATGTTGGATGACAACTAAAAGAGCTGAGGGCTAAATAGAGGACTTACTCTGCCCCCCTTTTTTCCAATTTTTAGGAATTCAGGTTTATTCAGAAGTTTGACATATGTAAGCCTGTAACTACCATCTCTTTTTCAATAACCTCAGAATAGTAGTTTTAAGTAACTTTAAAGCTTGAGCTCCTCCTGAATTTCCCAAAGAGTTTCTGCACTCTTTTTCAAATGGGCCTCATCTTCAGGGGTCAGCTTTACCTTTACGAGGTCTGTAATACCATTCTCTCCCAGGACACATGGAACACTAAGGTATAGTCTTCATTTATTCAATAGTGGCCCTGAAAGTAAAGACTTAAAAATTATTCCTTTTTCTTTTTTCTAACAAAGATCTGCAATATGAGAAACAACAGTTGCTGGGAAAATGAGTGTTTAACAGATTTGTAGTATGAATTGTGGCAGAAAAACAGACCACCAGGAAAGAATAGTTTAAAACAGATGAGTAGACATTTATTGTTCAGATTCATCTGCCATCTTTCCACACAGGCCCCAACCTCTTGCTATGTTTGCTGGCATCTACCCTTCTTTTCCTATCTCCTTGCCCACAATCCACTTCCTATAAGGAAGTACTTTAAAACTTCTGTTACTTTATTCCCAGTGATTTAATTCTATTTTACTTTACCCTCTCCCATTCAAACTAGCAGAGGCTTCATACCTAGGCCCCAACTTCCCCGCCCCAGGAGACTTAACTGCTATCTTTGTGACTAGTGCTGATTTCTTAGGTCTCTTCTTGGACCAATTGAAAACGTTTAGATAACAAAATAGACAAGACCTACCCACACAGTGGTTCCCAATTTACTAGATATTTATAGAGCTAGTTCACTTAAATAACAAAGATGCAATAAGACTTAATTTCATCTAATCAAATATAGTAATACATATCACACTAGGCCAGGAGAAAGGTCTACAAAGGTAGGTCTCTTCCTCCTCTACCACCCATCCCTTTGTCTCTCTCCAACAGCAGTAAAGAATATATTATAGGAAGAGGTGCTTCTACAGAATCAGCTTCAGAAATTATCCCCCATAAATGCTCTTTTATCTCATTTTATGTTGATGATAAACATTTTTTCAAACATAAACATCCTATCTTATTCATGTTAGAAACTGGATGCACTCCTAAGATTGTTCAGAATACTTGCTGTTATATCAGCACAGATAGGGCAGCACCCCATTTCATTTTAATCATCTCACAGCCACTGTGGATTTGGAAGAAATGATGAACATAAGTTACATGACTAGCTGGGACCCAAGAAAGGGCTCCCTTTCTGTACACTATATGTGTCTTTGAACATCCATATGTGGCAGCCTGACAATGCCACAAATCTGAATTGTTTCCATCAGTAATTTTTCCTAGGAATTTCTTACAGGACTTGGTTATTTAAGGTAGAAAAGAGTTCGGAGGATAAGTGAGAGTTATGAGACCTAGAAATTAATGTGAAATCAATTTTACTATTAACAGTAAAGAATTTATAGCAACAATTTAAAAATATATTCTTTTAAATAAAAATTTAACAAATAAGTGCCTACAATATGGTAGACACTGGGTTAGGTTCAGCAAGGAGCAAGAAAGACTTAGTCCCTGACTGCTTAAGAGTTTATTATCTGATCACACAAAAATAAGTGCTAATGAAAGAAAAGTATCGGAGACACAACAATGTGTACTTAAGGGACCCAAATTTCATCCCTCTGGCATGATTCAGCCTTAGAGCTAACTTCCAAGGTACTGAAGATGCAAAACCAACATATTGCCCTGGCAACCACTTCTTTGTGGACATTTCCCTACTACTCAGATCTTTATCAGTTCCTTTATCTGAGTTTAGACCCTTCAAAGAGACCCCAGCAATGTTTACCCCAATTCACACAGAAACTAAGGAAAAGATACACCGAAATCCATTTATTACATAGTGTTACATAACAAGTGTTTTGCTTTTTTTAAAAAACCTTAGCAAAACTGTTATAATTGCCCTGAGAGGTTTACAACTAGGAATTTTTAGCAAAACTCAACAAATTCAGATGTCTAAGCCCTGTCCCAAATCAGCTATATGTAAATCTTCAGGGATGGAGCCTACAATTTGATCCTCTTGGCAGAGAGACGCCAAACAAAAAAGGGACAGTTTAAAATGGCCAACTATAAGTTCAGTTTTAACTTTTATCACTTCAAGTCCTTTTCCATAGCCAGGGTTTGTATTAGATTTCAAGAGTTCTTAGCCAGAAGAAACTAAGATGGTAATAAGGACTGCTATCATATTAGCACCCCTTCCTCCTCTTCCCTTTAATTTTCTCCAGGAAATAGAATTCATGTTAACTGAATTATTTCTGACCTTTCTGAACTAGAGTATCCCAAGTTAATATAAACTACATTTTGTTGTTTCATGCTGTGTTAATAAGAAAGCCTTATACTCTTAATCATACATATGCAGGATTATAGTAACATTCTCATTTTTTTTCAAACCTGTGTTTCTGGTAAGTTATTTTATTATAAAAATATTTTGCTAAAATTTTAAACACTACTAAAGGGCCTAAAGTAGAATAAAAGTCCTTTTTCCCCACTCAAGAGGTATTTTGTGATTAAATATATGATCAATATAGTCTAAATATATTTCAGAGTATGTGCATGGCTCAGTGGCATTTTTGGGCTTACCACTCCAGTCTCTGTGCCCTAAAAGGTCAAAAACCACAACAGCTTTCAGACTGGACACCAAGCCTCTGCCCAGTCAAGAAACAAAGGAACAGGAGCAGTGGCCAGATCACTGCTCGGTGACAAGCTGCTCCCAGTAACAACAGTTTTGGGGGAAATGCTCTTAACTTCCATGCTACAAAGTTAAGATAGCCACTGACAGAAAAAGTTTTCATCTTAAATGATAAACTTTTTTTACACTTACCTAAATTAAAACTGATAAGTCTGATGTTTCATGGAGGAAAAAAACATAGTTCTCTATCCAGCTCCAGCTGTGTACCATAGTTTCAACAATATTTACCTAATAAGAATAAATTACGAAAAACTTTTGTTGCTACTCTGCTTAGCCTATTGTGCAAAAACATATCCATTCATTCCATAAAACATTTAAGAAATAATATTCCTTTGTCAAGTCTTTGAAATAATTTTTGTCAGGAATAATCCATTTAGATCAAAAGCTTAGCTAAAAGGGAAACAGAAACAACTAAACATGGAATATGACTGTCCCTCTAGACAAGGAAAACAACTTGACATAGTCTGACGTTTTAAACGTTATTTTCTCAGGATATTTTTCTTCTTGAGTTTAAAAAGTGATAATTATTAGCCAAAAGGTTAGTGGAGATGTAGTAATATAAGACAAAAGAGAATTTTCAACAATAAAAAGGTATTAGTAAGGATGAGTACTATGTAACAATATATGAAACAATTCAACAGTATATATTAATAATGAACCAAGACACAACTCATGAAATGCCCTCAAAATATATTGGGAAAAAAACTAGGAAATGCTAAATGGATTTGGTTAACTACTTTTATCAGAGGTTGACAGATCATTAAAAATTAGTAATTTAGTAAAACCAAATAGTAAAGTCAATAAGTGTGAATGGATACAGAAAGATGATACAATTAAGTCCATCCTCCTCCCCCAAATACATAAGGAACATTTATAAAGACTGTCTATTACCTGGGTCACAGTGTAAGCCTTAACAGATTTCAGAAGGTGAATGTTAACCCACATTTCTGTGATCTCAATTCAGTAAGTTAGAATCAACCACAATATAACACATTTTAAAATGCTTCAAGGCTAAAAGCATACTCTTAAATGACTCACTGAATTAAAGAGAAAACTAGGAGTTACAGAATATTTATAACTGACAGTAAAAGTACCACAAAACAAAATGTGGTACTGTTAAAGTTTATATTCTTAAATGCATTTTTTAAACAAGAAAGATCAAGAGTTAAGAGTATTAATCATAAAGTAAAAGGAAGTTTTTATAAATGAGCTGAAAATGGTAAGATTAAAAACACCAGTATCAATAGAATAGCTAATTCTTGGGGAGAGGAGGACTAATAAATTAGAAAAATAACTAGCAATACTAGGGCACAACATCCCCAACAAATAGGAAACAGAAGCGGTAAGCACAGATACAGTAGGGGTTTAAAAACTCATAAAACACATGCCAATATATTTTAAACCTTGGATGAAAGGGACAACTCAAAAAATAACCTCAAATGACTTAAGAATGGAAAATCTGAACAAATTACATTGATGAAGTTTTACCAAAAATCTAGCCCCTCACCCTTTGAATTATTTTATCAAAATTTCAAGAACAGTTCATTCTTATCTCAGGCAACCTATTGGATTAGATAATAAGAAAAAACTTTTGGTGAGGACATAGTAAAACCTTGACACCAAAACTGAGCAAAGAGCACATGAAAAATAGTAAATCTTATTTATACAGATACACACATACTAAATAAAATATTACAAATAAGTGGGGTTTTTGAAAAATAGTTCATGACCAAGAAAGTTTTACCCAGAAATGCAAAGATGGTTCAATATCAGAAAGTCTATTAATATATCACACTATATGAGATTTAAAGAAAAAGATCATTTGAGTTGTAGAAAAACCTGATGAAATTCCAAATGAATTAAGAGTTTAATAAAAGTAAATTTCAACAATCTAGGGAGAAAAGGAAACAACCTGAAAAGGTATCAAAAATCCAAAACAAGCATCACAAATAATAAAGAAAAATTAGAAGGATTTCCATTGCAACCAAGAATAAGACAAAGATACCCACTATCACTGTTTCTGTTTAACATTTTACTGGAGTTCCTACAGCCAGAGCAATAGTACAGGAAAAAGATAAAAATCTTATAAAATATAGGAAAAAGGCCTTATTGGAGGTGGTAGATGTGTCTAGCAGAAAATGTACACACATACCTCTTTTTTAAAACACAGCTGCATAAAACTATAAAATTTATTTTGGGGCCTACAAGATATAGAAGGTATTTGACAACAGCAATCCAAAGCAGGAAGGGAAAGACACTAGTAGAGCACGGAAGTGACACCAGACAGTAACTCATATCTAGACAAATGAATACCAAAAAATGAAAAATAATGTAAAAAAAAACTTTATATTTTTTCTATTAGCTTCTACAAAAGACTTACGATTATATAAAGCAATTATAACATTTTCTTATTACATTTTTAATACATATAGACATAAAAACACAAAAGTGGTGAGATACTGAAGCTATAATGGAGCAAAGTTTCTGTATTAGAATTAAGTGTGCAAAATTGTGAAGTATGTCCTGGAACTTTACGCTGATATTGTAACAGCAAGAGAAAACCCTAAAGAAAAAAAGATCCTCAAAAAACATAATTTAAAATGTATTAAATATATTGTCACTCTGCTTATTTAACTTTGCATATATGCAGAGTCGGAGAAGGCAATGGCACCCCACTCCAGTACTCTTGCCTGGAAAATCCCGTGGACGGAGGAGCTTGGTAGACTGCAGTCCATGGGGTCGCTGAGATTCGGACACGACTGAGCGACTTCACTTTCACTTTTCACTTTCATGCATTGGAGAAAGGAAATGGCAACCCACTCCAGTGTTCTTGCCTGGAGGATCTCAGGGACGGGGGAGCCTGGTGGGCTGCCTTCAATGGGGTCACGCAGAGTCAGACACGACTGAAGTGACTTAGCATAGCATAGCATATGCAGAGTACATCATGTGAAATGCTGGGCTGGGTGAATCACAAGCTGGAATCAAGATTGTGAGGAGAAGTATCAACAACCTCAGATACGCAAATGATACCACTCTTAATAGAAAGCAAAGAGAACTAAAAAGTTTTTTTATGAAGGTGAAAGAGGAGAGTGAAAAAGCTGGCTTAAAACTCAACAAATAGAAGGGGAAAAGTAGAAGCAGTAACAAATTTTATTTTCTTGGGCTCTCAAATCACTGTGGATGGTGACTGCAGCCATGAAATTAAAAGATGCTTGCTCCTTGCAAGGAAAGCTATGACAAGCCTAGACAACATATTAAAAAGCAGACATTGCTTTGCCAACAAAGGTCGGTCTAGTCAAAGCTATGGTTTTTCCAGTATTCATGTATGGATGTAAAGAGTCTGAGCACTGAAGAACTGACACTTTTGAACTGTGCTGTTGGAGAAGACTCTTGAGAGTTCCTTGGACTGCAAGGAGATCAAACCAGTCAATCCTAAATAAATCAGTTGTGAATATTCATTGGAAGGACTGATGCTGAAGCTAAAATTCCAAAACTTTGGCCACCTGATGAGAAGAGACAACTCACTGGAAAAGATCCTGATGCTAGGAAAGAGGACAAGAGGAGAAGGGGGCAACAGAGGATGAGGTGACTGGATGGCATCACCAACTCAATGGACAAGAGTTAGAGCAAACTTTGGGAGATAGGGAAGAGCAGGGAAGCCTGATGCACTGCAGTCCATGGAGTCTCAGAGAGTCAGACACAGCATCTAAACAACAAATAATTAAAATGACACTTTAGAAACTATCCCCTTAAGGCAAAAAAAGTAAAGGACAAACCAAGAAACAGAAGACACAAGACATAGAAAAATAGCAAAATGGGAGGCATAAATCCAAACATTAAAATAACATTAAATGTAAATAAACTAAACAAGCCATTCAAAATGCAGAGATTTTCACACTGAATAAAATGAGATCTATATTGCTTTCTAGAAGAGGCACCTTTTTTTTTTTTTTAGTACTATTCTCCAAAGCTTTTGAAAAGCACTAAACCCATCTTTGCTTGTTTGCATCCAGTTATGAGTCTATATATGTCAAATTGGTGGAGGACCTCTGAGTTGAACACCAAAGCAAACTAATTTGATGAAAACAATAAACTAGGGTAATGGATAGCCTCTATAAAATTAATAGAGAAGAAAAAAGTCTGTAAAGAGCTTCATTGAAGTTGTGATAGTTAAGAACTGTGGCAAAGAATCTCAGGCCAAGGATGTCATCAAGGAGTATTTCATATTTAAGAAATGACAAATAAAAAACTTAATCCTGTTCCTCAAAAAAGAAAAATTGTAGGAGAAATTTAGAAATATCCGAAACGAAAACAACACAACAAACCAAAATTTATGGGGTGCAATTTATACAGTGCTTAAAGGGAAGAAATCAGTGCCTGTTGGGACTTCACTGGTGTTCCAGTGGCTAAGACTGTGCTCCAGTGCAAGGGGCCCAGGTTTGATCCCCAGCTGGAGAACCAGATCCCACGTGCTGCAGCTGAGAGTCTGCTTGCCGTAGCAAAGACTGAAGACTGCATGCCACAACTAAGACCTGGCGCAGCCAAACAAGTTAATTTTAGAAATGCCTGCAAATACCTAACAAAATAGAAAAAGTCTTAAATCAATAACTATCTTAAGAAACAAGAAAAAGAAGAGCAGCCTAAATGCAAAGAAAACAAGAAATAGTAAAGGCTAGAATGGAAGTAAAAAATAGAAAGTAGAGAAAATTAATGACATCTTCTTAGAGAAGAGGAAATCATTCATTTTCACTCATTTGGTGCTTAGCATTTACCTGGCATACAGAAGCTAAGTTTCCCGAATAAATAGATTAAAATATACGGCCCTTTCCAACTTTAGAATTTTATAGTTCTTTAATCAGGCAATGTTACTTGCAAAAAGGAATCACTACTATATATTTCTAGCATGCTACATTGTTGTAATAAAGGTGGGAAATTACATATTTGTATTTGCAAAAGAAACTCTAGAAGATATACAGGAAATAGACAAATGGTTTCCTAAAGCCAAATTTAGGGGAAAGGTTAGATGGAAACAATGAAAGTATGACATATGCATATCTTTTTATATTTTATTTTTTAACCTTGTGAATGTATTACCTTCTAAAAAATAATGTTGTAGGTAAGTACATATTATCTTTAGTATATATCATTAAAATTTGCACTGAAAAACTAATGATTTGAGCTAGTACTTAGAAATAAATGATCAAGTATCCATAATTAAAGTACATGTCCAACTTATACTGTTGGATCTTTTTCCTGTATTCTAATTAGTGGAACTTCAAAGTCAAGCACTTTAAACTAGACTATTAATTTACTAGCCTAGAAGTCAAAACTATCACAAGGAAAAGGTTGCTTAATGAGATGCCAATGCTTTCTAGATGCTCTGAATTAGTACAGAGATTTAGTAGCATGGAGCAGAATTGACAAAACTACCTTCGAAACATACTTTTTAAAATGCTCTGTGTAGAAATAAGCACACGTAGCACTCAGATGATAATATCATACTCCTAAGAAAAGGAATCAGGCTCCCTGAAAAAAAGGCTGATTTATGATTGAGGCAGGAAATAGATGAACAAGCTGAGACATCTTACAAGCCAGAAACTAAGGAAGTGCTCAAAACAAAAATTCTATATTGACTGGAGGTATGTCAAAAGGACACAGTTGTCAACTGACAGGTCGCACACTTTTTCTGCTACCCGTTTCTCCGGTTGTTCTAGTGAGCTGAGTTTCCTAGTCAAGCAAAGGGGTACCTCATACTGCACAACCATCTGCAGTGGGCTTGCCTGCACCTGAGGAAAGTTTGCTTAACCCAATGGCACAGAATGAATGAATGAAAGTCGCTGAGTCGTGTCCAACTCTGCGACCCCATGGACTGTAGCCTGGCAGGCTCCTCTGTCCATGGAATTCTCCAGGCCATATTACTGGTGTGGGTAGCCTTCCCCTTCTCAAGGGGATCTTCCCAACCCAGGGATCGAACCCACCAGGTGTCCTGCATTGCAGGCGGATTCTTTACTGTCTGACCTGCCAGGGCTCAGAGCACATAACATCTGGAGAAGGGGGAAAGGAGGCAGACTTTTAATAACTGCTTTTATCACCAGGTTAAGTCACATGATTACAAAGTAGTTAGAAATTTTTGAAAGGATATTACTATTTTTTGTTTTTCATTCTTACATAATTAAGTATCTGGTACTTCACTGGAACACTACTGTTCTATAGGCCCTGGCCAAAAAAATACAATCCCTGGTTGTCTCCAGCCCACTGGGAAAGAAGCCACGTGCAGAACATGAAGCGTCTAAAAGAGGACACAAGTCAGGGTGAGTCAGGGCCTTTGGTAATCTCAGAGCCACCAGCCAGATTCCAAAGAGGGAGCTCAAGTGGTTTTTCTGGGACACTACTTGAATTATTGTTCAATTAGTCAATACAATAGATCTTCAAAAGAGAACAATTAACATGACAAGGAGGTGACTTCATTCTTTGGACTATATGTCATAATTGTGGTCTGACAGCCTTAACAAAAACAGCCTCCATCATTTGCAGGTATGAAGATAACAATTCTCCACCAGGCTGTTTATTTTTGCTGGAAGACAGTAAGAGATTGACAGGCTATAAATGACACTTTTTTATTTTTCATTTGTTATGTTTACAGGCTTCATTGCTTGAGTCAAGGTTAGGATTGTTAAGTGGTTAAAGAAAGTTTATTAAAGTAGCATGTATTTATTTTATTCTAGAATAATAAAGTACATGAAGAGAAGTTTTCTGATTTGTTCATAATCTGTCAAAAATTGAGTTATTTTGCTGACGTGGTAACTCACTTGAGGACCTCACCACTTCTTAAAATGCCATATACCTACCCACCTGCTTCTTCAATGTGTCCAAGCACCTGACAGACTTGTTCAGAGCTGAAGCAGCAAGCGACTGACTTGCTCTTGAGCAACAGCTGCTTTCCTGGGGCTATAGCTGACTGTGCGAGGAAGCAGCCATGGAGCAAGGCAGCACAGGCAGATGAAAAAACTTTCTCTTTAAAGGCAGCATACTCACATGGCTCTCTGGCATAGCTAATTTCTATTATCATGTATTAGCTTATATATGATCCCCTAAGCTTAATTTTTTTCTTAAAAGGCTGACTGCACTGACTTGTTGAGAACGGTGTACAACTTACTTTTACTAAGATGCTGACTGCACAGGCCATGGCAACCAATCCACTTCCTATAGTGAAGCTCTTCCTCTTCTGAAGTTCACACTTGATGGTGGCCATCCTGAGGAGAAACTGCAAAGCCTCTTCCGATTTGGAATTGGTCTGTAGTGAGAGGGGGCATATACAGAACTCCTGGGCGCCAGTGGGGAAGGAGGTGCTGCAGACACTTAGGGAATGATCCAGAAGACAAACCAAGTGGAGGGGGAGGAAAAAGGTGCAGTAGAGAGTTAAGAGGGAATGAAGGAAGGAAAAGGGGCTGCTCCACCAAAAATGAGACTTAACCACTGGGAAAGCTCTTCCTCCCATTTGCCCTCCCCAGCTCTTAGATCCAGGCTGGAGCCCAGCATCCATGGGGAGTCCACAGGCCCCAGGCCAGAAGGTCCAGGCGCACAGTACCTCGGCCCACCTTCAGATGGATGCAGAGCCAACCTCCCCTGAGCAGCAGGCACACCACCAGCCCGCAGGGAACACGGAGTCAATGCCAGGAAACAGAAATTCACTCCCACAGCACCCCATTCTCCCACAGGTGCACGCGACTTCCGCAGCCCAACTCAGGCTGCCCACGCAAAGAGGAAGAGGAAGATGGAGAAAGCTGGCGGAAGCTCAGAGGACGACAGCCGCTGGCTACTGAGGCTGCGCTAGGCGGCGGCCAGCCCGCGCACAGCTCGCGGGGCCAAGGACCCCCGGTGCCGGCGCTGGACACTCAGCGCTGAGGCGCGCACCGGCTGCCTGCCACCTGCGCGCTGAGGCTTCTGGCCGGTGGGTTTCAGAGGCTCACTGGGCTCCAAGCGCACAGGGTGAAGCAGGCAAACTGAACCAAAAGGCCTCGGCCATCACACAGAGCATCCCTTGCCCAGAATCCAGCTACAGGGGAGCCCAAGTCAATTTATTTTTTAACAAAACTTGTCTAAATGTATAGGATAAGTAAGGGCTTTTGATTCTTGATTCAGAAAGTTCCCCTGGAGAATGGAATGGCTACTCACTCCAGTATTCTTGCCTGGAGAATCGAATGGACAGAAGAACCTGGCGGGCTACAGTCCTTGGGGTCACGAAGAGTCACGACTGAAAGACTAACGCTGTCACTTTCACTTTTTCACTGGGAATTTTTCACCAGAGCTGTGGGAGAAAGGAATCTCAGGGCTACTTTTTACCACCCACAAATATGAGCTGAAGTGAAGTAGAAAAAAATTTTAAACCCTCTATGCAAGAGATTTTTTAAGTGAGGTGCAAAACTAAGACTTTGATCAGGGCAGTGCTAATTGATAACCATAGACACAACTGATAACCATTTCTATAACTCATTATTTTTGAAGTCTGTTAAATGTAGAATCTAATAAAATCCCCCCTCATTCCTTACTTCTCCCACCACATTCTACTTGACTGTTTTCTAACGCACTTGTGAATCATAAAACATAATACACATCTGACAAATTCTTTTACAAAATGCAGAGCAGTGTTTCTCAACCTTTTTATTTTCATTTTCCCTCAAAAGCTTTTTCAGACATTATCCCTAATAGTTCAGCTCCCTCACCCGTCCCCACATTGTGAAATTAAGTATTATAGAATGAGATTTTTGTCTGGTAGGCCTGAACTTTGGCGAGTCAAACCTTTGTAATATCAAAGACTTTTTTCACCAACCTCCTACCCAAGAACCAATTTTCACCCCTTGGAACAATAATGGTCCAGTTGAGAACACACAATGTAGAGCAATTTTATTCCCTAGAATATTCCCTGTAGAAAGTGTATTTTGCAGCTTTTTTTTTTTTTTAATCTCTGCCAGGTTTTCCTAAAATGAAATTTTAATTTGGTATACAAGAGGAACTTTAAAAAATAAAAAGACAAACCCACATTAGACTCCCCTCCTCCCCATCCTAATGAAACTCTCACTCACGACCATATTTTGTACATTCAAGGGAAGAGGTGAAAAAAAAGAGAACAAAATAATGGAAAACCAACCATATTCAGTAGTAGATGACTGAAAGCTATTAAGTAGCAAGAATAACAAGAGAGTGAACTGTAACTCTGACCAAATGGGTTTGCCTCCACTAGAGCCATGTAAGTCCTCAGGGCCTGTATATACACCTTCTAATTTTCACACTGGTCCTGTCCTAATTTATAAATTACCTTGGTCCTGATTTTTCAGTTTTTGTTTCATTGTCTATTTCCTATAGCTGCCTTAAATTCTTTGTGGAATCAAGGAAATATATATTTTTGTATGACGCACATGTACTCCTAACATTGGACACCAGGAGGGAGCTACCAATTGACTGTTTCAAGCATCCCTCTATAACCAGTTAGATGAGGTACCCTATATTTCTCTGTGAGATACTCGAAGGCAGAAACCATGTCATACTGACCTCAGAACCATAATACAGCAAGCAGAGTAGTAGTCTGCTAAATTAATAACCTGGTCTAAACTCCCTGTGTGGTATTTCAACAGTGGGACCAAATCAACTATTTGAGTTTATATTAATTGGTATAATACTTGCAGGGTGAAGATACCTCATTTAATTTTCTTAGGCCATAAAGTTTTATTTCTATTTTCCTTCTGATATACATTGATATTAATTGTAATGATTATATGTAAATGCATGAAGTTACTGAAGCAATACAAAGTGAATATGCTGATGTCCTAATGGAAGAAAGCACAAGATGAAATTTCAATACTAGAAATTACATTGTTTTATGAGAAGAATCATAAGCTCTGTATAAATGGATTATTATACATATTCTAATAAACCTGAAGCCAACTTTTACATTTATGACACATTTTTACAGGTTGAGCCCATTACACTAGAGCTATAAGAGATTCCTAAAGGGGAGAAATGCTTTACCATTTCCTTTTTCTAATCTTGAGAGACTGGAGTTATGACATAGGTCCAATGTTCTTTTTATTTTTTTACAGATCAGGTGAAAATACTTTCAAAATATAAAATACACAGCCTACTATCTTCTGTTCTCTAAAACATGGAACATTAAAACGTTTTAAAATTTCAGGTCTTTTTGGACGTTCCAAAGTGTGCTTGCACTCTTCTTTAAAAGAGCCTCCTCCTCAGAATTCAAGTTAACTTTCACAACATCTGAGACACCATTTCGTCCCAAGACACAAGGGATACTGAGAAAGATTTCTTCTTTTATTCCATATGAGCCCTAAAAGGCAAAATTAGGTTATTATTCAGTAATGTGATATGGAAAAGCTGCTCTGCAAGAGAGCTTCAGAATTAAAATATACAGAGAGCAGATGGGACTCAAGAAGCGTCACTGAGGGCAGTGGAGAGCACACCACCAAAGCGTCCTGATGGCTTACCACCATGTGAGAACTTGTGTTTAATGACAGAACATTCCAGAGGACTTCAAAGGAACCAAGAAAGGCATTGTCTACTTTACCCCTAACCTTTGTCATATTTCTGTCTAAGGGAAAGGATGTCATGCAGTCTGATGAAGGACTATGCAGCCTGTGAGACCTAGCAGCCTGTGTTTGTTTTTTTGGTGTAAAGTAAGAGAACAGTGAAGGCAGAAGTAGCTAGAAAAGCTCTGCTCTGCATAATCTCTACACCAGAGGATGCCATTAAGTTTGGACAACAGGTGCTAACAGGTGGCTTCTCAAGTTTCCAGAGGTAGAGCCTAAGCTTACAAGGTCCTCTCACATGCCCAGCAGGGTTTAGGTAATCTCCCTGCCAGTCACTAATGGAATGCACCCCTGCCCTGTTGGCTGGCACCTGACTTCTATCCAGGTCCTTCCATGATGGACAGGGCCATGGAATAGGTGCAGGCATGACCACCACCCTATCCTGGGGCCATGGAACCTTCCATCAGCAACCCTGATGTTCCCTCCAACCCTGGAGCTGAAGCCAAGGCCGTAGAGGCAGTGGCCAGAGCCTATTACAACCTGGGTAACCCACACAATGCCTACATGACCACACACCAGCCTCCACCTCCTCCCTGGAAGATAAGAAGACTCAGTAGATCTCTCACACCTCTCTGCCTCCCACTACCCATTGCATTTTCCTACCTCACCCCTTGGGGTTGAACATAGGGTTGGAGGCGGCAATGGGAAGGTCTTGTTCTTCCTCCAAATCTGACTGTAAAGTTGCCAGGAACTAGCACAGAGCAAGGGAGAGGCTCCGTGACTCTGGAGTGGTGCCTCCCAGCTTCTCCTGATAGCTCAGAGTCCACTGGCCCTACTCAACCAAGCCTCCCTCCCTCTCACCATCTCTCGGGCTCTCCTCAGGAGCTCAGTGTTCCTGGTTTATTCTAGTGGCCCACAGAAGGACTCCCTATCCATCTCCACTGCAGTCCAACTCCCTCATTTTGGTAGCCACGTGATACTCAACCTCATGATTTCCTCAGAATAGTTACATGTCTTCTCCTGGCAGGGTTCCCCACCAGGCTCTACTCACATTCACTTCACTCTGGTCTGTGCCTAGCCACGGAAGGCCACTGGCCCACCAGACTGCCAGCACACATTCCCTTCCCAGTCACATTCCAGCTCCAGTTACACTTAGCTCCTCCCACTTCCCTTTCCTGTCCTTGGTCCTTCTGGTACTACCTCTGTGTAGCACAATGCCTTTTGGAGCTTGAACATGAGCTGCAGGGGTTGGTTGGGTGGCATCAGGAAAAAGGCTAGTGTGGCTGGAGCAGAAGCCATTCTCCTTCCCTGCTAGTGATTCAGGAATTTATTCCCTTTACTTTCACTGTATCTCTTCCTACGAGAAGGGGCTTCTTAGAACTGGAAATGCATGTCCATCCCACTTAGGGGCTCCTGGATGGACTGGAAATAAGGGCCCTACCCTGACCTATCCTTGTGTGCTGACCATGAACTGCTGCCAGCCCCTCAGCCTACCCTCGTTCCCTTTAAGCATCATGCCTGGCTGGCAATGTGACCCCTGGATGCAATGAAATTTGTTTCCTTTTCTCCTAGACTGGCCATGAAGTGAGGAAATGGTTATTTAAAGAGAATTCTCTATTTATTGACCAAAAAAATCAAGTTAATATAGTAATATTAAATAAACTCTATTGCCAACTTTATTTGCTGAAAATGTAAATAAAAATGAACTGGGAAAAAGATTAACAGCATACAAATGATTCTGCTCTTAATGTCAAATGTTTAAGTATTTCCTATAAAATATAACCCATCTATTGATTTGTTCAGTAATGACTAAGAAATTCCCATATTAATCTCTTCTGAGGAGCCTGCATTTGACACCTAACTCTTCTTCAGGAGCCCTCTAGAGGTAATTGTTTATTCTCCCAGAGCCCCTTGTATCCTCAAAAGAGGAAGAGTGTGTGGAATCCACTGTATACTCCTGTCTCTTCCAAATTATTAATCCCTTGCCCTCTTTAAAAAATTCCCCCTATTTTTTGCGGCTTATCTTATTTAGCTTTTCTCTTTATAATCACCATCTCCAAACCTATTGAGTATTCCATGTTATTCATAAAAGACTCTAACACCTAATAATCTTCTCTCTCAGTTTCTGCCCTTATCCTTAGTGATGTCATTGTCCATGTGGATAAATCAACCAATTCCCTTTCTTTCCAGTTTCTTGTCTCCTTTCTTTAGTTCATGAGACCTTCTCTTCGCACCCCAAGTATCCCACTCTGAACTTTGTTATGAGATTCCTCCAACTTAAGATACATTTCTTGGGTCCATTCTGTAACCCTTTTGCCATACTCTAAGACCCTTTGCCTATTTTAATTTTTAGCTTTTATAAATATTTCTTAAATCTTTATTAATCATTTTCTTTTGTAGTTTATTCATCTGTATGTATATAACATTTAAGGGCAAAGGTCTTGAACTTGACAGTGACCCTTTAGTAGAAGGTCAAACTGATTTTTAACATGTGTAGAAACCCAAACTACCTATATCTATCTCTGTATTCCTCTCTCTCCTTCTTTTAACACTCCCAAAATAAAACCCAAACCCCAATGAATTCAGCTATTTCTCCATTCCTACACTCAGATCCCTAGAGAAAATTACACAACAAAGTTGTTAATATGTTAAAATTAATGCTTATCAATCTCAAATGAGTCCACTTGATAGAAATTCTGCCTTGATTCTGTTAACTTCTATTTCTTATTATCTACAATGGTGATTTCAAATCTTCTCAAACATCTGACTTTTCTCTATCTCCCTTGACTTTCAGCAGATGATTTTGTCTCCTTTCACTAAAAAGATAGACATCATCAGATGCTTCCAATGCCAAACTTACAAATCTATGATTCACTGTTTTCTTTGTTGCTGCTTTTGCTAAGTCACTTCAGTTGTGTCCGACTCTGTGTGACCCCATAGACGGCAGCCCACCAGGCTCCCCCGTCCCTGGGATTCTCCAGGCAAGAACACTGGAGTGGGTTGCCATTTCCTTCTCCAATGCATGAAAGTGAAAAGTGAAAGTGAAGTCGCTGAGTCTTGTCCAATTTTTAGCAACCCCATGGACTGCAGCCCACCAGGCTCCTCCGTCCATGGGATTTTCCAGGCAAGAATGCTGGAGTGGGGTGCCACTGCCTTCTCCGTTTTCTTTGTTACCCCTTATTAAAACAGATATCTGTTCCTCCTTCCTCAGGCTAATATCCTCACAAATGCTCTGCTTATTAACGAACACTCTCTCTGCTAATTATTTCTATCTTCAATATCTTCTTTACATCTTGTCTTTTAAAAGAAAAAAAACTTGCCTTGCCCTGATTTTCCTCCCCAATTACTGCTCTATTTTCACAGTCACTTACCTCAAAAGAGCTGTTTACACTGGCTTTTGGGCTTCCCTGGTAGTTCAGATGGTAAAGAATCTGCCTGCAATGCAGGAGGTCTGGGTTCAATCCCTGGGTCAGGAAGATCCCCTGAAGAAAGGAATGGCTACCCACTCCAGTATTCTTGCCTGGAGAATTTCATGGACAGAGGAGCCTGGTGGGCCACAGTCCATGGGGTTGCAAAGAGTTGGACATGACTGAGAGACTTCCACACTGACTTTAATTTCCCCAGCTACTTAAGAGGTTCTGTCAGGTGGAAATGATTTTGCCTCCCAAGGGATATTTGGTAATGTCTGGAGACATTTTTAATTGTCAAAATTGGTATGTACTGGCATCTAATGAGTAGAGGCCAGGGATGCTCCCAACATCCCACAACACAAAAGTCATCCCCAACAATGAAGAATTACCTAGTCTGAAAGTCAATACTGCCAAAGTCAAGAAGACCCTGGTGTTCTCCAATCAGACTTTTTCATTCCTATTACTTTATTAAACATCTCCTGCTAAGGCTTTCAATGACATATGTCACTTTATCTTCCTTGCATTTTCAAACCCTCTTTTTACATGACTTCACATCAATCAACAGAAAACCGATCCTTTCATCTTTAAGGCATCCTCCTTTCACTTGGTTACCATGGTTTTATGTTCTCTTGGTTTCTTTTTTAACTCTGGCCACCACTTAGTCACCTCCGTGGACTCACACTATAAACTCAGCTTTCAAAACTGAAATTCCTCAAGACTCAATCGGTCTTGTCACTTTATACTCTCTCCTTAGGCAAGCTCATTGAAATTCATGATTTCAGTTACCATGTGTAAGGGATATCTATTGTCTTTGCCTGTCAAGTATCTCCTTCTCTCTCTTTTTTTTTTTTTTTTTTTGACAGAACCTCTCTTTTCCTTTCAGTAACTTCCTCTCCCCAACTGACAAGTATCATGGGAATGGACAAGTAATCCCAAAAAGGCCAATTATCAAGAAATTAATATGGGTAATGGAGAGGCAGGGTACTGATACTGTCAGCTCTAAGCATGCAGCTGATGGGAACCATCTTTGTTGCTCTATGAAAAATGTCCACAGGATATTAATGCCAACAAGAGTGAAAAGATGAGCAAAGATTGTTTTGAGAAAAAAATAGCTTTGAGATTGAGATTGAGAGAAAAAATAGCTCTGATGATACAATTTGAGCATGTGGTTCAGGCCTCCTTGGCATTTCCGTTACATGGATCAACATATCTTCTTTTGCCTAAGCTAGTTTGAGTTGGCTTCTGTGGCTTACTGTTTTCATGCTGATGATGCTCACATCTATAACTGCAACCCAAAACTCTTTTATGAATTCCAGAAGTTTTTACCCAACTGCCTATTTTTTTAGACATTACAAAGGCACCTCAAATTCAATTTCTCCCTAATTGCAACCATGATCTTCAAATCTGATTCCCTTTGAATATGCCTTCCCTCAGTGGATTATACTACCACTTAACTGTGCAAAGCAGAAATCTAAGAATGACCTTTGTCTCCCTCATTTGCCACCTCACTCCATTACCAAGACCTATGAATTTTACCTCTCAAACACAATGTATCTCAAATTTGTCCCCATCTCATCTCTACTACTACTTTTTTCTGTAATACACAGCCTCTTCCCAAGTTTATCCACCTATACTCTTGTCCCCTTCAAATTTGTTCTGTCCATCACAACGCCAGGAATCTTTTTAACAACAAAAACAAAGACTGTAAAACCAGTTCCTTTCTTAAGTTCTTTGGTAGATGTCCATAGCTCTTATGGTAAGGATCCAAACACCTTTATAAGATTTATAAGACTTTCAGTGGCCCAACCTGCCTACTCCCCCCAGCCTTATCATACACCTCCCTATGTTCCCTTTGCTCTGTGCATTTCAATAACTGATCTTTTTTTCCTTCCAGATTCTCAAGTGCCCTCTTTTTATATCTACCTCAGGTCCCCTTCACATGTGTTCCTCCTTCTGCTTGGAATATTAGTCCAGCCTTCCAAATTAACTCCTACTCATTATTCAGATTAGGTCACATTCTACTTCCTTAGAAAAGCTTGCCTGCCTGTACCAAGAATGCCCCTCCCCAGAGGAGTTAAATTCTTTTCCTGTGCACTAGGAGACCTCCACAGTTTGTCATCACGGCACTTAACAAAATGTGTTCTCATTTGCTTTTGTACCTGTTTTATTAAGTTGCTATCTTTCATTAAACTCTATAAGGTCAAAGTCTCTGACTGTTTTGTTCACCAATATATTCTCAACATTTTGTGTAACGCCTGGCACATAGTAAGGACTCAGCATTATTAAAAGAATGATAAGTGAAGATTCTATTTAAGCCTACCTTCACCATAGTGGAGACCGGATGCACTCTCCTAAGATTTTTCAAAATTGATTTTACCAGATCTGTCACAGACAGTCCAATAGCCCAAGAGGTATACCCCTTCAGCTTGATAATCTCATAGGCACTACAGTTGTGGAAAGTAAGAAAATCAAATTCATGAGAATTGATTCAGAGAGAACATATTTTTCAAGCATCCATTCTAAAGCAACCTACATGTCAATAACACTCTTAAAATTTTCTTAGAGATCTCTTCTTGAAATTATCTCTGAATAGGCAATAAAAATTTCTATATTACTCTCATAAACTTCATTATTCACTGTAAGTAGCAATTTACCCTTTGTTCACCATAAAGGCAGAGTACTAGGTCATTTGTGCCACTCGAAATGAAACTTAGCTTCACATTTTTATATTTTTGCTTAAATATCCAAACATAGAATCTGATCACCTAGAAAGCATATATATCTTGCTGACCACATAAAATTTTTAAGGTGTCACTGTAACTTTAAACTTTATATAATTATAAGTTACATATTTTCCCTAAGGATATATTATTAAATCAATAATATATTAAAGCATGGAGAAATGTTTTGATATTTTTTCAAAGGAAAATAGCATAATCCTAAATATTATGTAATTTCTTATCTCAGGCTTGTAAAAAACATAATGTACTTTTATAGGAACTTTAGAATTATATCAATCCACCAAATTATTACATGATTATTTTTGAGTAACAGGCTTACAGGTGACCTCTTCTTTATGCTTATGAATTTTCTTATTTTCTGTAATAAATATGTATTTTATTTTTGCATTGTCACCAATAGCAATCTTGAGTTTGGATTGACAGTAAAACTTAAAGGACAAAGAGGTTTTAACTTAGCTCAGATTTTATGTGTTTTTGAGACAAGGATCCAGGACAAGAAACACAGAATGTACAGCATCATTATTTGTATCAGGGGTTCTTGCAACCACCTAGGCAGACACAGTTTCAAGGCTCCAGGACTGCACACAACACACTCAGTAGCAAATGGATCAACTCAACATGGACTATACTTATTGTGGTGTCCCGTGATTTGACTATCAATCCAAAACCAGGGCACTATTAGAGGCTGTGAAGATTGGTATCAAAATTAAGATTAACTCTCAGACTCTCAATATAACCAAGACTCTGTGGGGTAAGTAAAAACAAAGGAAAGGAAGTTTAGCCTAGTGACTGACTGGTAGTGTTTAGAGCTGAAGAAAGCTATGCGTTAGGTAACTGAGAACAAATCTTAACAGTGGAATCTGGAGAAGAGGGTTGAGAAGAAAATGGCTAAGAACATAATCCTTTAGTTGTTGTTAACCATCCTAATGAAATTAAAACTGCTGATATAAAAGGGAGAATCAAGAAAAAGCAGTTTTAAGGCAGGTATTTTAAGACAAAAACTGACCCATATTGTAAAGTAAATGCTCCATTCAGAAACTGTAAAGACATCCTATTGAATCATGTTATCACGCCCCTGCAATTGTTAGTTAGGCACTGAAAAATTAGAGTTGAGTAACATAAGAGTTGAGTTGTTTTAAGGAAAGTAATAGCAGTATCCTGAGGAGTCTTTATAACTATAGACCCTCTGCTAAATGAAAAAGGGATAAATAATTTAATTTTGGATACTGCATTGTTAAGGACTAAGTGGAATGAGTACTGATTTGTAACGTGTTGCAGTATTTGGTATTCAAATCACATAGACTTCAGTGGAAAATGTGATCTTAATCACTATTCCCTTATAGCAACAGTGTTTCAAATGAAAAAGAAACTAACAGTCCCTGTAGTACAATTATCAGGGCCTGGGCAGACAAAAGTCCAACAATGTGACATCCCTATAAAGATGGGTTACTCCATGGCCTCTGGAAACCAGTCTTGGCTAAAACACGTTCCTTAGTGTCTATGTTATAGTTGTCCTGCCAGATCAGATAGATTCCTGCATTTACTGGGAAACAGCTCCCCAAAGCCCCTATAATGGGAAATATATAGTAGATGGGGGAAAGGGAAATTTTTGTTGAGAATGATATGAAGTGATTCTGTAATATTAACATATGTTTTATCTGGTAGGCATTAATTTAATCTCTTATCCAAAGCTATATGGCATAACAAACGTTTATAGGTCCTCTTAAGAAAATTTAAGAAAATAAAACATACTACTAACAACCATCAAAGAAAAGATATTTTTGGATATTAACCTGAAATTTCCAATTGATGTGGGAATAGTTTGACCAGAAGAGGAAATAAGTTTGGTTCAGAGAAACTGAACACAGAATTAAATGCAGCTATCAAATAACTTTAATAAGGTATAAATGATGGTCAATAAAAGGAAAAATAAGATAGTACAATTAATTAAGAATTATCAAAACCTCTGGTGAGGGATTTTGGTTACCTATTTGATCTTATACATTCTGGTAATTATAGGTATACAAAGCTTGTTTTTTTCTATGTATAAAATATTAGGACATGTTTGTCGTAAGAATTATGAGCAATATATAACACAAAGATAACCACCCAGGTCATGATGAGATATCAAGGTAAAGGGTTAACTGTAGGTATAAATCTTTTCCAAAAAGGTAGGAGTAACTGAAAAGATGACTTGGAGTATGCTTTTTCACAAAACAGTTGTCCAGGTTTAAAAACCTAGGTGGCTCACTCAATAAAGAACCTGCCTGCAGTGTGGCAGACCCGGGTTTGATCCCTGGGTTGGGAAGATCCCCTGGAGAAGGGAAGGGCTACCCACTCCAGTATTCTTGCCTGGAGAATTTCATGGACAGAGGAGCCTGGAGTCACAACTGAGACACGACTGAGCAACTTTCACCTTCAAGTACCGGAGGGTTCTAGGAAGATGGAGAGTAGGAAGCACCAGGAATCTATCTCTTCACCTAGACAATAAATGCAATGCCAGACTCTGTTTGATATAACTTGGGGAAACTCTGGAGTCTTCTGAAAGCTCAAAACTTCTAAGGGAAGGCTTGTATATTAAATTGTGGTTAATTTCAGGCCTTAGCACAGTAGCAGCTGTTCACATGTACCCAAAGCAGCTTGTGCACAGCCTGTGAAAAGGACTCTTTTCTTCAAATATCAGAGATCTGTTTTCTAATGAATGATTACTGCTTCTGATAACAGAGGTGGAGACAAAGAGGGCAAAGCCATCATTGTTTTATCTCCCCACAACTATTGCAAGCTTCTCCCCTTTTTATTAAGGTGGTCTCTAGGGAATGCAAAGACCAAGTACCCTTTTCCTCTTCCCTTAATATTTCTTTTTTCCTCTTGGGAGCCAGACATTGAAGACCAGAATATACAAAAGCAATTGCATATTTTGAGGAGATTAGAAAGTAACCACCTATGTGCACAGGCTTAGAAACAACATCAAAGACCATAAGATTACAACTCAGGCTGGTCCTTGGCACAGAAACAGCTTTCAACAATCAAAAACAAAAGCAATACCAACAAGAACAAAAACTCAGCAAACCCTGGGGACTAGATAGATTCTGATTTCTAAAGTTGCCACATTATTAGATTAAAACATCTGGTTTTCAACAACAAAAAAATCACAAGGTATACAAAGATACATGAAAGTACAGCCCATTCAAAGGAAAAAATGAATCAACAAACACTGTCCCTGGAGGAAAAAAACTGATGGCAGATACACTGGACAAAGACTTTAAAACAACTGTCTTAAAGATGCTCAAAAAACTAAAGGAACCTATAGCGAAAGTCAAGAAAATGATGAGTGAACAACATGGAAATACCAATAAAGAAACATAAAACCTAAAAATAAACCCCAGACCCCAAATCCTAGAGCTGAAAAGTACAATAAGTGAAATGAAAAAAGGAAATCACTAGATGGATTAAACAACAGATTTGAGCTGGCAGAAGACAGAATCAGCAAACTTAAAAGACAGGACAATGCAAATAACTGAGTCTGAGAAACAGAAAGAAAAAAGATTGAAGAAAAGTGAAAAATAAGATCATCACCAGAAACTTTGGAAGCCAGAAAGTAGTGGGCAGATATATTTAAACTGATAAAAAAGAAAACAAATGTCAGTTGAGAATCTTATATCTGGAAAAACTATTTTTTAAAAGTGAGGGAAAAATTAAGACATTGTGAAAGAAACAAAAGCTAAGGGAATTCATTGCCACTAAACCTGCCCTGCAAGAATTAGTCAAGGCAGTCCTGCAGGGTGAAATAAACAGTAATTTTAAGTCATGTGAAAAAATAAAGATCTCAATAAAGGTAGAGCATGGATATTTATAAAAGCTAGTGATATGGTAACAATAGTTTCTACTTCCACTTTTGTTTTCTGCATAATTTTAGAGACTAATACATTTAAAAAAAAAAACTGGTCAAAAAGGTAGTATCACTGTGACTTTGGTATGTAGCTCTCATTTTCAAATTTAAGAAACAACTGCATTTAAAAGAATTATTAATTTATATTTTTGGGCAAACAGTGTATAAAGATGCAATTTTATGATATTAACAATCAAAACGGGTGAGGATGGAATTATGAAGCAGCAGAGGTTTTGTACATTACTGAAGTTAAGCTGGTAGAAATTCAATTAAAAATATTATAACTTTAGGGTGCTAAAGGTAATCCCCCATGGCAACCAGAATAACAACAGCTATAATAAATAGCTGTAGGATATATACAAAAGAAAATAAGAAAGAAATTTAAATATTCCACTATGAAAAATAAACACGAAACAGTAATAACAGGAAATGAGGAACAAAAGCTCTAGGGCATATAGAAAACAAAGAGCACAATGACAGAAGCCACTCCTTATCAGTAACTACTTTAAATGTAAATGAATTAAACTCTCCAAGCAAAAGAGATTGACAGAATGGATAAAAACACATGAACCAAGTACAATGAAACTTACTTAAAAGTAAGTAAAGCCAAAGACACAAATAGATTGAAAGATATTTTATACAAACAGTAACCGAAAGAGAGCAGGGGTGGCTATACTATGCCAGATAAAACAGACTTTAAGTCAAAGAGTTTACAATAGACAAATGACATTATATACCAACCAGAGGTTCATGAAAATAAAACAATAATTATATAAACATATATGCATCTAATAGCAGACCATCAAGATACATGAAGCAAATACTGAAAATATTGAAGGAAGAAATAGACAGTTTACAATAATAATTGAAGACTTCAATACCCCACTCTCAATTAGAAAGTAAGGAAAGAAACTGAGAATTCAACACAATAGACTAACTGGATCTAGCAGAACACTTTATTCAACAACAACAGTATCTATGTTCTCCTGAAGTATACATGGGATATTTTCTCAAGTAGACTAAATGTTATGCCACAAATTAAGTCTCAATAGATTTAGTTCTTTTCAGTTTTAAAGAATATTTATTTATTTGGCTGCACCAGGTCTTAGTTGTAGCATGTGGATCTTCAGTCTTCATTGTGGCATGCAGGACCCTTTAGTTACAGCATGTGAACTCTAAGTTGCAGCATGTGGGATCTAGTTCCCTGACCAGAGATCCAACCTGAGCGCCCTGCGTTGGGAGCGTGGAGTCTTAGATACTGGACCACTAGGGAAATTGCTAGTCTCAACAGATTTAATAAGACAGGCATCATACTATATTCTCTGACACCACAAGGGGAATTTAGAAATCAGTAATACAAGTAAAACTGAAAAATTCACAAATTTGTGGAAACTAAAAAGCACACTATAACAACCCAATGGTCAAAAAAAAAAAGAAATCACAATAGAAATTAGGAAATACTTAAGAGATGAATGGAAATGAAAACATAAGATAAAACTTATTAGACAAAGAAAGCAGTGCTAAAGGGAAACTTATAGCCAGCCATATACGCTTACATTAAAAAGCAAGAAAGATGTCAAATCAACAATCTAACATTACAACTTAAGGAACTAGAAAAAGAAGAACACATTAAACCCAAATCTAGCAGATGGAAGTAAATAGTACAGATTAGACTGGAAATAACAAAATAGAGAATGGAAAAACAATAGAAAAAAAATCAACAGTTTTTTGAAAAGGTCAACAAAATTGACAACTTTTAGCTAGATGGATTAAGAAGACAGAAGACTCAAATTACTAAAATCAGAAATGAAAGTGAAGATATTATTATTAATTCTAAGCATTACACAGATACCAAAGAAAGACAAAGTCACTATTTTTTTTTTAATTAAAATAGTTAAAAAGTGTGGGGGGGGGGGAGGAAGAGAGAAAAGAAAAAACTACAGACCATTATCCCTTACAAACACTGAGGCAAAAATCCTGAACAAAATACTAGCAAACTGAATTCAACAGTATTTAATGGATTATACACCATGACTCAGTCCTAGGAAGCAAAGATGGTTCAACATACCAAAATCCACCAATGTAATATATCACAGTAAGATGCTGTAAAGAGCAGTATTGCATAGGAACCTGGAATGTCAGGTCCATGAATCAAGGCAAATTGGAAGTGGTCAAACAAGAGATGGCAAGAGTGAATGTTGACATTCTAGGAATTAGCGAACTAAAATGGACTGGAATGGGTGAATTTAACTCGGATGACCATTATATCTACTACTGTGGGCAGGAATCCCTCAGAAGAAATGGAGTGGCCATCATGGTCAACAAAAGAGTCCAAAATGCAGTACTTGGATGCAATCTGAAAAACGATAGAATGATCTCTGTTCGTTTCCAAGGCAAACCATTCAATGTCACAGTAATCCAAGTCTATGCCCCAACCAGTAACGCCGAAGAAGCTGAAGTTGAAAGGTTCTATGAAGACCTACAAGACCTTTTAGAACTAACACCCAAAAAAGATGTCCTTTTCATTATAGGGGACTGGAATGCAAAAGTAGGAAGTCAAGAAACACCTGGAGTAACAGGCAAATTTGGCCTTGGAATACGGAATGAAGCAGGGCAAAGACTAATAGAGTTTTGCCAAGAAAATGCACTGGTCATAGCAAATACCCTCTTTCAACAACACAAGAGAAAACTCTATACATGGACATCACCAGATGGTCAACACCGAAATCAGATCGATTATATTCTTTGCAGCCAAAGATGGAGAAGCTCTATACAATCAGCAAAAACAAGACCAGGAGCTGACTGTGGCTCGGACCATGAACTCCTTATTACCAAATTCAGACTGAAATTGAAGAAAGTAGGGAAAACTACTAGACCATTCAGGTATGACCTAAATCAAATCCCTTATGATTATACAGTGGAGGTGAGAAATAGATTTAAGGGCCTAGATCTGATAGATAAGAGTGCCTGATGAACTATGGAATGAGGTTCGTGACATTGTACAGGAGACAGGGATCAAGACCATCCCCATGGAAAAGAAATGCAAAAAAGCAAAATGGCTGTCTGGGGAGGCCTTACAAATAGCTGTGAAAAGAAGAGAAGCGAAAAGCAAAGGAGAAAAGGAAAGATATAAACATCTGAATGCAGAGTTCCAAAGAATAGCAAGAAGAGATAAGAAAGCCTTCTTCAGTGATCAATGCAAAGAAATAGAGGAAAACAACAGAATGGGAAAGACTAGGGATCTCTTCAAGAAAATCAGAGATACCAAAGGAACATTTCATGCAAAGATGGGCACAATAAAGGACAGAGATGGTGTGGACCTAACAGAAGCAGAAGATATTAAGAAGAGGTGGCAAGAATACACAGAAGAACTGTACAAAAAAGAGCTTCAAGACCCAGATAATCATGATGATGTGATCACTGACCTAGAGCCAGACATCTTGGAATGTGAAGTCAAATGGGCCTTAGAAAGCATCACTACGAACAAAGCTAGTGGAGGTGATGGAATTCCAGTGGAGCTATTCCAAGTCCTGAATGATGATGCTGTGAAAGTACTACACTCAATATGCCAGCAAATTTGGAAAACTCAGCAGTGGCCACAAGATTGGAAAAGGTCAGTTTTCATCCCAATCCCAAAGAAAGGCAATGCCAAGGAGTGCTCAAACTACCGAACAACTGCACTCATCTCACACGCTAGTAAAGTAATGCTCAAAATTCTCCAAGCCAGGCTTCAGCAATATGTGAACCGTGAACTTCCTGATGTTCAAGCTGGTTTTAGAAAAGGCAGAGGAACCAGAGATCAAATTGCCAACATCCGCTGGATCATGGAAAAAGCAAGAGAATTCCAGAAAAACATCTATTTCTGCTTTATTGACTATGCCAAAGCCTTTGACTGTGTGGATCACAATAAACTATGGAAAATTCTGAAAGAGATGGGAATACCAGACCACCTGATCTGCCTCTTAAGAAATCTGTATGCAGGTCAAGAAGCAACAGTTAGAACTGGTCATGGAACAACAGACTGGTTCCAAATAGGAAAAGGAGTACGTCAAGGCTGCATATTGTCACCATGTTTATTTAACTTATATGCAGAGTACATCATGAGAAATGCTGGACTGGAAGAAACACAAGTTGGAATCAAGATTGCCGGGAGAAATATCAATAACCTCAGATATGCAGATGACACGACTCTTATGGCAGAAAGTGAAGAGGGGCTAAAAAGCCTCTTGATGAAAGTGAAAGTGGAGAGTGAAAAGGTTGGCTTAAAGCTCAACATTCAGAAAACGAAGATCATGGCATCTGGTCCCATCACTGCATGGGAAATAGATGGGGAAACAGTGGAAACAGTGTCAGACTTTTGTTTTTCTGGGCTCCAAAATCACTGCAGATGGTGACTGCAGCCATGAAATTAAAAGACGCTTACTCCTTGGAAGGAAAGTTATGACCAACCTAGATAGCATATTCAAAAGCAGAGACATTACTTTGCCAACAAAGGTTCGCCTAGTCAAGGCTATGGTCTCTCCTGTGGTCATGTATGGATGTGAGAGCTGGACTGTGAAGAAGGCTCAGCACCGAAGAATTGATGCTTTTGAACTGTGGTGTTGGAGAAGACTTGAGAGTCCCTTGGACTGCGAGAAGATCCAACCAGTCCATTCTGAAGGAGATCAATCCTGGAATTTCTTTAGAAGGAATGATGCTAAAGCTGAAACTCCAGTATTTTGGCCACCTCATGAGAAGAGTTGACTCATTGGAGAAGACTCTGATGCTGGGAGGGATTGAGGGCAGGAGGAGAAGGGGACGACAGAGGATGAGATGGCTGGATGGCATCACTGACTCAATGGATGCGAGTCTGAGTGACCTCCGGGAGCTGGTGATGGACAGGGAGGCCTGGCGTGCTGCGGTTCATGGGGTCGCAAAGAGTCGGACACGACTGAGCGACTGATCTGATCTGATCTGAAGAGAATAAAAGAGGAAAACCACATTGTCATTACAATTGACACAGAAAAATTATTTGATAAAATTCATAACACTTTTTCATGATAAAAAACACCTTAGAAGCCAGGAGTAGAAAGAAATTACCTCAACATAATAAAAGCCATATATGAAAAGCCCATAGTGAAGATCATACCCAATGATTAAAAACTAAAAGCTTTTCCTTTAAGATCAAGAATAAGGCAAAGATGCTCACTTTTGCAAGTTCCATTCATCACAACATTGAAAGTTCTAACCAGAGCAATTACATAAGAAAGACAAATAAAAGGCATTCAAATTGGAAAGGAAGCAATAAAAGTATCTCTACTTATAGATGACATGATTTTACATGCAGAAAACCATGAAGATTCCATATACACAACAACAGCAACAACAACAAAAAAACTTTTAACTAATAAATGAATTCAGGAAAGTAGCAAGTAGAAAGTCAACATTAAAATACTGCATTCCTATTTAATGACAATGAACAAGCTGAAAAGGAAATTAGTAAAACAATCCCATTTACAATAACACCAAAAAAAAAAAAAGAGTACTTCAGAATTAACCAAGCAGGTAAAAGACTTGTACAATGAAAACCATAAAACACTGATGAAAGAAATTAAAGAACACATAAATAAATGGAAACACAACCTATGTTTATGAATTGGAGACTATTATTTTTTAATTTATTTATTTTAATTGGAGGTTAATTACTTTGGAGACTTAATATTATTAAGATGCTAATACTACCCTAGACCATCTACAGATTTAGTGAAATTCCCATAAAATTCCCAAGGATAGATTTTGCAGAAGTTGAAAAACTCACCCTAAAATTCATATGGAATCTCAAGAGATTTGGAATAGCTAAAACAATCTTGAAAGCTGAAGGACTCACACTTTCTGACATCAAAACTTACTAACTATAAAGCTATAGTAATCAAAATTGCACGGTACTGGCATCAACATAAACATAGACCAGTGAGATAGAATAGAAAGCTCAGAAGTAAACCTCCATATCTGAAAATCTGTTCAACTGGTTTTCAAAAATTGTGCCAACATTCACTGAATGGGAAAAGGGCAGTCATTTCAACCAATGATTCTGGGGAAACTGGATATCCACATGCAAAAGATTAAAATTGGACCCTTTCCTAAAACCATTTACAAAAATGAATTCAAGATGAATCAAAGATCTGAATATAAGACCTAAAACTATGATACTTTTACATGAAAACACAGGGCAAAACTTCATAACATTGCACCTGGCAATAATTTCTTGGAACCGAACACAAAAGGCAACAAAAGAAAAAACAGACAAAAGGACTTTATGAAAATTTCTAAGTTTTGTACATCAAAAGACACTATGAAAAGGGTTTAAAAAAAGAACCTATGGAATGGAAGAAAATATTTGTAAATTATCTAATGAGAGATTAATATTCAGAATATAAAAAGAACTCTTAAAACTCAACAACCAACAAAAAAATCCAATTCAAATCTGGTCAAAAGACTTGAACAGACATTTCTCCAAATAAGATACACAGATGGCCGAATAGCACAGGACAAAATGCTCAGCATCAGTAATCAAGGAAATGCAAATCAAAACTACAATAAGATACCACCTCACATCCATTAGGATGGCCACTGTCAAAGAGAAAATAACAAGTGTTGGTGAGGATGTGGAGAAATTGGAACTTCTCTACAGTATTGGTGGGATTGTAAAATGGCATAGCCATTGTGGTAAACAGTATGGTGGTTTCTCAAAACAAAGGGCAGAGGGAGAAGAGGGCATCAGAGAGGCTGGATAGCATCACCGATGCAATGGACATGAACTTGGGCAAACTCCAGGAGATGGTGAGAGACAGGGAGGCCTGGTGTGCTGCTGTTCATGGGGTTGCAAAGAGTCAGACACGACTGGGCGACTGAACAACAGCAGCAGCAATTTCACTTATGGGTATATACCCAAAAGAACTGAAAACAGAGTCTCAAAGAGATCTGTACATGCATATTCATAGCAGCATTATTCACAATAGCTAAAGCATGGAAGCAAACCAAGAATCCATCAAGAGATGAATGAATAAGCGATATATGGTATGTTTACATACAACAGAATATTACTCAGTCTTAAAATGTAAGGAAACCCTGACATATACTATAATATGGATGAACCTTAAGGACATTATGCTAAGCAAAATAAACTAGTCATTAAGAGACAAATGCTGAAAGATTCCACCTATATAATCAGATCAGATCAGATCAGTCGCTCAGTCGTGTCCGACTCTTTGCGACCCCATGAACCGCAGCACGCCAGGCCTCCCTGTCCATCACCAACTCCCGAGGTCACCCAGACTCACATCCATCGAGTCAGTGATGCCATCCAGCCATCTCATCCTCTGTCGTACCCTTCTCCTCCTGCCCCCAATCCCTCCCAGCATCAGAGTCTTCTCCAATGAGTCAACTCTTCACATGAGGTGGCCAAAGTACTGGAGTTTCAGCTTTAGCATCATTCCTTCCAAACAAATCCCAGGGCTGATCTCCTTCAGAATGGACTGGTTGGATCTCCTTGCAGTCCAAGGGACTCTCAAGTCTTCTCCCACACCACAGTTCAAAAGCATCAATTCTTCGGTGCTCAGCCTTCTTCACAGTCCAGCTCTCACATCCATACATGACCACAGGAAACACCATAGCCTTGACTAGACGAACCTTTGTTGGCAAAGTGATGTCTCTGCTTTTGAATATGCTATCTAGGTTGGTCATAACTTTCCTTCCAAGGAGTAAGCGTCTTTAGTCAAAATCATAGAAACAGAAAGTACTTACTGTCTTCTTTTCTGTTTGAAAAATGTCCTCCAAAATAAAGCTATGCATTATGTGAGTCCAACTTTGGGAATTTTCAGAATGTTATTTACCTCACAAAAAGCAAAAATCAACTTTTATACTTTTTGTCTGTAAAATATGTTGTTACAACTGATTATTAAGGTACTAAGAAAGTGAATAACTAATGTTACCTTCCAACAACTTCTTTATGGATATTTTTCCAGGAGTCCTTGTCTGAATCACTTCCTAACTTAGGGTCTAGACTCTTCAGAGCAACACCAGCAACATTTACTCCACTCCATAAAGGCACTAAAAGAAATAAATCTCATAATGAACCCTTCTTCCCAATACATCAGTTGTTTAAGTGCAGTGGATTTTTTTTACCCAGGTGTTGGCTTTATCATATTTTATTAATATATACATATATGGTAAGTTTAGTGTGGTTTTTAAGAATAAAGTTAGGTTACTACCTTACACCATATATAAAAATTAGTTTCAAACAGACGAGAGAGAGAAATGTAAAAACTAAAATTATAAAGTATCATAAAATATGCAGTAGAATTTATTTGTAATTTGTGGTAAGGAGGCATGTTAAAGCAAGATACAAATATAGAATACACAAAGAAAATAATCTATAAGAAATAACAAAATATTATAAGAGGGCAAAGAGCAATAAATTAATATCATACTCTTAAACCATACAGAGTTTTTAAAAAAATAAAATCATGGAATATTAAATGGGAGAAATTAAAACATATCTGGAAAATTATTTTTAATGATTATTGTCTTTTAAGCTAAGACAATAACAGAAGCCAACACGGTCAAATTAAGGCACTGGTCAAAAAAATTTGTTTAAATCAAATAAAAAATACTTATTATACTGTGACCATTGAAGTTGAGAAGTACTTACTTATTAAATGTTTTAAACAAATGGATGATTGAATAAAGGAATAAATGGTGTCTATTCTCAATGGATCTACAGGCATTATGGACAGAATACTGATACACATCACAGAATTAGAGAGCATTATAAGCATGAAGTTCTAATTATGTAGCAGAGATTAAATGTTTAAGTTAGGGAAAAGCCAAGACATATGACCTAAGTAATAGTTTAAATAACACATTAAAAATTTTTATTTCTGTGAAAAGTCAGGGAAAAACAAATCTCAAGAGTCACAAAGTAGATTAATGGTTGCCTGTGGCTAGGGCACCAGCGCAGGAATGGGGGTTCTTGGGGGTGAGGCCAATTTTCTACTATTAGACTGTGGTGATGGTTGCACAACTTTGTGAATAAAAATCCAGTGAATTACACACTTTAAATGGGTAAAATTTATGGGATGTGTATTATATCTTAATAATTCAGTCCTTAAAACCACAATGAAAGTGCTCCAGACCAAAAAAAAAAAAAAAAACCACACACTCATTGAATTTTAAAATAGCTGTATGCCCTATGCACTATTTTGTGTGAGGTAGCTAAATCAGTGACACCAAAGACTGAAAGTTAAGGAAAACAAACAGTAAAATGCCCACACTTTAAGGACGATCAGCATTAGTAAAGATAAGAAGTGCGATTATATATGGTAATGAGTTTACACTTACCACTAGAATCACCATGTTCACCAATAATCCAACCATGGCAGCTGGAGGGATGTACACCTAACTTCTGTCCAATTAGGTAACGGAAACGGGCAGAGTCTAGATTACAACCACTTCCAATTACACGAGTTGCAGGTAAACCACTTAACTTCCAGACAACGTATGTCAAAATATCCACTAGGAAGAAAAATTTCTTGTTAAAGAAAGATTCATAGTAACTTCTTCTTACAATTTGATTTTCTGAATAGGCGGATCAATTGACTTAGAGTCAAATATAGATTCATTAGAGTTCAAAATGAAGCAAGTCAACAAAGAAAAAAAGATAATCTCTCAAATGGGTTTTAAAAGATTAAATGATTCACCATCAGAATTTTAAAATGAAAGATTCTTTTTTGAAATAACATATGTGCCTCTGTATATTTATTGATGAATTATACCCCTTTAAGATCACCTAGATTTTTCCTCTCCATCACCATGGCCTCAGGTAAACTATTGGAGTCTCCTACCTAGAATAAAGCCACATGCATGCTTAGGACTGTATGCAGGTGTGTGCATGCTCAGGAAAAACATGAGAAGATTGTAAACTTTAGCTCTGTCTAACCACCTTTGACTGTGTGGATCACGATAAACTGTGGAAAATTCTGAAAGAGATGGGAATACCAGACCACCTGATCTGCCTCTTGAGAAATCTGCATGCAGGTCAGGAAGCAACAGTTAGAACTGGACATGGAACAAAAGACTGGTTCCAAATAGGAAAAGGAGTACGTCAAGGCTGTATATTGTCACCCTGCTTATTTAACTTATATGCAGAGTACATTACGAGAAACGCTGGACTGGAAGAAGCACAAGTTGAAATCAAGATTGCCAGGAGAAATATCAATAACCTCAGACATGCAGATGACACCACCCTTATGGCAGAAAGTGAAGAGGAACTAAAAAGCCTCTTGATGAAAGTGAAAGTGGAGAGTGAAAAAGTTTGCTCAAAGCTCAACATTCAGAAAACGAAGATCATGGCATCTGGTCCCATCACTTCATGGGAAATAGTTGGGGAAACAGTGGAAACAGTGTCAGACTATTTTTCTGGGCTCCAAAATCACTGCAGATGGTGACTGCAGCCATGAAATTAAAAGACGCTTACTCCTTGGAAGGAAAGTTATGACCAACCTAGATAGCATATTCAAAAGCAGAGACATCACTTTGCCAACAAAGGCCCATCTAGTCAAGGCTATGGTCTCTCCTGTGGTCATGTATGGATGTGAGAGCTGGACTGTGAAGAAGGCTGAGCGCCGAAGAATTGATGCTTTTGAACTGTGATGTTGGAGAAGACTCTTGAGAGTCCCTTGGATTGCAAGGAGATCCAACCAGTCCATTCTGAAGGAGATCAGCCCTGGGATTTGTTTGGAAGGAATGATGCTAAAGCTCAAACTCCAGTATTTTGGCCACCTCATGCGAGGAGTTGACTCATTGGAAAGGACTCTGATGCTGGGAGAGATTGGGGGCAGGAGGAGAAGGGGATGGCAGAGGATGAGATGGCTGGATGGCATCACTGACTGGATGGATGCTGAGTCTGGGTGAACTCTGGGAGTTGGTGATGGACAGGGAGGCCTGGCGTGCTGAGATTCATAGGGTGGCAAAGAGTCGGACACGACTGAGCAACTGATCTGATCTGATTTGATCTGAACCATGAGGTTCTATGAAAGCAGGAAGTAAAGGCTAAGGCACAGTTATAAACTGCCTAGCTAAGTACTGAAGGCATGCCCCAACTTGTACACAGAGCCCTGCAGCAAAGACTGGGAGGTATCTTTTGGTTCCAAGCATTTAAGGAAAGTTTTGTCCAATCAATGGCAGATCACTAAACCGATGAAACATAGACTTCTGGGTCCACATATAATAAAAAATACAGACTTCACAGAATTAACTCATAAAAGTCACAAAACAAACTATAACAAGCTGATGCAGAGCAAACGCTGAGAAGAAAGAATTTCATTTACAGAGTTTTCCTATTGTACTTTTTTAATGCTCAAGTTTCAACAAATTATGAGGCATGAAACAAAATAAGGAAATACATATCATTCAAAAAGAAAAAAACATCAACAGAAACTGTCCCTGAGAAAGCCCAGGCATTAAACAACTACCCTGTCTTCAAGTCCACTGATTCTTCCTCTGCCTTCTCACTCTGCTATTGAGTCCCTCTAGTTAATGTTCATTCAACTTTTTAATTTCAGAATTTCTATTCTTTTTAAAAAACAATATTTATCTATTTAGTAATATTCACCATTTGGTGAGAGATCAGACTCATTATTTCCTTTAGTTCTTTAGACATGCTTTGTTTTAGTTCTTTAACCATAGTTAAAATAGTTCATTTAAAATATCTGATAAATCTCTATTCAGTTACTCTGGCTAGAATTTCTAGCATGATGCTAAACAGAAGTGGCAAAAGCAAGTCTCACTGCTTCATTCCTGGTCTTAGAAGTAAAATCATTCAGTCTAGTACCATCAAGTATAAGGCTAGCTGGGGTTTTTTTCATAAATATTTTTTATGAGGTTGAAGAAAATTGCTTTCATTCATGGGTTAGTAAATTATTTTTTAAAATTATAATTCAGTGTGGAATTTTGTTTACTGCCTTATCTGCATCTATTAGCCTTTTATCATTATATAATATTCTGGTCTGCAACAATAATTTTTGTGTTAAAGTCTAATTTCTGTGATATCAGTATAGCAACTCCAGCTCTCTTTTAGCTCCTATTTATATGTGATATCCTTTTCCATCTTTTTATTTTCACTGTACTGTGTCTTTTTATTCTCTTTTGAATAAAATATTTTTTTCAATTTTTATTATTCTGTGTGTTTGCTCAGTCCTGTCCACCTCTTTGCAAGCCCATGGACTGTAGTCTACACCAGGCTCCTTCTGTCCATGGAATTTTCCAGGCAATAACACTGGAATGGGTTTGATTCCCTTCTCTAGGGGATTTTTCCTGACCCAGGGATTGAATCTGTGTCTCCTGTGTCTCCTACACTGGCAGGCAGATTCTTCACCACTCCACCACCTGGGCAGCCCCTTTCTGGAGTATAGCTGATTTACAATGTTGTGTCAGTTTCAGGTATACAGCAAAGTGAATCAGTTATTCATACACCCACTCTTGGTAGATCACTAAACAGATGAAGCAGACTTCTGTGTCCATGTATAATATAGAATACAGACTTGATAGAATTAACTCATAAAAGCCACACAAAACAATATATATATGTACATATATCTTCTCTTTTTAAGATTCTATTCTTATATAGGCCATTATGGAGTATTGATTAGAGCTCCCTGTGCTATACATTAGTGCTTATTAGTTGTCTATTTTATGTGTAGTAGTGTGCATACATAAATTCCAATCTCCCAATTTATCCTTTTCTCTCCCTCCCCTCGGAGAAGGCAATGGCACCCCACTCCAGTACTCTTGCCTGGAAAATCCCATGGATGGAGGAGTCTGGTAGGCTGCAGTCCATGGAGTCGCTAGGAGTTGGACATGACTGAGTGACTTCACTTTCACTTTTCACTTTCACGCAATGGAGAAGGCAATGGCAACCTACTCCAGTGTTCTTGCCTGGAGAATCCCAGGGACGGGGGAGCCTGGTGGGCTGCCGTCTATGGGGCTGCACAGAGTTGGACACGACTGAAGTGACTTAGCAGCAGCAGCAGCCCCCTCCCCTGGTAAACCATAAGTTTGTTTTCTAAATCCGTGACTATACTTATTTTGTTAATAAGTTCATCTGTACCCTTTTTTTTAGATTTCACACATAAATATGATAAACAGCATATGATAGGCTTCCCTGGTGGCTCAGTGGTAAAGAATCCAGCTGCCAGTGCAGGAGACAGTTTGATCCCTAGGTTGGGAAGATCCCCTAGAAAAGGAAATAGTAACCCACTCCTTTATTCTTACCTGGGAAATCCCATAGACGGAGAAACCTGGCAGGCTACAGTCCAAGAGGTCACACAAGAGTTGGACACAACTTAGTGACTAAACAACAATGCATAAAACTTACATGTCAACTATATACCAATAATTCTAGGAAAAACAAAAATATTGTGTACCTTGGATGGGTGTGGTTTATCATCATAAATTTGCTAAATGACATTGTTTTAAAAAGAAAAAAAAAAAGAAATGGTATGGAAAGGTCAGTTTTCATTCCAATATTAAAGAAAGGCAATGCCAAAGAATGTTCATACTACCGCACAATTGCACTCATCTCACACGCTAGCAAAATAATACTCAAAATTCTCCAGGCCAGGCTTCAACAAGTACGTGAACCATGAACTTCCAGATGTTCAAGTTGGATTCAGAAAAGGCAGAGGAACCAGGGATCAAATTGCCAACATCCGCTGGATCACTGAAAAATCGAGAGTTCCAGAAAAACATCTACTTTTGATTTATTGACTATGCCAAAGCCTTTGTGTGGATCACAACAAACTGTGGAAAATTCTTAAAGAGATGGGAATATCAGACCACCTGATCTGTCTCCTGGGAAATCTGTATGTAGGTCAAGAAGCAACAGTTAGAACTGTACATGGAACAAGACGGGTTCCAAATCAGGAAAGGAGTACGTCAAGGCTGTATATTGTCATCTTGCTTATTTAACTTACATGCAGAGTATATCATGCGAAATATCAGGTTAGATGAAGCACAAGCTGGAATCAAAATTGCCAGGAGAAATATCAATAACCTCAGATATGCAGATGACACCACCCTTAAGGCAAAAAGTGAAGAAGAACTAAAGAGCCTCTTGATGAAAATGAAAGAGGAGAATAAAAAGGCTGGCTTAAAACTCAGCATTAGGAAAACTAAGATCATGGCATCCAGTCCCATCACTTCATGGCAAATAAATGGGGAAACAATGCAAACAGTGAGAGACCTTAATTGGGAGGGGGCTCCAAAATCACTGCAGATGGTCATTGCAGCCATGAAATTAAAAGATGCTTGCTTCTTAGAATAAAAGTTATGACCAACCTAGATAGCATATTAAAAAGCAGAGACATTACTTTGCCAACAAAGGTCTGTCTAGTCAAAGCTATGGTTTTTCCAGTAGTCATGTATGGATGTGAAAGTTGGACTATAAAGAAAGCTGAGAGCTAAAGAACTGATGCTTTTGAATTGTGGTGTGGGAGAAGACTCTTGAGAGTTCCTTGGACTGCAAGGAGAGCCAACCAGTCCATCTCAAAGGAAATCAGTCCTGAATATTCATTGGAAGGACTGATGTGATGCTGAAGCTGAACCTCCAATACTTTGGCCACCTGATGTGAAGAAGTGACTCATTGGAAAAGACCCTTGATGCGGAGAAGGCAATGGCACCCCTCTCCAGTACTCTTGCCTGGAAAATCCCATGGATGGAGGAGCCTGGTAGGCTGCAGTCCATGGGGTCGCTAAGAGTCGGATACAACTGGGCGACTTCACTTTCACTTTTCACTTTCATGCATTGGAGGAGGAAATGGCAACCCACTCCAGTGTTCTTGCCTGGAGAATCCCAGGGACGGTGGGGTCTGGTGGGCTGCTGTCTATGGGGTCGCACAGAGTTGGACACTACTGAAGCGACTTAGCAGCAGCAGCTGGGAAAGATTGAAGGCAGGAGGAAAAGGGGACGAAAGAAGATGAGATGGTTGGGTATCATCACTGATGCAATGGACATGAGTTTGAGTAAGCTCTGGGAGTTGCTGACAGACAGGGAGGCCTGGCGTGCTACAGTCCGTGGGGTCGCAAAGAGTTGGACATGACTGAGTAACTGAACTGAATGGAAATATCATCCTTATGCAGTTAAAGGGAATAGAAAAGACTCACCTGGATTTGAAACAATAAGCATCTTACAGTCAGGACTATTTTGGACTATGGCAGGAATGACTGACTTCATGATATCCACATTACGTTGGACCAGGTTAAGGCGACTTTCTCCCTCTTGCTGCCGTGCACCTGCTGTAATAATAACTAATTTGGAATTTGCAGATACACTGTAATCTAAAGAAGGAAACAAAAGAAAATATATGGATCAAGACTGCCATGATCTGTGTGCCTTAATTCTTTAAAAGTCTATTGTATGGTGATGGTATTAAAGTACTCCACTACTGTCAGGGCTCGCACTTCCACATGAACAGATTTTCCACACAGTAATGTTATCTTAGTCACGTCTGACTCTTTGGGATCCTATGGACTATAGCTTGCCAAGCTCCTTTGTTCATGGAATCCTCCAGGCAAGAATACTAGAGTTGGTAGCCATTCCCTTCTCCAGGAGATCTTTCTGACCCAGGGATCAAATCTGCATATCTTGAATTGTAGGTGGATTCTTTACTGTTTGAGCCACCAGGGAAGCCATGAAATTAAAAGACGCTTGCTCCTTGGAAGAAAAATTATGACAAACCTAGACAATGTTTTAAAAAGCAGACACATCACATTGCTGACAAAGGTCCTTATAGTCAAAGCTAGGGTTTTTTCAGTAGTCATGTTCTGATGTGAGAGTTGGACCATGAAGGCTGAGCCTTGACGAATTGATCCTTTAGAACTGTGGTGCTGAAGAAGACTCTTGAGAGTCCTTTTGAAAGCAAGGAGATCAAACCAGTCAATGCTAAAGAAAATCAACCCTGAATATTCATTGGAAGAACTGATGCTGAAGCTGAAGCTCCAATACACTGGTCACCTGATATTAAGAGCTGACTCACTGGAAAAGACCCTGATGCTCAGAAAAAATGAGGGCAGGAGGAGAAGAGGGTGACAGGATGAGACAGCTGGAAGGCATCACTGACTCAATGGACATGGGTTTGAGCAAACTCAGGGAAATGGTGAAGAACAGGGAAGCCTGGCATGCTTGAGCCTGCTCATGGTGTCCATGAGGTTGCAGAGTGGGACACAACTGAGTGGCTGAACCACAGTGTTACCTAGTATAACCTGAAGGAAATCTTGTCACTAATGATTTACCAATGTTCACACCGATTTAAAAAAATAAAATAATAGAACCTACCATCCCTTTTAGCCCACATTTCCATTTTTTATTAAAGCCTGAGGCATTGCAACTCAACTCTCTGGATTCTTACAAATACCATATGAATCAGAAGTTTAGAATTCTGAGAATTTATGTGTGTTTGAGGATTCAAAGAGTGAGAATGTATTACAATTATTGTGAGGGGCTATGCTTAAAATCATAAAAAAGTTCTTCATTCACATAAGAAAATTAACCTTCTAAATTTGATGACCAGTTGTAAAATATTTCATTTATTAAGCCCAACAACACGATGTTCACTATCCCATATTGGACTTTTAAAAAAAGTATTATAGGACTTCCTTGGTGGTCCAGTGGTTAAGAATCTGCATTCCTTGGGCTGCCACCCACGTCCCTTGGGGCTGTGCACCCACCTCATAGGGACTAGGGTCCAGTGCAGAGAGTGCTTCATCCTGGAACTCAGCGTACAGCCCAGAAAGGAGGTTGCCCCTCCCCTGACACGCACAGCATGGTTCCTGGGAACGTGGTGCTAAACCATTCCTAGAGGACCTGCTTCTGGGTCTGGGTTTCATAAGTAGCAGAGCGGCTCCCTTACAGCAATCTACTGAAAGTCAGACCTCGACATAAGGGTTTAAAAAAAAAAAAAAAAGAATCCACGTTCCAATGCAGAAGAGTCAGGTTCCATCCCTGGTGTGGGAACTAAAACCCCATATGCCTGGGGCAACTAAGTTCAGGCACACATTAAAGATAATCATTCCACTGTTTTCAGCTTTCACTGCTACTATTGATAAGTCTGACACCGTTTCGACTGTTTCCCCATCTATTTCCCATGAAGTGATGGGACCAGATGCCATGATCTTCGTTTTCTGAATGTTGAGCTTTAAGCCAACCTTTTCACTTTCCACTTTCACTTTCACCAAGAGGCTTTTTAGTTCCTCTTCACTTTCTGCCATAAGAGTGGTGTCATCCGCATATCTGAGGTTATTGATATTTCTCCCAGCAATCTTGATTCCAACTTGTGTTTCTTCCAGTCCAGCATTTCTCATGATGTACTCTGCATAGAAGTTAAATAAACAGGGTGACAATATGCAGCCTTGACGTACTCCTTTTCCTATTTGGAACCAGTCTGTTGTTCCATGACCAGTTCTAACTGTTGCTTCCTGACCTGCATACAGATTTCTCAAGAGGCAGATCAGGTGGTCTGGTATTCCCATCTCTTTCAGAATTTTCCACAGTTGATTGTGATCTACACAGTCAAAGGCTTTGGCATAGTCAATAAAGCAGAAATAGATGTTTTTCTGGAACTCTCTTGCTTTTTCCATGATCCAGCGGATGTTGGCAATTTGATCTCTGGTTCCTCTGCCTTTTCTAAAACCAGCTTGAACATCAGGAAGTTCACGGTTTACATATTGCTGAAGCCTGGCTTGGAGAATTTTGAGCATTACTTTACTAGCATGTGAGATGAGTGCAATTGTGCGGTAGTTTGAGCATTCTTTGTAATTGCCTGGAAACAGTTTCAGACTTTATTTTTCTGGGCTCCAAAATCACTGCAGATGGTGACTGCAGCCATGAAATTAAAAGACGCTTACTCCTTGGAAGGAAAGTTATGACCAACCTAGATAGCATATTCAAAAGCAGAGACATTACTTTGCCAACAAAGGTTCGTCTAGTCAAGGCTATGGTTTTTCCTGTGGTCATGTATGGATGTGAGAGTTGGACTGTGAAGAAGGCTGAGCACCGAAGAATTGATGCTTTTGAACTGTGGTGTTGGAGAAGACTCTTGAGAGTCCCTTGGACTGCAAGGAGATCCAACCGGTCCATTCTGAAGGAGATCAGCCCTGGGATTTCTTTGGAAGGAATGATGCTAAAGCTGAAACTCCAGTATTTTGGCCACCTCATGCGAAGAGTTGACTCATTGGAGAAGACTCTGATGCTGGGAGGGATTGGGGGCAGGAGGAAAAGGGGACGACAGAGGATGAGATGGCTGGATGGCATCACTGACTCGATGGATGTGAGTCTGGGTGACCTCCGGGAGTTGGTGATGGACAGGGATGCCTGGCATGCTGCAGTTCATGGGGTCGCAAAGAGTTGGACATGACTCAGCCAATGATCTGATCTGATTGATAAGTCAGTCTGCCTCCCCCTCCCTTTTCTGTAGGTAATTTGTTTTCTGATCATTTTTAAATTCTCTTTGTTTTTAATATTTTCTAATTTCACAAGACTGTGTCTAGATGGGGATTTTTATTTATCCATCTTGAGATTATTTGGCTTGAATCCATGGGTTGTTTTTCATCAGTTCTCCAAAATGCTGAATCAAAATCTTTTCAAGTACTTCCTCTGCCTGATTCACTCTTCTAAGTAGTATTTTACACTGTCTCAGTCTATACGCCATGATTCTTAACCTGTCATATTTTCTACTTCTTGACATCTTCTTGGTAATTGCCTTAGATTCACCACTTGTTTCTTCAAATATGTCTGCTCTATTATTAAATTTATTAATTCTTTTATTTCATTCCATTCATTCATATTCAGAAGTTATATTAATACTTGGTTCTTTCTAAAAATCTGTTGTTTTTTCTTATAGTTTCCTATCTTATATGGATATTTTCAAGCTTGCACTTTATTCTTTAAATCAGATCAGATCAGTCACTCAGTCGTGTCCGACTCTTTGCGACCCCATGAATCGCAGAACGCCAGGCCTCCCTGTCCATCATCAACTCCCAGAGGTCACTCAGACTCACATCCATCGAGTCAGTGATGCCATCCAGCCATCTCATCCTCTATCATCCCCTTTTCCTCCTGCCCCCAATCCCTCCCAGCATCAGAGTCTTCTCCAATGAGTCAACTCTTCGCATGAGGTGGCCAAAATACTGGAGTTTCAGCTTTAGCATCATTCCTTCCAAAGAAATCCCAGGGCTGATCTCCTTCACAATGGACTGGTTGGATCTCCTTGCAGTCCAAGGGACTCTCAAGAGTCTTCTCCAACACCACAGTTCAAAAGCATCAATTCTTCGGCGCTCAGCCTTCTTCACAGTCCAGCTCTCACATCCATACATGACCACAGGATAATCACAGTTAAATTATAATTTGTTTTATAATTTCCTTATCAGAAATCTACTGTGGCCTCTGTCGGTTCCTGCTCATTTTTTCTTGTAGATATAATTATTCATACTGTGAGATGTTTACCTTCCATGAAACTTTATTTGGAGAAGTTCTTTGAAGCCTTAAATAAAAAATGTATTTCCTCCAGAGACTATCTTAAGATTGCTAAGCTTTTATTGGAATTTAATTAAGGGCCAACTTGTGCTTCCAAATCCTTAGCAGCTATTTCCCTCTTTTACTAAAGCATTTCTGAGACAGTCAATTTTACTTGTAGATCCCAGAGATACAGAGAAGAGAATTATTTCCAGGTCATTCTTACATTAAGAAACTAGCAAATTAAGGCCAGCAAGCCAAATCTGTTCTACTACCTGTTTTTGTAAATAAAGTCTCATTGGGACATAGCCACACCCACATGCTTATGTATTGTCAATGGACGCTTTAATACAACAGAAGGGCTGCAAGTTTTGACAGAGACTATGCTACTCACAAAGCCTAAAATACTTAATATGTGACCCTTTACAGAAAAAACTTTACTGATCCCTGGTGTATTCCACTGGGGTCTTGCTTTATGGGGTTATTTCCTATGTACCTCCTCAAATTAGGCTGTCACCAGTCTGCTAAGTCCTATGAGGCAGGAAAAACCAAAATTCAAGTTCACTAGGTTTGGCAAACGCTAGCTAGGGAAAACTAGCAACAGTGCTGTTTAACTCTATCATTTCCTGCCTTCATTCAGTGCCTGTTTTGAAAATGTCTTAACTTTATTAAGAGCTTATCAATTCTGTAAGTATTGAGATTTATTCTTTCATATTTTTTGCAGAAGTTTTGTTATTTATAGCAAAAGGATTGATTCAGGTACTTATCCTGCCATATTACTAAAAATTAAAAGCTGAATGATTTTTAAAAGTATTTTAATACAGGAGTAGCTTTTGAACTTGACTCTGCTCAACAAATTCAATAGATTACCTGATGTAAAACATACTGATACCCAAGGTACATTGAACACTCTCAACTATTAATAGTAGACTTCTAATATGTCTATATACTTCTGTGCTTGTGAGTTGCTGCATATCAAGAACTTGTCAGGTTTCTACCCAAACATATTTAGGCCAGATATATTAATTACATAATATGACATAAAAATTTTAAATTTTATTTAAAAACATTACTAAAATATGAGGGTGAAAGAAATACATAGTAAACACAACATTCAGGATTGAGATGTGAATAGATTTAACACAGAGAATGTGTCAAGTGAATTGGTAATGTTTTACCTCTTTTGCTATGTGCTGGCTGCACTGATGTTTGTTATACTTAAGTTCTAGCTCTTTTTTACATCTTAAGTATTTCATAGTTAATTTTTTAATGACTGTTACTATGAAAATTAAGTTGAATGCTTTAGAAAGACATGTTAAAATAAGGCTGTTTACAAATCTTCCTTTTAGTTATGAGAAATAAAAATGAAGAAAAACCATAGAAATTTATTAGCATTTTGTGATTAGACTGCTTCATGAGTGTCTTTAAACTAATTATGGTACTTTAAAGAAATAGAAATGATTGTTACTGGTATGCTATTAAAAAAAAAAAATACTGCAAAAACTCCAAACAGCTGAGCCATGCTCAAAGGTCTTACCCTCCAATCAGAAAATTAGCAAATGAAGTTCTTGTACATTTACATGTTTCAGGTCAACATAAAATATTATGATGGTTCTAACAGGTCACAATAAACTGTGGAAAATTCTGAAAGAGATGGGAATACCAGACCACCTGATCTGCCTCTTGAGAAATCTGTATGCAGGTCAGGAAGCAACAGTTAGAACTGGACATGGAACAACAGACTGGTTCCAAATAGGAAAAGGAGTACGTCAAGGCTGTATATTGTCACCCTGTTTATTTAACTTATATGCAGAGTACCTCATGAGAAACGTTGGACTGGAAGAAACACAAGTTGGAATCAAGATTGCTGGGAGAAATATCAATAACCTCAGATATGCAGATGACACAACCCTTATGGCAGCAAGTGAAGAGGAACTAAAAAGCCTCTTGATGAAGGTGAAAATGGAGACTGAAAAAGTTGGCTTAAAGCTCAACGTTCAGAAAATGATGATCATGGCATCTGGTCCCATCACTTCATGGGAAATAGATGGGGAAACAGTGGAAACAGTGTCAGACTTTATTTTTCTGGGCTCCAAAATCACTACAGATGGTGACTGCAACCATGAAATTAAAAGACGCTTACTCCTTGGAAGGAAAGTTATGACCAACCTAGATAGCATATTCAAAAGCAGAGACATCACTTTGCCAACAAAGGTTCACCTAGTCAAGGCTATGGTTTTTCCTATGGTAAACCAAGGTAAATCAAAAAAACCAAGAATATAGATTTACCTATGGTAAACCAAGGTAAATCAAAAAAACCAAGAATATAGATAAATATATATAATATTACAAAAACTATTTGAGACTGCATATCTTTGGGAAAATATATACAACTGAATGACAAGCTTAAAAAGCATTTATATAATACAATGTCAGTTGTGTAAAAAACAAATGAATAGAAAAAAGTAAAGAAATACACAAAACCATTAATGAGATTTAAAAAGTTTAATACTGTTTTTGTATTTATTGAATATTCTCCAATCAGAATGGAATGTTCTTTTTTAAAAATATTAACCTTCTACATTATATGTCTTAATTTCAAAGGTAATATTTTAAATTTTATATTTACTGACAACAGTTTGATAGACTTCACTATTTTTTTTTAAGTTTTGAAAATAATTTTATAAAACTAACCTTTTCCAGAGACAATCTTTGGAGTGTTAAAGAAAAGACTGCCATGCTGCAGATCCATTGTTTCTCCCTTCAGTTTGTCTGCTACAACATCAACAAGGGCAAGTTCATCAACCAAATCCTAAAATACATGAAAGGTCTGAATACAATGTTCCCATTTCAATTTTAAGAGAAAAAGAAAACATTTTATGTGGTTATTTTATAATCGGACTTCTCTATAGCTCAGATGGTAAAGAGTCTGCAAAGAAGTGCTACATTTCTAGTAGAAAAAGTGGTATAAAAATAATAATTCTTTACAGGAGTTCTTTGGTTGCCTAGTGGTTAGGATTTTGGACTTTCACTGCCATGGCTTGGGTTCAATCTCTCAATCCATGGTCAGGGAACTGAGATCCTGCAAGCTGCAAGGTTTAGCCAAAAAGAAAAAAAGTCTTTTAATGTGCCTATACTTTGGCCACCTGATGCAAAGGGCTGACTCATTTGAAAAGACCCTGATGCTGGGAAAGATTGAAGGTGAAAGGGGAAGGGGACGACAGAGGATAAGATGGTTGGATGGCACCACGGATCAATGGACATGAGTTTGAGTAAACTCCAGGAGTTGGTGATGGACAGGGAGGCCTGGAGTGCTAAGGTTCATGGGGTCGCAAAGAGTCAGACATGACTGAGCAACTGAACTGAACTGAATGTACCTAAAGACATCAGAAGTTAAGGTAAACAACAGAATGCAGCAAAAAGTATTAATTGTTTTATCTTCAAGTAATTGTTAAGTTTTTTAGAACTGTTTTTTTTCTGCACTTCACATAACATCTTTAAAACAAATGAAAACTTATGAAATCCTTTCAAAGGATTTTATTGTATTTAATCCTTATGCCTAACTTCTGAACTGGTTGAAGCTGTTTTTAGTATGAATCCTTATGGCCAAAAATGAAAGGTAGGCACCTCTGGGAAACCACTTCATGTGGCTTGGTATATTACAATTAATGCTAGCCCTCCAACTTAGGGGTAGGTAAGTAACCATACACCTAGACCCAACCAATTGTTTCATCCTTCCTTCTGGACTCAGCAGTTACTTCACAAATGGGCATATGTCCCAGGCATAACAAATGAGCACAGTGTCTGTGAGCTTAGAAAATGGAAGTGAATTCTGGCCCTTTTACCTCCTAGGCATTTGACCATGAGCAAGCTCTTTAACATATATGCTTCAGTATTTTCATTTATAAATGGAGATCATAACAGTACCTGCCTCCTAAGATTGTTATAAAGATTTAAAAAAACCTTTAAAACATTTAGAGAGGCGAAAAACTTAACAATGAAAACTACGAAACTGCTGAAACAAATTAAAGAAAAAACAAATAAACAGACATCCTATGTTCATGGAAGATAAAGCATTATTAAGATGTTAGTACTACTCCAATCTTCAGATTTAATGCAACCACTACAAAAATCCCAATGGCATTTGTTTCAAGAATTAGAAAATTCCATTCTAAAATTCTTATGGAATCTCAAGAGAGTCTGTATAATCAAAACAGTCTTCAAAAGGAATAAAGAAGGTGATCTCAATCTTCCTGATTTCAATATTTATGACAAAGCTACTGTAATCAAAACAGTGTGGTACTAACATAAAGAGACATATAGATCAATGGAACAGAAGAGAGTCCAGGGGGGAAAACTCCCACATATGTGGTCAGGTATTTTTTGACAAGAGTACCAGGATTATTCAATAGGGAAAGGACAGCATTTTCAACAAATGGTATTGGGATAACTGCACACTCACATGCAAAGTAATAAGGTTGGACTGTTTACATTATACCATAGATAAAATTAACCAAAAATGGATCAAAGAGCTAAATGTAAGCCCCAACACTATAAAACCCTTAGAAGAAAAGATAGAGGGAAAACTTCATGACATTGGGTTTGACAGTGATTTTTGGATATAACACCAAAAGCACAATAACAAAAGTAAAAAGATAAATTGAACTGCAAAGTCAGAAAAAGAAAAATATTGCATGGTAATGCATATATATGGAATCTAGAAAAATGGTACATATGAACTCTTATTTGCAGAGCAGAAATAAGAGACACAGATGTAGAGAACATATGGACACCAAGGGGGAGAAGGAGGTGGGATGAATTGGGAAACAGATTGAATATATATACACTATTGTATGGATGTGAGAGCTGGACTGTGAAGAAGGCTGAGTGCTGAAGAATTGATGCTTTTGAACTGTGGTGTGGGAGAAGACTCTTGAGAGTCCCTTGGACTGCAAGGAGATCCAACCAGTCCATTCTGAAGGAGATCAGCCCTGGGATTTGTTTGGAAGGAATGATGCTAAAGCTGAAACTCCAGTACTTTGGCCACCTCATGCGAAGAGCTGACTCACTGGAGAAGACTCTGATGCTGGGAGGGATTGGGGGCAAGAGGAGAATGACAGAGGATGAGATGGCTGGATGGCATCACTGACTCGATGGATGTGAGTCTGAGTGACCTCCGAGAGCTGGTGATGGATAGGGAGGCCTGGCGTGCTGAGATTCATGGGGTCGCAAAGAGTCAGACACGACTCAGCGACTGATCTGATCTGATTGATACTATACACGAAATAGATAACTGATGAGAACCTACTGTATAGCACAGGGAACTCTATATTCAGTGCTCTGTGGTGACCTAAATGGAAGGAAGTCCAAAAAAGAGGGGCTAGGAATGACAGTCAGGTAGGAAGGCTAGGGATCCCTAAGGGGCAGGAGGAAATAAACTGCAAGTGGCAGACATTTTTCTCTCTCTCTCTTCTAATCCTGTGTTGTTGGGACACTTGGTTATACCTGAATTTAACTTTGAGCTGCTAATGGCTCAACAAACCAATGAGTTTTTCTTATGGAAATGTTTTTCTTAAGCTATGTTAATGAAACTATGTATTTGCTTTGGAATCTGCCTTTCTTCAAATGGGTTCTGCCTAAGAAGTCAAGCGGGCTTTAGGAAGAAGTATTGCAAACAAAGCTAGTGGAGGTGATGGAATTCCAGCTGAGCTATTTCAAACCCTAAAAGATGATGCTGTTAAAAGTGCTGCGCTCAATATGTCAGCAAATTTGGAAAACTCAGCAGGGGCCACAGGACTGGAAAAGGTCAGCTTTCATTCCAATCCCAAAGAAAGGCAACGCCAAAGAATGCTCAAACCACCACACAATTGCACTCATTTCACAAGCTAGCAAAGTAATGCTCAAAATTCTCGAAGCCAGGCTTCAACAGTACGTGAACCGAGAACTTCCAGATGTTCAAGCTGGATTTAGAAAAGGCAGAGGAACCAGAGATCAAATTGCCAACATCCATTGGATCATAGAAAAGAGCAAGAGAATTCTAGAAAAACATCTTCTGCTTCATTGACTATGCTAAAGCCTTTGTCTGTGTGAATCACAACAAACTGAGGAAAATTCTTAGAGATGGGAATATCAGACCACCTTACCTGCCTCTTGGGAAATCTGTATGCAGGTCAAGAAGCAACAGTTAGAATGGGACATGGAACAATTTGAACTGATTCAAAATTGGGAAAGGAGTACGTCAAGGCTGTATGTTGTCACCCTGCTTAACTTATATGCAGAATACATCATGGGAAATGCCAGGCTAGATGAAGCTCAAGCTGGAATCAAGATGGCCAGGAGAAACATCAATAACCCAGACATGCACATGACACCATCCTTATGGTGGAAAGCAAAGAGGAACTAAAGAGCCTCTTGATGATAGTGAACGAAGAGAGTGGAAAAAGCTGGCTTAAACCTCAACATTCAAAAAACTAAAATCATGGCATCTGGTCCCATCAGATAAATAGTTGGGGAAACAATGGAGACAGTGACAGATTATTTTCTTGGGCTCCAAAATCACTGCAGATGGTGACTGCAGGCATGAAATTAAAAGACACTTGCTCCTTGGAAGAAAAGTTATGACAAACCTGGACAGCGTATTAAAAAGCAGACACATCACTTAGCCTACAAAGTAGTCAAAGGTCTGGATGGTTTTTCTCACATCCAGTCATGTATGGATTTGAGAGTTGGACCAAAAGAGCTGATCACCAAAGAATTGATGCTTTAGAACTGTGATGTTGGAGAAGACTCTTGAGAGTCCCTATGACTGCAAGGAGATCAAACCAGTCAATCCTGAAGGAAATCAGCCCTGAATATTCATTGGAAGCTGAGGCTCCAATACTTTGGCCACCTGATGTGAAGAGCCGACTCATTAGAAGAGACCCTGATGCTGTGAAAGATTGAAGGCAGGAGGAGAAGGGGACGGCATACGATGAGATGGTTGGATGGCATCACTGATTCAATGGGCATGAGCCTGAGCAAGCTCTGGGAGATGATGAAGGACAGGGAAGCCTCAGATCAGATCAGATCAGATCAGTCGCTCAGTCGTGTCCGACTCTTTGCGACCCCATGAACCGCAGCACGCCAGGCCTCCCTGTCCATCACCAGCTCCCGGAGGTCACTCAGACTCGCATCCATCGAGTCAGTGATGCCATCCAGCCATCTCATCCTCTGTCGTCCCCTTCTCCTCCTGCCCTCAATCCCTCCCAGCATCAGAGTCTTCTCCAATGAGTCAACTCTTCGCATGAGGTGGCCAAAATACTGGAGTTTCAGCTTTAGCATCATTCCTTCTAAAGAAATTCCAGGATTGATCTCCTTCAGAATGGACTGGTTGGATCTTCTTGCAGTCCAAGGGACTCTCAAGAGTCTTCTCCAACACCACAGTTCAAAAGCATCAATTCTTCGGCGTTCAGCCTTCTTCACAGTCCAGCTCTCACATCCATACATGACCACAGGAAAGACCATAGCCTTGACTAGGCGAACCTTTGTTGGTAAAGTAATGTCTCTGCTTTTGAATATGCTATCTAGGTTGGTCATAACTTTCCTTCCAAGGAGCAAGCGTCTTTTAATTTCATGGCTGCAGTCACCATCTGCAGTGATTTTGGAGCCCAGAAAAACAAAGTCTGACACTGTTTCCACTGTTTCCCCATCTATTTCCCATGCAGTGATGGGACCAGATGCCATGATCTTCGTTTTCTGAATGTTGAGCTTTAAGCCAACCTTTTCACTCTCCACTTTCACTTTCATCAAGAGGCTTTTTAGCCCCTCCTCACTTTCTGCCATAAGAGTGGTGTCATCTGCATATCTGAGGTTATTGATATTTCTCCCGGCAATCTTGATTCCAACTTCTGTTTCTTCCAGTCCAGCATTTCTCATGATGTACTCTGCATATAAGTTAAATAAACATGGTGACAATATGCAGCCTTGACGTACTCCTTTTCCTATTTGGAACCAGTCTGTTGTTCCATGACCAGTTCTAACTGTTGCTTCCTGACCTGCATACAGATTTCTTAAGAGGCAGATCAGGTGGTCTGGTATTCCCATCTCTTTCAGAATTTTCCATAGGGAAGCCTGGTGTACTGTAATCCATGGGGGGGGGGGGGGCAAAGAGTCAGATACGACTGAGCAAAACGTATACATATAGCTGATTCACTCCACTGTACACCAGAAACACAACACTGTAAAGCAACTATATTCCAATAAATTTTTTAATTTAAAACTTGTATGTATCAAAGGACACAACCAAGAGAACAAAAAGGAAACCCAAGGAATGGGTGAAAATTTTTGAAAGCGAAATGAAAATCACTGAGTCATGTCCAACTCTTTGCAATCCCATGGACCTTACAATCCATGGAATTCTCTAGGCCAGAATACTGGAGTGGGCAGCCTTTGCCTTCTCCAGGGGATCTCCCCAATCCAGGGATCAAACCCAGGTCACAGCATTGCAGGTGGATTCTTTACCAGCTGAGCCACAAGGGAAACCCAATATTTGAAAATCATTTACTTAATAAGCAGCTAATATTTAGAATATAAAAAGTACTCCTACAACAACAAACTCAATTTAAAAATGGGCAAAAGATTTGAAACAGACACTTCTTCAAAGCTATACAAATAGCCAACATGCACGTGGAAAGATATTCTGGAAATAGTAAGGAAAATTAAAGGACTTCCATTGTTATTTTATCAAATTTGGTGCTTTTGTTTTATAATGAACAGGTAATGCTTATATAATTAAAAAAAGTAAGTATAAGCCATTGGGAAATATGATTTTCACACATTACTCTTCAAGAAAGGCAAAGTGATCAATCACTTTAACAGAAAACGTTATATAATATTAAAATAATGTAATAACTGTTTCTATGAATAAATTTAAATAGTCTGACTAAACACATATGTGTGCTTGGTCACACAGTTATGTCCAATTCTTTGCCACCCTTTGGACTGCAACCTGCCAGGATCCTCTGTTCATGGATTTTTTCCAGGCAAGAATAGTGGAATGGGTTGCCATTTCCTCCTCCAGGGGATATTTTCGATCCATGGATTGAACCCCGGTCTTCTGTGTCTCCTGCATTACAAGTGGATTCTTTACCAGCTGAGCCATCCAGGAAGCCCATCATATTAGCAAAATTATTTTGCTAAGGTTACATTTTAATCTTAACAAAATAATGTAATCAATGTGTCTCCTATGAATAAATTTAAACAGCCTGGCAATGCTTCACACATGGTAAACTCTAAATAAATGTTTCTTAAGTAAAAAACCAGGTGATACTTCTTTGCTGTCAAGGGGTTAACCCTGCAACCCTGCGCTCAACATCTACAAGACCTATCAGTGCTCACTTATTTTCAGCTACAGTATAAGCTTATCACTTACCTTCAGCAAGATACAAATCGCACACGCCATGCCTACAGCACCAGTTCCAACAATGGTGACCTTACTCTGGGAGACTTCATCTTCCCCAATTAGATTCTCCATAAGCTGCTCCTTGACAGATGACATTTTGAGAACCTGATAGAGATAAGGTAATTTCAGAGGAAGCAATCTCCCTGAACTAATCACTCTCATATCTATGGAAGTACCTCTTGAGTTTGCAGAATGTCAGAAGAGGGAAGCCAAAGGAAAAAAATACCTGCTCGCTAGGTGTGGAGGGGTAGAAAACCGACGAGTGTATCTATCAGTGTTAGAGACTGGGGCACCAAGAGGTTATTAAAACGTCTCCCTGCCCCAAGCCACCACTTTTGCTCCAGTCCCAGTCACTCACAAACACTTATCGTGTGGCCCAAGGGCGGAATGCACAACGCACGACCTTTTTAAGTCTCTTTTTAAGCTACACCACCAAAAACTACATAGCGACGTCAGCAGACGCGTGAAGCTCAGCGACCGTTACTGTCTGAACCGTTAGGCAAGCACGCTCCTACGCACGCAAGCCTCTCCTCCGTCAGCGCACAAGCTCCGCCCCATGGCCACCTCCGGCGCAGGCGCATTGGCAGGGGCTTGTCCTCTGGTGTGAGTGGGTTCGAGGGTACCTGCTATTGTGTTGTCGTAATCTTCGTGTAAGGAATTTTAGTTGGTCTCAAAGACTGTGCAAGAGAGGGATATTGGTGTGTCGTTTCATTTCCTTCTGCTGGTCTAGGCCTCAGACTGATTTAAAAGCCGAAACTTCGGAGACCAGACCCACCTGGTGGGCAAGGGGGCAAGCTCGAAGCCTTCGTGGAAAGAACTCTCAGGCGAGCACCTCCTGTTCACCAGTGGGCCAGCTAAAACTAGCATCCTGAGGACGATGCTTCGACATGCTGAATTGAGAGAACAAGCTGGTAATGAAAAGGAAAGGGCATGGTTAGTTTTATAAGGTGATTTTAATTTACGTGAGGAATCTATAACTCACAGGTTGGGACACAACCTCACCTGTCATCTTTTGTCATCACTTGCATCTGCATCCTTTTCAAAATATAAAAGGTAATCCATTTTCTGTATAAAAGCTAGAAGTTTTTTTGTTTTTTAATGTAGTTTAGATCATGCAATGTCTGCTTAAAATCCTTCAATGGCTTTCCAATGCACTTAACTAATTTTTACTACAATCTAAGAAGTGGTCAATACGTGGCCTCCTTTCATCCCTCCAACTTCTTCTCAAGACACCACACTTCCTTCCAGCTTTTGGACAGCTTTTTCCCATTTCAGGACTTTTTGCTGTTGCGTATGTCTGCAAAGTTCTTCCCAGTTCAGTTCAGTCGCTCAGCTGTGTCCGACTCTCTGTGACCCCATGAATCGCACCACGCCAGGCCTCCCTGTCCATCACCAGCCCTTGTCAAAAGTTGATTCCTCATTTTCAGTTTTGAACAAAAATGACAGTTCCTCTAACTTTCCTTGACAAATGTATCAACTACCATCCCCTCCCAACATCTCTCCTGTTTGTCTTATGGCACTTTTCACAACCTATTACTAGTCCCAGGCAAGGGCTTCGCACGTGTCACAGTACAGTAAGGAATCTGTACTACCACTTGGCTTGTTTACTTCCTTCCACAACATCTTCTGGCCCTTGTTCCTCATTTACTAGAGACTGAGTGTGAGATAGTGCTGACTTGGATGACCTCCAGATCCAAGCTCTACACCTGCATGCCAAAAGAAGTGTCATTTTCATAGTGATCAAACTCCTACTGTAGGTGAAGAAAGAGGCACTTCATACCTACCCAAGGCACATATTCTGAACATCCCCTTTGCTTCTCTCACCAACTGGCAACTTGTTTTACGATGGGGCTAAGGCCTGCTTTGTCCACTTCCCAAGGTTATTAAAATGAGATCAGTTCAGTTCAGTTCAGTCGCTGAGTCATGTCCGACTCTTTGTGACCCCATGAATCGCAGCACGCCAGGCCTCCCTGTCCATCACCAACTCCTGGAGTTCATCCAGACTCAACATCCATCGAGTCAGTGGTGCCATCCAGCCATGTCATCCTCTGTCATCCCCTTCTCCTCCTGCCCCCAATCCCTCCCAGCATCAGAGTCCTTTCCAATGAGTCAACTCCTCGCATGAGGTGGCCAAAGTACTGGAGTTTCAGCTTTAGCATCATTCCTTCCAAACAAATCCCAGGGCTGATCTCCTTCAGAATGGACTGGTTGGATCTCCTTGCAGTCCAAGGGACTCTCAAGAGTCTACTCCAACATCACAGTTCAAAAGCATCAATTCTTTGGCACTCAGCCTTCTTCACAGTCCAACTCTCACATCCATACATGACAACTGGAAAAACCATAGCCTTGACTAGCCGGACCTTTGTTGGCAAAGTAATGTCTCTGCTTTTGAATATGCTGTCTAGGTTGGTCATAACTTTCCTTCCAAGGAGTAAGCGTCTTTTAATTTCATGGCTGCAGTCACCATCTGCAGTGATTTTGGAGCCCAGAAAAATAAAGTCTGACACTGTTTCCACTGTTTCCCCATCTATTTCCCATGAAGTGATGGGACCAGATGCCATGATCTTCATTTTCTGAATGTTGAGCTTTAAGCCAACTTTTTCACTCTCCACTTTCACTTTCATCAAGAGGCTTTTTAGTTCCTCTTCACTTTCTGCCATAAGGGTTGTGTCATCTGCATATCTGAGATCATATTCCATTAAAAACAATCAGGGGTCCTTGCAGAGTTGGCCTACCCTTGCCTAAGGCAGGAAGATACATGGTGAACATGGAACATATAATGTGCCAGAAAGTAAGGAAGCTTTACAAGATTAAATCTGAAAATTCATGAAATATTTAATCTTTAAGCATTTTGTCATGTTGATATTAGCTAATTTATTGTGTGAACAAAAAATAAGGGTAAATATGTTTTTAAAAAGACTGCATCAGAGTCTACAAAAGGATATAGGAATAACTTCATATTTCTTTGGGGGGATAATTAACAGTTCTTAGTGGTAATAGTTGCATAACTATGTGAATCCATAGAACTATACAGTTTAAAAGGGTGAATTTTGTGCTGTGTAACATATCTTAAGGCTATTGAAGTCTATAGGAAGGCAAATCCTATTTTAACAGCTAATTGTCAGGCCTATGTAGGCTAGTCTTGTCCTTCTACATTTGAGACCCATTAAAAAACATAGTTCTCTTAACTGTCTCTCAAATAGGAAAGTTTGGAAGTGATGACCATAACGTTGTTCTAGTTAACCTCTGGAAGTATGGTTTTTAGGCCTGAAGAAGGTCATAGTTATAGAAATATTTTGAGGGAGATCTAAAGAAAATTTTTGAATAGATAACCACCAGGACTATTTGGTTTAAAATTAAGTACCACGAGATGGTTGGATGGCATCACTGACTCAGTGGACATGAGTTTGAGCAAACTCCCAAGAGATAGTGAAGGACAGGGAAGTCCGGTATGCTGGAGACCATGGTGTCACAGAATTGGACACAACTTAGCGACTGAAAAACAATTGTTATTGGCCTCCAGAGTGAAGATTCTTAAAAATCTCCCCCTGTAGTGGCACAGGACCACTGCTTATGTTCAGTTGGCAAATAATGTTTTTTACATCTATGTATAGGCTGAGTCTCAGTGAGTCTCAGTGAACTCCGGGAGTTGGTGATGGACAGGGAGGCCTGGCGTGTTGCGATTCATGGGGCTGCAAAGAGTCAGACACGACTGAGCGACTGATCTGATCTGATAGGGTGTTACCTTTCTTTGGGATTGGAATGAAAACTGACCTTTACCAGTCCTGTGGCCACTGCTGAGTTTTCCAAATTTGCTGGCATATTGAGTGTAGCACTTTCACAGCATCATATTTCAGGATTTGAAATAGCTCAACTGGACTTCCATCACCTCCACTAGCTTTGTTTGTAGTGGTGCTTTCTAAGGCCTACTTGACTACATATTCCAGGATGTCTGGCTCTAGGTGAGTGATCACACTATCGTGATTATCTGGGTTGTGAAGCTCTTTTTTGTACAGTTCTTCTGTGTATTCTTGCCACCTCTTCTTAATATCTTCTGCTTCTGTTAGGTCCATACCATTTCTGTCCTTTATCGAGCCCATCTTTGCCTGAAATGTTCCCTTGGTATCTCTAATTTTCTTGAAGAGAGTCTTTCCCATTCTGTTGTTTTCCTCTATTTCTTTGCATTGATTGCTGAGGAAGGCTTTCTTATCTCTCCTTGCTATTCTTTGTAACTCTGCATTCAGATGTTTATATCTTTCCTTTTCTCCTTTGCTTTTCGCTTCTCTTCTTTTCACAGCTATTTGTAAGGCCTCCCCAGACAGCCATTTTGCTTTTTTGCATTTCTTTTCCATGGGGATGGTCTTGATCCCTGTCTCCTGTACAATGTAAAACTACTGTACAATTGCACTCATCTCACACTCTAGTAAAGTAATGCTCAAAATTCTCCAAGCCAGGCTTCAACAATATGTGAACCATGAACTTCCACATGTTCAAGCTGGTTTTAGAAAAGGCAGAGGAACCAGAGATCAAATTGCCAAGGTCTGCTGGATCATCGAAAAAGCAAGAGTTCCAGAAAAGCATCTATTCCGCTTTATTAACTACGCCAAAGCCTTTGACTGTGTGGATCACAATAAACTGTGGAAAATTCTTCAAGAGATGCGAATACCAGACCACCTGACCTGCCTCTTGAGAAACCTATATGCACATCAGGAAACAAGTTAGAACTGGACATGAAAAAACAGACTGGTTCCAAATAGGTAAAGGAGTACGTCAAGGCTGTATATTATCACCCTGCTTATTTAACTTCTATGCAGAGTACATCAGGAGAAATGCTGGGCTGAAAGAAGCACAAGCTGGAGTCAACATTGCCAGGAGAAGTATCAATAACCTCAGATATGCAGATGACACCACCCTTACAGCAGAAAGTAAAGAGGAACTAAAAAGCCTCTTGAAGAGTGAGAGTGAAAAAGTTGGCTTAAAGCTCAACATTCAGAAAACGAAGATCATGGCATCTGGTCCCATCACTTCATGGGAAATAGATAGGGAAACAGTGGAAAGTGTCAGACTTTATTTTTTTAGGCTCCAAAATCACTGCAGATGGTGATTTCAGCCATGAAATTAAGATGCTTACTCCTTGGAAGGAAAGTTATGACCAACCTAGATAGCATATTCAAAAGCAGAGACATTACTTTGCCAACAAAGGTCCATCTAGTCAAGGCTATGGTTTTTCCAGTTGTCATGTATGGATGTGAGAGTTGGACTGTGAAGAAAGCTGAGCCCCAAAGAATTGCTTTTGAACTGTGGTGTTGGAGAAGACTCTTGAGAGTCTCTTGGACTGCAAGGAGATCCAACCAGTCCATCCTAAAGATCAGTCCTGGGTGTTCATTGGAAGGACTGATGCTGAAGCTAAAACTCCAATACTTTGGTCACCTCATGTGAAGAGTTGACTCATTGGAAAGACCCTGATGCTGGGAGGGATTGGGGGCAGGAGGAGAAGGGGACAACAGAGGATGAGATGGCTGGGTGGCATCACCGACTTGATAGACATGAGTTTGAGTGAACTCTGGGAGTTGGTGATGGACAGGGAGGCCTGGCGTGCTGCGATTCATCGGGTTGCAGTCAGACACGACTGATCAACTGAAGTGAACTGATAGGGTATTACCTATGTGAACTGTAGAGTACCAGTTATGATTACAGAGATGGCAATGGCACCCCACTCCAGTAATCTTGCTTGGAAAATCCCATGGACAGAGGAGCCTGTTAGGCTGCAATCATGGTGTCACTAAGAGTCGGACACGACTAAGCGACTTCACTTTCACTTTTCACTTTCATGCATTGGAGGAGGAAATGGCAACCCACTCCAGTGTTCTTGCCTGGAGAATCCCAGGGACGGGGGAGCCTGGTGGGCTGCTGTCTATGGGGTCACACAGAGTCGGACACAACTGAAGTGACTTAGCATAGTTATGATTAGCACTATAATCAAATTATCTCATAATATTTGAGGGGCTTAGTATATTAAAATGATTACAATGGAAATGGTAACAAAACAGTCTAGCCAATCTAATCACACCCTTAATATGTTAATTAATAAAGTCTCATCATTAGTAAACAGTACCCCTTAAAAAAATCATTGTAGTGCAGCCCAATAACCCAGTGGCTCCCATTTATGTAATAAATAAAAAGCTTTATGACTTTGTATCTTAATTAACCGATAGTCACTGTTCAAGCTTTATTTATTGTTTTAGTTGGTGTAACTTAGTTGGCTGCAATATTTATGTAATTTTCCCTTTTTACATTACAAGGCAATGTACACTCTTCTGATACATACAGTACATAAGATTCTTTAGAACAGTTATGCACATGGCATGCAATACTAGATTTGTACATTGGATCCCAGGAAGTGATCAACTGGAGGGAAAAAAGTTGGACTAGGCACCTTGGCTAAAGGAACCAGAAGTTGTATTACACAGTAAATACACATGTGGTTTGAAGGGCACTGTAGCATCTGCAACATGGGCAGTGGTACCTCTTGAGGAAGTTGAATTATTTGACAAACCAATTTAGGACCACACAAGGTAAGTACCATCCAGCATCAGGATACAGCTGCAAGGTTTCAGGAACCATTCCTTGCCATCCAGCAGGGTTTTATGAACCATTCCTATTTCTAACATTAGGAAATTGATTTTTTCCTAGGCTGTCTTAACATTACTGGTTTAATCACAGATCAGATATAAAGAACAATATGAGTTACAACCTCCAACTAAAATCCTGTGTAGCCTAGACAGTGAAGTGATACAACATTAGAAGACTTTAAAACTGCAGTTCTTTCTGGATCCCCCAAAGTGTATCTGCACTCTTCTTCAAACGGGCCTCTTCTTCATGAGTCAGAGTCACTTTCACAACGTCTGAGATTCCATTCTGTCCCAAGACGCAAGGAACACTAAGGAAGACATCCTCTTTTATTCCATAGAGACCCTGAGGATGAAATGAAAAATATTTTATGTTTTTTTCTATGCATTCTGGGATCTCCCAAGACTTTCTATTCTCTACAATCATGAAGCTTACTTAATACAACTTGGCAAGTAAAATTTCTTCCTAGATTTTCACTTAGGATGTAATGAACAGTGTAAAAGAAAGTCATTAAAATAGCAGCAAGACTTCCATTCTAAAAGAAAATCTACATTATTGCTATTATCCCTCATACTTTCCAATATTTATTATCTGACACTTTGGTAACTTTGAGTGTGATTTCTATTTTTCCCCAAAGGAGAAAAATATGTGTTTTTTATAGTCTTCCACTCATCTCAACAAAATTGAATCAAGTTTTTCAGTCAACAGATCATTAGTAAGTAGCTATGTGTTAATAACCACAGTACTAGTAGACATTAATCCTAAAGCTGAACCATGTCTTTTCAAAAAAGAAAGCTGCAGGTGCACTATTTCACTCAAATCAATGATTGAGGACTTTCCTTAATATAATTGCTTTCTGAAATTAGTTTAAAAAAAAAAAAAACAAAACAGGAAATAACAGCATTCAAGTACGTTTTTACTACATAGACCTACCTTAATCATGGTGGAAATCGGATGCACCCGCCTAAGATTCTTCATTATACTTTCTGCCAGATCGGCCACTGACAGTCCAATGGCCCAGGATGTGTAGCCTTTCAGTTTGATCACCTCATAAGCACTGTGGGATAGCGGAAGACAGGAAAAAGTAAGGTAGGAGGAACAAAGAAAAAGTTCTCACTGAACACATGCTTTATAAGAAATCACTGATATAATAAGTAATACTATATAAATAATAAAGTTGCACTATATAGCTAAGTGTAACCCTTGCACATGTACGCCAGGATATCATGTATGGGGATGTTCACAATAGTACTGTTGGTAATACCAAGAACCTGGCAACAACCGCAGTGCTCTTCAACAGGAGGATGGATAAATTATACATAGCTGTCAAAAAAACAACTATGGCTCAGGGAACAAAATAGATGATTCTTATAAAGGCAATACTATATTTAAAAAAGCAGATCCGAGAAGATTACATATTGCATGCTTGACTTGAGATGATCTCAAGAGTGTGTATGTGGGGGTGGGGCTTAGGGGTAGAGGGGTAAGTGGGAAGAGCACAGAATCCACTCATTTCCAAGCACCAGCAGACTAATAATTCTAATTCAGCAAACACTACAGTTAGTTGACAGCAACTGTCAACATTTCTTGGGTTGGATGATGGGTTCACAGTTTTTAACAAATACAAATCAGAGGGCCTTGCTTAGACCAATCATGATTCATTCTTCAATTCCATAGACCTGAGGTCTACACATGGCTACCTTATTTAAAGTAAATAATGCCAGTAAGTTGCAAGTTTCCCTATTTGAACAATTTCTAGCAATTATTTTTTTGTACCATGATGAATTTGTATCTTGCTTAAAACTTTATAATCTGAGTAAACAAGCAGCTAGTTGTATTTCTATTCATGATTATAAGAACTTAGATTAAAAAATTCTTATTCCCAACTAAATCAATGATACATGCTTTTGAAGTAAAGACTGAATCTCAAATCAGGTAGACTTGTTTTATATCTTTGTTTACAAATACAGGAAGCGTTATCATACTATAAATTGAGAATTATGGCAAATAAAAGTAGACTGTAACATTAATACATGCCTGCAATATCTAATACCTTTACCTGTTTTATAGTACAAGTTTTAACAAGCTTTAGAAAACAAGTTTTCTGACAGTTACCAAATGCAAAGGTTATTAAACTTTTAATCTTTTATCTTTCTGGCCACGTGCAGGGCTTGCCAGATCTCAGTTCCTCAACCAGGGATGAACTCACAAGCTCGGCAGTGAAAGCTCAAGTCCTAACCACTAAACAACCAGGGGATTTCCAAAACTTTTAATTTCTTAAATAAAAATAATCAATTTTAACCTTCTGTGTTACAAACTATGAGATCTATTACCTGTCAACCACTTGTTTGTGAACCGCTTTCCACTGTTCCTTATCTGCATCAGTGCCTAATTCAGGGTGTAAATTCTTCAGGGAGACACCAGCAACATTCACTCCACTCCATACAGGCACTAAACAAAAGAGTACAGAATATATTTACTCCCAAGCACTGCCTAGCTGACCAGTAATTCTGACCCATTCTCCAAAAACTGTTTTCTCATTTGAGGAAGATTATCCCCTTTTGGTAGGTGGTCAAGACTATCAATGCTCTTAGATTTTCGCTGATTAAATTATGTAAAGCTAAGAATTTTCACTGTATGCTAATCTGCTTTTTCCTAATGGGAAATATTGAGACGGGATATTATGAGATCATAAGAGGAATTTTCTTGCCATAGGAACCAAGAACTCTGCACAAATTATAACATCTTTCAACTGTGATGATAACAGATTTTTTCTCATACATTCCATTTGGATCAGCTGACCTTTTCAGGGACAAGCAGTTTGCCTATAAACAGCTGTGATATTAAGAACTATCATCTTATTTAATATGTTCATTGTAATAAATTTCATTCCTCATCCCTTATACCAAAATATGTCACACAAAAATGGCTAAAATCTTTAACAATTCTAGCATATAATTATACCAAGAGATAAGATTTCTGGAAACCATCTACCCTAATAAATGGATATGTGATTTAGACTCTGATTCAGTCATGATATTCCTGTCAGTTTTTTTACACAATCTTTTTGCAAACAATAAAAAAAGTCATACTTACCACTAGAGTCGCCATGCTCCCCAAGGATCCACCCATGGCAGCTTAATGGGTGAACTCCCAGCCTTTCCCCCATGAGATAACGGAAGCGAGCTGAATCCAGATTGCAACCACTTCCAATAACACGGTTTTTGGGAAAGCCACTTATCTTCCAAGCCACATAGGTCAAAATATCGACTGTGGAGAAAATATTTAGGCAGAGGTATTATGTGAATTCGGAGAAGGCAGTGGCACCCCACTCCAGTACTTTTGCCTGGAAAATCCCATGGATGGTGGAGCCTGGTATGCTGCAGTCCATGGGGTCGCTAAGAGTCGGACACAATTGAGCGACTTCACTTTCACTTTTCACTTTCAGGCATTGGAGAAGGAAATGGCAACCCACTCCAGTGTTCTTGCCTAGAGAATCCCTGGGACGGGGGAGCCTGGTGGGCTGCCGTCTATGGGGTCACACAGAGTCGGACACGACTGAAGTGACTTAGCATAGCATAGCATTATGTGAATTGGGCTTCCCTGGTGGCTCAGAAGGTAAAGAATCTGCCCGCAATGCAGGAGACACGGGTTTGATCCCTGAGTCAGGAAGATTCCCTGGAAAATGGAATGGCTACCCGCTCCAGTATTTTCGCCTGTAGAATTCCATGGACAGAGGAACCTGGCAGGCCCCAGTCCATGGGGATGCAAAGAGTTTGACATGATTGAGAGACTAACATTTTCACTATGTGAATCATGAGCTAATGACAGACTACTCAAGATTCATGGCTCTGTGTAGATCTTGGTATTTATCATGACCAAACAACATTTCTGTTAATATTTTTAAGCCTCTATATTGTGTATAACAAATACATTAAGAATTCAAGAAGTGTAGTTTAATGAAAATAAGTTGTGCATCAATAACACATTATTCATAATTATTCCTTTTTTTTTTTCATAATTATTCCTTATCCAAGATCTTTCTAGGCAAGTTACAAATTTTTAAGTGCCAACTACATTAAAGACTTTGTTTCCCCCTGATGTTTTAAATGTAACTATTTTACAAAAACACAAATTCACTCTCAGGAGGAAAATGAAAAATATGAGAAATATATATAGATTATGATACATACTATCAGTTTTACTCTAGCTCATCTATTTTTATGCCATTAAAAGTCTCACCTGGATTGGAAACAACAAGCAACTTGCAATTTGGGCTGTATTTTACAATATTAGGAATGATGAACTTAAAGATGTTCACGTTACGCTGGACCAAATTCAGACGGCTCTCTCCTTCTTGCTGACGTGCCCCAGCTGTGATAATAACCAGCCTGGAGTTTGCTGTCACATTATAGTCTAGACAAAAGAGAAACAATAACTAGATTAAGGCTTTTAAGAAAACTCCAGCAAAAATTTGTTCCATTAACTTTTTAAATCAACAGTTTTATCAGTGTTTTGTGTATGTAGCATATATATGCCCAGACTCCTCCTTTACTTTTGGAGTTTTATCACTGTGGCCACTTACATGGAGGAAGACTACCTCGACACCTTCCTTGTATTATGTAATTATGTTGTGGCTTTATATAACTATGACTGGGGGGAACTGAAAGGAATCACATTTACTTCACACTCATATCAAATGAGACACACCCCAATTTTTTGCCGCCTGAGCTTAATGTTCACACTTTTCCACACTCCTATTTCTACTTAATTGTGGTCGTATCAGCTCAGGGATGGGGTTTTTTTTTTTTTAAAGCAGAGGCAACTTCACACTTATCAAGCATGTCTTGCTTCTATATATCCTGTGGCACAGTATGGTTAATCCTGGGTTGAAGACAATGAAACGAGTAATCTATCAGATAAATGGTCAGTGGTTTTCAAGTGTTAAAACAGACTATTTCAGCCCATGTCTGTTTCCTGGCTGGTGCTTGTAAAGTGTGACAGGGTCAAGCCAAGAATATCTGCTGAACAGGCTCATTTACCCTAGTCTCTACCTTGTGTTAGTGTATGAAAGGAAATAATGGAAGTAAGTGTATTTAACTAATTTAAATAATGGAAATAAGTGTATTGAAGCAATGTGGTAAACTATGAACCTAAGAAGCTTTGCTAGTTATAATTCAGATGTTTTCCACATCATGGACAAACTGGATTTTCATTTAAAAACACTTTTGGAAATTCAAACATTGATATCTACAGATATCAATGGAAAATTGTTCAAAAGGTTCTCTTATCCTATATAAAGAAGAAATCTTTGAAGAACTGATAGGATTTTCAAGCCTGATAAAGAATTAAGCCTAACACAGAATGTAATATTAAATCTGCCAAAATCAACCTTTGCCAGAGACAATTTTTGGTGTTCTAAGGAAAAGGCTGCCATGCTGGAGATCCATCATCTCTCCCTTCAGTTTATCTTCCATGACATCAACAAGAGCAATTTCATCTGCCAAGTCCTGAAAGACATAAAATTTTAGTTCAATGGAAAATAGCCATTTCCAAATTTTTAGACAAGCATGCAAAATTTCCATATTTCTGGTACAGGAGAATTCTGCTACTTTATCATCAGTACGTACCTCAAAGTAGAGGTAGGCTCCCATTAAAAGCTCACTCATAGATGACATATACATGGGAAAAAGAACTGACCCCCTCTCTCATTGGAACACCCTTGGCAAGAGCTCCACCACCACTGCACAGAAGCAGAACACTGAATTTGCAGTGAGTACCACCCAGTTATGTAAAACTGCTCTAGTCTCTCAAATTCAGTTTTACACATTGATTTTAGGTTGTTAGTCATTAAATAGATGATACCAAGTAGTATTAAGGCCTAAAAAGTGGTATTCTAGATCTTCCCCTGGTTACATGTTTTCCATATGTTAACCAACATAAAAGTTTTACTTATAGACAGATTTGTACATTACAAAATGTTGGTGAAAAATATCCTTAAGGTGAACCTACAGAAGTTCATAGGTGCATCTCAGACAAGGAGCACCAATAATAGCTTTAATACAAATGGAATGTGGACTATCATAACCAAAGAGATTATAAGAGCTGAGGTGCAGATCTACCCCTAATCATTTACAGTGTAATAAGTGGTCTGCCAGTTACTCTTAGCCACACCTGAGTTAGGGGGCATCACAGAAAACGACTACAGGTGGTTCACTGGTTTGGGAGAAATAAATGGTATCAATGTCTGATCCAGTGGGGAAGGAATAAAGACTTTGAATAACATGTGGTCTCTCTTAAGAACACACAGAGCAACCTGCATGGTTACAAGACCTTTGCAGAGCTCATTTCCGCCTTCAGTCCCTTCTCATTTCAGTCCTTTTTGTTTGGAATCCAGAATTCATCACTTCACTTTCTTATTAGTAACTCCAAATCTGAACTTAAAAATATTTTAATATTGTAAGCTCTCTCAATTTCTTTTTAATAAAAAACCAGGCTTGAATGCTATAAAAAGTGTTTTTCATTCATTCACAAATTTTTTCTAATTAAATGTTAGTTCCACTATTGATACTAAAACTGCTATCCAAGGAGCGGGGCAGATGGGATTACTATGGGCAAAAGACTTCCCACATTCAGTTTAATTTTACCATGTATGTGCGTCAATTTCAATTCAAAAATTACTTTTAAATAATTTTAGCTTGCTTAAAGGCATAGACTCTACTTTTTCATTTGTAGGCAACTAATGAGGTTAAATAAAGCACAGCGAATTTAAGGAACTGGGTTTCCAACCTAGAAATCTTTCATTTTTGTAGTTTAGATAACCCTTTTGGTTTAGCATCAGGTTTTTAAGTTTGTTTCACATGAAGTTCTTTCAATGAGTGTATGAGCTTATATATTTGTATATACAATGTGATAATGCAATCTTGGAGAGCAAATGCTAGACGGGTGGAGTCAAGGTATCTTTAAGGGACTTGCAAAGTGAAAGGCTCTCACTTACCTTCATTAAGATGCTGATGGCACAGGCCATGCCAACAGCACCAACCCCAACAACTGTAATCTTATTCTGGGGGACATGTTCTTCCTTAAGAAGATTCTGAATCAGCTGATCCTTGAGAGTTGCCATCTTGGACTTAGACCCTAGAGGAACCTATAAGGGAAAAAACAAGCCCTGTCACTTGCATCCTTCCAAAAACTGTTCTGAAAAAGCTTCTTTTGCTTCCTTTTGGGATGCTGCTGCTGCTGCTAAGTCGCTTCAGTCGTGTCCGACTCTGTGCGATCCCATAGACGGCAGCCCACCAGGCTCCTCCATCCCGGGGATTCTCCAGGCAAGAATACTGGAGTGGGTTGCCATTTCCTTCTCCAATGCATGAAAGTGAAAAGTGAAAGTGAAGTCGCTCAGTCGTGTCCGACTCTTAGCGACCCCATGGACTGGAGCCTCTAGCCCCATGGACAGGCTCCTCCATCCATGGGATTCTCCAGGCAAGAGCACTGGGGTGGGGTGCCATTGCCTTCCCCCTTTTGGGATACTTGCCCCTAAAAATCACAAGAAATGACTACAAGCGGGGGAGGAGGGAAGAAACCTACTAACAAACAAAGAAGAACTGAAAGGCCTAATGCTGGGCTGTCTGATTTGACTAGGGTCTTGGTGTAAAGTTCCTCACCTTGGCGTGGAAAAATAATATTGAAGTTTGGGTATAAGTATAGCCTCCTGAAGGCTCACCCATCTTGACTTATTAACTCCAAGCGGAGTTAGCCTTTCTTCAAACAAGATCACTATAAGCCGCCGGCCCAATATTTTGGCAGTCACCAGGGCTCCTGCCAAGCCCTGAAGGACCACAGGTACAGCTCTACTCTAATCCCCAGGACTCTTGCCAAGCACTGCAAGGACCACAGATACGTGAGTAAAGCGGCTCTAACCGCCTGCACAGCACTAGCCGGAACCCGTGGGAGCTCTGCTCATGCGCAGCTCTAGTTTTCGCCTCCCTGTCCCCAACCCCCGCCCCGAAGAAGCAGTGGCCATCCAGTGGCCAGTGTGCAGGGGCCCCGCGGAGTTTACGCCCCGCCCAGACCCGGAAGATTAGCGGTCGCCCCTCCCCCGCCCAGGAACAGCACCGCTCATCTTGTGCGCAAGCGCATTTCACAACGCTGGGTGGAGGCCAGAGTCGTGTGCCTCCCGGCCGCTGGCTACTGAGAGGTGAGCGCTAGCCCCGACAGCCCAGCGCTGGCTTGCGGAGCCCCGCCCGTAAGCGGACCTGAAGAGGAGGAAGTCTACTGCCCTGTGGGTCTGAATGAGCTCGGAATCAAAAGACTTTTCCAGACTGAACTCGTGCTCTGAAGCACACTTGTTCGTGAAGCCCGGCTGGCTGCCTCCCCGGCCTGACGCGCTGTCAGAACCAGAGTTTAAATCTTGATACCAGGCACCAGGGGCTGTTAGCCAACTCACATGGAGGCACCTCGCGTGGCTTCTGCCGTGATCTTTGTTGCAAAGGTGTGAGGACTGGTATGAGGAAATTTTGTTATTACAGGGAATGTAGCAGTAGCTGCAGAGACCCCTAAAGTTCATCAATAAAGTTCCTCTTGGTGGAAGCCTCGATTTCCAGAGCCGGGGAGGTGGAGGGTGGGGGGTAGGGTGGGGTAGGGGTGGTTCTGCGTTCACTGGAGAGATTTTCATAGATTGCATCCCGAAAGCACTACGTCTAATCTTGACACTGCTCCAAAGGGCAAAAATATCTGAGAGGACTTACAGGCAGGCAGCCCAGAGTCACCAAGCTGGAATCGAGTCTCTCCTGACAAATCACTGCTATTTCTAGACAGCCCTGAAAGGTTTCTGCAGCCCGGCAGGGGGAAGGGAGTGCTTTCTACAGACATCTCCTGGTTTCACCAAAACCGAAGCTCTGGGCTCCAACGCTCCCTTCGGTGTGGGGATACGAATGGGAAGTGGAGCCCTGGAGAAAGAGGGTCTGTCTATCTCCCCCCAACTCTGCCAGGCCCTCACTGTGACCTTAGAGATGCCCTAATCGGCCTTAGGTTCCCCGTTTGTTAAAAGCAGAAGAAGGTACCAGATAATCCTCCTTTGATTCTACTGAGAGGCGGGAGAGCTGGTACCCTTTCGCCTTCGTATTTATATGCATCACGTCTAGTTCAGCGACCGATACAGAGGCAGCTGCTTAACAAAAGTAACTTGCGCCAAGAACTCCCTCTCATCTGCAGGCAGCGGCTGCCCCAAGGAGCCCACCTCCCAAGAGTGCCAGGATTACAAAGCGATCCGAGCGCACCCAGCGGCTTTCCAGCTTCCGGGAATCCGCCCCAGACTCCTGAAGCTTTTTCGATTCCGTGGACTCCGGCAACCTGACTTCGAGCTCCGTGCGGCTTGCTCATTTCAAGCCCGGAGGTGTACTCCAGCCCCCTCCCCCCTCCCCAACCAGTCGTCTCCTATTCCGTCTGCATCTACCCGGACCTTCGACCCCACGTTAGGAGCGACCACCTCCTTGGTTCCCCAGCCCGGCCAGAGGCCATTGTGCCCACTTAGAGCAGCAGCAGCCGTTCAGGAGCCGGCTCCCGAGACCATTTGGTAGTGCGGGGCCACCGCCCAGGTCTCAGGACTATGCCCTTTGGAAGCAGCGCCTACACCTCCCAAGAGCGGGGACCCCCACATGGGCAGCGGCTGGGCCAGTGAAGCCTAGAGCGATCGCCCTTGCCCTCGGGCGCAAAGAGCGCCAGGCCGGACCGTACCGGGAGTGACCGTCGAGCGGGCGGGCGTCGGAGGCGCACGGCGTGGGATCCGGACTTGGCTGCAGCTGCTCCGGTACTCGGAGTGGGGCGCGGGAGGGGCCTTAAATGGAACCTCGAGGCTGACGTCAAGGGGGAACCGGGCGGACGTGCGAGAACCCACGTGTGCGCTGGGCTGGGGGCGGGCTCCCAGCCGGGCGGGGCGGTGAAGATGCCCCGGCGGCGCGCGCAGGCGGAGGACCCGCTGGCGGGCCGACCCACGTGCGCCGAGACTTCAGAAGGACTGCGCAGAGGCGTGGTATCTCTGGCACAAAACACAGAGCCGTAAGCCGACCCTCCATTTCCTCTTCCAAAAAATGTGGAAGTTACTTTCAAGGGAGGCTCAACCTGAATTTTTGCCGCTGTGCCCCACTGCCCAACTTCTAGCACGTAACCGACACTCGACAGAATATTTGTTAAAAAAAAGAAAATTCTTAGCACAGCGTCAGTCTACTTAACCCAAGTCGTGTGATTTCTGAAACGTGACCCTGCCTGTCCCCCTACGGCTAAAACTTGCAAGTCTCACAACTCAAAGTAAAACCTCAGCCTCCTGATCGCACTCCCTGCTGCCCTACCGGTCAAGCACCTGTGTCCCAGCCACACCCCAGAGCAGCCTAGGTTTTATGTTTTTAACATATGATATTTTTACCTCCAGTCTTGGCTCACCCTGGTTCCTGGCCGGGCTTACTCCACTGTCTCTTTCAACTGTACCCATCTTCTCATCCTCCCCACAACCCCACACACCCACAGAGTTGGTATCCCCCTCCTGTCTGCTTGCACCACACCAGTCTGTACATCCTGCCAACCGCTTTGCAGTAGAAGTGTGTGTGTGACTCAGCTGTCCTACCTGCCCATGAATGTTTTAAGGGTATAGGTGAATCCACTTCCTCCACGCCCCTGGGGCACCGATTAATAGCCGCCAGCTGTGAAAAATATCCCTACTGGTGAGTTCCTTGGTTTTGAAGGGAAAACTCTAACCTCAGCTCCAGAAAACAGGGCAGCTTTCTAGCACATCCTAACAGTTTTCCCAGGCTTCCTAGGTGGCTTAGTGGTAAAGAATCCACCTGCCAGTGCAGGAGACGCGTTTGATCCCTGGGTCAGGAAGATTCCCTGGAGAAGGGAATGGCAACCCACTCCAGTAGTCTTGCCTGGGAAATCCCATGGACAGAGGAGCCTGGCCAGCTACAAACCATGGGGTTGTAAGAATGAGAGGTGACTTAGCAACTAAACAACAAAAAAAACAGTTTTCCCACCACTTCAGGAGGCTCAGGAATCTAGTCTGTCTCCCCGAACACACAGCTGGAGGGACTGAGGGCCAGCCACAGGTTCTCCAGGGTTCCTCAGGGCAGGGTGAATTGCAGCAGTGTCTGTGGTTCATCAGCCTTTGCAACAACGGCCTCATTCAGCCAGAGCTGGGCCCCTGCCTTCCTATCAGTGCAACCACAGCTGTCTGTAGGAGGAGGGCAGAGCCCGGAGAACAGAGGTTAGGCTGGGAAGACAGGTAGGAACCTTCAACAGCTGGGCTTTGGAACCACCTCTGAAGATAATCTAGGCAGAGAGTTTGCAGTCCTCTAAATTAAGGCATCTAACAACAGCTCATTCCAAACACAGCTTCCCTCTGTTTATGTAGAACTGGAGCTTCTATTTTATTCTACAAATATGAATCAAACAAGTACTGTTTACTCAGCACCTCCTATGTGTCAGGCAGCAAGCTAGACAGTCCCCATCCTCATCCTCACTTTAATTCTTTGGAATAGGCATAATTACCCCCATTTTTCAGATGAGAAAACTGAGGCACAAAGAGATTACTGGTTTTGCCAAAGATCCACAGGTAATCATTGATTTCAGCTGGTACTTTAATCCAGGCTGAGGACTCCAAACTAGGAGTTTTTCCTCTATAGGATGTTGTCCCCCTCTTACCCCTCAGTTAAGTTCCTTCAGTTAAGTTGCTCAGTCGTGTCCGACTCTTTGTGACCCCACGAATTGCAGCACGCCAGGCCTCCCTGTCCATCACCAACTCCCGAAGTTTACACAAACTCATGTCCATTGATGGTGATGCCATCCAGCCATCTCATCCTCTGTCGTCCCCTTCTCCTCCTGCCCCCAACCCCTCCCAACATCAAGGTCTTTTCCAATCAGTCAACTCTTCACATGAAGTGGCCAAAGTATTGGAGTTCCTACCCTTCACCCCCCACCAATTCCACAAAGGCCAAGAAGTCATATAGGGGGGCCCAAGCCAGTCCCAGGTTCAGAAAGTTCAGTTTCCAATGAGAGGCAGTGGGCGGCAGTGGGTGTCTCTGCCCATCTGCTTGAGCGGAGACATGGGTCTCTGATCCTCATGGGACTTACACCGCTGACACTCCGACTTCTCAGGCCTTTGGCTGGGACTGGGATGCACACCACCTGCTTTCCTGGATCTCCAGCTTGCAGACAGCAGATCGTGGGACTTCTTAGCCTCCATAATCGCAGGAGCCAATTCTTTATAACAAATCTCATTATATATATAAATACTTGCTTTCTCTGGAGAACCCTGACTAACACAGAATCCTGGCTAACGCAATCCAAACACAAGAATTTATGTACTAAAGTCAAAGCTGAGGGTGGGGCAGGAAACTGTTTCAGAAGGCAGAACAGACTTTTCATCTTGACGAAGTGGTTTTTTTTTTTGGGGGGGGGGGAGCGGGGGCAGTTTCTTTAAAAGGGAAAATCTCACAAAGAGGTGATGTAATCAGGGGACAGGCTGGCTGTTGAGCAGGGAATGGGTGCTGTTCCACATCCAACCTAAGATTTTCCTAAAGTGACCTTGGCCAGAGAATGGTGTCTACCCAAAACACATGTCATTCCTTCATCCAGTAAGTATATATTATCTTCCTCCTCAAGAGCATTCAGTGGCCCCTCAGTCAGTGGCCTCCAGAATAAAATCCAAATTCTTTGAAAAGACTCAGTAGAGTTTCTATGATCCAAAGCCCACATCCCCTCTCTGGCCTTATCTCCTATTTTCCTGCATGCCATTCCCAAGGGTACTTACCACATTCTCCAAATATGCCACTCACTTCCACCTCGGCAGTTCCTCCAATCTACATGATCCCCCTTGCCACCATCCCTGCCCACCCAAACCCCATACCTCCATAGATCAAGTGCTGTTCCTTTGGCTTTATATTAAATTAGTTCTTACTGCTGTGCATCTCTTTCTCGGATTAGATTGTAAGCTCCTAATGGGCAGAAACTTTCTCATTCATCTATCTCCATATCACCAGCATTTAGTTTAGTAAATAAATATATTTCAAATTACATGCCTGCTATGTAAAAATTATCATTATAGGTGCTGGGGATACACAAATGAATAAGACAAATTTATAAGGTTTCTCCACAAATTTAGTGGAGAAAACCAACAGCATCCCACTCAGTAACTGAAGTGTAAGATAAAATGTAGCATTGACACAAAAGAGGTAGAAAATAATGCTCTAGCATTCAGATGAGAGACAGGTCCTTTGGCCTGTGAGGGCTTTCTGGAAGAGGTAGGATCTGAACTCAGCATTAAAAAAAGAGAGAGAAAGAGAGAGAGACTTGAACTGACGAAGATCAGGTGTTGAGAAAGTGGAAAACAAATGCCTGGAGTCAGGAAATTCAAGGTATATCTGGTGAATCTTTAGCTTTTAATGTCAGGCTAAGAGATTTGGCAGTTTGCTTTTTAGTTTTTGGTGGTCACTGAAAGTCACCGAAGTTTTGGGGGAATGGGAGAGATGGGGTGAAAGCAAGACGGTTGAGAGGTGATGGTTGAGGGCTGAGTAAGGACAGTGTTGCATATACACAACAGAAAGTATAGGACATACACAGCTCCAACCAACTCTGGATGAAACATTCACTTCCCTAACACACTATGCATGCCCCCACAGCCCCTCTGAAGACTCACTGACAGTCTGACTTTTTTTTTTTCTCACCTTTTCCATGGCTACAAAGCTGATGACTTTCCAGAGTTGCAGGGTCTAAGATGCAGATTGCCTTATTGGTCTCCATCTCTGACAGGCCAGGGCCTGCTGTGTATGTGCCACAGTGGAAGCTCCTCTCTCTGGGAAGAGAGCAGGTGCCTCCTGCTCATGAAGTGGAAGACCACTTTATGTCATCCTCCCAACCCCGTCTACTTCTCTCATGATGGGAGTGGCAGCTGAAGACTCTGCCCTGACTCCTCAAGTTCTCCTGGGTGCCATCTCTTCTGGAACCCTGATGGCTCCCTACCCCCAACTCCTTCTCCCCTCCTTCCAGCTGGGCTCACCCTCAGGCACTGGATGCTACCTCTGTTTCTCTTGTTGAATTAGACTGTCATTCCCTCCAGAGTTCATTCCTCTCTTGACCCCCTAACAGAAGCCCCTCAGAAGCTCCTGATTCCCTTTGCTGTATGCAAAATGCCTGTGTCTCCCCAAAAGCCATATGTTGAAAGCTAATTCCCAAGATCCTAGTATTTAGAAGTGGGGCCGTTAGGAGGTGATTAGTTTATGAAGGTAGAGACTTCATGAATAGAGTTAGTGCCCTTATAAAGGAGACCCTAGAGAGATTCCTTGTCCCTTCTGCCATGTGAAGACGCAGCAAAAAGACTGCCATCTATGAACTTGAAAGCAGACCCTCACTAGAAACTTGCCAGTACCTTGCTCTTAAACTTCCAAGCCTCCAGAACTGTGAGAAATGTTTGTTGTTTATAAGCCATTCAGTCTATGATCTTTTGTTACAGCAGCCTGAACAGACTAAAGCATTACCCTTCTAGCCACTTTCTACCCCAGGAAAGAGATTAGACCTGTGTCCTTTTATCTTCACACTCCCCTGGCAGGGATTTGTCGTTGTTGTTGTTCAACCCCACGGACTGTAGCACACCAGGTTCCTCTCTCCTCCACTGTCTCCTGGAGTTTGCTCAAATTCATGTCAGTTGAGCTGATGGTGCTATTTAACCTTTGCATGCTCTTGCCTGGTGAACCCCATGGACAGTAGGAAGAGGCCGGGAGTTAGGCCTCAAGTCTTCCATCCCACTGATGGATTCCAAGGCAAAGATTGTCACCAGAATGTAAGTGGCTTCCGAACTAAGACCTTCAGAAATTGGTGCTGCAGAGGGAGTCCCAGGACCTCTCCAAGCTAGACAATTCTCATTGTAACGGAATGTGCCCCTTATCTAATCACAGCAGGGGAGAATTGTGGGAACCTTTAATAGCCTTTCCCTCTGACAGGTTGGGTGGCAAGGACAGTGACAGTCATGGCTTAGCAAACATGAGTGAGTGGCCTGATAGAAAGGCGACACTGACCTGGGGTTCTCACTCCAGCTTTTCATGAAGATATCATGGCAATCAGATTCCCTTGGTAGTCCCAGCATCCCTGACTGTAAACCGAAGAGGGTCTGTCTTTTTCAGTTCAAACATCCAGGGTAGCTCAGAGTTAGGGAGTTGAGCCTCCACACACACCTTCATTTTTACAGTTTTGCTCAGGACTCAATGACAAGGCCACCTCCTACTTTGGAAAGTGATTGGGGCTGCTCTGGGACTAGAGGCAGACATTCAAGCCTCCTGGCTCCACTTGTGGTAACAGGAAATTCATGCCTGGCACTCTCTTGTCCCCATAATAGTTCCAAAATGGGGTCCAACATTTCTAAGGCTCTGGTGGGTACTGGATTTGTTAATAAAAACAGTCTCACAGGGCTGTGAAAGTGAATCACTGATAACAGGAGCCCATCTCTCTTTGATTCCTGGGTAGATGTTTCAAACCTTTAAACCTTACCAAATGGAGAATTACATTCCAAAGCCTACCTCAAAGAAGAAGAACAATTTCCTCTAAAATTCCAAGAGGATCAAGCCAATTGTAAATAGGAATACGGCCAGGGAAGTTTATTGGTAATTTCCTGGGGCAGGGTGTGGGAAATGAATGGAGGTCTTCTTGTCTGTGCAGCTGCTGACTGCGGAGCACCTTCACTGCAATTTCGGTCCTAGGATTTTGCTTAGCCACTCATCTAGCTCCACCTCACAAAGCAGGGTCTGCTGGAGAAGGAGCCCCTCTGTCCTGTCATTTGAGCCTGCTTAGAGGACCCTGAGCTGAAAAGGAAGACCCACCTCATTTTTCAAGGGTACAGGAAGGGAGCCTGGGATTGTGTTGAAGGCTTCCCTGGTGGCTCAGATGGTAAAGAATCCACCTGCAATGCAGGAGACCCAGGTTTGATCTCTGGGTCAGGAAGATTCCCCTGAAGAAGGAAATGGCTACCCACCCCACTGTTCTTGCCGGAGAATCCCATGGACAGAGGAGCCTGGCGGGCTACAGTCCGTGGGGTTGCCAAGAGTCAGACATAATTGAGTGACTAACACACATACTTGTGTTAAGAAGAACAGAAGAGAGCTCCTTTGAAACCCAGGAGGGACCAGAGGCCACAATGGGTAAAGATGTGGAGAAGGCCTCGCTGCAGCTGGATAAAGCTCGTTGGGTCCTTCTTTTATGTGTAGCTTGTGAGAAGGGGGCAGGCTTTCGTATCCATTCTCTCAAGGTTTTCACCTCAACCGAGAGAGGAAAGCAGAACAAGAATTTTTACCTCTGTCTCACTGGTGACACTGCCCAACCTCAAAAGTGTAACTGCTTCAGGCCTCATAGATGGAAGGCAGGCAGGTGGATTTCAAACTCCTGCCCTAGTCTTCCTTCTCCTCCACGACTCTGTGCCTCAGTCTTTCCTGGGGTGGCTCATGGACTGGAGAGCAGTTGACCCTTTGCTCCCTGAATAGCAAAGGGTGACTGTGATAAATCCTCTGCAAGGTACCCCATCCAGGGCTGCTGGAAGGTCCAGATGGCTCACCTGTCCCCAGGGCTGCTTCAGGGCCCTTTCTAATAAAGCCTCCCTCTTCCTGGGGCTCCATTAGCCTTGCACAGTCCATGTGTGTGCAGGGTTAAGCCGTGCCCTTTGCACAAACACGCTTGCAGCGTCAGGCATCTTAAAGGACATGTTAACTGAGCTCATCTGCCAGTTTTAGCCACAGAAGGGATGAAAGCTTAGGAGAGGCCCTCGCAGCCTTGGCCCTCCTTTACCCCCTGAATCAGAGGGAAGCCAGCCCCTCACACGCGCACACTCTTTACTTACACTCTCAATAGGATCGGCCTACAGGGAAGCTATCATTGCGTGTTGGGGAAGTAGGGCTGGAGAAGGGGAGGGCGGTGACATGCTCTTGACCCCACCTTAATGTTTCAGGGTATTGACTAAGAAACAGGAACCTCCCAACCAGTCTAGCGCTCTCTCCTCTGCACCAGACACCACAGCCTTCTCCACCAGCCTGGGCTCTTTCCCAGCACTGTGGGTGTGGCTCCACTCCCAGCTCGACTTCTGGGGTTTTTCCACTGTACCAGAGCCTCTTCCAACAGCCCTGGCTTGGGATTGGCAGCTTGACAGAGAGACCTCACTCTGCAGGAGGCCATACCCCAGCCATTAAAGTCAGAGGATTGGCAGGAGGCCATCTCAGCGGAGCACAGTTCTCGCAGAGCTCCCAGCCTCAGCCTCCTCTGCAGCTCCCTCAGCTGCAGGCTCATGTTGTCACAGACCCTTCCCCTCAGCTGAGCTAGTTCTCAAGCAACCAAATCTCTCCTCCTCATTTTCTTAAGGGAGGCTGACTGTCAGCCACAGATGGGCACAGGTTGTGCCAAGATCTCCATGGCAACCAGAGGCCCCTGTTTCCTGCCTTGGGCAATGATCCAGAGCCAACACTCATGGAGGGCTCCCTTGCAGACCCCAGTGGGGCTGACTGTTGCTGCGGGCCCATCACACCCTGCTGCATTCCTGGAACTTAGGAACAGTCTAGGTAGGAAGCCCAGCTGAGTTTCCCTGGAAGACTTCAGACCCATTGGGAGTTTTCTGAGAAAAGTCCTGGAACAGGGCAGGCTGGGAAGCCTCTTCACTGGAGTCCACCCTCTCCCTCCCATTGATTTCTCAGGGCAGACTGTGGGCCTTCTGGTGGTAAACCTCCTTTAGGGTAATGGGTGAAAGTTGACAATTTCACTGTGTGCTAGTTGGCTTTAGACTTTGCTCTCCCTGGCAGAGGGGGTGGTGGTGGTGGACTGGAGACAGTTTGCAATGGATTAGGCAACAATCCCAGATCCTTGCTACCCCCACCTGATAAATGACCTCTGAGGCATTTGAGGACCTGGCAGGATCTTAACCAGGTGGGTGTTTATCCATGTGGAGTCAAAGACTTGAGAGTGAAAGGGATGGTGGGGTGGGCACCCCAGGAGCATAGATGGAGCTGAAACTCACCACCACAATGTCAAGAACTGGGGAGGCTTCTTCCTAGATATTCCATCTCCAGGAAAAAACCAAATCAGAATGCAAAGTAGAACTGTGCCTAGTTTGACCTGCTTTTCCTCTCAGCCCTCTGTGAATATGCAGGAGGGAACCTGAAATTCAATTGTGTGGATACTGTACAGGCACAGTTCACAGCCTTCTCTGTTCCCTGGGGGTTCCTTCTCCTTGTCAACTTCTTTTCCCAGTCTTGGTGGAGGGGAGTTTGGTTTTGCTCATCTTGCTCGTTGGGCTTTTATAATGCAGAATCAATACCCAGTTGGGGAAGATTCTGTGGTTGGACTGGCAATGGAAAGAAGGATTGGGGTCTACAGGATATTAGTCTATATAATAAAGAGAAATAGAAAAATATCTCAAGGAAATTTTGGAGGCAGTGGAGGTGGGAGATTGGAAGAGAGTTGCCCTAACTTCTGCTGACTGATGAGAGGAGATTTGACAGGACAGAGAATTCATGGTCAGCGCTGCCATGGACATCACCATCAATCTCCCCTCTCATTTTGCCAAAGGGCAAGTCTCAGGTTTGAGCTATTTGGAAATTACTTGCAACTGCTGAAGGGTGCTTCCTAGTCAGTGCTAGGACACCAAACCTCGTGGATCCAGAGTTTGTGAAAATTGTAATAATAATCACTCTCATGTTTCTGGAATAGCAGTCCTTTTTGTTGCTGTTGGTCAGCCACTCAGTTGTGTCTGACTCTTTTGCGACCTCCAGGCTCCTCTGTCCGTGGGATTCTCCAGGCAAGAATACTGGAGTGGGTTGCCATGCCCTCCTCCAGGGGGTCTTCCAGGCCCAGGGATCAAACCTGTGTCTTCTTTACCATCTGAGCCACTTAGGGAAGCCTCCCAGCCCTCCTACTAAAACCTTTGAAGGCATTGTTTGATTTAATCTTCCCAACTGCCCTGTGGAGAGGGGAACATCGTTATTCCTATTTTCCAGAAACAGAACCGAGTCACAGGAGGTAATGACACTTGCCCAAAGTCACACAGCCAGATGGGCTGCCGCCTGGCCTCGAAGGCATGAACTCCGGGTGGTGTCCAGGCAAGTTTTCTGCAGGGAGGCCACATACAGCAAGCACGATGGGGAGCTCCTCTCTGGAAATTGCTAGGCTGCGCTGAAGAGGGCTCTCTGTGGAAGCCGCCGCCTCTCACTGACCCAGCAAAGCAGAAAATCCAAGCTGTCACGAGGCATGGCTCCGTGGAGGCTGCCCCTCCTCGGCTCTGAGCGTCAGGAATGTGCCGGGAGCTAACGTGATCATCTAGGACAGCTCCTGTCAGTCTGTCTGTTCTCCTGCCATCTTGTGAATCCCGGGACTGATGCGTGGGGGAACACACAGCCCAGATTAACCCCCTCTGAGGAGGGCCCTGTCTCCCTTTCTGTCGAGGCCTTTCAGAATGCAAACATCCCCCTGCAAGCTCCCAGCACTTGGAGAGTCCTGCGGGACAAGGAGGGGCAGATGGCAGAGCCTCCGTCTGTACTGCCTGCCTCTGTGGCTCCAGACTTACTGTCCCTCAGGAGGAGGGTCTCTGTGGGAACCTCAGGTTTGGGAGTCAGTGGGTTTGAACCACCCTTCCCACAGGAAGCTCTGACATGATTCCATCTGGACAAGTCACTTTCTAAACCTCATGCCTTGGTGAAATACGAAAAACAGTAGTACCCACCTAATAGGTTTAAGGCCAACAAAATAACTTGGCACAAGGAAATTGCTCAATAGGCCATATTCCTATCTCAGGAAATGAGCTGAGGAGAGAGTCGAGTTTGTGGTCACTGGTCTGACAGTGTGTTTTATCTACTTTGGACTCTAATTGGTTCTGAGCATTCTTCTTGGCCCTGTGCCCAGGCACAGCTCGACCCTTTCCTTACCTGAAGCTCTTCCAGAAACTGTGCATATCTGCCTTATCCAACCTCCCTTTTTTTTTTTTTTTTTTGTAATATGCTTTAGTACCTAGTACTACAGTTGGTTGTATATACAAGTCTGGGCTGGTCAGGGAAGGGCTACAGTTTTCCTAATTTTTCTGTGCATAATCCTTAGCTTATGATGCAAAGCACGTGGCTGTTTGTGGCCAGCCCTGGCCATGCTGCCTGGTCGTTGCCACACACCGGCTGGTCTCCGCCCTTTGCATGGACCCAGAAAGGCAGCCCTTGCCCATGAGACCCTGGCCCTCCTCACTGGTATTTTTCTCACAGTTTGGAAAGGCACACAGCCAGGCAGTGTCCAGACAGAGCAGCAGTGTAAAGCCCTTGTCTCCAGAGGACAGTTATGCTGGTGTCTCTCCCTCAGGGAGGCTCTTTGCTTTAGCCTCACCTTGCCCTGGGTTTGATTCCTGGCTCCGCCACTCACTACGAGCACTTGAGCAAATTACCTCCTCTCATGGAGCCTCTGTAAAATGGGGATAGTATTATTTTTCATAGGTTGTGAAATAGCTTTAAATGTAAAGCTCCCAGCACCAGTAGGTCCCCAATAAACATTAGCTTCCTTTTCATTTCCTGTGGGGCAATCAGGAATGTTGAACTGATGACACTTCCTAGGGACTTCCCCGGCAGCTCAGATGGCAATGAGTCTGCCTGCAATGCAGGAGACCTGGGTTCGATCCCTGGGTTGGGAAGATCCCCCAGAGAAAGGAAAAGGCAACTCACTCCAGGTTTCTTGCCTGGGAAAACCCAGGGACAGAGGAGCCTGGCGGGCTACAGTCCATGAGGTGGCAGAGTCAGACACCACTGAGGCACTAACACTAGGAAGCTCTTGAGAGCCCCGGGCTAAGAAGAGAAAGGTCGCCGGGGGCCGGGGGAGACCGCTGATACCACCGGCCTCCCCACCTGCGCTGCCTCCTCTGAGCAGGAGCTGGGCCAGGGCCATTCTGAGACAAGTGAGCAGCCTCCCTGAGGCTAAGAACCAGACACTCCAGCCAACTGTCAGGTACCAGCCCCTCCACGTGCTCAGGCTGCATCTCAGAGCTACGGGAGCAAAGGTGCCAAGGAGGGGAGGTCTCTGGGGACAGAAACAGAGCTCTAAGAGGAAGGCCGTCTCCACAGGCCCACTTTGCTCTTTTAGTTCCCACACTCTGCAGACACCCTCTTGCAACACACAACTGGCCAAATCCAATCAAGCTGGAAGGATTTCTGCACCCATTCCACAACAACAAACACAGAGATGCCCACGCTGGACAATCCTTAGTTTCCATTCCGGCTGAAGGAAGAGCACAGGGCCTAGGGCTTTTTTGGGAAAGAAATGTGTTTCTTAAGTCTTCTTTCTGAATCATGTAGCACTAGCCAGCTGCAACTGAGCAGCACTGGTGTTCAGCAAATATCAGTCACTGTCACAGTGTTTGCCATTCACAAACAGCACTTATACCACTCTACTCAATGCACTTCTCTAAACTCAGTGTTTTACACAGTCTCATCCTTGACAAATATGTGCCTGATAAACCAATTTTGTTTAATTTACAAAAATGTATATCACTGGTTTTAGAAAAGGCAGACGAACCAGAGATCAAATTGCCAATATCGGCTAGATCATCAAAAAAGCAAGAGAGTTCCAGAAAAACATATATTTCTGCTTTATTAACTATGCCAAAGCCTTTGACTGTGTGGATCACAATAAACTGTGGAAAATTCTTCAAGAGTTGGGAATATCAGACCACCTGACCTGCCTTTTGAGAAATCTGTATGCAGGTCAGGAAGCAACAGTTAGAACTGGTCATGGAACAACAGACTGGTTCCAAATAGGAAAAGGAGTACGTCAAGGCTGTATATTGTCACCCTGCTTATTTAACTTCTATGCAGAGTACATCATGAGAAACACTGGGCTGGAGGAAGCACAGGCTGGAATCAAGACTGCTGGGAGAAATATCAATAACCTCAGATATGCAGATGACACCACTCTTATGGCAGAAAGTGAAGAAGAACTAAAAAGCCTCTTGATAAAAGTGAAAGAGGAGAGTGAAAAAGTTGGCTTAAAGCTCAACATTCAGAAAACGAAGATCATGGCATCTGGTCCCATCACTTCATGGGAAATAGATGGGGAAACAGTGGAAACAGTGTCAGACTTTCTTTTTCTGGGCTCCAAAATCACTGCAGATGGTGACTGCAGCCATGAAATTAAAACATGCTTACTCCTTGGAAGGAAAGTTATGATCAACCTAGACAGCATATTTCAAAGCTGAGACATTACTTTGTCAACAAAGGTCTGTCTAGTCAAGGCCATGGTTTTTCCAGTGGTCATGTATGGATGTGAGAGTTGGACTATAAAGAAAACTGAGTGCCGAAGAATTGATGCTTTTGAACTGTGGTGTTGGAGAAGACTCTTGAGAGTCCCTTGGACTGCAAGGAGATCCAACCAGTCCATCCTAAAGGAGATCAGCCCTGGGTATTCATTGGAAGGACTGATGTTGAAGCTGAAACTCCAATACTTTGGCCACCTGATGTGAAGAGCTGACTCATTTGAAAAGCCCCTGATGCTGGGAAAGATTGAAGGCGGGAGAAGGAGGGGACAACAGAGGATGAGATGGTTGGATGGCATCACCGACTCAATGGACATGGGTTTGGGTGACCTCTGGGAGTTGGTGATGGACAGGGAGGCCTGGTGTGCTGTGGTTCATGAGGTCACAAAGAGTCGGACACGACTGAGTGACTGAACTGAACTGATATCACTATACAATCAGAATTTTGAAATGCTCAGTTATCTGATCCTTACTCAAGTCCCTGGAGGGGTGCTAACCACACCGTAGAAAATACTGGGCTAGTGAACACCTAGCAGTGGGATCATGTGACAAGCTCACACACACATCAGGGGGAAAAGCATGAGCTCAGTAACTCTGCTGCTCTATCACAAGGACCTGAAGATAGCTACTAGGGGTTTGGGTTGTGGACAAAGAATTCCACTGGCCAAATCAGTGAACAAAGGATGTCGTGGCCATCAAGTCATCAGCCACTGTAGCCATTCCCAACCGTGCACCCTGAGCAGATGAAAAAGAATAGGATGCTGACACCAGACAGCTGAGGTGCATGTCAAAGGAATAATTTCATTAAGCCCAGACAAAGTGAATCTTCCCATCAGTTCAGTTCAGTTCAGTCGCTCAGTTGTGTCCGACTCTTTGTGACCCCATGAATCACAGCACGCCACACAAAGTGCTAAATTCATTAACTTCAGATATTTGTCTTTTTCTTTAATTAGCAGAAATCTTTTTGTGTTCCACTACCTGGTTTGTTTTTCACAACACTCCTATATATCATGCCTCTTCCCTGACCTCTTCAGGACAGTCCTTCAGAGCTGAGAGTCTGTCTCTTTGGCTTAAGTCCTAAGTAGGTCTGCTGAATAAAATGTAATTCTCAAGCTTTTTGGTTGTACTTTTTTTTTTTCTCCAGTTTAAAGCAATCATCTTATGGGGCCTCTAGTCATGAGATGGTGAACATTCATTTTGATTCTAAAATCAAACCACCAAAATTCAATAATGACTCTCTGGTTAAACATGGTGGGTTGAACTCATATGTTTATCTTAGGTCCTTCCCTAGATCCCACTAAAGTAATGGGAAAAGAACGTACAAAAGTATAATCATACAAAGACCCAGAGACTGGAAGAGGAGACAACCGCAGATGAGGTCTGCTGACAATCGTTTAGAAGGTCGAAATTAGCGTGACCAGCACCAGATGAAATTCAAGTGCTCACAGAGGGGCGTGGAGAAGAGATGGAAGCTGATTTGCCTTGCAAAATACTTAGATGGGCTCGGGAATTGGAAGGAGTGCTGTGTGGGGCTGAAACAATGGATAGGCGACTCTTAGACACCCAGATTCCTATCCCTATATGTGCAACAAAATGACTGCCTCCTGCCTCCTGCCTCCACCCTCCCTGAAAATAGGGGATCTATTTTCTGGGGAAATGCAATCAGGATGAAGTACAGTGGTGAGAAGTACTGGCTAAAGACAGGGGCACAAGAGCATGTCTGCACACACACAGAGAAGCCCCTTCTTGAGGCAGTTCCCAGAGAGTTAGCATGAAGCTTATACTCCCTAGAGACATGGAGCTCCTTCTCCGGAGAGATGAATGGCCTCAAATAAAAGTTCCCCAAATACTGACTTTTGAGAGACTCAAGTGACAAAGCCGCCTGCCGTTACCCTCACGGAAGCCCTTTTATAGCCCTTTGACAGACCTGCCTGTGCACATTGAGCTTCTAACCCACTTTAAAGCAACTTTCTCAAATGGAAGTGCCAGCTGAGGGGTTTTACAGTCCGTCCAGAGCTTGGAGTAAAGTAGCCATAGGAATGTTAGAAGATGGAGCCAGCTGAAAACTGCATGCATGCTACATCACTTCAGTCGTATCCGACTCCTATGACTCTGTGGAATGTAGCCCTCCAGGCTCTTCTGTCCAAGGGGATTCTCCAGGCAAGAATAATGGAACTGGAGTGGGTTGCCATGCCCTCCTCCAGGGGATCTTCCTGACCCAGGGACCAAACCTGCTTCTCTTATGTCTCCTTCATTGGCAGGCGGGTTTTTTTTTTTTTTTTTTAACCACCTGGAAAGGCCATTGAAAACTGTGGTGAAGGACAAACAGTTGGTCAAGAAAGGTACCCTGGTTGGCTGTGGTGCAGGACATCTTTTTTTTTTTTTTTTTTTGACATCTATTTGGCCTGCAGGTTCACTGTACTCTTCTCCATCATGCTTTGGGCTCTGAGGGGCTGACCTGAAGGACACACACAGTAGCGATATCCCATCCCTCTGCCATCCCTGGGGGATGAGGGAGAGTGAGATGGAGGCCTCCATGTGGGACTGAGCTGTCTATGTCCCTGGACTCCTGTCTTTCCTGGTAACTACTTCTTTCTGTTGCCCCATCAGGCCTAGGACTGGTAACTAGGGTACCACACTACAACTTACGGTTTCTCTGCACTCTGCCTGGACCTTGGGAAACTGTTCCTTTATTAACCTCTTCAAATTACCCAGTTTGAGGGAGCCATTTATTTCCTGCCAGGACCCTGACTTGAAACACCAAACAACAATATTTACATTATCAAAATGTGAAAACTCACTACTGATTACCAGAGGAACCTGTGAAATAACTATATTGGGAAGCTGGAGAAAGGGAAATTGGAGCAATGGTATAAGAACACCAAATCCTTAACTGCCGTAATAGTAGTGAATAACAAAACTGATAAACTGAGAGTGGACTAATATAAGCTAAAGGAGTTGAAAGTGATGACTTCTGTGAAGAGGGAAGTTGATGGACATGATGTTTTGGTACTTACCCTTTATGCTTTTGATTTTTTAAATTATGAGCATGTATAAATTTGCAAAAACTTTAATTTTAAAAAAGTAAAATGTCAGGAGAAAACAGGATGGTGAAAACTCTTTGAGTTCTCCTGAGGACCTAGTGCATAATGGTTGCTTAGGTACCAACAGCAGAGTTGAACCCTACATGGCTCTCCCTTAGAGCTTCGGGTCTCCAAGGATCTGTCACTGCACTTCAGGAAAATAAAGCCTACTGTGCTTGACAGTGTGTAGCCTGATAGCAGGGTGGGGAGACAATAAGGCGATTAGGGAGAGAGGTCAATAGTTCGCAGCTGCATAGATTTGCTTTGAGGAGCAGAGCCTGAATCTTAGCTCTCCACTCTCAAACAGGAGTCAGGGTCTTTAGGCAAGTTATTTCACCTCTCCAATCCTCAGTTTATTAAGTCCCATGAGGGCACAGTCTGTTATAACCATCATCTTTTCCTGACCAGAGACTTTAGATAGTGGGGGCTGTAGACTGATGCACAGTAGGAGCTTGATAAATGAGTGAATCCTTAACTATAAAGAGGAACACATTTGAGTCAGTTCTAGTGAGGTGGATGAACCTAGAGTTCATTATACAGAGTGAGATAAGTCAGAAAGAGAAAGACATATCGTATATTAATGCATATATATGGAATCTAGAAAGATAGTACTGACGACCCTACTTGCAGGGTGGTGCAGGAGACACAGAAATTTTGGACACAGTGCTGGAAGAAGAGAGTGGGAAGATATGAGAGAATACATTGAAACATATTTATTACCATATGTAAAATCGACAGCTGGTGAGTTCGATATATGACTCAGGGGACCCAAAGCCAGTGCTCTGTGACAGCCTAGAGGGGTGGGATGGGGAGGCAGGTGGAAGTGGGGGTTCAAGAGGGACGGGACATATATACACCTAATGCTGATTCATGTTGATGTGTGGCAAAAACCATCAGAATATTGTCAAGTAATAATCCTCTAATTAGAAAACTGTAAAAAAAAAAAACTTTGAGTGAATCATAAGGATTAATTAAGAATGTACATATAGCATGGCGAATGTTTGGTAAATAGATCAAATAAACATTTTTTTCCCTCTTACTTTCTGCCTCAGTTCCCTATCAATGTTGATATCAATCAGCTTTGAGCTGAAGTCTGATAGAGGTAAGTAATAATAAATGGTACAAAGAACAATTCTTGAGTCCTTAATTTGTGCCTTGCAAGCTTATATTATCTTATTCAATTTTTACTTCCTAAGTACTCTTATTTTGCCCACTTTACGAGTGAGGACGCTGAGGCATAAGCAGTGAAGGCTGAGTGTGGAAGAATTAATGCTTTTGAACTGTGATGTTGGAGAAGACTCTTGAGAGTCCCTTGGACTGCAAGGAGATCCAACCAGATTTCCTAAAGGAGATCCATCCTGAATATTCATTGGAAGGACTGATGCTGAAGCTGAAACTCCAATACTTTGGCCACCTGATGCCAAAGCTGACTCATTGGAAAAGACCCTGATGCTGGGAAAGATTGAAGGCGGGAGGAGAAGGGGACAACAGAGGGTGAGATGGTTGGATGGCATCACTGACTCAATGGACATGAGTTTGAGCAAGCTCTGGGAGTTGGTGATGGACAGGGAAGCCTGGCGTGCTGCAGTTTATGGGGTCGGAAAGGGTCAGACACAACTGAGCAACTGAACTGAACTGAATGGCATAGCTAGTAAGTGGTGGACTAGAATTTGAGCACAGGCAGCTCAGCTTTAGAGCTTAAGCACTTACTCATTTACGAGATTGTTAACAACCTATTCATGTAACCCAGAAAATGGATCACTATCAGGTTTTTCAGGAAATTCCTTCTTGCCTAAGCAATACTTGTGATATGCTACTGTCCAGACAACAAAGTCACCACTTTTGGGTCTGGGGATGCGTTCGCTGAAGCCTGTTAGTGACCTTGTTTTGAAGAGAAACCCATTCACGTATTTTATAAAGCCTCAAGGTTGCTCTCTTGCTAACTCAGCGCATCTTCTTCTTCTTTGATCCCAACGTCTTAAAAAAAATAATTTTATTTACTTTTTTATTTTTGGCTGTGCCGGGTCTAGTTGTGGAGGGCGGAGGCTACTCTCTAGTTGTGGTTTGAGGGCTTCTCCTTGCGGTGGCTTCTCTTGTTGCAGAGCGCAGGCTCTAGAGCGCTGGCTCAGTAATTGTGATGCATGGGGCTTAGTTGTTCTGTGGCATATGGGATCTTTCCCAACAGGGATTGAACCTGTGTCTCCTGCATCGGCAGGCCAGTTCTTTACAAATGAGCCACCAGGGAAGCCCTCACCTTCCTTTTTCAAAATATTTTTTTTAGTGAAATATAGCTATTTACAATGTTGTGTTAGTTTCATGTGTATAGCAAAGTGGATCAGTTATACATATACATATACCCATTCTTTCAGATTCTTTTACCATATTGGGCATTATGGAGTATTAAGCAGAGTCCCCTATGCTATGCAGTAGGTCCTTATTAGTTATCTATCTTATATATAGTAGTGTGTATATGTCAACCCCAACCATCCATTAATCCCTCCTCCTGCTTACCCCCTGGTAACCGTATTTGTTTTCTACGTAGATTCTAACTTCCTTCTTTAAGAAAAAATCTTAGCAAGTAGTTAAGATATAATAAGATGTGCTTCTTTTCTCATTCCCACTAATAAAAAAAGGGAAAGTTTTCTTCCCTAAATATAAAAAAACACAAGATATGAACTGAAACATTCATTTCAAACAAATTTTGGATACTAATTTAGTTTCTTTTAACTTACAGTTGTCCTTTAATCTATATTTTACATTTTACATCCCAGGGAACAATACAGAAACATTTTCTTCAGGCTCGCAAAAGAGTGGAAAGAGTTTATTTCATAAGTACTGCAACTGAAGTGTGCAATTAGTTATAAGCGATTTCATATCGGTAATTTGGAGAATGCAGGGCACCACTAAGACCCAGGGAAGAATACAGAAACATTTTCTTCAGGCTCTCAAAAGAGTGGAAAGAGTGTATTTCATAAGTACTGCAACTGAAGTGTGCAATTAGTTATAAGCGATTTCATATCGGTAATTTGGAGAATGCAGGGCACCACTAAGAAGTGAGTATTAATAAGTCTATTAAAGATAAGCCATGAAAATTAGTTTTGGGGGGCAGTTTTGGGGGGGGTAAAAGTACAAAACTAAGCACCTTTACTGTTCATTGAGGGAATTTTCTTCCATTCAGGTTTCTAAACAAGGAACTTAAGAAAATGTTGCCTTTTACTGTGTGGTTCAGTGAAGACCTGTATCAGCAGACACTCACCTGACACATATCAAATGTTGGACTCTGTCCCAAGTGCCCTGTATACTCTGTTATCCTCACGGTAACCCTACCAGCTAAGTGCTACTAGCAGTTCAGTTCAGCCGCTCAGTCATGTCCAACTCTTTGCGACCCCATCAATCACAGCATGACAGGCCTCCCTGTCCATCACCAACTCCCCAAGTTCACCCAAACTCATGTGCATTGAGTCGGTGATGCCATCCAGCCATCTCATCCTCTGTCGTCCCCTTCTCCTCCTGCCCCCAATTCCTCCCAGCATCAGGGTCTTTTCCAATGAGTCAATTCTTCGCATGAGGTGGCCAAAGTACTGGAGTTTCAGCTTTAGAATCATTCCTTCCAAAGAACACCCAGGACTGATCTCCTTTAGGATGGACTGGTTGGATCTCCTTGCAGTCCAAGGGACTCTTGAGTCTTCTCCAACACCACAGTTCAAAAGCATCAATTCTTTGGCGCTCAGGTTTCTTCACAGTCCAACTTTCACATCCATACATGACTACTGGAAAAACCATAGCCTTGACTAGATAGACCTTTGTTGGTAAAGTAATATCTTTGTTTTTTAATATGCTATCTAGGTTGATCATAACTTTTCTTCCAAGGAGTAAGTGTCTTTTAATTTCATGGCTAAAATCACCACCTGAAGTGATTTTGGAGCCCCCAAAAGTCTGACACTGTTTCCACTGTTTCCCCATCTATTTCTTATGAAGTGATGGGACCAGATGCCATGATCTTAGTTTTCTGAATGTTGAACTTTAAGCCAACTTTTCACTCTCCTCTTTCACTTTCATCAAGAAGCTTTTTAGTTCCTCTTCACTTTCTGATGAACTATGATGAAATATGATGAACCTGATGAACTATGGATGGAGGTTCGTGACATTGTGCAGGAGACAGGGATCAAGATCATCCCCAAGGAAAAGAAATGCAAAAATGCATTGTACAGGCTTTTTAGTTCCTCTTCACTTTCTGATGAACTATGATGAAACATGACGAACTGTGGACAGAGGTTCGTGACATTGTGCAGGAGACAGGGATCAAGATCATCCCCAAGGAAAAGAAATGCAAAAATGCATTGTACAGGCTTTTTAGTTCCTCTTCACTTTCTGATGAACTATGATGAAACATGATGAACGTGGTGAACTGTGGATGGAGGTTCGTGACATTGTGCAGGAGACAGGGATCAAGAGCATCCCCAAGGAAAAGAAATGCAAAAAAGCAAAATGGCTGTCTGAGGAGGCCTTACAAATAGCTGTGAAAAGAAGAGAAGCAAAAAGCAAAGGAGAAAAAGAAAGATATTCCCATTTGAATGCAGAGTTCCAAAGAATAGCAAGAAGAGATAAGAAAGCCTTCCTCAGTGATCAATGCAAAGAAATAGAGGAAAACAACAGAATGGGAAAGACTAGAGATCTCTTCAAGAAAATTAGAGATACCAAAGGAACATTTCATGCAAAGATGGGCTCAATAAAGGACAGAAATGGTATGGACCCAACAGAAGCAGAAGATATTAAGAAGAGGTGGCAAGAATACACAGAAGAACTGTACAAAAAAGATCTTCATGACATAGATAATCACGATGGTGTGATCACTCACCTAGAGCCAGACATCCTGGAATGTGAAGTTAAGTGGGCCTTAGAAAGCATCACTATGAACAAAGCTAGTGGAGGTGATGGAATTCCAGTTGAGCTATTTCAAATCCTGAAAGATGATGCTGTGAAAGTGCTACACTCAACATAACAGCAAATGGCCACAGGACTGGAAAAGGTCAGTTTTCATTCCAATCCCAAAGAAAGGCAATGCCAAAGAATGCTCAAACTACCACACAATTGCACTCATCTCACACGCTAGTAAAGTAATGCTCAAAATTCTCCAAGCCAGGCTTAAGCAGTATGTGAAACATGAACTTCCAGATGTTCAAGCTGGTTTTAGAAAAGGCAGAGGAACCAGAGATCAACTTGCCAACATCCGCTGGATCATCGAAAAAGCAAGAGAGTTCCAGAAAAACATCTATTTCTGCTTTATTGACTATGCCAAAGCCTTTGACTGTGTGGATCACAATAAACTGTGGAAAATTCTGAAAGAGATGGGAATACCAGACCACCTGATCTGCCTCTTGAGAAACCTGTATGCAGGTCAGGAAGCAACAGTTAGAACTGGACATGGAACAACAGGCTGGTTACAAATCAGGAAAGGAGTACGTCAAGGCTGTATATTGTCACCCTGCTTATTTCACTTCTCTGTAGAGTGAATCAGGAGAAACGCTGGGCTGGAAGAAGCACAAGCTGGAATCAAGACTGCTGGAAGAAATATCAATCACCTCAGATATGCAGATGACACCACCCTTATGGCAGAAAGTGCTACTATAACACTTAATAGATGAGGAAGAAACTGACTCACAGATTAAGTCACATAGCTAGTGAGCTTCACAGTGGGACTTGAGTCCAACAGTGTAGGTTCAAAGTCTGGGCTCTAAAGACTCTGCTACACCGTGTGTCTGCCACTGCTGAGGTGGCAATCCATCCTGGGAGGGCCTGATATACCACTCCTTTTTTTTCTGCTTCTTACATCTGTGGGTCTTGGGTGATAAGAATCTGTACAAGTAAAAATTCCAAGGAATTTTTGTATTCAGGCCAGACATAGCCTGTTTTTATGGATAACTGGGTACCAGAAGTAGCACACTAATGGGTAAGACCAAAATTCACAAAATTTAGCTTACATAAAGGGGACCACGAGTGATTCTCTAAGGAGATAAGCCCCCCTGTCAGGGTTTATCTTAAAGGGTATAAATGTGTTCACAGGTGTCTCTTTGCTAGAAAAATCTCTGTAGGCTAGAAAAATAATTTTAAGTGTATGGAAAAAAATGTCTTGGAGAAAATGCACTAAGTACTACCTCAAGAGAATGAGACTTGGGGGTAAGGATACAGAAACATTTTCTATTTTATATATATCTGCTGCTGCTAAGTCGCTTCAGTCGTGTCTGACTCTGTGCAACCCCATAGACGGCAGCCCAACAGGCTCCCTCGTCCCTGGGATTCTCCAGGCAAGAACACTGGAGTGGGTTGCCATTTACAAAATAATACTTTTGTAATTAAAAAATGGACCTTAATGGTCAGTGATCTTGTCATTCCCTTTTCACTATTCAGTTCACCACTCAGCTACTTGAACCAGAAAGATACACATTTGAGTAAAGGAGGTCTGTGAATTCTAACACCTGGTGAACCTGAATTAGACATGCTGCTGCTGCTACTGCTGCTAAGTTGTTTTAGTCGTGTCCGACTCTGTGTGACCCCATAGATGGCAGCCCACCAGGCTCCCCCGTCCCTGGGATTTTCCAGGCAAGAACACTGGAGTGGGTTGTCATTGCCTTCTCTGGAATTTGACATGAGGGGAGGGCAAATCCACTGAGGTAAGTGTAGACATTTCTGTAATTGCAGCTAGTGTATAGGTGAGTCTTGTTTTTCAGTCCAATCTGACAGTCTTTACCTTTTAGAGTGTTCAGTCTGTTTTAATTGCTAAGGTGCATGCTAGGCTTCTCAGGTGGCTCAGATGGTAAAGAATCTGCCTGCAATTCAGGAGACCTGGGTTCAATCTCTGGGTAGGGAAGATCCCCTGGAGAAGGTAATGGCAACCCACTCCAGAATTCTTGCCTGGAGAATTCCATGGACAGAGGATCCTGGCGGGCTACCATCCATGGGGTCACAGAGTCAGACACGACTTAGTGACTGAACAAGAGGGTGGGTTTAAGCCTTGCTTAATACCATCTTGCTATTTATTTCTATGACTACAGATGAGTAAAATTTAAAGATGAAGCCAGTTTTACCTTATGCTTCAGCCTACTTTTAGAGAATTTTTCTTTTCTGGTCACACACAGGGGTTATGGGATCTGTTCCCTGACCAGAGATCAAACCTGGGCCCACAGCAGTGAGTGCCAAGATTTAACCACTAGGCCGCCAGGGAATTCCCTTCAGCCTATTTCTGTTATCCATCCCCCAAAACAGCAGGTTACTAGGTGGCCAGAGAGGCTATAGGTTTTTCAAGCTGCATTGTTAGGGGAAATGGGAACACCTGGACCTCTGGCTCCACCTCAACAGGTACAGTTAATTCCGTTTGTCATAAGTCTGGGAAAGACTTATGAAAACCGGACTCTGCAGGTAGCTTCCAAAATCTTTTCTGTGACTTAAATACACACCCGATCGAGGATATGGACTACAAACCAAGTCTGATCATCCCTGAACCAAGTTCTAGGAACTGCTCCAGCTCTGGATAATTAAAGAGCTGAAAATAACTAAGACTCAGGAACTGGGAGAACAGCTGAGTCTTGAAGAAGCTAAACTGGGAAAGGGCAGAGGTAATGCACTCAGGAATCCCATGCAAGTTCTGACACTGGAAACAGCAAACCTAAGTTTAAAACGGGCAGCTTTCCATCCCAGGGCCACTGTGGCTCCAGATGACATATGCACCAACAGGAAATCAGTTTCTGCATTAAACCCTCGGCCTGGATGAGTGGGTTACCTTTCTAAGTTACGGATGTTTGAGCAATCGTTTTTTCAGACTGAAGCAGCCAACACAAGGTATCCTACTCATTTTCTAGTTTAAGTCCAAAGTAAACTAGACTACTGATTTTATGCTTTTTTCCAGGAGAAACTCATTCTTCTGGGGCACGGCATGCTTTCCCTATGCTATGACATTTTGTAGCCTTCCAGGCTAATGGGCCCTGCTAAGCAGACTAATCCCATAATGTGATTTGCCTTAAAAGCACCACGCAGTAGAACTGGAGGCAAGAATGACCAACAGGGTAAAGGAAAAACTGGGCAAGAAAAGCCTGGGCTGGGGAATAAAAGCTTCCAACTTCACCAGTAAGTGGCTACTGGAATTTAGCAGTTTAGGATAAGCCCTGCCACTTACTGGGGTAAAGTACTTAACATCAAAGCCTTTTCTACAGGTGCTTGGCACGGTGCTGGTTTATCATGGCTCTCAATCACCAGTAGCTGCTATCATTTTCCACAATGGGAAGGTGGGGTCATGGTAGGCCTGAACAGCTGCCAAAGTTTTATTTGAAAGGACTCCAAGGATCAAGTATATCAGATGTTAGCTGGACTTCAAACTCAGAGCTACCTTTGGTGAAATATCCTGTTAAGTACTTCATTCCTTATAAGACTTCATCTCTTATCTTCCTATTTATCAGAATTCCACTTAATTTGGACCTAGTTTTCCAGTCTGGATTGTTCCAAAGTCTTATGTAGGTTTTGGCATTTCTAATTGCTGGACTTTTTATCTACAAGCCAACCAACCGTAATTCCCTCACAAAAACAACTTACGCTTAAAATTTTCTACAAGATTCACCCACACCTAATGGGTAAGGTCTGAATTTTTAAAAATAGCTCTTATTAAAAAAAAGTCTTTCTTATTTACTTGACTGCACTCGGTCTTTGTTGAAACATTCGGGATTTTTGCATGTGTGTGGCATGCAGGATCTTTAGGTGCGGCCTGGGAACTCTTAGTCCCAGCCTGTGGGATCAAGCTCCCTGATCAAGGCTGGACCAGAGTTCCATGCACTAGGCTTGCAGTTTTAGCCACTGGACCACCAGGGAAGTCCCAAGACCCAAATTCCTTACTTTGGCATACAAAGCCATTTGCAACTTGCATTAAACCGATTTTCTTCCGCCTCTTATCACTTTCAACTCTCCAACACTATTGCCCCCAAATGCCTTTCCTTTCCTTCACTCCTTTATCACACCCTTTCCTCTTCTATCTTCAAGGCTGAGCCTTTCCTTTCCTTCACACCTTTATCACACCCTTCCCTCTTCTATCTTCAAGGCTGAGCTAAAATGTCATCTCTTTAGTGAAGCCTACCCAGTTCCCCCAATGGTTTCTTCCTTCACGTTCCATTATACTTATTACTTAACCTTTAACAGAGAACTTACCAAAGACATAATGTTTGTTCTATTTCAAACATTTTTTGATCTGCTCCATTGCTATTGCTTATAGAGTAGTTGTGACAATAATACATTTGAAATGTACTTTGTAAAACTGTAAGTTGTAACACACCATCACTATACTGGTCTGGAAGAGAAACGGCAGGACTAAAGCAGAAGAGTGATGTTGCTGCTTTCTTTTTACTGGTTTGAAGTGTGAACCGGTTTTTGATCTACTGTAGCCACTTTATATGGAAAATAACCAGCTTGTATAATGGCTTAAAAAAGTAATGAGGAGCCCTCGAGCAACCCATCCAAGTAAGCACCACACATAAGGAGAATCCACAAGATGTGTTGCAGTTAAAAGAGTATCTATAAAAAGTTTTACTTTTTCCTGTAATTTTAATACAAGACATCTAAAGTCTTAGATGAACACTGAGTTGATCCTATTAGGAACAAAATATGGCATGGATTCTAAAAACATGAACATATCTTCTTTTTTCTTTGCATTTAGGCTTTGTAGTTACTATGTAATGATTATCACTTTGCCAACAGTCAGATACTAGAGATAGAGACATATGAGAAACATCTTTTATTTTTTTTCTAAAGAGGTGAAAATAAGTAAGATTTCTTATATTTTTCACTCATAAGTTTAAACTCTTAAAAATGCAATTTCCTCTTTTCAAAGCACATGCCATCTTAAAAAAAATCTTAGCAATGTACATTTGCACTCAAAGAAAAACATGCAGCGCCATTGTCCTCTGACAAAATTCTGCATAAAAACCTCACCCGACTTTCTGCAAACATGTCCCCTCTTTATCATTTAGGGACTCCAAACCACAAACATTCAGTGCAATATTTATTGTTTCTTATTTCCGTAGGAAACACAGGACCAATGATGTCTTCTGACTACAACTGTTTCTGGATGGCTGAGCAACAGTCTCCCTCTGCTTTATTTTAAAGTACTCTCTTTAACTTGCTGATGTAAGGTACAACTAGAATTCAGCAAAACTTGAGGATCCAAGTGGAAGATGGAGGAGAAATACTTAAGGTGTACCCTGTGCCATAAACTTAGGAAAAAAATTTACACAGAAAAAAAAAACAAAACAAAAACCTCAGATTTATCAATGCACCCTTTTAAAAAGTGTTTTTTTTTTTTTTTAATTTCTGAAAGCAGCTTAATGTGAATCAAAAGCAGTTCCTGAGTAACTGCAGTAAACAGTGTCTTTTAAAATATATATATATATATATTTGCCACTTAGCTCATTTTGGTTCTGCCTTAATTTACTTCCCCAGCTTTTAGTTTAATCACAGTTCCTTTCCTTTCAGTTCTCAATGTGCAAGTACAACAGCATCAGCTCCAAGAGTCGGCGTGCTGCAGATGTTTCTTGTCACTTCTGTGTGATGGCCTGCATGTCTGTCAGGCCAGGTTTCCAGAGTTACTGCAGGCCACAGTTCTCTCAGTCTCACAAAACCTGTGAGAGCTGCAGACACTTCACGTTTTCTTCATCAGACGCCGTGACTGCCACGTGTGGAGCTTGTTGTAGGCTGTCTGGAGCATCTCCTCTATGTGACTTACCAGCTGGAAAACAAACACAACACTCTTAAGCAACAACGGGCTAATGGCTGGTGAGGTAAATGCTTCTGACTCAGATCTGGTACATATTTCAGAGCGCAGTTGCAAAGCTCTTTTTTATTTCCCCAATGAGGCAACATGCAGGCCCTCTGTGAAGGTTCTCAGACACATTTTGCATAGAAAGGTAAGAGGGATGGGGCGGTGTACAGTACAGGCTGAAGTTCACCTGCTCTGCCTACGCTCTATGTCTGCCCTGTCATTAACCAGCCACAGAACAACAGGAAAATCTGTTATAGGTCTCAGTTTCTTCTGTCAAATCAGAGAGCTTTTGAGAGTTAAACACTGGACTTCTAAGTAAGATCCAGAGGGCATCAACACTACCTGAGAGAAAATATAAAAAATGCCCTACTCCCCTGAAGATTCTGAGGCAGCAGGTCTGAGATGATACCCAGGAATCTTTTGATTTTCCAAAGCTTCTGAGCTTAATTCTGCTGAACAGCCAAGCTTGAGAAGCACTTTTCTATGTTCTCTAGGTCTTTTCCAGCTCTCAACACTTCAGGATTTCCACATAATAGATTATAGAAAAATGTAATTAGTCTTAAAGCTCCACACAAGAACTATGAAACCCATTCAGTCAGGACTATGTACTTTGAGTAGAAAAAATTTTTGCCCTCATCATAGACGTAACTAGAAGTCAACAGGACCACACTGATTTAAGCTGATAAAGGCTCCTGAGGTAGAATGTCCTTGGATTATCTGTTTCCTTGGAAGTGGAGAGTGTAATTTACATGGTTGGAAGTAAAATTTTTGTAAAGTCTCCAAGTCAACTTTGGCAGTATGGAGACAGAGAACAGGAAGGCTTAAATCCTTATAGCATGCCAACAATTTGGATTCAAACTAAGGCAGAGTTAGAAACAAAACAAACCCTTATTTACCACATCTGTTACCACTAAGTGTGTTTGTGTAAGGGAGTGTTTTTTACTTCTGTCTGTAAACTACATAAAAATCATTTATTCTGCTTGACAGGCCACAATGTTTCCACAGTACCAGTTAGAAGAGATGACCACCACAGCCTCATGTAAGGCTGCTCAGGGCCTCAGAATTCTTTTGACCAGAGTCCTTGTTACAGTGCTCCAGGCAGTTACAATCAGATGAGAAGGCACATGAACTGAATCTGAGATACTTGCTCTGCTGTGGGAAGACATTTCAAGCTTCTTTTCTGATTATAAATAGTATTACGTTTTGAGGAAAAAAAAAAACGTTTAGGGAATAAAAACTTACTAAAAATATTATCAATGAAGATTTTTCAGCTTTCAACTGTGAAATTCCCTGTTTTGCTTATCCTACTTATTGAACAAAAATAGTTTTATATGCTATTTTCCCCCTAGTTATCTCTGAGAAGACTTGCATTACACACAGAGAAACAATCTTGTGCGGTTGCTGTGTGTGTGTGTGTGGTTTTGTGTGTGGCTGCTCTAGCCTTGCATTAAAAACATTAAAAATCCTGTGTGCAGGTGACACTTCCCATGCAACACCTCACTGCTGCCCTGCTGTCAACAGGGGAGTTGAGGCCATAGCCCAGGAACTTTCCAGCTCACTCTCACAGAATGGGAACTCTGCCTTTCTTTGCACTGCTAGAATGTAACTTGTTACTCAGGTTTTCAAAATAAACATTTTTAGGAACATACACATAGGTTGTACGTCTATAAAGAAAAGCATGAAGATGATTATTACAGATGCTGGGTTAGTCATGGCCTTGAGAGAGTGTGAAGGCGGTGTGGGCAACTGGCCAGGGGTACTCAGGTGCTGGCTCTATTTCTTACCATGCTTGGTGAGCACACAGACACTGGCTTTACTGCTTCAAAAAGCAACTGTATTTTATACACTTATGAACGTGTGATACATTTTACAATTAAAAAACAGGATTCCCAGGGACATAAAAAACAACATATATACTCAATTACAGGAAAACAAAGTTAATTTCATAATTTTACTACAGAGAAAAAAAATCAGGCCAAAATTAGATTCTTGCCTTACATTTGTGCTTAAATACTGTCTCCGAATTTTTTCTTGGAATGGGCAGAGCTTTGTAACTTGGAATCGTTCCAAATTACTTTTCATTTTCACTACCTAAAAAAAATGAGAGAAATAATGAATTAGACTCTCAAGAACCTGCAGAGATCAAGGGAAAAATACACATAAGGTTACTTTCTTTCTTTAAGATTTACTGGCTCCACCAGGCAGAGAAGCAGAGAAGCAGTTATCTAATACATTTAGATTTTTTTGGTGCATAATTCCTATCTTTCCTGATATTTTTTTTGTGCATGTGTATAAATGTGTATGTGGAAAACATACAGTATATGCTGTTATAAAATTCCACTTGGTTTAATGTGAACATCTTTAAGTCATTAAATATTAGGTCATCATTTAAAATGGATATATCTTTAACCAATCCCCTTCTGATAGATATCAGACCATTTCTAACACAGACAGTGGTAGAGAAACATCTCTATGGCTCAATATTTGCATATGCTCATTCTTAATTATTATTTTCTTATATTTCTAAATGTTGAATCTCTGGGTCAAAGCATTTTTTAAAAAGGTAGTACTAGAAACTCCAGTTTTCTTGCCTGGAGAATCCCAGGGGCAGGAGAGCCTGGTGGGCTGACGTCTATGGGGTCACGCGGAGTCGGACACGACTGAAGTGACTTAGCAGCAGCAGCAGTAGAAAAAAGGACTCTCATCAAACTGGCCAATACCCATTATTTCAAATTTTTTATTCTTTTGCAAATTATACATGAAAAATGCACCTTTTCTGTAGCTTTATAAAGATAATCCAGGAAATGAACCCACACTCCCTGCACTGGAAATGCGAACTGTTAACCACTGGACCACTAGGGAAGACCCTAAAGATTGTCTGTAAGAGAATTTATATAGTAAGGCTATTACTGTTATTTTTTTAAATTGAAGTATAGTTGAGTTAAAAGACGCTTACTCCTTGGAAGGAAAGTTAAGACCAACCTAGATAGCATATTCAAAAGCAGAGACATCACTTTGCCAACAAAGGTTCGCCTAGTCAAGGCTATGGTCTTTCCTGTGGTCATGTATGGATGTGAGAGCTGGACTGTGAAGAAGGCTGGGCGCCAAAGAATTGATGCTTTTGAACTGTGGTGTTGGAGAAGACTCTTGAGAGTTCCTTGGACTGCAAGGAGATCCAATCAGTCCATTCTGAAGGAGATCAGCCCTGGGAAATCTTTGGAAGGAATGATGCTAAAGCTGAAACTCCAATATTTTGGCCACCTCATGTGAAGACTTGACTCATTGGGGAAGACTCTGATGCTGGGAGGGATTGGGGGCAGGAGGAGAAGGGGACGACAGAGGATGAGATGGCTGGATGGCATCACTGACTCGATGGATGTGAGTCTGAGTGACCTCCGAGAGCTGGTGATGGATAGGGAGGCCTGGCGTGCTGCAGTTCATGGGGTCGCAAAGAGTCGGACACGACTGAGCGACTGATCTGATCTGATAGTTGACTTAACAATGTTGTGTTAGTTTCTGGTGTACGGCAAAATGATAGTTAAGTTTTAAGATGTACAATAGTTATGGAACTGGTCTGGATCTCAAGTTTCTTTACAAAATGGGTATCAATGCCTACTCCATGAGGGTGCACTGAGGCTTAAATGAAACAATATAGGCAAAGCAGCGTTTGGCACATGGTAAACGTTCAATACAGTTTTCCAATGTCAAGATAACACCTCACTAATTCACATTATCAAAACAGCAGGCTGTGTTTGGGATCAGTTCTAACCTTTTCTTCTAGGAATGGTGTATTAACAGGAAAACAGGACCAGAAGTGCCGTAGAAGTTCCCCAACAGCCACATATAGGTGTTTCAATTCAGACTGAATATCATTAGGCACCATCTCTGCAAAAGAAAAAGAGGTTCACAGAATAAAAGCTATTTTCCCATGTGTGTGCAGTCTGAGAGGATGAGAATTTATACTCATAGTATAAATGGGAATGTGCACCCTGCCAATGTTAAACCTGGATGTGCTATTCTAAGTTAGTGATTTTGTGGCTGACACTAAATTCCCTGGGGGTTTCAGAGGACTTTTCAGGTTTTGCTTTAAGAGGTAGGAGAGGGAAAAAACCTTTTAGTATGACATAGCAACGTGCCACTGTTTGTATTAAAACAATACTGAAACATTAAGCTCTTTTCTAGGAATGCTTCAGCATCTGGATGCATAAAAACAAAACACAGATCCTGGAAATGTTCCAAAGGAAAACCACTACAACTTTAGCACTCTTCTCAAATTGCTTTAGAGCTGATTTAGGTACAGGGATAGCAACAGGAGGTCCAGCACGTACGGTTTATGGCTTGCTGTGTCCCTCCCTGCATCAGCGCTCCTCCAGGCGACAGGGCTGTGATGGTGCTGCTGGCAGCGCTACTTGAGAGAACCTGAAAGGAATGCAGGTGACAGTTCAGTTTAACAGCACATGTCCATGAGTGCAGAATCTGCAGCAACCAGAGGGAACTGCTTCCCATAGGGCGACTACAACACCTACTAATCTTCCAGGAACACCAAATTTACAGGTACCTCAAAATACACACCCTTTTGTCCAGTCAAGCTTCCCCACCTTAGAGTGTAGCTGACTGACAATATTGTGCTGGTTCCAGGTATACAGCAAACTGATTCAGTTCAACACATATATGTACATAACCATGTTCTTTTTTTACTCTAATTTATCACAAGGTACTGAATACAGGTCCTTGTGCAGTAAATTCTTATTGTTTATTTTCTATGTGGTACTGTGCATCTGATGGTCCCATACTCCCAGTTTATTCCTGCCTCCCTCAGCTCTGATCCACTTTCCCCTTTGGTAACCAGAAGTTTGTTTTCTATGCCTGAGTCTGTTTCTGTTTTGTAAGTAAGTTCCTTTGTACTATTTTTTAGAGTCCACATATAAGTGATATAGCCAAGCTCTTTCTTAAGTACCAACTTCTTAGCACTGAAGGTAAAACTGAGTTTAAGGAAAGAAAAAATGTCAAAAAAACAAATGATAAACCCTGGCTGGCAGTTGACATAAGAAAATCCAGCCAAGTACAAATATATCACTTGTCATTTTTCAGGGAAGTGGATACACATTGCCAAAAGGGGAAAAAACCTACATTCCTCATTGTATCCACATGAACATTCAGGTATGTAACTGATGTATCTCTTCAATGAGTGCCTAAAAAGTACCAAGGACCAGTCATAGCGAGGAACAAATCATCTGCTGAACAGCTCAAGCACAGGGTTAGTGTGTTTTACAAGTAGAAATCCAGGTATATATGGGCTGGATGAAAAACAGAACACTTAACTTGGTGTAAAGAGCACATTACAGGTTGACTATGAGTCAAGGAGACATGAAAGTTCACTTGATCCCTATTTCCTTTTGTCAGGAAGTGTTCTAATGCACTGTAACCAGAAGTTTCACTGATTGCTGAACTTGCTGACTACTGGCTACACTCAGGTATACACACACCTGATGGCAGATCATCTCTTCATGTGTCTCAGATAATCAAATCACTTTTTGGAGGGAAAAATCTAAACTAACCACAGCTTAAAAAACTTAGTGTTGACCTATATACAATAAAAAGAACTTGTACAAAATAAGTGCTTTTTCAAACTTGAACTAAATAAATAAATGTAAAAAAAAAAGTTTGGTGGAACTACTTTGGCCCAAGGGCCAAATCTAGAAGGAAAGATGTAGTCAGACAATCCCATATTTGTTATGTGAGCATAAGTATGTACACACATACTTCTCTGCTTTGTCCACTAACAGGACAAAGAGACCAGTAGCAAATGACATCCCACCTGGTACTCAGATCTTGGTTTCTAAACCTACTCAACACTTGCCAAGCAGGGAAAGAGTTAGATAAATTTGGAGTATCTATCTCATTGTGCCATAAACTAAAGAGGTGCTCAAAACTGATGAAGATACTGTCAGAAAGATATAGGAGCCAATATAAAGAGCATGGAAAGGGTTTAACTACAAAGGTGCAAGGGTACCTTTTCAGGGGTGACAAAACTTGCTTTTTATTTTGATTGTGCTGGTAATTACATGACTGTATATACACAATGAATACAAAAGAATATACTCGAGAGGTAAATTGTAAGATATCTCAGTTAAAAAAAAAAGGATAGCAACAATTTATAACCCACAGAATATAAGAATCCATGCATATAAAGAAAAGTAAATAAATATGAATGAGTCAGGGAGATTCAGAAGGTCAACTGATAGAAGGACAGAATTAGAAAATCAGCATTTAACTACCACTATGGTAATAACTGTTTTCAGCAAGAATCAATAGATTCTAAAACATTAGTCAGTAAAAGTTTGAGGGTAAACAAAATAGTTACACAGTATGCCCCCACAAGATACTTACTAATTATGAAGGGAAAAATTGCTAAGTTTTCAGAGAAATCAGATAGTGTCTTAACCAAGTGATCAAAGTTAACACTGCAAGGCAGGACAAATAAACATGTGCTTCCTCATAAGATGCACAAAGGATTACTTACACATCAACCTGGTGGAATTCTTGCCAAAAATGAAATCCAATCATGAGACAATGTTAGAGAAACTGAAGTTGAGGGCATTCTACAAAAAACTGACCTACTCTTCAAACATCAAGGTCATGAAAGATAAAGATTGAAAGACTTCTCCACTGTAAAGGAAACTAAAGAGACGTAAGAACCGAATGCAATTCATGAACATGATTTGGATGCTGGATCAAAAAAAGGTTTTTTTTTTTTTTTTTTTGCTACAGGGACATTAATGGTACAATTGGTGAAATTTTTCCAAGAATATAGGTTAGGGACATCCCTGGTGGTCTAATGGCTAAGACTCCATGCTCCCAATACAGGGGGCCTGGGCTTGACCCCTGGTCAGGGAACTAGATCCCATATGCCACAACTAAGATCCTGAGTGGCTCAACTAAGACCATGTGTGTTAGTTGCTCAGTCATGTCCGATTCTTTGTGATTCCATGGACTGTAGCCCGCCAGGATCCTCTGTCCATGGAATTCTACTGGCAAGAATACTGGAGTGGGTTGCCATTTCCTTTTCCAAAGAACATGTACAGCCAAATAGAGAAAAAAAAAATTTTTTTTTAAAAGAAGACAGGTTAGATAATAAGACTTAAACAATGTTAACTTGTTCCTGTAACTGTACTGTGTTATTTAGATGTAAAGGGATCTGGGGCTTCCTAGGTGGTGCTAGTGGTAAAGAACTTACCTGCCAATGTAGGAGACTAAGAACTAGGGTTCAATCCCTGGATCGGGAAGATGTCCTGGAGGGCATGGCAAGCCACACCAGTATCCTTGCCTGGAGAATCCCATGGACAGAGAAGCCTACTGGGCTACAGTCCACAGGGTTGCAAAGAGTTCGACATGACTGAAGCAACTTAGCATGCTCAAAGGGATCTACCTTCAAAATGGGTCAGAAAACTTTTGCAACTTTTTGAACATCTAAGATTATTTCAAGGTTACAAGTTAAAAAAGTAAGTCCTCATATGTGATAAGCACTACAATTCAGGTTTCAATTCAGTGTCTGAGTGTTTATGAAAATAGAGTAAAGGCAAAAAATAACTCATCACTGGGCATGCTGAGGACTGCTTTACAGAGGCAATCAAATTTGAACTATTTTGAATTATTACTATTTTTTCCTTGACACAGAAACAGGCAAAGGACATTCTTAAGAGAGAAAGCCTGAGAAAAAGCACAGGAAGCATGTAGATAATACGATTAAAAACCGCTGGGTAGTTTATAGTGTGTTAAGCTGGAGTACAGGACTCTTTTTAAGTTATATGGGGAAGGAAATGGTGGAGATATGGCTGAAGTTGGGACTAGACATGTGGGTTAGGGTCAGATTGTAGGGTTTGGCGAGTCAGACAAAGAACATCCAGACAATTACTATGAGAAGAAAGGGAAGCAGTAAAGGTTTTTAAGTTGCAGAGTGATGTGGTTGGAATCATGCTTTTATTAAAATAACTTGCAGTGGCCGTGCTGAAAACCTGTCCTGTTTACCTGAGTCAAGGTGATGGAGTCAATAATTACTGAACTGACAGAACTTGCTGATCAACTGAAGTATGTCTAAGGGCAGGGAAAAACAAAGAATATCTACAGAATGATGTCCAGAAAATTTTTTGGAAATCTGGGAGATTTTTCCAATAAAACTGTATATATGAAAGAAAAAAAATCAGCAACCACAAAACTCATTAACTTATTTTCATTATCATCCGAACTGTAGGTATGCCAAATATTTCTCTTTACCTGACTTTTACAATTTATTAAGCAGAAATAAGTCTTTATCCCAAGTAAAATATGAGTTTTATAAATATGAATGTGCTCATAAAAAGTAACTGGGAGTTCCGTTTTTCAAACTGTATAAGTCACCTACCTGAGTTAATCTGGGTGTATAAGCTTCCATTTCTTGTCTAATACTTTGAAAAGAATTAATAATGTCCTGACTTGTTGCATACTGCAGCGACTGGATTGGAGTTGGACCATGATAATACCTGAAGATTAGCCAAGAAATTACTAATCACAGAGAATAAGGGTGCTCAATATTTGTCTGTCAAATATTTTAGCAGTCTCCATACAACATTCCCCCCAAGTAAAGAGTTAAAGATATTTCAATTAAATAACTTAATTCCAATAAGGGTAACAGGAAGAGAACAGCACAGATAGCTACAAGTTATTTTCTTTGCTTCAATCATTTAGGATCCTTTCCTGAGATGTACAAAGTAACTTTTTAAGGAAATACAATACTATATTTTATGGCAACAAACTGATAAAAACTTGAATACTACACTTGCAGAATAAATTCTGTACCAACTTGTGATATAAAACTATTTTGCTTCAAATTAATTTCATAGTCACCAAACTTACCTATCTGACTTCTTGAGGTTTAGTGCAATTGTTTTTATGGAACTATTTTTTCCCAAGTCTTCATATTCAATGGATTCTTGTAACTTTGCCTACAATTATCAACACAACATTTTTTATTGCCACAATTCCTACACGTGTCCCCTCTATACATAGCTACCACTTAACAGAGTAACTGTTTTCCTATACTCTGACCATACTATGCCATCATTAAATCTTTGATATTTGAAAATCTGATAGATGGGAAAATGTATATTTTACTCAAAATAAATTAAAAAAATTAATTTTATTACCTGTGTTGCAACTACTTTTTGCCCCCACTTTGGTGTTTTTCAGTTTTAATTATTCCCCTTATACTTATTCTTCTCTGGATTTTTTTTTTTTTTTTTGCTTAAGCTTTGATCCAACAGAATTTATTGTAAAATAAGGAATAAGGTAGGGAATCAGTTTTTAAAAAAATATTATTAATCAGTCCCCCAACACCATTTGTAGAATAACCTCTTTCCCCACTAATTCTGAAAGCCATGTTTATCATATATGTATTTAACCCCTCCATGTATTTGGGTTTTTGTCTGCATCCTTTATTTTGGTTTTACTAATGTGCTTTCTCCTGGAGTGTACAGGAACAAACCTGACCTTAGCATGCCATTCAGAGTAATGCACCAGTCAGTCCCCCCACCTAGATTCAAGGTGTTTCTACTACTTTCTCATCTCTATGCCTGTGGGTCAACTTCAAGGCATACTGATGTCTGTCACTACTGTCCCCATATGTCAAGCTCATTTCTACCCCTGCTGCTGCCTGATTTAAGTCATGTCCTGACCCAACCTCTTATATAAATCCAAATCCTAAATCTCTGCCAAGGCCTGGTCATCCACCTAACTTCCACACTTAACTGAGAGCTCCAAGAATATGAGGACTCTATTATTATTCCAGGATCTCACATTCTATAAATCCCTTGTAGAACACACAGTAGACAACTACTGATGTGAAAGAACATCTTGAGTCAGTTTATCATTGAATATTGTGAAAATTCACACAATGATTTTTGACAATTTCATCACTACCAAGAATCAAGGGTACTCAGTGCAATATTGCAAAGCAAAAAGTCACTTCCTAGATTTCTTTTCAGCATCTCTTATATTTTAGCTTCACTTTGCTTATTTCAGAAAAGAAATATCTTACTTTGGTAATTTAAAGATGTATATCCTGTAGAAACATATTAGGTGACTAAAATACATAAAGGACTCATAATCTCTTAAAGTTCATAAACTTAATAGTATCATATTAGTTTGTTCTACAAACTTTATTTACTTACTCTCTGGTTCCTACTGTAAATAAACAATTACTATACTTTAAATTCTGTTTTACAATTATTCTTTTCATTTTGTCTTACCTGTAGACACTAAATTCTTCGAGGACAAAAACCCAGTCTTACTCATTTTTGTTTCCTGACACCTAATATGGCATGTAAGGCAACTAAAAAATGGTTTAATTTTAATGAAGTGAACTATTGTCATGGTATATGTGAACTCACTTTAATTCAACATATCATTAATCCTTTTAAGTAGTCACTATTTGCTGCATGCATCAATCTCCACTGTAGGGATGTATCACGAATATCATGATGTTTGCTATTTTCTCAATTATAATACTGTCAGTGTATTTGTATCTAAATCTTTGCATATATCTTAAAAAAAAAAAAAGTTCCAAGTGGAATACTGTCCAGAAATGAAATTAAGGGTATAAACCTTTAAAAATTTAATACACTTAATGCCTGATCGCCCTCTAAGAAAGCTTTATCATAATTTTTATAATGAGGGAGGAACCTAAAATTGAGGGATATAGAAGCTTGGCAAAGTTGCAAAGAGAGAATAAATATACAAGTAGCTAACTGTTCATTCTCTCTCACAATCCATCTTCAGTATTTAATGAAAGACATTTCCAGTTCTAAAATGCTAGGTTTTACATGAAGGCCAAATCTTATCTTTTAAAATCAAATACACAAACCTTCAGTTTTTTCTTTCTGTCATATTGCCTTTGTTGGGTACTCTTTTCCAGAAAATAAAACCATGTGTTAACATTTATGTGTGTTTACAGGTGAAGGGGAAAAATAAAACAATAAAACCAGTTAACAGACTTGAGTCTATGGAAAGCAGGCTGGCAAGCCAAAACTGAGGAAGTATTCTTTAAGCCAAATACTTAACAGCTTGGTCAGAAGAACTTAGGGTCAACATAAGGTACTGGCAGTTACATAACATATATCTGGAGAAATCTGAGCCATAAGCATTCCAGACTTTTTACTCATACCCTTTTGATTGCTGGCTGAAAGCAATCTGTATCTCCGGAATTGCCATCAACACTGCTGGGCTCGCCATTTTGTTCCTTTTGTGCTTCTCTGAAAACAAAGGGAAAAAAAATTAATGTTAAGTACTACAGGAAGAACAACAACAAAACTCTTATCTGGGTATCACTGAAAACCCAGTTAGTGCACCTTTGCGTGTGTACTTAACTGTTTCCTGAGACCTGCTGCTAGGACCATGGCACTGTGATGGTTAAATCGCTTGATGATGGCAGCGTTGCTATTCTCTCTGATGGACTTAGAATTAGAAGTAGATGGCACGGAGGAAATGCCATAGCCCTGAAAGGAACAATTTAGTAGAGATATGTTGAGTTGAAAAAATTTTCTGGATATAGGACTTAAAAAATATTTACAGATAAAAAAATTTAAAAATAAGTAACATTATACACACACAAAAAAATGAAAAAATGCTACCAACTGCTTTTAGTATCACAAAAATTTCTTAACTGCTAAGTGCTGCATTTTTTTCCCTAAGGAGCAATTTTGGACTAGTTAGCAAAACATTAAAATATTGGTTAGTGGGATGCTGGGCTGTAAGCCATTACACTTAAGTTAAAACTTACAGGTGCTACGAAAGAGGTGGTCAATCCCATTAGAGATGGGGGCGGGGAGGGTAGGTTCAAAAGAGCTTCATGGAGCACCGTAAGATGAATATGTAGGTGCTTGCAAGGCAAACACTGAGACAACATTTCAGGAAGAAGAAACTGCTTAAACAAAAGGTATAGGAGTAATGTAAAACATATTGTGTCATGGGTTTGTATGCAGTTCAGTATACCTCAAATGAAAGGTGGGCCAGGAAACAGTCCCAATTGAGTACGCAGAGGCCAAATTAAGAAGAGCCTGGTAATAGTTCTGATTTTATTCTAAGTTCAATGAGAAACCCCTGAAAGTTTTTACATAGGGGAACATTATGATCTGATTTATAACTCTTACTGCTGCTGCTGCTGCTAAGTCACTTCAGTCGTGTCCGACTCTGTGCGACCCCATAGATGGCAGCCCACCAGGCCCCCCCATCCCTGGGATTCTCCAGGTAAGAACACTGGAGTGGGTTGCCATTTCCTTCTCCAATGCATGAAAGTGGAAAGTGAAAGTAAAATCACTCAGTCGTGTCTGACTCTTAGGGACCCCATGGACTGCAATCTACCAGGCTCCTCCATCCATGGGATTTTCCAGGCAAAGTACTGGAGTGGGGTGCCCTAGGGAAGAATAAACTATAGCGAACAAAAAGAAACAAGATCAATTAGGAGGCTAATGTGTCTGTGCAGAGTTTTGAGATGTAGAGCACTTGCTGAGCAACTGAACGTTGGCAGTCTACAAAGGGGCAGGATCAAGGAGACTACTAGGTTTCGGCTTGAACAAACGAGTCCATGGCGATGTTGTTTGTTTTTTTTTAAACTGACATAGGGAAGGGCCAGGAAGAAATAGGTTTTTGAGGATGGGAATCAAAGACTCCATTCTGGACACGTTATGCTGAGGGATGTGTGGAAACAACCTAAATGAAGATGCCAAGTAGGAAGTTGGACATATGATTCTGGACTTCTTGGGTTAGCCAGACCTGGACTAATTGGGAGTCATTATCACACAATTAGTATTGATATTTTTAGCAATGGAATGGAAAGAATGTAATTACAAGCAGCCCCAAGCCTATATCCAGGGACAGAATTACTAGAGGATGATAGAAAAAGAGGAGGGAAAAATTGAATCAACTAACACTTTTATTAAAAGGCTTGGTTTTATAAATTTTATATATCCATGTAAGGAAATACAACATGGATAGTTTTAAAAATGTAAATTAAAAAAAATAATATATCATTGTGTAAGTTTAAGGTTTACAATGTGTTGATTTCAGATTGCAAAATGATCACCAGTGTAGCTAATACCCCATCATGTCACATAATTATCATTTCTCTTGCTGAGACCTAAGACCCAGTTTCTGAGCAACCTGAGGTTTCTACTGTCAGCCATGCTGTGCATGAGGTCTACAAAAATGACCCACTAGCTGTAAGTTTGTATCCTTAAACAACACCTCTCCAATACCCCTCCTCAAGGTCAGAACTATTAACCTCATTTTATAAGAAAACTGATATTAGAAACATTAAAAAAACTACGGTTTAAAATCAAGTAGTTTGGTTTTAAAGTCAATGTACTTAACAGCTGTGTGGTTTATGTAGCTTCATTTTCTCAGGGTGATTAAAGAGGTCATGTTTATAATGTGTTGAGATACACCAAGGAAGTGACTGAGTGCTGAGAATTTTCAAGAAAACAACTGAATTTCATTAGGCAAACAACTCAGTGGGGCACCAAGGATTATTTTCTGTTAATTTAATAATTTAGACTATAGATGAAATTTTAACATTGGTTTTCTCACCTGGAGCATGCATACACTAAGAGAAAAAAGACAAGAACACACGTCAATAGAAAAGGAGCCGAAGGAAAGCAAGAAAATTAACAATTAAGAGAAAGGAAGGGCACTAAAAGTTAACAGTGTGCAGAGAGTATGTGAGGAAGGCAAGTTCCTTTCTAGACTAGAAGAGAGAGGCAGCGACAGAACTAGCCTTGTCAGAATGGATCACCTACTTCTCTAGCATTGGATGAATTTCTAAGTCTGGAGTCATGATGTTGAGGTAGGTAGCTCATACTCAATGGTCCAGCTATTGAAACATAATGGGGCTAATGTGGAATAAGGGTCATGACTGTGTTCAACATTTGGTAAATAGTGGGCAACCAATGATGTTTACTATCTTTTCCCTACCTAGGAATATTTTTTCACACTTACTTAATGTTAGATATAGCATAAAACATTTGTTAAACCTTTATTAATACCTAGACAACTGCTGATAAGGGAGTTAAAAATTCTTGTAAAAAATGTTCTACCAACTCACAGACGAATTTCAGTTCTCCCATGCAATCTTAATAATGAACAGTGCTATCAAAAACAGCACTTTTGATACACCACTCCAAATAACATTATTCTGTTTTACCTTCTCACAAGTAGAACATCTATACTTCAGGCAATTTTAAAATACAAATGTTGAAGACTAGGAAAAGACCGTTTTCTCTTGTAAATCCTTTTACTGCTACTTACCTCATCTAATGGTTTATCTTCCAAAGCTGTTAAGTCAAGCAGCGGGTTTTTCACTCCTAATGAAACCATTGTTTTTAACCCTAGAGAATCAATGAAATAAAAGTTGATTCAGTTTTACCTTTCCCAAAAAGCAAAAAAATCACAAATGGCACTGATGACTAGAGAGCAGCAGATTAAAGGCTAGAATGTCAGGGATAAGCAATTACCTTTTTCATCTATTTTGGCACATTCTGCAAAGAGGTCCTTTGACCCTGTATTCAGCCGGTCCCTGTGAAAATAATGGGACTGAAAGAAACGTGTCCAGAATTCCTTTTCTGTCATGTTGTGGGGAACATTTTCTGCATATTTCATTTTTACTGTGAATAAAAACCACAATAGTTACATACTGAATTTCCAATTCTTAAAACCTCTCAAATTAGTTTAAAAGTAGTCCAAGAACAAAACCAAATTATAAAAGTATTCAACTTTACAAACAATATATAATAATTTAACTGTAAGCATCACTTGAGAGATTACATTAGACATTACCTTTACGAATCTAAAATTACAAACAAAACCTTATTTTGCATCAAGAAAATTATTAAGCTTAAAGTTTCAGTTTTATTGGGAACATCAAGATTAAGAGGAAGACCTGAGTTTGTCTGTTTGATCATTTATATATGGACACTGTTAGTTCAAGGCACCATATTGGGTACTGGGGAAATAAAGATCTCCATAACCCACTGGACCATCAGTTCAGAACTCCAGAAGCCTGTGCTGTCTAATAAGCAAAGAGATTAAGAGGTTAAGGTCTCTTAAGCTGGAAAGCCTGAGTTTAAAATTCTAGGTCTACCACTTATTATCCAATGTGATGCTGGACAAATTACTTAATCTTTATCTTGGTTTCCTCATCTGTAACATGGGGTAATAATAACCAAATTCATAGGTACTCTTTGTGACAATTAATGTTAACACACATAAAGGCCTCAGAATGGTGTCTGACAAAGAGTAAACACTACATAATTATTATCAGAAAGATAGAAAATAATTACACTATAATGTGATAAGACACACAGCCCTGCAGATGGAGTGGGGAGGGGCATTACATCTGCCTAAGGAAGTCAGATTTTACAGAAGTGGCAATGAAGTGATGCTTGAGGTGAATCCTGCAGGAGACTGTCTCCTAAGGAGTAAAGGGGCAGAAGCTGAGGAAGCAAGGAGAGAGAACAATATGGCCTGAGAGCTTTATGTGGTTAGAACAATGACTGAAGTAATGCTCTCAACCTTGACTGTACATCAACATCACTAAAGCCAGGATCAAACCATTTATACTTTAGGTGATTTCTCCAAGGGAAATGATTTGTGGGTTAGAAAAGTCATTCTACAGGCAGCATGAAGGATGATCTGCATTAGTGCTGTAGACACTCATTTACTGGTGCCTCTGGAGTATGTCATCCTACTCACGTTATGTTAAAGGGTAAATAAAGTTTAAGAACCACCACTGGAAAGAATGAGAAAGTCATCATACCCCTGGATCGATGTCAGTACATTACACACTTGGCTCTTAATATCTACCATGTCAGGCACTGGATAAAGTACTTTACATATTTTATTGCATTTCATTAGGAATAAAGGTAAGCTTTTTGTTTTTCAGATATTTCACTGAATTCATTCAAACAAATACTTTAACTTTCTGAAAGAAATGATTCTTCTTACCTGCTGGATAGGTCCTAAAAATGGACTCAATGATATCAGATGTTAAATTGTATCTCAAACCATTACATCCATCTGTCTGGGGTCGGACATCAGCCTAAAATAAAGACATTTGTTAAGAGTATCGGGCCAAGATGTCTAAGAAGCCAATGGACACTGGAGAGAGGAGGAAAAACAGAGTCTCTGAATGAAATACAGAGACAGACAAATCCTTTGCCTATACTTTTGGCACAGAGATGGGTCAAATAAATCTGACCTGCTTCACATAACTGTAGTGACCAGTAAAATCTGTGTTTCTGAAAATACAACATGGTCAAACAGACACATTTAAATGTGGCCAAAGGCAGATACCTAGTGGAAATTCAACATAAAGCTTACAGTTACCAAATATTTTAACTATTTGGTTACAACATATTACCTTTAAGGCCTTTAAGAAATGCCTTATTAATTCAATTCACTGCTAAGCACCCAGAAAGATGCCAAACATGTAAATGGTACTGAGATTTTTGTTAAGTGTATAAATAATGCTTTGGTTTTACCAGAGTATAGACTGACACTCACCTTCTAATTTCATACATACGGTATTCTCAACTTTCCTTTCAAGATACATTTTACAAATCTTCTTTAATTTTTTTTTTTTTTTAAACTTTTTGATCATGAGACATGGCATGTGAGGTCTTACCTCCCTGACCAGGAACTGAACCAGTGCCCCCTTGCATTGTAAGTGCAGAGTTTTAACCACTGGGCTGCCAGAGAAGTTCCCAAACTTTACTTTTTTATAACATGATGGTCATTTTACATTTAAACTTGCATTATAAGTAAAATATTGAAATCATTAAAAAAAAAAAAGGTATCTGAAAGCCCTTACTTTAAAAGTATTAGGGAAAATAAGCATTAGTCCAATTGCTAAAAGATTCATTTTCAAAAGTCCATTTTAGAAGAGTATCCTAGCTACTGAAGTATCTGTTAATTTAAGGAAATACTAAGTTTTACAGAAAAAATGGCATCATTAGCACATATACCAGTTTTTTTCCTCTTTAGAAATCTAGAAGGGTCACATACCAGAAATGCTGCAGAAATGCCAACGTCCTGCTTATGATTAGACGTGGAAGAACTCTCTGCTGTGTTCACATTTAAACGATTGGCCCAGAATTCCTCAGCACTGATGACCTGACTCACAACAAGATCTTTATAAAGCTGAAACAAAACAGGATCTTCTTGCAGCATTCTGGTGATAAAATATATCAACATATTGAACTTTTAGAATAAAACACCATTTAGGTAGCATTCTAAAAAGACCTTAGCTACACAAAACACTCAATTTTAATTTCGTGATGATTGAGTGGCAAAGGTCCTTTACTTCATTTGTTAGTAATAAACAGCAAAAAAACATTTTTGGAGGAAGAAATCCAGTGCAGATAACTGGAAAGCAGTTGAAGCAGCAAAGCCTCAAGTCTTTGAGGGCCTGGATTTGGTCCTATTCATCCCTATGTTCCAGGGACACAAAGGCTGCATTTGTACTGTACTGTGCTTTCTTTCACGAAAAGCTGAATGGGAAGAGGGATTTTCTATCAACTACGCTTTTCATGGTGATAAACACTCGGAGCCATAAGTACAGAAGGATAATTCATCTTGTCAGAAATTCTCATTATTTTAAATTTATTTATTTGACCATGCCACGCCACATGCAGGATCTTAGTTCCTGAGCAGGTACTGCATCTATGCCCCGGCAACGGAAGCGTAGATTCTTAACAATGGACTGCCAGGAAGGCCCAGAAATTCTTGTTATTTCAGAGTTTTCTAAACTGTTATACAGTATGACTTTTTTCAGGTTTCTTAATCACAAACACACTTCTTAGTGTCTTCTCTGTGACAGAGAATTAAGGGACCTTGGCTTCTTTGAATTACAGTTTTGTCCCTAATCTGATATTAGGCTTGAGGCAGTAAATTTAACTCCTAATTCATTGCATTTGCTGAAAGCCAAAGTTAGTTAAGATGCTAAAGTTAAGAACCAAACATACTGAGCACCAAATTCAGCTCCTATGTTATACAGCTGCTTCCCACTAGCTATTTACACAAGACGCTGTATATATGTTGATGCTACTTTCTCCATTCGTCCTTCTCTCCTTCGCTACTCTCTCCTTCCCCAACTGTGTCCACAAGTTCATTCTCTACATCTGCGTCTCCATTCCTTCCCTGTAGATGGGTTTAACAGGGAGGGGATACATGTATAATTATGGCTTGGCTGATTTGCGTTGTTGTACAGCAAAAACCAACACAACATTGTAAAACAATTTTCGTCCAATTAAAAAAAAAAAACAAAACACCAAACAAAGAGGTAAAGATAAGAAAGCCTATATTTTCCTAGACTACACTGTCAAAGCACAAAGGGTGAGAATAACAAACTGTTACTTGACTGGTAAGAACCTAGTGTCTCTTTAAAAGGCTGTTCTTTTCCTCCTTCACCTGTTCTTCTCTTCCAGTTCCTTATTTGCTTTCCTCTTGAATTTGGGGAGCAGTTGCTGAAGAAGGTCTTTCACTGCATCTCGCTCTTTCACTGCTGTGCTTTCATTGGAAAAATGGAAGTTAGTTGTGTCCCCTGCATGCAGGACCAGCTGAAGCTGAATTTTCGCTTTTCCTTCTGGACTGATTTTCTGGCCTAAAAAGAAGCATGAGGCTAGTTAGATAAGGACACTCGCACTGTGCAGTCATACAATAAGTTACTTCTCGTCCCAAGAAGACTCGGGCTTTCTTTGGGCTTTAGTTGCCCTATTCCAATCTTGATGCTTGAGAAGAAATCCACTCTTTTCAAATAACTGCATATTACCAGAGCATGGTTCAACAAATTCATTAGTAACACTCAAGTTCCTTCTACAGTATTGTAGAAGGAACTATTCTACCACTATTCTACAGTATTGTAGAAGGAACTATTCTACCACTATTCTACCTCTGGATGCTAAAGGGTTTTCCACTTAACTGAGGAGATTTCTTTAAAGCTTTCTGAACAACCAACTTGGGAGTCCTGAATCCACCAACAGCTGCTTCCATCTGACATTATCATTAATAAAAATGATTTGTCACAATTCAAAAAACTCCAAAACATAGCTCATGGCTTATTTACTAACTGCAAAGGGAAATATATAATTTTACATTTGGAGATCAGGTGTCAACACTTTAACCAAGTGATCAAACTTAGCCGCATTAAAAATGAACAACCCGACACAATGGGCTTTCTGAGGTGATGTAAGAGGAAGCCAGCACCGCCACTTAGGTGCTCTTCTCGCTGAAAATGTTTAACTTCAGTATAATCAAGGCTGTAGACTTGACTTTTAGTTTATAAGAAATATAGGAAATAATTAAATAAAACCTTGATCTGACATAATCAGAATGTATGATATTCTACAAATCCATACTCCTAAAGAAGAGACTATAGAGACTACAACTACATACATGAACCTAGACCAGATATTGATTAAAAAAAAAAAACAAAAAACCCCCACAGCTATAAAAAACAATGTTTGGACAACTGGGAAAGAAAAAAATTCAACAGTGGTATGGATATTTATTAAATTTTCTTGGTGTCTTAATGTTATGAGCAGTCAAAGTGTATGCACATATAATAAACCAAATATGGCAAAATAACAATATTTAGATGGGATATAATTACAGGTATACACTGCACCATTCTTTAAACTTTTCTGTAACTTTGAAAATTTTCGATATAAGCTGGGGCTGGAAATGTCAAAATATACCTCCATAATAGAAATCCTGTATTCTTAAAAAGTGGGTCTCATGCTTGTCTTCTTCATGAGGGAAACAGATGAAGGGGCTTTGTCTCACTAAATGTGTGACTCATGGTAGTGTGAACATATAACTGAGAGCTCCTTGTAAAGCAATCTGCTGCTGCTACTGCTAAGTCGCTTCAGTCGTGTCTGACTCTTAGTGACCCCATGGACAGCAGCCCACCAGGCTCCCCCGTCCCTGAGATTCTCTAGGCAAGAACACTGGAGTGGGTTGCCATTTCCTTCTCCAATGCATGAAAGTGAAAAGTGAAAGTGAAGTCGCTCAGTCATGTCCGACTCTTAGTCAGTCTGCATGGACTGCAGCCTACCAGGCTCCTCCGTCCATGGGATTTTGTAGGCAAGAGTACTGGAGTGGGGTGCCATTGCCTTCTCCGTGTAAAGCAATCTACTAACACTTAAATAAAGAGAAATGTTTCCAATGAAGATGTTACTTCCAAACCAATAGTTTAGATAAAATACCTTACTGCTAAAAGTAGCAATATGAAGTCATTTACACTGTCAGCCAGCCTCTTCTACTATTCTATTCCTCCAAAACAAACTATCACTCCTTTCTAGGTATCTTTTCTTAGTCACTGCTTTATTTTTGCTCTATCTTAGCTCGTGCCTCTGAGAGGACTACTTCTGAAGTTTTTAAACTAACATAATTGCTGATTTTTACTTTAGTAATGTTATTACTGAAAACTTCCAATGGCTTCTTTCAGAAATGAGGATTCTTTCAAATATTCAACTTAAAATGAAAACTAATTTCGTGCACATCTAGATTTTGGTATGTGCTCTCCTCCTAACATAGGGGATAGGCATGTTCTCTACTGCATGCTGTGAGAATCACAGGAAGTCTGTTTTGCAAAGGTATAGAGCAGGCTTCCCGTTTAAGAGAAGTGCTAATACAGGCAGTTCCTATTTCGTGAGGCTACAGAAGAACCAATGCTAGTTTGCAAGATTATTATTGGTGAGGCATTTCTCCACAGAAACAAAGTTTTAAATGGAAGCAGTGTTGGCAGGAGAGTGGACAAAGACCACATAGCTCAAGCCGTACTGAATTATTAATATAATGAATTTTAAACAGTTCAAATGGTTCTTTTGGAAATTAAGATACGAAGTTATTTCAGGGGAGAAAGATGAAGATCTTGGTCATTTCCAGCAGCAAATTAGAGGTAAGCCCTTTGGGGAACTATTCATGTACAAAGGACCTTTGTATACTGACCTCTCGCAAGTTGAGGACTACCTATGTTTTAAGGCGTCATATTTCTTGAAATCTGCCAAGGAGTTTATCTAGGAGAAGAATCTCATATCCAGGAAGATAAATGAATTCATATTAATGGTTACAGTTAAGATACCACAATTTGTCAAGGGCTTTGTTTCCCTGGGGTCCCTCCTATTCAAGATCTTTTATTTAGGTGAACTGCAAAAATCCCTTTCAGAGTAAAGGTTCTAAATCTCAGGATTCACTTGGTGCCTTAAAGTATGTGCAGAGATCTTTACATGAAATAGATTTACACATGTGAAGTTGTACATACTTTATTACTTTAGAAAAACAGGTGATAGAATAATATACATTCAGTGACTCCACTTTGTAATTATGTCAATACAATTGATTTTTTGACATTACAATAGAAAATCCACAAAGACTATATAAGCTGTCTCCTTATAAAATTACTAACAAAAACAACATATATCACACCTTAGTATAGCTGACTTACATTTGATATCTGCATACATATGGCTGATGGTAAATCTATCTTTGCCTTCAGGTGCCCAAGCAATTCTTTCTGCCATGAGGTACAGAGCTCCATCCTGCTTCTTCTGTCGCACCTTCTTTACAATCAACAAAACTTCTTCAGATGAAGTTGCCATGATGGCTAGAAGGTGCTAAAAAAAAAAGATTTCACATCTCAATTAGGGTTGGATTTGTTGATTTTGAGTCCCTTCTAAATCTAAAATGAGTAATAAGGAAAGGGGAAAAATAGTCATTTCCCCCATTCAAAGTTGAAGTATTGCACTGTTCCTTTAAATTTCATTTTGCTCATACCACAGGTGTGAATTTATACAATTAAAACTGACACACCTGCCAGTTTTCAAACCGTTTCTACATATGCTAATCAAAGTATTTTTGATTAATTTTTATTTTCTTCAGTTACATTCTTAAATCTTAAATGTATGATTTGACTACAAATATGTGGTCTATATGCAGATGACACCACCCTTATGGCAGAAAGTGAAGAGGAACTAAAAAGCCTCTTGATGAAAGTGAAAGTGGAGAGTGAAAAAGTTGGCTTAAAGCTCAACATTCAGAAAATGAAGATCATGGCATCTGGTCCCATCACTTTATGGGAAATAGATGGGGAAACAGTGGAAACAGTGTCAGACTTTATTTTTCTGGGCTCCAAAATCACTACAGATGGTGATTGCAGCCATGAAATTAAAAGACGCTTACTCCTTGGAAGGAAAGTTATGACCAACCTAGGTAGCGTATTCAAAAGCAGAGACATGACTTTGCCAACAAAGGTCCATCTAGTCAAGGCTATGGTCTTTCCTGTGGTCATGTATGGATGTGAGAGCTGGACTGTGAAGAAGGCTAAGTGCCGAAGAATTGAAGCTTTTGAACTGTGGTGCTGGAGAAGACTCTTGAGAGTCCCTTGGACTGCAAGGAGATCCAACCAATCCATTCTGAAGGAGATCAGCCCTGGGATTTCTTTTGAAGGACTGATGCTAAAGCTCAAACTCCAGTACTTTGGCCACCTCATGCGAGGAGGTGACTCATTGGAAAGGACTCTGATGCTGGGAGGGATTGGGGGCAGGAGGAGAAGGGACGCCAGAGGATGAGATGGCTGGATGGTATCACTGACTCGATGGATGAGTCTGAGTGAACTTGGTGAAGGACAGGGAGGCCTGGCGTGCTGAGATTCATGGGGTTGCAAAGAGTCGGACAAGACTGAGCTACTGATCTGATCTGATGTGGTCTATAACCTATTCTCTGCATATAAGTTAAATAAACATGGTGACAATATGCAGCCTTGACGTACTCCTTTTCCTATTTGGAACCAGTCTGTTGTTCCATGACCAGTTCTAACTGTTGCTTCCTGACCTGCATACAGATTTCTTAAGAGGCAGATCAGGTGGTCTGGTATTCCCATCTCTTTCAGAATTTTCCATAGTTTATTGTGATCCACACAGTCAAAGGCTTTGGCATAGTCAATAAAGCAGAAATAGATGTTTTTCTGGAACTCTCTTGCTTTTTCCATGATCCAGCGGATGTTGGCAATTTGATCTCTGGTTCCTCTGCCTTTTCTAAAACCAGCTTGAACATCAGGAAGTTCACGGTTCACATATTGCTGAAGCCTGGCTGGGAGAATTTTGAGCATTACTTTCCTAGCGTGTGAGATGAGTGCAATTGTTCGGTAGTTTGAGCATTCTTTGGCATTGCCTTTAACCTCAGATATGCAGATGACACGACTCTTATGGCAGAAAGTGAAGAGGGGCTAAAAAGCCTCTTGATGAAAGTGAAAGTGGAGAGTGAAAAGGTTGGCTTAAAGCTCAACATTCAGAAAACGAAGATCATGGCATCTGGTCCCATCACTGCATGGGAAATAGATGGGGAAACAGTGGAAACAGTGTCAGACTTTGTTTTTCTGGGCTCCAAAATCACTGCAGATGGTGACTGCAGCCATGAAATTAAAAGACGCTTGCTCCTTGGAAGGAAAGTTATGACCAACCTAGATAGCATATTCAAAAGCAGAGACATTACTTTACCAACAAAGGTTCGCCTAGTCAAGGCTATGGTCTTTCCTGTGGTCATGTATGGATGTGAGAGCTGGACTGTGAAGAAGGCTCAGCGCCGAAGAATCGATGCTTTTGAACTGTGGTGTTGGAGAAGACTCTTGAGAGTCCCTTGGACTGCAAGAAGATCCAACCAGTCCATTCTGAAGGAGATCAATCCTGGGATTTCTTTGGAAGGAATGATGCTAAAGCTGAAACTCCAGTATTTTGGCCACCTCATGCGAAGAGTTGACTCATTGGAGAAGACTCTGATGCTGGGAGGGATTGAGGGCAGGAGGAGAAGGGGACGACAGAGGATGAGATGGCTGGATGGCATCACTGACTCGATGGATGCGAGTCTGAGTGACCTCCGGGAGCTGGTGATGGACAGGGAGGCCTGGCGTGCTGCAGTTCATGGGGTCGCAGAGAGTCGGACACGACTGAGCGACTGATCTGATCTGATAACCTATTCTTGGAATTGTAGAACTTTATAATTATACTGCTGGATGTGCTAAGTTGCTACAGTCATGTCCGACTCTGTGCGACGCATAGACAGCAGCCCACCAGGCTCCCCCGTCCCTGGGATTCTCCAGGCAAGAACACTGGAGTGGGTTGCCATTTCCTTCTCCAATGCATGAAAGTGAAAAGTGAAAGGGAAGTCGCTCAGTACTGTCCGACTCTTAGCGACCCCATGGACTGCAGCTTACCAAGCTCCTCCGTCCATGGGATTTTCTAGGCAAGAGTACTGAAGTGGGGTGCCATTGCCTTCTCCATACTGCTGGATAATTCAGTTCAAATTGTTCCAACTGAAAAAACCAAGAGCCACAGGGTTTGTGCGGCCTTCCCAAAACCACTCCCAGATCTAAAAACTTGGTCTAAGTTTTTTTCTGTGTATTTAAAAATAAAACTGAAATAATTTAACACTTAACACTTCAGATGTGACTTCCCACATCTTTTAACAATCAAAGGTCTTCAACTGCTAGTTTCATTTGTATATGGCCAATGTCGGACACGACTGAGCGACTGATCTGATCTGAATGTTACCTAGGAAACGTCTGCCTGGAGATTCCCCCAACTTCTTCCCAATTCTGGGATTCTGAACCACCCAACCCAAAGCCTGGTGCCTTGAGTGTGGCTATCTAGAATGAGTGTGGGTTCAGCAGGAAAGATGCCACAACCGACGAAGTTTCCCATGGGCTGGGGCGGGGAAACTGGTAGCACAGAGGGCATATATGCCATTTCTGGTGAAGTTATGACTTTCGTTTTCATTCTCAAAGCAATGACTTAAAATATAGCTTAAAATGATTTACTTGTTCAGGTATAAGTTATAATTTCAGAGAAGTTAACATACACAGGTGTCATTAAGAATTAAATCTGAGCAAACAAGTGAAGCTTTATCGTAATATTTCTTATTCACTGAGGCAGTGATTTAAATATCAAAAGCACAAGTTATAAAAAGACTGAACTTTTAATTTCTCTGAAGTTTACTATCTGAATTTTGATTAGCCAGATCTTCCCTAAGTTTCCTTACAGGTTACTCCACCCCCAAGTGGAAAAGAGTCAGTGTGAACACATTTATTCAATAGTTCTGTACTGAGCCAAGGAGTCCAGGGAGTATGACAAATGTCTGCTGGTGGCAGTTTTTGTTTTCAGAAAGCTTCCAGTCTAGTGAGCAAGACAGGCGTGTGAGTCTATACAAATTAGAATGTGAAGTTCAGGGAGATTAAAAAAATTCTGATTTAGGACTCAGGCACTTAACTTCTTCACACAAGAGGCTTTGTCATAGATACCTTGGGCAACTAAGAAATACACAGTTATAATTAACAAAACAACAAAATGCATAGTTCTTGGGTGTTCTGTTTGACGCATTTTGATAGCTGTTCATGCCCATGTACCATTACCCAAAACTAGAGAGAGAACATTTCCATCGCCCTGCTAAGTTTTCTCGCGTTCCTTTCTAGTCGATTCTCTTCCTTCCACCCTCCAGCAACTGTTTTGATTCCTATCACCACAGGTTAGCTTTTGTCTGTTCCAGGATTTCATTGGATCATGCAGCACGTATGCTTTCATTTTTGGCTGTTTGAAATTCACCATATTATTACATGAATCAGTAGTTTTGCTTTTTTAAATATATAAGTTATGACCAACCTAGATAGCATATTCAAAAGCAGAGACGTTACTTTACCAACAAAGGTTCGCCTAGTCAAGGCTATGGTCTTTCCTGTGGTCATGTATGGATGTGAGAGCTGGACTGTGAAGAAGGCTGAGTGCCGAAGAATTGATGCTTTTGAACTGTGGTGTTGGAGAAGACTCTTGAGAGTCCCTTGGACTGAAAGGAGATCCAACCAGTCCATTCTGAAGGAGATCAATCCTGGAATTTCTTTGGAAGGAATGATGCTAAAGCTCAAACTCCAGTATTTTGGCCACCTCATGTGAAGAGTTGACTCATTGGAGAAGACTCTGATGCTGGGAGGGATTGAGGGCAGGAGGAGAAGGGGACGACAGAGGATGAGATGGCTGGATGGCATCACTGACTTGATGGGTGTGAGTCTGAGTGACCTCCGGGAGCTGGTGATGGACAGGGAGGTCTGGCGTGCTGCGGTTCATGGGGTCGCAAAGAGTCGGACACGACTGAGCGACTGATCTGATCTGATCTGATTCATGAATTGGGTCTTAAAAGAGGGTTTTGACAGAGAAAAGAAAATAAGCATTGTAATCAAAGGGAATGGCTTGGGGCAAAGGTTTGGAACTCGAGGACTGGGGTTAGGGATGGTTACTAGTTTGCTCTGGATGTAGCACAAAATTCATAATGGGGATCAGTGGGATATGAAATTGAAGAGTTAAGATGGAGGCAGACAATGGAAAATACCCCACTGTGTGGTTGACAACAGAAAACTTTTAAAAGATTAAAATGGGGGACCAATTTGTATTTTAAGAAATTAATCTAAGACAATATGAGACAGACTGAAGAGAGGGACCAGAAGGGTCTGACGCAGGCGGGGGGCAGTGAGAATGGAGAGGAAGAGACAAGGAGGAGTACTGAGGAAGCAGAATTAATGGATGTTGTGTTGAAGATGTCAGAGCTGCTTACTCACACCTCACTTCTAAGTGTTGTTGACAGGAGTACAGTCATGCCATTTACTGAGACAGAAGAAAAAACAAGTTTGTAAGTGAAGACAAGCAATTCAGCTCTGAAAATGAGTCTGAGGTGCTGCTAAGTCATGCAGGTAAAGACAGTCTGTATTATGCAGGCATTTATAAATGCTGGGACTGAGCTTCATTAAGTCCAGTAACAAAAAAGGATTAAAAAAAATGCCGCAAGTTAATCATCTTGTTTACTTGTGAAAAACCATGGTTTTAAATAAGTGTTTTTTTGTTTTTTTCCCGTTTTTGGTTGTGCTGTGGTGTGTGGGATTTAAGTTCCCTGGTCAGGGATCGAACCTCGGCCATCGGCAGTGAAAGCACACTGCCTAACCACTGGACTGCCAGGGAAGTCCCTAAAGGACTATTTAATGACATGAAAAAAATTCTGTTAGGTGCTAAAAATGAGCAAAAAACCCTAGTTTGATTACATATTATTAAATTAAAAAAAAATCTATCTAAAATTTATTGAATGCTTGTAATACATGCCAGCAACTGGGCTAAGTTCTTTATTATCTCATTGAGTCCCCAGTTAACAATCCTGAGGTAGGTTCTATTATTAGTACCATCCTGCAGATAAAGGAAACTGGGTCTAAGAAATCCAGAAGCTTTCCCAAAGCATCAAGAAGTAGAACTGGGTTTGAATCTGGGTCAGTCTGACCTTGGAGTTCCATTACGCTACTCTGCACATATATATGACAGGAGAGACATATACCCAATTGTTACCTATGGTGACAGGACTACAGATGATTTGAATGTTCTTTTTGTTTTCTCGACTATCTACAATAAACACTGTATTTTGTAATGAGAAAAAGTTATTAAAAATGTCTTTCCAGGGACTTCCCTGGTGGTCCAGTGGTTAAGACTCTGGGTTCCCAATGCAGGGAGTCCGTGCTTGATCCCTGGTCAGGGAACTAGATCCCACACGCTGCAACTAAGACCCAGTGCAGTCAAATAGCTAAATACCTAAACAAAAAAAAAAAGTCTTTCCAAGAGTTTATGATCTATCAAACTACATCTATAAGGTAACATGGGAAAATGTTACAGGTAGTTAGTGTGGGTAAGAATTAAAACAACTGTTATTTTCAAGTTTTGTAATAAAACTTTAACTTATAGTAATTTTTATAACATCTATGGAACCATTAAATATTTTTACATTAATATTATAACATAAATTACTACAAAATTTTCAAAAACTTACCTATACTTTGTAAAATTAAATTCCATACCACAGGAACCATGTTTTAGGAAACATGAATTAAAATCTGAGAAAGACAGGTGGGGAGGGTGTGTGGAGGCTGATAAGCAAATAATGACAGGATAATTTTAAGTATGTCCATGTATGGAGGAAAAGCAAGAACAGCTGATAGAGAAAGTCCCCAGTTAACTGGGCTTACAGGCACAAGTAAAAGTGTTAGCTTCGGAAAAGAATAGGAAAACTTTTCTGAGATGGGACGGTAAGGAAGAAAGATGAATGAAGACATAGGAACTGTCGAGTGGAGGATAAATTAGATTAATAGAACTATTAGTTGGCTACTTTAAATCAATTTGGAAAAAAAAAAGGTAAAACCATTCATATTAAAATACATTTAGAGGGAGCTTTAAAAATGCATCAGAGACAAGTTACTGAATACTGGGAATAACTAGTTGATTGTCTTACAGATAACTTGCTTGGCAAATTTCCCTGCTCATCTGCAGCACCTCTGTTAACTATAGAACGACCAGTTTTAGGAAGTTTAACAGAACCAGTGGTATACTATCCTGCAATGGCGTCTAAGATGTCTAGATTTTTCTTGAAGGTGGCTCCTTGGGGAGGCAAAAAGATCTTTCTAGTAGAACTCTGTAAGAGCCACAGAATATTTTGTTTAGGAAAAATACTCATGTGGTTACATTTAAATAAAGCGGCTTGATGAAGATCTAGCTTTACTTAAAAGATTACTATGAAATAATCTGCCACACGACTGCTTTAAATAGCAAAATCCTCCAGCAAAGGCATTAATTCACCTGCAGTTAAATATTTACTTGCACTGAGCCTTGACACAGTCTCTTCCCTTTCCATCAACTTGCTTGTACTCATTTTTTGGTCTCCTCCAAGCTTCAAAGTCACCAGGCAAGGTTTCCTGTTCTTCTCTTTATAGCACTTATCACTACTGTAATTAATTTTTAAAGTTAACTCTTTAACGTCTGTCTCCTGGCAAGACTGCAAGCTTCACAAATAAGGGCAGAGGCTGCATATGTTGTTCATGGCAATACAGAGCCCAGCAGCATATTTAAGCCCGAGGGAACAGTCCAATAAGCACCTCTGACATCTATGCAAGATCTCTGCTGTTAGAAGAATACAATCTTGGTTAAGAAACAAGAAACCTTTGTACATACATTCTGGAATAAACTCCAGGAACTCAATTCACAGATCAGAGTACCATTCCTCACAGATTCCAATAACTGGCTTATAAGTAAAAAGGGATGAGAAGAATTTGAAACTATTTGGCAGAAATCTTTAACTTTCCATTTCCTACATCCTGTATCTCTGTATTTCCATTCCCTTTCCAACATGAGAGAGAAATGGTGCAGGAAAACAAAACAGGCGACACATGAAATAAATTCCGTATCTCTCTCTAAAAAGAGGATTATTAGAGAAAGTGCTTCTGTGTCTGCCAGCATACAAAATGGAGATCTGGAATGCTGCTTGCCGTCAGGCAATCCTAAAAAATGTTAACAATTCAGCACTACAGGGAATAAGACCTTGGAAGTATGTACAGAGTGACCAAAATGTACTGTTTTAAGGACAGTCACATATGTAAGGAGGACATTAAATGGAAAAACTGAGGTAGCAATTTTAAGACCAAGCACTTTTTATTTTACAGCAGTGCAGGGAGAGGGAGGAGGAGGAAACGCCACAGAGATGCAGGACAGAGGGAAGTGAGGCTTGTATCCACTAATAAATACTGCATGCCGACAACAGTAGGATGCCAAAAGTGAGAGGAGAGCAATCAGCTGGTGATCAAAGTGCAGAAAGGAGGAAAGAACTAAAGACACTTCCAGTTGCAGTATCCACAGAGTAGAAACAGTGGGCAAAATGCTTGGAAAGCTCAAGGTACACCTGACAACTTCTGATGGTGAGGGGAAAACCAGCAGCACAGAAAAGCAGGGCTAAAAGATGTACAGACAGACCATCAGGAAGAAGATATAAGCCTTTAGGGCACGAGGTATAGGAAGCAGCCGCAACTGACTGAAGCTGATCGTCTGGTGCACTGTTTTTAACCGATTCCTCTCTTTGCATCAACCTTCCTAGTATTTTTAAACAGCTCTCTGCGTTTGTGTGATTTTTTTCCCACATTAGCACTACCATACATACTTATTATTATATCACGCAGAAGAGACTCAAATCTTTACACCTGCTGCACTGCTAAGTGTTGGCTGAGTGAGAGTAGCAGAACAGGTTTAATGGCTCCAAATTACCTCTCCCTCTTTTCCAAACCAGGGATTTTGGTCAGCTACAAGGCACAAAGTTCGTTCTAGAGCCTAGTCCTTTTGTATGCCATAAACCTGATACTAGAGGTTACCTTCCCCTCTGCTGTGACCTCTCCATTTCATTTTTCTACCTTTGATTTTTCAAAATCTACCTTAGGGTTGGCAACCTTGCTTTAGTTACTAAAGTCGAGTTCAGTGATCTTCAAACTGTGTTCCAAGAGGGGAGGCTGAGTGGGTAGGATGGGTGCTCCCAAATGCAATTCCACCGTGGCATGCTGCTTTATATGTCTGGGGTTTCTGGAAAGAATTCACTAGGAAAAATTGTTCCACTTCTGTATGGAGTCAGTACTTACTGCAAGGTATACTTTAAACCACACAGTTTTGGTATGTTTTTAAAACTGGGTCTGTTAATGGGCAAAAGGTTAAGTTTTTATCTCTTTCCTCCCGTCACACCTCTCCCTTCCTCTTTTTATAGACCCTAAAACAGGTGTTTAAGAGTCAACCGAAAACACTTCCTTACACAATTTAGCCTTTGAGAATTTCTAAAATAATTATGTATTTCCATGTGTTGGTGCTTAAACATGATCAAGTTGGGCATAGATCAAAACTTGGTGTGTGAGTGGCGGGGGTGAGGTGAACTGGCACACATGTTAAGGTCGTTTTAAGAGAGACAGGATTGACAAGCGAAGCAAAAGGAGTGTGGAACTAAAATGAAAGCTTTTCCCTTACAGAAACCGAAAGACTCAATAGCACATTTTCTAACGGGAAGGGCTCCTCAGCCAAAGAAAGGCCTCCACGTCGTTCACCCTCATGAGCCAAGTCTCATCCCAGCTTCGGGTACATCTTTTGAGTCCCTGCTTTCAGTGGAGGAGTTGGCTTCCTACAGACGAGCGGATTACGGATCGGCTCTTCCTCTCTTCATTATAATAAACGGCTAACCGACAGCAGAATTGGGAGTTGCAGCAACGGCGACAGGGACACAGGAAAAAGGGGCAGATTCCGTGCCATCCTGCGGCCCCCAGGCCTGTCAGCTCATCACCCACCCGTCCACCCCCATTTTTCGGTCTAAACTTACCAGGTGGGAGACGGCCCTGGGCAGGGAGTAAGTTACTGCGCTGGGTCGAGTCGAGTTCCGCTGAGCTTCTTAGAGACGCTGCGGGAAAGAGGCTGAAACCCAGTAGCTGCCGCCGCCGCCACCGCCTCTGTTACCAGGGGGTCTCGCCTCCATCGCTGGCTGCGAGAACTCTGAGGGCACGTGACCGGAAGTACGAAAGGCGGGTCTGCGGGACACGTGACCCCAGAGCACGGGCGCCATGACACCTTCCGCTAGTTCCCTCCCTCCTCCGCCGGTGCCCGCCTGTTTCATTTCCTTTCGCCAGCTTTAGGCTGTGAAAGGTCCCAGGAACTTGGCTGTCTCACCCCTTTGGCCTAGAGCTCCTCCGGTCCCGTTCGGCGCTGCGTCTTCGGCCGGCAGCGGGCAGGCCGCAGAGAGCGTAATCGCGACCGCCGCCGGAGGGGGAGGGACCACGCGCAAGCAGGGCGTAACCCGTCACATGACGAGGAAGTACCGTTAACAGCTTTGTCCCGGCGTCCCCGGCGCTCCGGGATGACGTAAGCCTGGGAGGGGAGGAGTAGTAGGGAAGACTGAAGCTCAGGTGCGGCTCTTAGCGCGCGGTGAGTGTGCGGGCGCCTAACTGGGAGAGATGCTGTGACCCACAGAAGGTTGGGGGCTGCCAGCCTAGAGGTGGTGGAGAGGGGCTGAGACCTACAGGCTGGGAGCCTGGCTTTGAAAACTTCATTACCACCGCTTCTTTCAAGAGATCTGAATGTAGTATTAAAGTTAACTGCTGTTAAGTTAGGAGTTCCCTAGGCAGGGAGCTTGTGGTCAGATGTCTGCAATGATGCGTGCAAGGCATGTTGAGTGCATGAGTGAGTGAGTCGCCATTTCTTGGTCTAAGGTTGAGAGGAGTTCTCTATTACTTGTTGTTGTGGAGTCACTCAGTCGTGTCCGACTTTGCGACCCAATGGGCTGCAGTACTCCAGGCTTCGCTGTCCTCCACTGTGTCCCAGAGTTAGCTCAAACTCATGTCCATTGAGTCAGTGATGCTATCCAACCTTCTCATCCTGTCTCCCCTTCTCCTGCCCTCAGTCTTTCCCAGGATCAGGGTCTTTTCCAAAGAGTCGGCTCTTCGCATCAGGTGGCCAAAGTATTGGAGCTTCAGCTTCAGCATCAATCCTAATGAATATTCAAGGTTGATTTGCTTTAGGATTGACTGGTTTGATCTGGCTGTCCAATGGACTCTTAAGAGTGTTTTCCAGCACCACATTTCGAAAGGCATCAATTCTTTGGCGTTCAGCCTTCTTTATAGAAAGATCCCATTATGAGGGAATCCCCAACTTCCCCTTGGCATAGTATCTTTAATTTTTCTTCCTTTTTCCTCTCTCTTGCCTCTTCGACCTTCCACGCATCTAGTGGGGAAAAGAGAACGCTGTGATTTGCGTTTGGTGTTCGCACAGCAAACACTGGTTCAGTAAAATGAGTACTAGGCCAAGAGACCCCACTCCAGTACTCTTGCCTGGAAAATCCCATGGACGGAGGAACCTGGTAGGCTGCAGTCCATGAGGTCGCTAAGAGTCGGACAGTACTGAGCGACTTCCCTTTCACTTTTCACTTTCATGCATTGGAGAAGGAAATGGCAACCCACTCCAGTGTTCTTGCCTGGAGAATCCCAGGGACGAGGGAGCCTGGTGGGCTTCCATCTATGGGGTCGCACAGAGTCGGACACGACTGAAGAGACTTAGCAGCAGCAGCAGCAGCAGGCCAAGAGAAAAACCTTTTTTTGATCCTCCTGCTTTTTATGTTGCCATCAAGCAATAGGGGAAATGGAAAGGTAATTAGATTTGGACTCAAGATTAGTGGATTTTAGTCTCACCTCTGCTTATGAGCTCTGTGACCTTTGGTAAACCAACTCTTCAAAAGGTTTTTTCATTGACTTTGGTAAGCATTTATGGCCACCCTCTGTTTGCTTAGTGTTTTGCTAGGCTAACTGTGACAGAAGTAATAGTTAAACTCAGTTTTGTGGAGAGACGGGGTTTTTTTTTATTTGGAGGAAGATTCCAGAAGCAGCATATATTACACCATGGAGGCACAGAAGGTTTATAGAAAGATTTGTACAGAGATTCTTGTTAAATATTTACTTAAAATTCTTGAATGCATATATGTGTATGACTAAGTCACCTTCCTGTACACTTGAAACTAACACAGCATTGTAATTTAACTATATGTACCTCAATAAAAAATCTTGTTCAGAAAAATTTCAAACACAGAATAGTACAATGAACCCTCATGTATACCTAACCAAACTTTAACAACAGGTATCAGCATTCTACCGTTCTTGTTTGAACAGCTTAAAAATTTCTGGGTACTTTTTATATCCATTGGTGAATTTGATTAATAGCAGCTTTCAATTTGAGCTCAATTCTACTGTATCTAGGTACTGGCTGATGTTGTTTTCTTGCTAAGTTGTCTCCAACTCTTTCGTGACTCCATGGATTACAGCTCGCCAATCGCCTCTGTTGATGGAATTTCCCAGGCAAGAATATTGGAGTGGGTTAGCGTTTCCTTCTCCAGGAGATCTTCCCAACCCAAGGATAGAATCTGTGTTTCCTGCATTGGCAGGCGTATTCTTTACCACTAAGTCACCAGGGAAGCCCAGGTACTAGCTAGGAAGATTATATTAATTTTGTCTGAAAATTTCTTTGGGTGTTAGTTAGCTTCTTTCTCTGTTGAATCAGATGTGTGACATGGCTACTTTAAAAACATACCTGGAAAAAAAAACACACAAAAAACTGCCTCTGATACTATTTTAGGATGTAATATAAAAGCTTAGTGTCCAGGTCAAGGAAGTTAGTGTTTCTACTCTGTTCTGGTTATTGAGCTACTGAAGAGTTTTATGTTCAGTTCTGGACAAGACATGTTCAGGCAAACTAAAGGCCCTGTGTGGAAGGCTTATCAGAACTGAGAGGAATTTGGAAATTGTCAGGTCAGAATGATTGAAGAACTGGTGGTGTTAAATTTTTAGAAGACCTCATGACATTTTTCAAATACTGAAGGATTGTTTTGTAAGGAGTAAACATTTCCTTGGGCTTCCCAGGTGGCACTCTTGGTAAAGAACCCACCTATCAAAATGCAGGAGCCACAGGTTTGATCCCTGGGTGGGGAAGATCCCCTGGAGGAGGGCCTGCAACACACTCCAGTACTCTTGCCTGAGGAATCCCATGGACAGAAGAGCCTGGCGGGCTACAGGACATAGGGTTGCAATAAGTCAGACACGACTGAAGTGACTTAGCATGCATGCAGACATTTTCTTAAACTCCAAGTCATCAGGTTTCAGCCCAGTAGTAAAAAAGTACCTTATAATGGTGTGAGCTGTGGAGGAGTGGACTGTACAGCTTCATGAGAGGGAGGACTTCCTTTCCCTTCCTGAAAATGTTCAGGGATCCAGAACCTTAATTCAGATTAATTTTTGAATTACGTGGATGTGTGCACCGAGATATCTGTGAGTCTTCCACTTTGAGAATTATGAGAAGTGGGACTTATTCTGGACCTGAAAGCCTGGGAAGATTTTGGTAAGTAGGTCTGGGAGGTAAGGAGTCTATTCAGAGATAGTAAGCACAAGGGAAGGTATAGATTTGGAAGGGTGTAACACTATCACCCGGAGAAGGCAATGGCACCCCACTCCAGTACTCTTGCCTGGAAAATCCATGGACAGAGGAGCCTGTAGGCTGCAGTCCATGGGGTGGCTAAGAGTCGGACATGACTGAGCGACTTTACTTTCACTTTTTACTTTCATGCCTTGGAGAAGGAAATGGCAGCCCACTCCAGTGTTCTTGCCTGGAGAATCCCAGGGACGGCGGAGCCTGGTGAGCTGCCGTCTGTGGGGTTGCACAGAGTTGGACACGACTGAAGTGACTTAGCAGCAGCAGCAGCAGCAACACTATGACTGGGCTTCCCTAATAGCTCAAGATGGCAAAGAATCCGTGTACAATGCAGGAGACTGAGTTTGATCCCTGGGTTGGGAAGATCCCATAGAGAAGGGAACAGCTACTCACTCCAGTATTCTGGCTTGGAAAATTCCGTGGACAGAGGAGCCTGGCAGGCTACAGTCCACGGAGTCTCAAAGAGTCAGACACGACTGAGCGACTTTCACTAACCCAGTAACTTCTCTTGAGAACTGACATTATATATGCTGTTCCCTTTTTGTTCTCATCTGCATTAAGTCATTTTCAGAGAAATAGAAACTAGGTTTTTTACCCTATTAGGTCATAATTTCCAGGTTATTCTCTCTTCACTGAGATCAATGCCAAATGATCTATGCATATGAGAATTTAAGTTTGCAAGTGGAAGAGATAGCCACTGTGGTCTTGGTGTCATTCCTTTCTATTTTCCTTAGGATCTTACACAGTGATTCATCTTCTTTTTCTTGTATCTTCAGTCCCTATCATTCTAAATTCTGTTCATTTACTACCTACATGTCTGTTTGAGTCTCCCCTGCTCATAAAGTCAAGAGAGGTTTTCTCCTTCTCCACAAGATGTCTTGAGTAACTAAAAGACCTTATCTTTAGTTTCTCACTTCTAACCCCTTTTCTCAAGTTCTTGGTTTCTAGTGTCTGCCCACAGCACTTTACAGAAATTATGTTGTCTACCAGTACCAAATCCTTCAATGCCTTTCTGTTGCTTACCAAATTATAATTTGTTCAGGTTCCTTGGTTTGAGATTCATAGTGCTTTGTAACTTGTAACTGAATTAATATCCAGGTTTATCTTTTTTTATTCCATTGCTTGTATGCTGTGTTTCAACCAAGGACTTACATTCTCCAAATGTATCTTCTGACTTGCCAATGCAGGAGACATGGATTCGATCCCTGAGTTGGGAAGATCCCCTGGAGAAGGAAATGGCAACACACTCCACTATTGCCTGGGAAATCCCATGGACAGAGGAGCCTAGTGGGCTACAGTCCACGGGGTCGCAAAGAGTAGGCCACCACTTAGTGACTAAACAACAACAACAGTGAATATTTGGCTTATTGCTGCCTCGTTCCCCTTTCCCTTTCCTCAGCTCTAGCGCTGCTTCCCTCAGAAAGGTTTCTGTGGTTACTTTTGACTCAGTGTGGTGCCTCTGTCCTCTGTGTTCTGACATAGTACTTTGCTTTTGTTCCTCTTAGGAGGTGTATGTGTGTGTGTATGAGGGGTGTGTGTGTATGAAGTGTGTGTGTGTGTATGAGGGGGGTGTGTGTGTGTGTGTGTGTGTGTATGTGGTTTGTCTTTCCTCCTCATTTGATTATAAAATGACTGCTTTCTGGAATTATTTTGTCTTTTTAGCACCACTGTGCCTCATATTTTACTAGAAGCTATTGATTTGGAGAAAAACACACGAGAATTATGAGTTTAAATTTTACTCAGAGGCTTGCTGAGGACTTTAGCCTGGGTGATAGCCTCTCAGTTAGCTCTGAGGAAACTGCTTGGAAGGGGTAGGAGAGAAGACAGTTCACATGTGAATTTTAGCTGGGAAATAAGTGCAGGCAGGCCTATATCTTGGTAAAACACTACTGCTAATCGCAAAGAACAGATTTTTAGTGCTTTTCTATGTATGGGGAGGTATCAAAATCTGAGGTGATTAAAATTCTTCCTGAGATATACATCTGACTGTTTGAGGGGCCTTTGTCTGAGCCGCGGGCCTCATCCTGTTGACTTAATTTCCTCTGAGTGCCCTAGTGGTCAGCAGCTGCAGTGGGTTAGGGCTTAACCCTTGTAGAATTGGATGGTGAGTAGAGCTGTTTGTCTGGTGATCCTGATTTTTCTGTGTCTGTAATATTTAATAATGTGAATGGGTGAAAGAATGACAGATGATTTTTTAAAAATATTTTGAGTATAGGAGAACTACTAAAGATTTTTTTTTTCCAGAACACCATTCTTGCACAGATCAAGCTGTATTAAAAACAGCATTAATAGCAGAAAATAAAACTATGTTATGTGTATGCAGTAAAAACTATTGTAAGCGTCTGTATGTGTTTTGCCCCTGGAAAGTGTGCTTCATGAATGTTAGGACTTGCTTTGTCCTCTGTTGTATCTCTGGGACCTAAAAGGATGCCTAGCACATAGTTCATGCTAAGTACATATTTGTTGCATAAATGAGTGAGTGAATACATGTGTTTTTTGGGAAAAACAAAACCACAAGGTATAAATAATTAACAACAGTATAAACAATTATTTCTGAATTTTTCCGTGGTATTTGTTTTTTATTCTTAACTTGGTAGGTAACAAAAGATTGAGGAAAAGTTAAAACTAATGGGTAGAATTTTCTTAAATTCTGTTTCTTTTTTTCTGAAACCTCATATAATTTGACAGAAACATATACTCGAGTGTTGTCGAACAGGTAAGAAATCTTGTGTTAGTTTACAAAGTCTTCACTGAGTAGTTGGCATTTGCTCCCTTGTATTCTTTTGTTTAGTCACTAAGTTGTGTCTGACTTTTGCGATCCTGGGGATGTGAATTCTTACTCCTGTTTTTTCCTATCAGGTCTGATACTGAAGCTCTCATTCCCCTTGGTGTGCTAATTCTCAGCATCCGACTTCTCACTCACAGGCTGGAGGAAGCCATCCAGAGGCCCTTTCCTGTTAAACACTGTTGAATTGTGGGCTCATAACCATTGAATGTCACCCCACTCCAGTACTCTTGCCTGGAAAATCCCATGGGCGGAGGAGCCTGGTGGGCTGGCAGTCCATGGGGTTGCACAGAGTCAGACTCGACTGAAGTGACTTAGCAGCAAGCATTGAATGCAGTGAGAGACTTACAGACAGATGAACTACAGCTCAAAGAATTGCAGCTGGAGTTGCTATTTTACCACAGAGGAGCTTGACAGAATTTCCCCTTATATTCTGCAGTGTCTATTCTATACTGTTAGATAAATAGAGTAGGATAGGATTATGGAGAACCTTGAGAATCTGAATTTTTTTTCTCTGGGAGTTTGAGAGTCAGGGAATGATACTGTACAAGCTGACTGTCACGTATAATGTTACTTGTACGTGTTTTCTTCCCACCTGGATGCCAGGCACCTCCAGAGTAGGGAATCCTTGTCCCTTTCTCATGTTTCCTTGCCACTTGTTCCTGAGTCCAGGCTTGCTCTGCTCACTGCACGACAGGCCAGTAAATCGGAGACAGAAGTGTTGAGGCAAAGAATAACTTTATTTGGAAAGGTGGGTGACCGAGACAATGGCAGACTCGTGTCTCAAAATAACCATCTTATTGGGGTCTGGATACCAGATTGTTTTATAGGGGTGGGGAGGAAGGTGAGGAAATAAAGTAAAAAGGTATTAATCTTGCAAATATCTCCTGGAATGGCCAACGTCAGGGAGGGGACTGTTAATTTCTCCCTTCCTGTAGCCATCCACAGGTGGAGCGGGTCCTGAAGAAAGGCATTTTGGTTTAAGGTTCAGGCAGAGGGACAGGGTTCCTTGAGGCAGGCCATTATGTATGGATTGCAACAGCAATGGGGAGCAAAGGTTAAAAGGAACAGATCCAACATGGAGTCAGATTTTGTTCTTCGCTGTAACACCTGTTCATTTAATGCTTGCTGAAAGAGTGGTGGGAAATAGATGGGGAAACAGTGGAAACAGTGTCAGACTTTGTTTTTCTGGGCTCCAAAATCACTGCAGATGGTGACTGCAGCCATGAAATTAAAAGACGCTTGCTCCTTGGAAGGAAAGTTATGACCAACCTAGATAGCATATTCAAAAGCAGAGACATTACTTTACCAACAAAGGTTCGCCTAGTCAAGGCTATGGTCTTTCCTGTGGTCATGTATGGATGTGAGAGCTGGACTGTGAAGAAGGCTCAGCGCCGAAGAATTGATGCTTTTGAACTGTGGTGTTGGAGAAGACTCTTGAGAGTCCCTTGGACTGCAAGAAGATCCAACCAGTCCATTCTGAAGGAGATCAATCCTGGAATTTCTTTAGAAGGAATGATGCTAAAGCTGAAACTCCAGTATTTTGGCCACCTCATGCGAAGAGTTGACTCATTGGAGAAGACTCTGATGCTGGGAGGGATTGAGGGCAGGAGGAGAAGGGGACGACAGAGGATGAGATGGCTGGATGGCATCACTGACTCAATGGATGCGAGTCTGAGTGACCTCCGGGAGCTGGTGATGGACAGGGAGGCCTGGCGTGCTGCAGTTCATGGGGTCGCAAAGAGTCGGACACGACTGAGCGACTGATCTGATCTGATCTGATCTGAAAGAGTGGTGAACTTCTTAAATTATATTTCTGCAGGTTTTATTCAGGATCAGTGTGCCTGTCCCTCAACGTAGTTTCATCTGTCTGGGTAAATGACTTTTGTGCCAGTGATACCAGAGTCCTACAGCCATGTTCTTGCAGAATTTGAGTCTCTGGATCCATTACTTTCAGCCCTGAGGCTGGACTCCACTCGTCTAAAGGTGATTTTCTTGATCCTTATATCAGTTTTATTTTCATATTGATAGTTTGGTGCGTTCTTTGTTACATGTGTGCCCCCCACCCCAAACATTTTTTATGTTTCATAGACTCCTGGTGTTCTTACTTGTGCTGTAATACTTTGCATAGAAGTAGTGTTTTCCTAGCACTTCCTTGATTTATTTTTCAAGCAGTTGAATTCTTCTTTCCCATGCTTAAAAGTCATGATATTGATTACTGAATCCACCCCTTCCCCCAAATCTTACTGCCTTCTCTCAGAAAGTAATGTATTTGATTGAAAATAACATAGTTTTAAATGAATATACCTCATTGCCTTTTGAACAATAAGAACCATTGCAGTTCTATGAAGTTCATTTCAAAACAAGGAATTTGATGTACCCCCTGTTTTAGGGAAGAGACTTAAAAATTAGCATTACAAAATTAGCCAAAAATTAGTTCTGTGGGGAAGGAGTATGTGCTTCTCTCAAACTCTTGAGTTCATTTGATAAACTCAGGAATGACATGGTAAAGAACAGTCTCATAACCAGTTCCTCACTGCAGAACACCCTTCTAGCCTCTGAGCAAAGGAATGGGAAGTAATAGGCAAAGTAATATGAGCAACAATTATGAGGGTTGGTAGCTGACATTTTTTTAGCTGCAAGTTACAGAAAATCTTCTCAGTAATGGCTTAAGCAATAAAGGTGTTTATAATCTGGTTGGAGGTCGTTGTTTCTGGGTTTAGTGTGTTGGCCACTGATATTCCTTAGGACCCAGGCTCTCCATCTTTCCTGTTCTGCTAGCTTCTGTATATTGACCGTTGGTCACACATTTGCAAGATAAGTGGCTGGCTTCAAGCCTTGATTATCTCCAGTAGCAGCTCCAGTGAGATGGAGCTGCCTGAGACAAAGGCTTTTTTCCCCTTTAGATTCTACCATTTATCTGAGAGGGCAGAGTTTTCCAGGAAGCCCTCACAGGGCTTAGTCTCATTAGCTGGACTTGAGTCCCAGGGCTCCCCCTAGCTGCAAAAGAAACTGGGTAAGTGAAGATTTGGATTTTCCAGCTTCTATAGTAGAAAGAAGCAAGGTTGAAGAGGATTGGGAATATGTTTGTTTGCCAACCAGTAGTTTTTACTGTAGTGTTCTGGGCACAGCATGGCCACTGCTTTTTCTGGATAAAGAGAGGAAGGTGTGGGGAGATCTAATAGTACAGTGACTTGTATTTGCGTCGTCTACAGTCTCACTTGCTCTCAGAGCTGTGGGTTTTCTGTACTCATCGTACAGACTAGAAAGGATTTACCTGAACAGATGGTTAAAGTGGTTGCTTTATCCCCTGGGTACTTGGTCTTCCATCATTGCGGTCAGCATTGGAATGACCTAGCTGAATTGCCCAGAAGATGAATTAGGCTAGTCACTGGCTTCTGCCAAGGGGGAAATTACTCATTTATACAACTGAGCCTATTCAGCCATTTTGAGATTCAATTAAAAAGTTGAAACTGAAATGTCCTTTATTCTGTATCTTTCACTATTCTAGAATAAGAGCTTGAGTCTTGTTGGGTGGTATCTGACTGGGCAGTGGGTGGGGTGGTGGGGAGGAACCTGACACAGATTCTCAGTATCTTATTTCCAGTCGATAGTTTGATTTGCTTAGTGGCTGAGAGTCTCTCGCTTGTCTGTCTCCATGCTTCTAGTGCACGAGCATAGCCGTGTCTCGGAAATGGTTGGCTTTGGGCAGTTCGGGAGGAGGACTCAACCTCATTCAGAAAGAAGGCTGGAAGCACAGGCTTTTTCTTTCTCACAGGGTAAGATTAAGGGTTGCTTGTTATGTACCATCTGGAGTATCTGTCATAAATGGGAGTTCTCCATTGTAAATATCATTTGGAATAAAAGAAGGTAAAACTTGAGATTGAGTAGTAAATTACCCATTTTTGAGGAGCTGCCCAATATTTTTCCTTCTGTGCTCTAGGAAGGTGCAATTTCTCAGATCGCCTGCTGTTTACATGATGATGATTATGTTGCTGTGGCTACCAGGTGAGAAACTGTTTTGAAACTATCTGATCTTTCCCAAATGCATCTGAAATTGAAAAATGTGGTTGTGTGTTTATTAGGGTGATCAATCATCCTGGTGTGCCTGGGCCTCACTCTTTTTTAGCACTGAAAGTCCTGTGACCTGGGAAACCATTTAGACCCAAGCAAACCAAGATGGGCAGTTGGTTACCGTAGTATTTTTGGAAAACACTAATATGAGGCAACATTTCTGAGACCTCAATGTAGAAAGGTAACATAATTTAGAACCTCAAAGTTCTCTGTTGGATTGGTGGACTAAAGCAAGGAGATTAATATCTTGGCTTTCTACTTCCTCTTCTGAAGAATAAGAATATGCTTATATATTTAATATAGTTGATACTGCAATGCAGCGAAATTGTACCTGTTTCACCACTGCCAAAAATTTGCTTCTGTTTCTCCATTCTCGCAGTCAAGGTCTTGTAGTTGTTTGGGAATTAAATCAAGAGCGTCGTGGGAAACCAGAACGAATTTATGTGTCTTCAGAACACAAAGGCCGAAAAGTTACAGCTCTCTGTTGGGATACAGCTATTCTTAGAGTATTTGTAGGTGATCATTTGGGGAAAGTTTCTGCCATCAAACTCAACACTTCTAAGCAAGCAAAGGTGAGAACCAGTTCAGTGCTTTGTGTAAGTGGGTGAATATATAAGGTGTTGTCTTACAGAATATCAATTAAAGAACACAGTTTGATCTGTATGTCTTGAGGGGTTATCTAGAGCCCAAACCATTAATTTTGAGGAAACTTGTTTGCATGTAGTATGTATGGTACCCTGGTTTATCTTGGTTGTGTTGCAGAATGGCTGTGAGCTAACTTTCATAATTTGCACGTTGTCTATCACATTTCTCCATAATTCACCTGGATGGCCCACTTAAATAAAGTGTTCTTTAATAGTTTGCTGTCAAGAAAGAACAGATGCCTGTTTATTAGTTATGTGAATAAAATGGCAGACATGGAGAAATGGTACCAGTTGCTCAGGCTCCTAGTCTCCTGGTCCCCGTTTTGAATAAATTCTTGAGTGCAGGTATACTTTCTTTCAGAATAGATGTAACTTGTGAATGGAATCTTAAAGGCACCCCCTGCATTGGGCTCAGCAATGTGGGTCCTGAGGCTTCCTGGAATGCTCCAGTTTGTCGTTAAGACAGCGGACCTGTTTTTCACTGTCCTCCTTTTCCAAAGCTGTTAAATCAGAAGTGGGGAACTTGTCTCTCATTGGCTTATTTCCTTGGAGGATCGTGGCAGATTAGAAGAGATCTAAATACCATTGCCTAATAATTTTTTTAGTTAACACATCTTGATGTGTTAATGAAATATTCATGATGACCCATCACAGTAACCAATTGATTCATAACGTATTTTTCATCCAAAATACATTTGGGATTCTTAGCCCTGCTGCTGTTGCTGCTGCTGTGTCGCTTCGGTCATGTCTGACACTGTGTGACCCCATGGACGGCAGCCCACCAGGCTCCCCCGTCCCTGGGATTCTCTAGGCAAGAACACTGGAGTGGGTTGCCATTTCCTTCTCCAATGCATGAAAGTGAAAAGTGAAAGTGAAGTCACTCAGTCGTGTCTGACTCTTTGTGACCCCATGGACTGCAGCCCACCAGGCTCCTCCGTCCATGGGATTTTCCAGGCAAGAGTACTGGAGTGGGGTGCCATCGCCTTCTTAGCCCTAGTTTGTCTTTTTTTCCAAGTGAAGAAGTACTGTCTACAGGTGAACAGTTCTCTCACATATTCCAAAACTTATTTTGTCTTTTTCATTTCAACTTCTAAGAATAGATAATCACAAACAGAGCCTTAAGAATTCTCCTCTGCAGTTACGTAGATCCATTTGTTCTGTGAAACAAAATGAAACTCTGATGAAACTCTGATAGTCTTAACAGGCAAATTAATTTTGGTCCATTTAAGATTTTTGTTTTGCTATCTAAGCTGTTTTCATTTAAAAGGTAGAGAGAGGAGGATTATGTATAAAGATAAATTTATAAAGATAAATTTTATTTTCTTGTCACATCCCCTTTAGGCAGCTGCTGCCTTTGTGATGTTTCCTGTTCAGACAATAACAACAGTTGATTCCTGTGTCGTCCAGTTAGATTATTTGGATGGAAGACTCCTTGTATCTTCGCTTACTCGATCCTTCTTGTGTGACACTGAGAGGTATACTTACTAACCATGAGTCATTGGGAATACAGAATTTCAGAGCTGGAAGGGACTTAGAAGTCATCTCGCCCAATTTCTTCAGTTCAGTTATACAAATATTAATAAGGAACCAGCTCCGTGCAAGTTGATGTTAGAGAACAGAGAGGATATAGAGGAGAGTGACCATAGTCCAGTGGGTGACTAAGGCAAAAACTCAGTTCTACCAAGAAGCCTGGTCTGAGTGCCTTGAAGGAAGGCTGAACAAAGGCCTGTTCCTATATGGGGAATCAGGGCATCTTTTTTGATTGAGTTTGTTGTTGTTGAAATTGGCTATGTAGTCTTTTTCTGGTTTTTTTTTTTTCTTTTGCTGGAAAAGCGAGAGACTTTTTGGGAAAGGTGCCCAGGTGGAGAGCAAGGATAATGGAACCCAGGAGAACTGCTCTGCCACATAGCTCAGAGTCTCAGATTTTATGGTGATGTGGAATTTTGCTGTGTATTTAATAGAATTTTATTGAAAGGTAAAACTGGGTGAGGAATAAGTAAGAACTTTGTGAAGCTGACAAGTATTTACTGAAATCTCAAGGGTCAAGCCAAAGGGCCAGTGAATGGCAAAGGAGTGTATTGATCAGATCAGATCAGTCGCTCAGTCGTGTCCGACTCCGTGCGACCCCATGAACTGCAGCACGCCAGGCCTCCCTGTCCATCACCAGCTCCCGGAGGTCACTCAGACTCACATCCATCGAGTCAGTGATGCCATCCAGCCATCTCATCCTCTGTCGTCCCTTTCTCCTCCTGCCCCCAATCCCTCCCAGCATCAGAGTCTTCTCCAATGAGTCAACTCTTCGCATGAGGTGGCCAAAATACTGGAGTTTCAGCTGTAGCATCGTTCCTTCCAAAGAAATCCCAGGGCTGATCTCCTTCAGAATGGACCGGTTGGATCTCCTTGCAGTCCAAGGGACTCTCAAGAGTCTTCTCCAACACCACAGTTCAAAAGCGTCAATTCTTTGGCGCTGAGCCTTCTTCACAGTCCAGCTCTCACATCCATACATGACCACAGGAAAGACCATAGCCTTGACTAGGTGAACCTTGTTGGCAAAGTGATGTCTCTGCTTTTGAATATGCTATCTAGGTTGGTCATAACTTTCCTTCCAAGGAGTAAGCGTCTTTTAATTTCATGGCTGCAGTCACCATCTGCAGTGATTTTGGAGCCCAGAAAGATAAAGTCTGACACTGTTTCCACTGTTTCTCCATCTATTTCCCATGTAGTGATGGGACCAGATGCCATGATCTTCGTTTTCTGAATGTTCAGCTTTAAGCCAACGTTTTCACTCTCCACTTTCACTTTCATCAAGAGGCTTTTTAGTTCCTCTTCACTTTCTGCCATAAGGGTGGTATCATCTGCATATCTGAGGTTATTGATATTTCTCCCGGCAATCTTGATTCCAGCTTGTGTTTCTTCCAGTGTATTGATAGTGGCTGTGAAATCCCAGAACAGGAAATGGCTTGAAATGAATAAATCCTGTGTATCACTGTGCTTAAGTTCCTCAGCCATTCTCACTGCACAGAAATATTCACTGCCCCCCACCCCGCCCTTTCCATTCCAGTAGCCTTGGCCAGCTACCATATTCCTCCGAACCCATCCCCTCTTTTAGAAATGTATTATGGCGAATTTTGAGCACCCATGAAAGAAGACAGAATTGCATGATAAACCCCTGTGAGTCCGCTAGCCAGCTTCAGTAATTTGATGAGGAGGTTTAGTAGGTGAAGTTTGAAGGCAGAAAAGTAGGAGAGGAGAGGCTGTTCTAGTAGGAACGTGCAGCCTCTTTGGGAGCAGCGAGAAAGAGTTAGGCATATTCCAAGATGTGTCCTTCTGGCTTGAGCTGGGAGTTGCTGGGGATCCCGTCGATAAGTTTGCCCCATACTGAGCGTGACAGCTGTAAATGTCACTCTAACTAAGTACATGGGCTCTCGGATCATTTTAAGGACATGTACATGTGGGAAATCAGGGTTTGGAAATTGGTCCTCTTAGAACTATCCAGGATTAGAAGTTTTTTATGTCTTTCTGGGGGTTCTTCTATCTAGTGAGAAGGTGAGGAGAGGTTGCACTTTGTTTTCTTGGGATGAGAAAGACTTGTGAAAAGGAGACCATAAGAGGAGGTTGCAGGTGTCTGGTATCAGAACGTAGGTATACAGCTGTGGAGCGAGGCTTTGAGACGCAAAGCATCCGTTTACCCGGAATTAGTAGGAAGGGGGATGTACTTGGTTCTGACTGACTTATTTCAGACTGTGGATCAGTGATGAAGTTAGGCTTATAGAACTGGACATCATCCAATGTCACCCGTTCACTTTTAGCCTAGACCTAGTGAGTAATAGAGCTTGCCTGACATCATGCAGCTGGAGGAGGCAGACTAGAATCTTTCTGTCTTGATTTTGTGCCTTTTCTGTACCTCAGTCACTTCTAGTATATCCTTTGACATTGGACCTTTTGGCTGTTAAATCTACCCTTGAGATTTGAGTAAAATATTAGTTAACCTCACAAATTTCTTAAATATTCTTCATCTCTGTTTTTTCGTGTTTGCTACATAGTCCAGTTCAGAAATCTGACTGACATTCTGACAAGTGATCAGAACACTGGACTGAATTTCACACCTTACTAGGGTTGTTTTGAGAATCTAGTGAAATGGTATAAAGAGCTAAATAAATGGAGGTTTATTTTTATCTCTGTGCAATATAGTTGCTAATTCCCATTTCACAGGATTGTGACTAGAGTTGTTTATGAGGATAGCCAACTGCAAAAATAACATGTTTTAGAAATGCCTTCTTCATTAGCTAGAATTCAGTTTGGGGGAACATGGATAGTACAATAATTAAAATTTTTTATTTATGTTAAAGTTTTGTTTGTTTCAAGCGATGTTCCTTTCCAAACAAATTTTTTTTTTGTTCAAACCAAGGCTCGTGATAACTAACCCAAGTGAGATACGAGGTTGCTTTTCCTGCTGCTTTCTGGCATTGTTGTTAATGAGCTTTACTAGAAGAATTATGTATGTGAAAGTGCTTTGAAATGCATAAAGAGCAATACAAGAAGTTATGGTTTCGTTACTTACGTTCCTTATTTGGGAAATAAAATACATTTCTGCCTTATTTTAGTTAATCCTTAAAACTATTCTTCTAGTAAAGCTGATGTTTTATTCATGAAGCAAGTTTAGTGCAGGGTGCATGCGCAGGTGCTCAGTCGCTCAGTCGTGTCCGACTCGTTGTGATCCTATGGACTGTAGCCTGCTAGGCTCCTCCATCCATGGGGATTCTCTAGACAAGAATACTGGAGAGGGTTGCCATGCCCTCCTCCAGGGATCTTCCCTGCCTAGGGGTCCAAATCCCTAGCCAGGGATGGAACCAGTCTCTTGTGTCTCCTACATTGGCCGGTGGGTTCTTTGCCGCTAGCACCTCCCGTTCAAGTAGACACCACTGCCACGTGCAATGCGGTGAATGCTTTGAAAACATGGCGTGGGAAGCCTGAAATTGTGCTTGTAGGAGTCAGAGAAGACTGTCAGAGGAGGAAGGATGGAGTTAGCTCATGAAAAATAAAGGAGTGTTTGGGAAGAGCCATACTCATCCTCACCCTCCGTGCTCTCAGGCGGTTTTATATGTGCAGTCTTTTATATAGCTGGTTCGTGTAATCCTAGGGGAACGGAATGTTCCGAGGTACAGACTTTCAGAAGGACTGAGCGTTTGGAGGAAAGAGTGAGGCGTTTATTGGGCATTTGTGACAGACGAGTGGCCTGGAGACAGGGTTGCCGAGTAGATCAGTGGCCTCCACGGGGCAGCTGAAGAACAAGATGAGCAATCAGTAGGATTTAAGGATGTAGGAAATGGTTTGGTAGCACTCATCTTTTAGTTTTGAAAAAGAGCCTTCACATTAACTCTGACTGTGGCTAGTAAACTGAGTGCTAACCTGAAGTGTTTTGCTTCCTGTAACAGAAATAGTTAATGGCAAATGAGAGTTACAACCCTGTTTTGATCTTTCCATTCTATTGTTCATTCCAGTAAATTGCTAATATGAAGAAAGGGAGGACATGGTGGGTGGGGTTGTTATGGCCATGTGGATTTGCAGTGCCAGTGTTTTGACGTTTCTCCATAAACATGATTTCTCTCTTTTTGTGGGGGGTATTAGAGAAAAATTTTGGAAAATTGGAAACAAGGAAAGAGATGGAGAATATGGAGCTTGTTTCTTCCCGGGAAGGTGTTCTGCAGGCCAGCAGCCCCTAATATACTGTGCTCGCCCTGGCTCCAGGATGTGGGAGGTGAACTTTGATGGAGAAGTTTTAAGCACACATCAATTTAAAAACTCCTCTCCTCACCACCTCTTCCTGTGATTAATCTAAGGTAATGACTTATATGTTCAGCAGGAAGAATTTGAGGAACTTACATTGAGTGGGGGTTGGGTTGAAACCTCTGACGTTCTATATGTATCAAAGATTTTAGCATACCTTTTAAGAGTGAAGTAGAATTTTTATTAAAAGATTCAGAGAAACCTAAAACTCTTTAAATCAGTTATTTTTATATGGTTAAAGCAAATTGAACAAGAGCAAATGCAGTGAAATGGCTCTTGAATTTGTTTTGTAGGCAGAAATTGTCCTGTGTATCGAAAAGGATACTTTTATATTGTGATTAAGTCATGAATCACGTTTACTTCCTAGATCAGAACCTCAGTATGATCATACGATTGGATCCTCACAGTCTTTGTCTTTCCCCAAACTCTTACATGTTAGGTAAGTTTCTCTCTTTGATCCTTAAAAAAACAAACAAACAAACAAAAAACACTTCATCTGTTTCTTGTTCAAAGGCAGTTAGCTTCTTAAGTTCGTTTTTGTACTAAATCATTTTTAGAAAATCAGGAAATGACTGTGTAAAGTGCTGTATATAAGAGGAATACAAAAAAAAGCATAGAAATACACTTCCCTTTCTGTTTTGAACTGCCCTAAACCACTTAAACACTTTATAGTTGTTGGGTACATCTGACAATTAAAGCTCAGAGCTATAGGTACACATTCTTTCATAACCTCCCCTCCCTGGTGGGATACAACAATGAAAGCAAGCCTCAGACTGAAATCTGCTGTATATGTATGTTTCTAAGCAAGCAAGTGCAAAAGTAGTTGTAGAATTTGTTCTTGTAAATGTGAAATTTCAGCACCCTGTTCTTTAGGTGCTTTGCATGAAAGATCTGCTCAAGTTGGATCCAGCCAGCCATATTCTAACGTTTCAGAGTTTAGCTAGCTTTCTGTTTGGGTTAGGTACAAAAAAGTCTACTATTAAGTGGTAGCACAGAGTGCCACTTAGAGCTGTTAGCTGCTGGGCTTACCATTTCTTACAGCTTGTTCTACAAGCATGGGAGTGCCCAGTGTATGGTTTCCAGTCAGTCTGTATGTCTTGAACTTGTCTTATTTCAGCTGCTGCTGCTAAGTCACTTCAGTCGTGTTTGACTCTGTGTGACCCCATAGATGGCAGCCCACTAGGCTCCCCCGTCCCTGGGATTCTCCAGGCAAGAACACTGGAGTGGGTTGCCATTTCCTTCTCCAACGCATGAAAGTGAAAAGTGAAAGTGAAGTCGCTCAGTTGTGTCCGACCCTTAGCATGGACTGCAGCCTACCAGGCTCCTCCATCCATGGGATTTTCCAGACAACAACAATAGGATATTATTTCTAATATCCCTTAGCCTAATTAAAAAGATCATTAATGAAGATTCAGGAAACATTCTGTAGAGCACTTATAGGGTAGTCTGGAGTTTGGCTCCTGATTGAGTTTTTTCAAAGGCTAACTAACTTCTTTTTGAATGCAATTAAAAAACAAAAAATAAAACACTTGAAATGTCAACTAACTGCCCCTAACTAATGTGTGTATAAGTTGCACTGCTACTGCTGCTGCTGCTAAGTCGCTTCCGTCCTGTCCGACTCTGTGCGACCCCATAGATGGAAGCTCACCAGGCTCCCCCGTCCCTGGGATTCTCCAGGCAAGAACACTGGAGTGGGTTGCCATCTCCTTCTCCAATGCATGAAAGTGAAAAGTGAAAGTGAAGTCGCTCAGTCGTGTCCGACTCTTAGCGACCCCATGGACTGGAGGCTACCAGGATCCTCCGTCCATGGGATTTTCCAGGCAAAAGTACTGGGGTGGGGTGCCTACCTCCACTGAAATATTTGGCAGTCAGTTGTAAAGAGTGTTAACTCTTTGATAAATCCATAATTCACCCTGAAAGTTACTGGAGAAAGCTATTTATTTGCCCATAGATGAAGCGTATTAAAAACCCTTTCTTTATGGCACTTACCACAGTTTATAATTACATATTCAGACATATATGCCTATCTTGTTCCTAGACGGTAAGGTCCATGTGGGCTTGGTGTCTGTTTTAGTCACTGTGTTTTTTTCAGTGTTTGGCATAATGCCTGGCACATCATAGACACTTAAACATTTGTTGACTGTGTGTGATGTGTGGGTGTAGGCAAGTCCCTTACCCAAGAGTATGTTTTTTAACGGTAAGGCCACAGTCTGCTTGGTTCTCCTGGTAGCGTTAGTTTTTTGAGTTAAGCTATTTAAAGCTCCTGTTAGAGTTCTTGCCTAGCTAACAAAGCCCTGCATGATGTGGCTCTGCCTACTCTTCAGCTTAAGTAATAATTAGTGCCACTCTGAAGCCTTTCCCGACTCCTCCAGGGGCTCACGTCAGACGCTTGCTCCCTTGCACTGTCGTCACTTTTGTTCGTTCCTCCATCACCATCCTGTCTCACTGTACTGTGCATATCCATCCTGGCACCACACTGTTAGCTCCTTTACTGCTGGCACAGTGCTCAGCACATAGAAAGTTCTCAGTTCAGTTCAGTTCAGTCGCTAAGTCGTGTCTGACTCTTTGCGACCCCATGAATCACAGCACGCCAGGCCTCCCTGTCCATCACCAACTCCCGGACGTCACTCAGACTCATGTGCATCGAGTCAGTGATGCCATCTAGCCATCTCATCCTCTGTTGTCCCCTTCTTCCTTCTTCTCCTGCCCCCAATCCCTCCCAGCATCAGGGTGTTTTCCAATGAGTCAGCTCTTGGCATGAGGTGGCCGAAGTATTAGAGTGGCAGCTTCAACATCAGTCCCTCCAATGAACACCCAGGACTGATCTCCTTTAGGGTGGACTGGTTGGATCTTCTTGCAGTCCAAGGGACTCTCAAGAGTCTTCTCCAGCACCACAGTTCAAAAGCATCAATTCTTTGGTGCTCAGCTTTCTTCACAGTCCAACTCTCACATCCATACATGACCACTGGGAAAACCATAGCCTTGACTAGATGGACCTTTGTTAGCAAAGTAATATCTCTGCTTTTGAATATGCTATCTAGGTTGGTCATAACTTTCCTTCCAAGGAGTAAGCGTCTTTTAATTTCATGGCTGCAAGTCACCATCTGCCATGATTTTGGAGCCCCCAAAATAAAATCTGACACTGTTTGCACTGTTTCCCCATCTATCTGCCATGAAAGTTCTCAAATAATGACTAAATAAAAAAATCAGTAAGAGGACTTGTTGGTACTATTTTTCCCCCATTTGTGTCATGATAACTTTCACTGTTATACCCACGAATCCCACGAGGAAATCCCACAAGGAAGCAAATTTGTATACTTAATTTCCTTTTGGGTACACTGATATCACTTTCCTGTTGTTAACTTAAAAAAATTAAAAAAATAAATGTGTATTTATTTACTTGGCCGTGCCGGATCTCAGTTGTGGCATGCAGGATCTTTGATCTGCATTGCAGGCTCTTTTGTTGCAACATGTGAACTCCTAGTTGTGCACATGGGATCTCGCTCCCTGGCCAGGGATTGAACCTGGGGCCCCTGCATGGGGAGCATGGAGTCTAAGCCACAGGACCACCAGGGAAATCCCTCCCTTCTTTAACTTTTTAAACAATGTTGTTGGGCTTGTGTCGCTTTCTGTTTATTATAAGGGGGTGAAGGCTGTATAAATGACAAAGTCTCAGCTCTTATGTAAGGCCCCCTCCCCTGCCCTATCCCATACCTATTTTTACGGAATTTTTCCAACCTGAGTATGAAGTTCAGTATCAAAACCGTGATCCTGTATCTCTGTATTCAAGGATCTTCTGGTCTAATTTTTTTCCCCCTCTGGCTCCTAAAGGCAACCTTCCAATTTTAGTTTTAACTATGGTTCTGATGATTTCTTTCTTCTTTGTGACAAAGGTTACTTCTCTGTAGGGACAGTGATCTGATCTTATATTGGCAAAATGTTTAATATTTGTGTGATGACCCAGTTCCTGTTAAATATCACTCTTGGTTTTATAACCACCTGGTACCTACCATTTGTAGTGCACTCATAGGCATAAACAAAATTAACGTCCCTGTCCTCAAGATCATAATTTTTTGAGAGATATAGTTTATTTCTAGAAAATGTTTAACAGCAATCAAAAGTAAGACTTGTGAGCGATGGCTGAGGATTGTCGTGGAGGATTTCAAAGGGGAGTAAAGCTGCTGCTAATCCTTGAGAGGTGGTTAGGGTGAGAATGTTATATATGGAGAACGCTCTGACCAGGAACAAGAAGTAGGGATTACTGGTGGTGTATAAAAAAGCAATAGCAGCCTGGAGAGAGTAAATGAGATACATGAGCAAAGGAGTATAGAAGGAAATGAGCCAAGATGGAGAGTGCCAGAGGACTGGGAAGGGAGGTGGATGAACAAGCAGTGTCCAGAGTCTGGGAAGTGAGACTCAGGAAGGAAGGGACAATATGCAGGGTTGGTCCCTGCTGGGGCTCAAGAAGGAAAATGAAGAAGGAGGTTATTGGGTCTGGCAGCTAGAAAATCTGTGACCTTTCAAGGCTATAGATAGGTGGAATGTTCAGGATTCCAGATAACAGTGGGTGGGTCATTGAGGATCAGTGATGGTAGCAGTAGATTCTATGAGGTGTGGAGAAAAAAGTCCAGATTTTGGACCCAGACTCCTTGGGATAAATTTGGACTCTAGTATATTCATTCTGAATGGCCTTCGATATATTATTTATCTCTCTGGGCTTCAGTTTTTCTTTTTTACAAAATAGGAATAGTGCTTCTATCTTGATGAATTGCTGCAAGGTTAGATAATACAGGTATAGCCTTAATAAACACACAAAAACTCCCAGAGTTGACTGCGAGTTTTCAACCTTTTATTGCCCACATAAAACTAAGGACATCAAAGTATTTCCCTCCCTAAAAGTAGCTCACCAGAGCAGTGAGGAATGATAAAATGTTATCTTTAGTCTTTGTTTTAAATGGGCTCCTGTCATACCAGATATGGGAGGTTTAGCTATTTTAACAAACATCAGCATTTTATTTTTGTAGAAGGTATTTAGTGTATCTGAATTTTTCCCATTTTGGCATCGTGTTATGATATCTTTCAGTGGGCTCTTGATACAGACAAAAAAGTGGTGATAGGACATGATTAGCTGAATTAGCTGTTGGGTTTTCTCTGTATATACAGATCTTGCTTTAATAGCTAATGTGAGGGTCTGAATTCAGGGAATTAGAAACTTCTGATTCCAGGCAAACTAGAATTCTCTTTGACCTCTTCCATGTTTTCTTGCAGTGAGCATTGTGTGCTGACTTGGACAGAAAGAGGAATTTATATTTTCATTCCTCAGAATGTTCAGGTTCTTCTTTGGAGTGAAGTCAAAGGTAATTATGTGTTTTTTTTCCTTATATAATTTTTAATTGCATGCTTGTGAAAGATTTAATTATTGTAGGAGAATTCTCTTGCAGTGTAAGAAGTAGAAAGTAGAAAGAGGTGACATTTCTTTTAAAGATTAACATCATAGGTGTATTCCATCATAAGGTACTTCCCAAATATACATTTGTGAATTTATAGTTAGTTATTTTAAATAAAATTTTCATTTATTCTTAAGTATTAGCAACCGCTGCTAAGGATTGAATGGGTTAATTTTCCCCTTCTACTTACCCTTAATCTTTATCTCTGTTAGAAACCTTGCTTTAACTCCTGTTTTGTGGCTTAATAATTTGGGGTTGACATATTGGGGAATCCCTGAATTAATAAACACTCATCATGTGCAAAAAACAGGGTGGAGGGCAGGGGAGGGGGGCATTTGAAAAGTCCTTGTGGGAACAATAGCTATTTTATGTGGCTGAGGCAAAGACTATCAGTTGCTGTATTCTTCTGGTTTAAACCAGAAATGGAGGAAATAAATCTAGCATTTTTAGTATGATTGCCCAGAGATTGTATCTTGACTTACGAGTCATTTTGTACTTTGTAAAAACATTAAAAAGATAAAGGAACCGTTATCTCATGATCTGATCAACATTGATTTCTTGTGAATTAAGTTTCCTGAGGGTCTCCTGTGAAAACTAGTGTTTTAGGTTCTTTCATGATGTTCTGCCAAGACAGATATTTTTTTAGGAACAGTTTGTTGATTTACATAGTGTTAAAGTCTGTTTATGGACATCAAATTTGTTACTTCAAAAATGTGATAGTCTGGTCTCAGAAGTGCCCTCTTTTAAAGTGCCCTTCTTTTCATAAAAAAATAGCATTTTTAAATATAGGGTTTTAGATCAGACAGGTATTCCTCTTATTCTTGATCTTTTTAGAATAGTGTCTAAAATATGATTTTCTTGTTGAAATAAAAATATAAAAATAGAGGTGAAATTCGATCAAACCAAACCGTATAAAATGAATTTATTAAAGTAATTTCATCCAGTCACAAAAATGGAAAAGAAATATTTGGTTAGCATCCTGCATGTTCACCCGTGTGGTTTTTGTAGATATTCAGGATGTGGCTGTTTGCAAGAATGAGCTGTTCTGTCTACACCTGAATGGGAAGGTCTCACATCTCTCCCTGTTGTCTGTGGAGCGCTGTGTGGAACGTCTGATAAGGAGAGGCCTGTGGAACCTGGCTGCTCGAACTTGCTGTCTTTTCCAAAATTCTGTCATTGCCAGCAGAGTGAGTTAGACAGCTACATGTTCATCTGGGTTGTTAAGATCATTCTGGCTTGCGGGATTATGCTACACAGTTGCTTGTATTTATTAGTCTGCAAGGGGCTTCACAGGTGGCTGAGGGGTAAAGAATCCGTCTACCAATGCAGGAGACATGAGTTTGACCCCTGGGTTGGGAAGAGCCCCTGGAAGAGGGCATGGCAACCCACTCCAGTATTCTTGCCTGGAGAATCCCATGGACAGAGGAGCCTGCTGGGTTACAGCCCTTAGGGTTGCAAAGAGCCGGAGACAGCTGAGCAACTGTGAACAGCACATTAGCTTGCTGATTAAGCAGTAATAAATCCCCAAAGGAAGCATGACCTGTAAGTCTGGAGTGGGGAGTGGGGGCAAGAAAAACCGTACGTGTGTGTGTTAGTCACTTAGTCATGTCCTATTCTTTGTGACCCTGTGGACTGTAGCTCTCCAGGCTCCTCTGTCCATGTAGTTCTGAAGGCAAGAATACTGGAGTGGGTAGTCATTCCCTTCTCTAGGGCATCTTCCTGATCCAGGGATCAAACCTGGGTCTTCCACATTACAGGCAGATTCTTCACTATCTATGCCACCAGGGAAGCCCCAAAATAAAATTTACCCACAAATTTATTTTAGTTTCAGGCCTTGTTTTAAGTGAAATTATTATTTGTGCAGTAACTCTTAATTAAATGCTTAATTCCTGAGAAAATTCTCATTAAATCTTTTACTAGCTTTTAAAGCCCTTTTAAAACACCTTTGAGGTTTTATGTTCTATGTTAGACCTCTGTCAATGTATTAGCAATTTGAATATGGAATTAGTTACAAATGGAAAGCTCTCCTATTGGGTTTCTACTTGTTTTTATTAGGGAAGAAAAACTTTAACTGTAGATAAATTGGAACACTTGAAATCTCAGCTGGACTTAACAACCTATGGTGATCTAATTTCCCAACTGGAAGAGTTGATCTTAAAATTGGAACCTTTGGATTCAGCCTGTAGCAGTAGAAGAAGCTCCATTTCGTCACATGTAGGTATTCGCACTTTTCAAAGGGTTTTGCTGTACAGTGAGATGTTCTCCATTAGGTTGTCCTCACTTACTTCTAGGATCCCAAAACTTAGCTTCTTTCCAGTGTTTGTACTGGAGGGGAAGCGGCAGGTGGCGAGAGGGGGCATTCTTTGAGCTCCTGGACAGCTCTCTGAAGCACTTCTTTGTGTGTGTCTTAGAGCTGCGTTTTGGTTTGTCATTGGTTATTATATCTTGTTTGAAAATGTACATTATGTGGCCTCCGGGACAAGTTAAATTGCCCTAGTATGTGGTTTCAGATGCTTCATGTTAGCTTGAGCCTCAAGGCAGCTCAGGATTGTCTCGTTTAATCCTCATTCTCACTGCCAGGCTTTGTGGAGGCTGGCCAGAGAAATCTGGGCACATGATGCTGCAGGCACGTGAGAGGGACCTGGCTGCCAGGCACCGAGACCTTGGTCACTGTTTTGTTCTAATAAACCATAATTGTCATTAATGACTTGTTGCTTTTAGTGTTGATTTTTTCCTTAAAAGAGCTATATTGTGTTATAAAAATTTTAATTTTTATTTAATCCTTTTCTTTTTAGGAAAGTTTCAGCATCTTGGACTCTGGTATTTATCGTATCATTAATAGTAGAAGAGGCAGTCAGTCAGATGAAGACTCTTGTTCCCTTCACAGCCAAACACTCTCAGAAGATGAGAGACTTAAAGAGTTCGCCTCACATCAAGAAGAGGACCAGCCAGATCATTGCTGTGGCTCCCAGGGAAGTGAAGGTGAGGAAAGGAAAGTGTTTTTATTGATTGCTGATGTGAAGCAGTTATTGTCCATGGCTTCTTTTTTTTCCTCTACAAGGTGTTAATAATTTTTATTAAGTTGATAGAGTTTCCATCCAGACTTATTGATCTCTTCACCATTAGAGGAATGGGTTTATGTTTAGTTGGAATTTTTCCCTCTCATGTTTTAGCTAAATTTGGTAAAGTTCCTAATTTTGATCTTGTATTAAAGTGCGGGAAAGGTTAAGAGAGGAAGTCATTAACCAGAAGAGTAGAACAATTTTATCCTGACTAACCGAATTATTTTTCATTAGGAATGAAAAATTACTACAGTTTTGGGGGTCATTGCCTTCACTTTTCGATGTTCAAGTATTCCTGTGGCCGAACTCTTGAGAAGAGATTAATAGAGACTCTAAACTTCCTTTATGACTATGGGGCTTCAGGGTTAGTAGGAAAAACTAAGGTACCTGTCTGAGTGTTTTATATGTGGACCATCTTGGGCATCTTGTAAACCTGTGTTCCACTCATTTGTATTTGGGTCAGTTGTGATTTTGACATTGAATCTTTTATTTCCTTTGGTTTATTCATTTCAGAATTTCTTTAAAGATTAAAAAACTCTTTGTGTGATTAGATTGTGTTTCTTTTCCCTGATTCCACTCATCCAGATAACGTTTCTCACGCATCAGTGACGTTTGAGACAGATAAAAGTGAAACTTTTCTCCCCTTCGGCATTCCATTATCATTTCGTTCTCCATCTCCTCTTGTGTCTCTTCAGGCTGTCAAGGAGAGGTAAGCTCATTAGTCTTGCCATTTAATCCCATTTCTGGTTTTACTTTTGTTGTCATATTAGGCATGTCTGTGCTGAGAATAGAAAGACATTTTAAATGACTTAAAAGGAAGTCACTAGGTTATTCCTCATATAGCCTGTTATATGAAGTTGTTAACTTCTCATTTCAATTTTGGGGAATGTAACTACCCTCAAGATTGTTTGAGTAGCTGGATATTTGAGTTGTTACAAATGTGTTTCCCATCCCCACCCTCCCCAGCTAGATTGAACAAAAGTTTAAAAATCTTTTTTTCCCCTCATCCCTGATAGGAAAAATTTCCACATAGCATTAATTATTTCTCAGTTCGGGCTCAGAGTTGGAAACTCCTCAGAAATCTCTCTAACTACTCTGTGGGCCTGGGATTGACCATGAAAGAGAAGACTTTGTGCCAGGGCTGCTAATCTGAGTTCTACTGGATACATATTTGCTTTTCAAGAAGGATAAATGTGACAAGTGTGCAGCTGAGTTTCATGAAGAAATTCTATGGCTTAGGATGATCACATGCAGAAACATTGCAGGCACAGCTGGAACTAAAGACCTTTTCTTTAGGGCTGAATCAAAGTAGTTTAGTAAAAGTTGTGCATCCTTTTTATAAAATTGACGTCAGCCTTATGTGAAATATGTAGTTTGATTAGGGAAGTTGCAGTAAACAGAGTCTTGTTAGTAAGTCCCAGTTTTCTTCCGAGACTAATGGGAACGTAGAGAACTCGTGTACTGAAATTTTCATTCTTGGCAGTAATGAGACCTTTTTCATGTTAGTTTATTGGTATTTGACCTCCAGTGTTTCCAGCTTTGTGCGTAAAACTACTGAGAAGATTGGCACCCTTCATACAAGCCCTGATCTGAAAGTGAGACAAGAACCTAGGGTTGATGAGCAGTCCTGTGAAGAGGATGTGAGTCCAGTCACTTGCCCAAAGGAGGAAGACATTGAGTAAGCTGTTGCCGAGAAGTCTGTGTAAATTCTAGAGGACATAGTTGTCAGTTTGAAGGGAACCATAAACTACATTTTTTTTAAAGAAGAAGGCACACAGTAACTCTCTGCATTGTAGATTGTGTAGCTTATAAAAATTGAAAATACTGCAAAGTAAGTATTGGAAAATTACATCAACCAGTAGCAAGTCTGTTGAGACAGATTTTTTTTGTGTGGCTGTGCTGTGCAGCATGCAGGATCTTAAGTTCCTTGATCAGATATCAAACCCATGTCCCCTGTAGTAGAAGCAGAGGGTCCTAACCACTGGACTGCTAGGAAAGAATTCCCGAGACAGAATTTTAATTGAGCACCTCTTCTATCTTTCCCCTGAACAACTTCCCTCACCTCCAGATCTCTTCACATGTCTAGGGTGTTAACAAAGGGGTATTAGAATAGGATGACCAAGGATCTAGGCCTTGTTCTGCTTCTGCTTCTGACTAGCAGTGATGTTGGTGAGTAATGCTCTCTGGCCTGTAAGACAAGAGCTTTGACATTGATGTTGTGTATCTTCCAATGATATGCTGGTGGCATGGTCCTTGTGCTTGGAGTTGCAGCAGAGCTCTTGGACTGGCACAGTGTATCTTATCTTTTCTCTGCTTTTTCTCGTAGTTCAGGTGATCTGGGCATTGGAAGTACACAAGCTCAGCATCACCAGGAACTGAGACAGACTCCATGGACCCATGGAGACAGATGAGACAAAAGGGTGTTACCTTTAGAGTAGCTTAGTTATGAAACCATATGTATAAATATCGGAAAAAAAGTACAGATAGTGCTGTGGCATTTGTATTTAAGGCAGCCCTCAGTCTGACCCGAGCCCACCTTTCCAGCCTCATTTCTAGCCACATCCTTCTAAGCACTTGAAATTCTAGTCCTGTCAGAGACCTGGGTGTGGACACCTCTCTGCTTTTCTTCACACCGTTACTCCCACCTGCAGTGTGTTCTCCCCGTTTCCTAAGGCGAATACTACCTCCTTGGGGATCTTGATTGCCTGTGTGCTGTGCTAAGTTGCTCAGTTGTGTCTGACTCTTTGTGACCCATGGGCTGTAGCCTGCCAGGATCCTCTCTCCATGGGATTCTCCAGGCAGGAATACTGGAGTGGGTTGTGTGCCCTTCTCCAGGGGATCTTCCTGACCCAAGGATTAAACCTATGTCTCTTATGTCTTCTGCAGTGGCAGGTGGGTTCTTTACCACTAGCCCCGCCTGGAAAGCCCTCTTGATTGCCTAGTCAGAGTAATTATTCCTTTTTCTGTGCCCAGAGCACAGTGCTTATTCTGTTCTTTAGCATTTATTTTGTTCTCTTTTGTAATAGAGTTTTTTTTTTTATGCCTTTCTTTCTGACTTGAGCTTACTCATCTTGAAGCCATGGACCATTTTTTTTTATACTTGTCTGTTTTCTTCGTGTAATGTTAAGTACAATAGGTACCATTTAGTGATCACTTAGAAATATTTACCCAAGGAAGTTCTAATCCCCTGTAACTTTTTTCATACTTTTCTAGAGGAAAAGAGGAAATAACTAGTCACCCTCCAGAAGAGGACAAGTTCCAAGAGCTCACAATGGCAACAGCAGAAGCAATGTGAGTATTTGGGAATGAATTTTTATAGTAAGTGAGAATGGCTTTTTGAGATCATAAGTAATGGTCCTGAGACAGTATGGGACAGAGATAGCTTCACTGGGCATTGAAATTCAAGAATTAGTACTAAGCTAATGTTCTCTGTATTGTCTTTATACTAAGATCATTTTTATTTAAAGAGTTGAAAAAAAATATATTGAAAAGTAACATTTATTCAGATAAGTAATGTTGTTTCTGTTAGGCTTATTTAACATGAAACAATTTGTTTTTCAAAAACCACATAAAACATAAGTTTCACACTTGTCTGTCTTGTATAGGACCAAGCTACAGGACCCACTGGTTTTATTTGATCCGAAGTCCCTGAGCATGGTTTTACGGGAGTGGCTTTCACAGTTAGAAAAGACATTTGCCATGAAGGACTTTTCAGGCATTTCAGATACTGGCAGCTCATCTATGGAATCAAACCAGGACATGCGATTGCTTGATGAGTCAAAAAAGGGAATATTAGATGAAGAATATGAAAAAGAAGAAAGGGACTCTTTAGGCAATGAAGAAACTATTGATCAAACAGCATGTGAATCTGTAAATAGTCTGAGGGAGCCCTTGGATGATGACGTTTTCCAAATATGTTCTCCTTGGAGTATAGCAGATAGTCTTCAGAAGGATCTGGCTGAATTGACAACATTGTGTTTGGAACTGAGTGTATTGAATTCTGAGATCAAAAGTGCCAGTGGACATGGCGACCACACTTTGCAGCAGTGCTCTCTTGAAATGCTGACTTGTCAGTTCCTAAAGAAGTACTTTTTTCTTCTGGATTTGAAAAGAGCAAAGGAGAGCATCAAGCTGAGTTACCCTAAAAGTCCTTGTGTTTGGGATACTTTTATTGAAGGATTGAAAGGTAATAATCAGATTACCTTACTAAAGATAAAAATTTATATAGAGGTCAATAGCATGTTGACATTTTTAAGTTTAAAGAAAAATATTTAAGTAGAAAATCATCTCTGTTCTGGTCAACCATCCATTTAGTTTTCTACTCAATTTAATTTTGTTTTCTGTTGAGATTCTTTCTTTTTTAAGAAATTGGTCTACACCTCAATTTAGTTTTTAATAGTTCTTGCAGCTATTATAAGAAATTGTGTTTTTTTTTTTTTTGATGGATAACTAGTAGCCGTTGATAGATTTATTCTTTTTTTTCTTTATCTCAGTCCAAATGCATATTACTTTTTTTTAATTTATTTTTTAACTTTATAATATTGTATTGGTTTAGCCATATATCGAAATGAATCCGCCACAGATATACATGTGTTGCCCATCCTGAACCCTCCTGCCCCCTCCATCCCCATACCATCCCTCTGGGTCATCCCAGTGTACCAGCCCCGAGCATCCAGTGTCGTGCATCGAATGGCATTGAAATATGTATAATATCATATATGAAACGAGTCGCCAGTCAAGAAATTGGTTTTATTTTTCTCATAGTCATTGAGAAAATGATATAGCAGTGTTGGAGAAGTTAGATTTAAGCAAAATTTCATAAATGCTGATATGTGAAAACCAGAAAATCCCTAATGTAACTTACTGATAGAGAGATCGTATGTCCTGTTTATTAAGTACTTACACATGCTAGTTATTAACGCTAAACCCTTTTCTGGCATCGTTTCATTTCCTCCTTCCCACACTTGGAGTGAATGGTGGCATTCTCTTTAGTAGATGCAGAAAGTGATGCACAGAGAGATCATAATAGCTGAGTAGGCTCAAGTGCTGTGATACTTCATAGTAGTGCAGATAGAATAGTTTATTTCTTGCTGATATACCCACCCAGGACAGACATTCCAAAAGATGGATTAGGGATACCAGTTCTAGAAAAAAAATTAGGGAATTTGGCATTAATGTTACATATGTACTATGTATATATACTATATACATATAGTATATATAATAGCTTATATATGTAATATGGATAATATATATATAAAAAGAAGGTTTTCAATAGTAATAGTCACTTACATATTGGTTATCTGTTCCTTTGTCTTGTTGAGTATGCTTTGTCTCCCAGTTTGATTTTAAGGTTCTTAAGAGCAGAGATTGTCTCTCTCGTGTTTTTTGTCTCTCCTGTGATGCTTTACAAATGTTGTAGATTGTTGATTAATGTGTTCGTGAATTAAGTTTTTTCAGCTATGAGATGAAGGGAAAAGGGTGTGCTTTGTCTTTTAGAAATGGTGAGTTCCAGTCCTACACATATAAAGATGGAAGAAGGAGACCTTCCAACAAGATTAAAGTTATTGGAGGACTCGGTTCCTTTTGACAGTCCTTTGTTGATTGCATATGCTGCCCGGTGAGTGGTCCTATATATTGTTCATATACATTAAAGCCCAGGCATTTTCTTGGTCTCAGTCCCTAAAGTTTTCCTCTATCACATGTTGAGCAGCTTCTTGTTAGTATATTTATTTCCATTTCTAATAAATATGTAGATAATGTAACCAAGTTATATTATCTTACTGAAGTTGGAGACTAACATGTTTTGTTTTTAATTGCAGATTGTATGAGAAATTTGGAGAATCAGCCCTTCGATCCTTAATCAGGTTTTACCCATTCATTTTGCCTTCAGATGTCATGCAACTTTGTCATCATAATCCTGTTCAGTTTTTGGCCTATTTAGACAGTCTGGTGAAATCAAGGCCCGAAGATCAACGGTGAGAAGGAAAGAATATTTGCAGACTCTCTTTCTTTTTTTAATAAAGACTTTCCTTTCCTTTCCTTTGTGGCTCAGCTGGTAAAGAATCCGCCTGCAATGTGGTTTCGATCCCTGGGTTGGGAAGATCCCCTGGAGAAGGGAACAGCTACCCACTCCAGCATTCTGGCCTGGAAAATTCCATGGACTGTATAGTCCATGGGTTTGCAAAGAGTCAGACAGGACTGAGTGACTTTCACTTTCTCTTGATAGAGCATTGTTTCTCTCATATAATCATTTGAAACCTTTTTACTGTTAACTGCTACAGAATTGAGGTACCTGCTGTAGAAGAGGAGGACTTTGGCAGTCATGTACCACTCTTTCACAAATCACAGTACACATCACAAATGTACACCTAACCACTTCTCTGTCCTGCCTCTCTCCCTATCAGAGAGTCTCAGATCAACAGTGTGAAGTTAAACTCCTGCTTCAGGGCCTAGGCTAAGATTGATAAACTTCCTCATTTTCCCTGCCAGTGAGTGGATTTTCTGCCGCCTTTTTGTGATGATATCCCAGCTTTCTGTGGGTGGCTCTCAGTTCCAGCTCTCTCAGCCTCTTTGGGCTGAGGCCTCTTTTCCTATCTGTCTGTGGCAGTAAACACACATGTCGCTAGATTATTGAGAATGGCAACTTCCCCTCTCCCCTTTTCTGATTGGTTCACATTTGATATTCTAGTATTTCTTCCTTTCTTTCTTTTTTTGGTTCTTTGGTGTTTTCCTTTTTATCTTGAAGCCCAACTGTTCATTTAAAAGGCTATTAGATTTTCACCAGCACTTCTATCCATTTTTTAGCAGAAGGTTTTTCAAGTTGTTTCGTCCACTGTATTGATCCCTTAATACCATCCTCGTCACATCTGCACGTTTTATCTTTCCTTTCTCAACATGAATATTGATAATTTTTCTCTCCAACTTTCTCTTAGGCCGTCATTCCTTGAGTCCCTTCTACAGCCAGAGTCTTTAAGGTTGGATTGGCTGCTGTTGACTGTATCCCATGATGCTCCCCCAAGCGCCAGCACTATGGACGATGAAGGAAACCCCAGGTATAAAGGACTCATTTCTAAGCTTGGCTGCTCCTTTGGAATGGAACTAGTTTATTCACATAGAGCATTCAGGGCTTACTTAAGGAACAGCTGTGGCACAGAGTTACCCAGGTCATGTTAGTAATCAGACTGAGTGTACTGCCTAATAGTTCTGAACATTTGTTTTGAGTCACAGACCCTTTGAGAATCTGATGATTCCTGTCAGAAAAATACACATTCATGGAGAATTTTTCACATGATTTCAGAGAATTAAACTTGGCCTCTGAAACTCTTCCATGGGCCAACATTAAGAACTCTTGGTGATTAAACCTGTATTAGAGGGAAAAGTGTGTGTGTATTTGTTTGTGTGTTTTCTTCCTAGAAATTTGCCAAGGGATTTCTAGACAGTGCTTAATCTAGGAATTTTTTTTCTTTTTTCTTTTTTAATTGTGAAAGTAAGATAACACCTTTATAGGAGACTTGGAAAATACAGAACAAAGTTACATATAGTTCCACTGTATGTTGCAATTATGTTTTAGTTGGAGTTCAATATCAAACTCAGAATAATTAATAGAATGAATAGAAAAGTAGAAGGTTTTAGTAGACCTGAAAAGCACTATGAACCAATTCAACATAGTTAAGATTTATACAATTTTCACACAACAGCAGGGTATAAATTCTGTTCATATTCCAAAAGATTATCAACCAGGAGACACTGGAACATATCGAGGGACATAAAATAAGGTGCAAAACTTTCATGGTCTGAAGGTATTGAAATCATAGAGTCTGTTCTCTTATCACTGTGAAATTATGTTAGTAGCAATAGCAAAAGATACTTGAAAATAACCCATGTATTTTCAAGTGCAATGTAACATTTATCGAGAGAGATTTTTGACTCAGCCATTGGAAGCCTTAATAAAGTTAAAGGACAGAAAAGACATAGATGGTGGTTGCAGAGGAGAAGCATTTAATGAGAAATTAATATAAAAATGAGAAATTAATATCAAGCAAACTTTAAAAGCCCCATGTATTTGGAAATTAAATGTCCACTTTGGAATGATGGGTATATCTAAGAATCTGTAACAAGGAAAATTAAAAAACATTTGTAACAGAACAAAAATGAAAAGAGAATTTATCAGAATTTGTTGCATGCAGCTGAAGCCGTTCAGTGCAACCAAATACAATATAGAGTCTTGAATAAAGTATTTGAAAAACCCAGAATTCATAAAATACATATTGATGTTTGTAATATATCAGATATATTCCTTATGTTTTCTTTCTGAAGAAACTTTTTTAAAGTTCCCAAAATGCCTGTGTTACATGCCTAGAAAAAAGGTATGAAAAGATATAAAATGGTTATCTATGAATGATAGAATTTTGAATTTTCTTTTGATTTCTAAAATGTATAATTTAAAAAAATAAATAGGTATTTGTCATAGGAAAGACAGCGATTTTGATGTTTTGAAAGCCAAGTAGAAATGTTTGAAAAATATAATGATGGAAAAAATATAAACTCTATTCTTACCTATTAGCTGACGAATAAGCATTTTTGTAGAGTTTATTTCCTATCTAATTTACTGATATTTTCTCAATTCTCAGGCCTCATTCTCACTTGTTTTCCTGGGGTTACAGTCAGCTCATCCTTCATCTGATTAAACTTCCTGCAGATTTTACAACAAAAGAGAAAATGACTGACATCTGTAGGTCTCATGGGTAAGTGAGAATTTTTCTAGAAGCTGAAGTTAAGGTTAGAGTCATTTTAGTTAATAACTTTGTAGTTAAGGGACTGAAGGTATATGCTTTCTCATTTTTTTTTTTTTTTGTCTAAAGTGCTTTTTTGTTTTAAGTGATAATAACCATCTTTTTTTGTTTTAAATTTTGAGCATATTTTATTCTGTGTGTACATGAGACTGGTCCTTGCTTGTCCCTCTGTCCCCCCTCTGCTTAGTTGGTCACTCCAGTTCTCAGGTGTATTTAATTAAGTACCAGGCTGTGTGATACAAGTTGGAATTGATACAGTTTCTTGGAAGGGAGAGATCAGAATAGGCTCAGTAGAAGTTCTGGTGAAGGACTCAGGGAGGAGGTGAGACTTGGAGGTAAGCCCTAAGAATGGGGAGGGTTTGTATTTAAAAATGAGCCAGGTAGAGGGCAGGTCAGCTGAGACAAACAGCAAGATCAAGGCCATGAACTGACAGGGCTTTTTATCTGCATCACTTATTATCTGCATCATGTATTAGTCAGTTATTTACAGGCCAAAAGTGTTATCTCATGTTATCTTTGGCTTCCATTGGATTACAGTCTTTTGGAGATAGGGACATGCGTCTTCCTTTTCCCTCGGTGCATTGTTCATAAAGTAGTAGGCACGTGATGCACATTTGTTCATTGGTAATGAGGGGTGAGACTGGCCAGGTGGTGGGTCATGAGATCATATAAGACCTTGAAAGGTGGTTAAAAGAATTTATGATCAGCGGAGACCCTTTTAAACTTTTTGGTACAAAAATGGCATGACAAATGAAGGTTTCTGGTTCATACATGAGAAAGATCGGAGACAGGAAGTAAAGGCCAGCTAGGAACCTGGTGCAGTCATTCAGGGCAGCAGAAAGAGCACGGCCAGTGGGACATTTCAAAGGAGCACACAGTGGGAGCTGTAGTACTGGGTACAGGAAATGAGGAAGGGGAGAGTCAAGGAGAACTGCCAGAGTTTGCAAGTCTGGGGAAGAAATACGCTCGTTTTGTATTAAACCTTTAAGTTTATAAAGTATATAAACTTAAAAGTCTGATAGTTGGGGCTTTGCCTTGAGTGCATGCTTAGTCGCTCAGTTGTGTCCGACTGTTTGTGACCCCATGGATCATAGCCCACCAGGCTCCTCTGTCTATGGGATTTCCCAGACAATAACACTGGAGTGGGTTGCCATTTTCTCCCCTGGGGGTGCTTCCCAACCCAGGGATTAAACCCAGGTCTCCTGCATTGCAGGCAGATTCTTTACTGTCTGAGCCACCAGGGAATTAGTATTTATCACTAACTTTAATTTTTGTTTTTTCATAAGTGCTCTCGTTTCTGAGAGAATGAAAGTATTCTAAAAATATTTTATCACGCTGTCCAATATGGTAGTCACTAGTCACATGTGGCCATTAAATCCTTGAAATATGTATTAGTCAACTGAAGAACAGGCTTTTAAATTTTATTTAATTTAAATGTAAATAGGGACTTCCCTGGCAGTCCAGTGGATGAGACTCTGTGCTTCTAAGGTGCAGGGAACATGGGAACCATCACTAGTTGGGAAACTAAGATTCCACATGCCTCATGGCACAGCCAAAAATAAATAAATGTAAATAGCCAAATGTGGCTAATATTACTGTGTTGGACACCACAATGCCATATAAATTCACTGCCTTTTGTTCTTCTCACCAACTTTGGTCTCTTTAAAGTTTCTGGCCTGGATATCTTATTCTCTGTTTGGAGCTGGAGAGAAGAAGAGAGGCCTTCACCAACATTGTGTATCTGAATGATATGAGCCTGATGGAAGGGGACAATGGTATGTAAATTCCAATTGGTTACTCTTGATTATAGTATTTTAGAAATCATTACAGACTTTCCGGTAAAGATATGTGGTAAACATTTCAATGGTCATATTCTTTATTGTAGCTACTTGCCTAACTCGTGGAGTTTTTTGGATCCTTACTACTTGGTATATCATGAAATCGTAACTAGAAATAAACTGCAGGCAACTTTTCTATTTCGTGAGTGCCTAATGTGTGAGGCATTCTACTAGATGCTTTTCCATCTATCTAGTTTAAATGAAATAACAAACCTGTGGGATAGTTACTATTACTTCTGTTTTACAGAAGCTATAATTGAGGCTCAGAAAAAGGACAGTTTCCCCACAGTCATACAACTGGTTAATGCTGGAACTGGGGGTTCAGGCAGGGTCCAGCCATCTCTAAAGCTCGTGCTCAGATTTTTTTCTCTGCATCATGTTGCCTTTTTACACAGCCCAAGGTTAGAGATCATGAAGATGAACTTAGAGTAGCAGTCAGATTTTCCTAAGCCTTTACAAGTATTAAGGTACTTTTTAAAAAAAATTTTCATCAATTTTCATCAGTCTGTAGAGTTCAGTTCAGTTGCTCAGTTGTGTCAAACTCTTTGCAACCCCATGAATCACAGCACGCCAGGCCTCCCTGTCCATCAGCTCCCGGAGTTTACCCAAACTCATGTCCATCGAGTTGGTGATGCCATCCAGCCATCTTATCCTCTGTCGTCCCCTTCTCCTCCTGCCCCCAGTCCCTCCCAGAATCAGGGTCTTTTCCAGTGAGTCAACTCTTCACATGAGGTGGCCAAAGTACTGGAGTTTCGGCTTCAGCATAGAGCTCACTGCTAAAGGTTTAGTTTCCACCTGTCATCACGGTTGTTCCCATTTGCCCAGTTCACCCTGCCCTGGCTCCATCCCCTCTGGTGACTACTACTCTGTTCTTTGTATCTATGTGTTTGTTTTTGTTTGGTTTGTTCATTAAGTATGTTTTTGTTTGTTTTGTGTGTTCCACCTATGAGTGAAATCATGTGATGTTTGTCTTTGTCTGACTTATTTCACTTAGCATAATACCCTCAAGATCCATCTGTGTTCCACAAGTGGCAAGATTTCTTTTTTTTTTTTTTTTATGGCTGAGAAGTATTCCATAATCTGTGTGTGTGTGTATGACATCTTCTTTATCCTTTGATCTATTGAGGGGCACTTAGGTTGATTCCACATCTTGGCTGTTATAAATAGTGCTGCAGTGAGCATAGGGGTGCATATATCTTTTCCGATTAGTGTTTTCGTATTCTTTGGATAAATATTAGAAGTGGGATTGCTGGATCAGATGGTAGTTCTGTTTTCAGTTTTTTGAGATACCTCCCTGTTTTCAACAGTGGCTGCATCAGTTTACATTCCCAACAGTATACACAGTTCCTTTTTCTCTACATCCTTGCCAATATTTGCTATTTGTAGACTTTTTGATGATAGCTATTCTGGCATGTGTGAAGTGGTGTCTCATATGGTTTTGATTTGCATTTCCCTAATAATTAGTGAGCTTTCAGATATTTAAGCTGGTTTTAGAAAAGGCAGAGGAACCAGAGATCAACTTGCCAACATCTGCTGGATCATGGAAAAAGCAAGACAGTTCCAGAAAAACATCTATTTCTGCTTTATTGACTATGCCAAAACCTTTGACTGTGTGGATCACAATAAACTGGAAAATTGTGAAAGAGATGGGAATACCAAACCACCTGACCTGCCTCTTGAGAAACCTGTATGCAGGTCAGGAAGCAACAGTTAGGACTGGACATGGAACAACAGATTGATTCCAAATAGGAAAAGGAGTACGTCAAGGCTGTATATTGTCACCCTGCTTATTTAACTTACATGCAGAGTACATCATGAGAAACGCTGGGCTGGAGGAAGCACAGGCTGGAATCAAGATTGCCGGGAGAAATATCAATAACCTCAGATATGCAGATGACACCACCCTTATGGCAGAAAGTGAAGAGAAACTAAAAAGCCTCCTGATGAAAGTGAAAGTGGAGAGTGAAAAAGTTGGCTTAAAGCTCAACATTCAGGAAACTAAGATCATGGCATCCGGTCCTATCACTTCGTGGCAAATAATTGCGGAAACAGTGGAAACAGTGGCTGACTTTATTTTTTTTTCGGGGCTCAAAAATCAAGGCAGATAGTGATTGCACCCATGAACTTAAAAGACGCTTACTCCTTGGAAGGAGGGTTATGACCAACCTAGACAGCATATTGAAAAGTAGAGACATTACTTTGCCAACAAAGTCCGTCTAGTCAAGGCTATGGTTTTTCCAGTAATTATGTATGGATGTGAGAGTTAGACTATAAAGAAAGCTGAGCGCCGAAGAATTGATGCTTTTAACTGTGGTGTTGGAGAAGACTCTTGGGAGTCCCTTGGACTGCAAGGAGATCCAACCAGTCCATCGTAAAGGAGATCAGTCCTGAGTGTTCATTGGAAGGACTGATGTTGAAGCTGAAACTCCAATACTTTGGCCACCTGATGCGAGGAGCTGACTCATTTGAAAAGACCCTGATGCTGGGAAAGATTGAGGGCAGGAGGAGAAGGGGATGATAGAGGATGAGATGGTTGGATGGCATCACCGACTCAATGGACATGGGTTTGGGTGAACTCCAGGAGTTGGCGGTGGACAGGGAAGCCTGGCGTGCTGTGATTCATGGCGTCACAAAGAGTTGGACATGACTGAGCAACTGAACTAAACTGAACTGAATAATTAGTGATGCATAACATGTTTTCATTTGCTTGTTGCCCATCTGTATGTCATCTTTGGGAATAATCTATTTAGTGCCTTTGGCCAGTTTTTCATCCAGTTGTGTAGTTTTGGTTATTAACCCCTTATCATTTTAAATATCTTCTCCCATTTGGTAGATCACCTTTTCTTTTTATGGATGGTTTCTTTTGCTGTGCAGAAGCTTTTTAGTTTGATGTAGTCCTCTTTGTGTATTTTTGCTTGTTTCCCTTGCCTGAGGAGACCTATCTAGAAAGAGCTGGCTAAGACTGATGTCAAAGAGAGCTGTGAATGTGTTTTCTTCTAGTTTTATGGTTTTGAGTCTTATATTTAAGTCTTATCCATTTTGAGTTGGTTCTTGGGTATGGTGTGAGGTAGTGGTCTGTTTTCATTTTTTTGCCTCATGCAAAAAACTGTCCCCAACAGTGTCCCCAACACCATTTATTTAAGACACTATCCTTTCTCCATTGGATGTGCCTTGTTCCTTTGTTTTGTATTAATTGTCCGTACATGTATGGGTTTATTTCTGGATTCTCAGTTTTATTCCATTGATCAATGTATCTGTTTTTCTGCCAGTACCATGCTGTTTTGATTACTATGGTTTTGTAGTATAGTTTGAAATCAGGGCATGTGATATCTCCAGCTTTGTTCTTTTCATTCAGGATTGTTTTGGCTATTTTGGAGTCTTTCATGGTTACCTATAAATCTTAGAATTTTTTGTCTTATTTCTGTGGAAAAATGTTTCTGGCATTTCGATAAGGATTGCATCGAATCCATAGCATGCGTTGGAAATATGGACATTTTAACAGTGTTAACTCTTTCAGTCCATGAGCAGGCAGTCTCTTTCCGTTTATTTGTGCCTTCTTCAGTTTCTTTCCAATGTGTCTTACAGTTTCCAGTGTACAGGTTTTTCACCTCCTTGGTTAAACCTATTCATAAATATTTTATTCTTTTTGTTTTCATTGTAAATTGAATTGTTTTCTTAATTTCTTTTTCTGCTAGCTCATTGTTAACGTATAGAAATGCAACAGATTTTAAAAAAATTTGCATTCAGTTACTTTTAGCTGTGCTGGGTCTTCATTGTTGCGTGGGTCTCTCTTTGTGGGTTTCTCTTGTTGTGGAGCACAGGCTCTAGGTGCCCAGGCTTCAGTAGTTGGCAGCATGTGGGCTCGGTAGTTCCCGGACTCTGGAGCACAGGCTCAGTAGTTGTGGTGCATAGAGTTAGTTGCTCTGTGGCATGTTGGATCTTCCTGACCCAGGAATGGAACCCACAACTCCTTCATTGACAGATAGATTCTTTACCACACAGCCAGCGGGGAAGCCCCTTCTACAGATTTGTGAATGTTGATTTGTACCCTGCAACTTTATTCGTTTTTTTTTTTTTTCTAATAGTTCTTGTCTTCAGGGTTTTCTGTATATAAAATCACGTCATCCACAAATAGTGAGTTTCACTTCTTCCTTTCCTACTTGGATGCCTTTGATTTCTTTTTCTTGCCTGGTTGCTCTACTGGCAGATTTCCAGTACCATGTTGAATAAGAGTGGTGAGAGTGGGCATCCTTGTCTTGTTCCTGATTTTAGAGGACTAGCTTTCAGTTTTTCATCATTGAAAATGATATTAGTTCTGGATTTGTCGTATATGGCCTTTTTATGTTGCATTATGTTCCTTCTATACCCACTTTATTGAATTTCTTTTATCATAAATGGGCATTAAATCTTGTCATATGCTTTTTCTGCATCTATTGAAACGATCATATGCTTTTCGTCCTTGATTTTGTTAATGTGGTGTTAATGTGAATTGATTTGTGGACACAACCCTTCTTGCATCCCAGGACATGTGGAATCTTAGTTCCCTGACTAGGGTTCAGGGCCGTGCCCCTTGCATTGGAAGTGCAGAGTCTTAATCTCTGGATCACCGAATAAATCCTCCTTTCTTAGAGTTTTAAACTCTTTCTTAAAGTATTCCTCTGTTCATTCATTTTTTCCTCTCTGTTCACTTTTATTCCTAAGTTCATTGAACTGCCTCTGTTTTGCTCTTTTTTTATAGCTCTTTGACTTTCTTCATGAAGACTGTTTTGAATTCTCTTATCAGTTAGCTCACAATATTCTGTAACTTTAAGTTTGATAACTGGAGAATTGTCATTGTCCTTTTGTGATAAAGCGTTATTATGGTTCTTCATGATGTTTGATGAAATTGTTCCTCTGCTGGCACATTTAAAGCAGCAAGTGACCTCTCTGCTTGACTGATAACACCACAGGATATAAATTAGAGGCCTTTCCTTTGTTTTCCAGCAGATGGCGCCGTAGCACACGTTTTGGGTTCTCTTCCCTCAGCTGCTTCTGTTCATGTTTGAAAATCAGTACTTGGTGCCCTCTGCCTCTGACTGCCCTGTGGCCGTCATTATCATTTCTTGTACCTGCGGGGCCATGGATACTTTACTTCTGCCAGTGTTGCTGGCATAGCCGCCTGGTGCACCTCCTGTTCAGGATCCCTTGAGTGGCAGGTTCCACTGCTGTTGTGGAGGAAGCGGGGAGTAGGGAGGAGTAGCCACGTCCAGTGTTGTAAGATTCCTGGGCTCTGTGGCTTTGGCGGGGGGTGACTGGAGCCGTGTGCACCGCCTCCCCTGCTCTTACCAACCTCCCTGGGGCTGGAGGTCTGGGCACTGTGGGCACCATCTCTATTGTCCCTTGGTTCTGCCACTTCTCCGTGTTCTAGTTCACCACTTTTAGTTGTGCATTTGTGTGGGAAATTCTCCAGTGTCTCGGTGTGTTGGACGCAGGCACCTTTGTGGCGTTGTGAATGTTTTACTGGTTGAAACATGAAACATGTCGGATGAATGCGAGAGACAAAGGTAGCTTTTCACTCCACCATGTTCCTGATGTTCAGAATGGTTCTTTTAAAGAAAAATTGGGTTATGTGGCTCTCCTCCTTGAAACTCCTTACACTTGACTCGAAGTCTAGATTCTTAAGCTGGTCCCTTATGGCCTGGCCCTGCCATCTCATTCTCAGTCCTCTCTTCCACCTTTGAGTTCCTTGAAATCACCTAGTTTCTTCCTGTGTCGTCTTCTGTGTTTCCTCGATCAGAAACGTGAGCTCTTTCGCCCCTTCTTCCTGACACCTTCCCTGCATATATGTCACATGCATACAGGTCACGTGCACATGCGTGGTAAACTTGTCTTATCTTTCAGCTCTTTGCTTAAATGTCACTCTCATAGAGCTCTCCTCTGATCCTCAAAAAAAGAAAAAGAAAAAGAACTGTCCGAAACTTGCCAGTCTCTCAGATGACTCTTTGATCTTTTCCTTTATAGCAAGCACTTAGCACAATTTATAAGCATAGATTTGTTTACGTGTTTACTAAGTTCTTTCTCCTTTACTAGACCATGAGCTCCACAGCAGTACAGGACTCATCACGTCTGTCTGTTTTACATTCATATTCAGTGCCTAGCATGGAGTGTTCAGTACTCTTGCCTGGAAAATCCGTGGACAGAGGAGCCTGGTAGGCTGCAGTCCATGGGGTTGCTAAGAGTCAGGCACGACGGAGCAACTTCACTTTCACTTTTCACTTTCATGCATTGGAGAAGGAAATGGCAACCCACTCCAGTGTTCTTGCCTGGAGAATCCCAGAGGTGGGGAAGTCTGGTGGGCTGCCGTCTGTGGGGTCGCACAGAGTCGGACACGACTGAAGCGACTTAGCAGCAGCAGCAGCATGGAGTGTGCCCTGGATTATTACTGCGTGAGCAAATGAAAGAATGTAGAGGCTAATTTCATGGCTTCTCCTTGTCTTGAGCTATGTAGTCAACAAATATTCAGAAAACAGCTTTGTGTTGGGATGGTGAGATTATATTCTTTTGATATTTTTATGTTTTGTTAAGAGACATTTTTCTGAATGGTTTCTCCTGTATGCAGGCAGAATGCTCAGAGCCCACATTGTTTCTGTGTGTTTGAGTAGGTTGGATCCCAGAAACTGTGGAAGAATGGAAGCTTCTCCTACATCTGGTGCAGAACACAAGCACAAAGCCAGTCCCCCAGGAGTCACCAGATGGGAGCTTCAGCGATGGGCCTTCCCCTATCACTGTGGAGAATGTGGCCCTCCTGTTAGCTAAGGCCATGGGCCCAGACCGGGCCTGGTCACTGCTCCAGGAATGTGGTTTGACCCTGGAGCTGTCAGAGAGGTTTACCAGAACCTGCGATATCCTGAGAATTGCCGAGAAAAGGCAGAGGTAATGTCTGTCTGTCCTGCCCTCTTCCTGCCCTGTCCACAAGCACTTGGGGAGTATAGAGTCCCTCAGATTTCCAGAGGGGGACGGGACTGTATAGATCACATAGTCCCACCAGCCCCTCACAGATGGGGGGACAGAGACTCCTCTGTTGATTTAGGTGATTAAGGGAAGAGGCTAAAGAATACTTTGTTCATAGTCATGACCAAGACACTTGTAGGTTGATGTGAATACCCAAATATGATGTATACTCAATCCTTTAAGAATATTATTTGTGCCACATACCTAATACCTGCAATGCAGGAGACCAGGGTTTGATCCCTGGGTCGGGATGATCCCCTGGAGAAGGGAATGGCAATCCACTCCAGTATTCTTGCCTGGAGAATCCCATGGACGGAGGAGCCTGGTGGGCTACAGTCCATGGGGTCGCAAAGAGTCGGACACGACTGAGTGACACACACACCCACCCACCTAATCATCTCAGTCAGTTTTTTAAAAAAAAATTTTATTTTTAAAAATTGTGGTAAAATACAGATAACATGAAATTTACTGTCAACCATTTTTAAGTAGTTGGTTCAGTCGTGTTAAGTATATTCGTGTCATTGTGCAGTTAATTTCCAGAACTTTTTCATCTTACAGAACTGAAACTCTGTCCCCATGATTCCCCCCTCCTCCCTCTGCCCCCTCCCTGGCAAGCACTCTTCTTTCTGTCTGGGACCACAAATGCAGAGGTGACAGACAGGGTCTGTCACCTCTGCATTTGTGGCTCTATTTGTGTGTCTTTTTGTGGCTGGCTTATTTCACTTAGCATAATGTCCTTAACCGTGTTGCAGCATTTGTCAGAGTTTCCTTTTTTCCTGGGACTGAGTAATATTTTGTTATGTGTATATAACCACATTTTGTTTATCCGCTCATCTCTTGTTAGCCACTTGGGTTGCTTCTGCCTCTTGCTATTTTGAGTAATGCTGCTGTGAACATGAGGATACAAATCTCTTTGAGACCCTGCTTTCAATTCTTCTGGGTGTATACCCAGGTGTGGAATTGCTGGATCAGATGGTACTTCTGTTTTTAATTTTTTGAAACACTCCTGTATTAATATCCATGGATCCCGCACCATTCTGCATTTCCACCAGTGGTGCACAAGGGTTCCTGTTACTCCACATCCCTACCAACACTAGTTATTACTTTTTGATAGTTAGCTACCCTAATGGGCATGAGATGATAGTGATTAGTGGTGTTGAACACCTTTTCATATGCTTGTTGGCCATTTGAATGTCATCTTTGGAAAAATACCTGTTCAAGTTTTTTGCCCATTTTTAAATTGCATTATTTGTTTTTTGTCATATGAGTTCTTTACATATTGTGGATATTAACCTCTGAGATATGTGATTTGCAAATATTTCCCCCTATTGTATAGGACAAGGTGTCATATTCATAGGATGCCTTTTCACTCTGTTAGTTTTGTCTTTTGATGCACAGAGTCAGTCAGCTTTTTGAATCCTTTACTTCTGAAAAGAATGAACAATGACAACTAAATTTGCTTGTTTCTTTTCTTTGGGATTTCAGAGCCTTGATACAAAGCATGCTCGAAAAATGTGATCGGTTTCTCTGGTCTCAGCAGGCCTAGCTGAAGAAGATGCAGCAGGGTGTCACGACATGTTGAGAAAGACTGAGCTGTGCTCCTGAGCCTCCTGAACACGTTTGTTCTTGAAGGAGAGGCCCCACCGGAGATCCCAGCGCCTTTTTGGGAGCACCTTCATCCCTATCTTGTTACCTCTGCATCTGTGGCTCTATTTGTGACCTCAGTGTTTTTCACCCAAAGTTGAATTTTGAAAGGAATCAGTCCTTGTTTGCTAAAACAAAATGCTCTGGAGGGAAGCAGAATGTGAATATCCTCAGCTATGCAGCCCTTATGCTGGATGATAGAATTATTGGTTCCTTGTTGGTGGACTGGGGGAATTCTTTTCCTGTCATGACTGCTATGCAGGGAGCAGACGTTTCTCAACCTGGTCATATGAAGACTTACAATGTAGTTGATAGAAATTTAATTCCTTTCTTATCTTCTCTGGGATACTTGAGAAATTACCAAAGTAAAACCTGGTAGAATGTAATTAACACATAAAATAAGTGATACACTGAAGATTCAAATTAACTGTAAAAATGAAAATGAATATTTAAATTGAGCTAATTTAGAATATATTTTTTTCCAGTGCTTGATATTTTCTAACTGAACCTATGTAAAACTAATTCATTACTAGAGATGTTTTATTCCAGTCTTTCCTAAGTAAAGTAGCCCAAAGGAATCATGCACTTTTAAAATTTGTTTTTTAAGGACCATAATAAAGGCAGGTTGAGTATTGATAAAGACTGCAGCAAGTGCTTGTATTATTTAAGCCAAGTACTAGATTACCATTTTCAGGCTTCTGTATACTAACACAGCATGTTTTATTAATAATAAATGTAAAATCTGATTTAAAATGTTATTTGACTAGAATGTAGACATGAGGTTTATTGTGTGTAATTTGCAGGAAGGTGTGATGTAAACTCAGCGTGGAATAGGCAAAATGCTGGATACATTGAATGATTCACTTCTTTTTTTTTTTTCATTTATAACACAGCCAGAGAACTAGAGACACAAATTGCCGTCTAACAGTTTAGAGTGTTAGTTCCTTTCTAACTGTTAGGAAACCCTAACAGTTTTGGTCACCAGTGTGTGGCAGGGTGTGTGTGTGTTGTGTGTTTCCCCACACCAAGGAATTCTCCAGTACCAGCTGAGTGTCCTTTCCACTCATTAGAAAGTCAATCCAGAGATGGCATTGAATTCTACAGGTGAAGGGCTCATTTCTTCAAAACTGCCAGCACTTAAGATGCAGTCACGGGCCCAGGTGTTACCTGTATGAGCATCCCTCTTTTTATTGCACTTTGTTTTGTTGTTCTTCGCAGATACTGTTCTTTTTTTTTTTTAAACAAATTGGAGATTTGTGGCAACCCTGCATTGAGTAAGGCCATCAGTACAGTTTTCCAGCAGCATTTCCTCACTTTGTGTCTCTGTCACATTTTTGTGATTCTTACAAAATACAAAGTTTTTCACTTACTTGGCATGGAGATCTTTGTCAGTATTCTTCATCATTACTGCTGTAAATGTTTTGTGGCGTTGCTGCACCCATGTAAGGCAGTAAACTTAATCGAGAAATGTGTGTTCTGACTGTTTCAACCAATTAGTCCCCATCTCTTTCCCTTTCTTCAGGCCTTCCCATTGCCTGACACACAGTAATAGGCCAATTAATAACCTCATAGCGGCCTCTTAAGTATTCAAGTGAAAGGAAGAACGAGTTACACATATCTCACTTTAAAGCAAAAGATAGAAATGATTAAGCCAAGTGAGGAAGGCGTGTTGAAAGCTGGAGTAGGCTGAAAGCTAGGCCTCTTGCATCAAACAGCCAAATTGTGAATGTGAAGGAAAAGTATGTGATGGAAATAAAAAATGCTACTCTGATGAATACAAGAATGAGAAGAAAGTGAAACAGCCTTGTTGCTGACACGGAGAAAGTTTTAGTAGTCTAGATAGAAGCTCAAACCAACCAGAGCATTCTCTTTAGCCAGAGCGTAATCCACAGCAAGGCTGAGAGAGATGAGGAAGCTCCAGAAGAAATATTTGAAGCTGGCAGAGGTTGATCCATGAAGGTTAAGCAAAGAAGTTGTCTTTATAACTTCTGTGTAAGGTGAAGCAGCAAGTGTTGATGTAGAAGCTGCAGCAAGTTGTCCAGAAGATCTAAGATCATTAATGAAGGTGGCTACACTAAATAACAGATTTTCAGTGTTGATGGAACAGCATTTGAAAAGAATGCCATCTAGTACTTTTCACCTAGCTGTAGAGGCAAAGTCAATGCCTGGTTTCAAAGTTTCAAGGACAGGCTTACTCTCCTGTTAGGGGCTAATGCAGATAGTGACTGAATTGAAGCCAATGCTTATTTACTATGGTGAACATCCTGGGGCCTTAAGAGTTAGGCTAAGTCTACTCTGTCTGTGCTCTGTAAGTGGAACCACAAAACCTGAATGAGAGCACAAGTATTTACAACATGGTTTAATGAATATTTTAAGCTCACTGTTGAGACCTACTGCTCAGAAAAAAAGATTCTTTTCAAGGTGTTACTGCTCACTGACAATGTACTTCATTGCCCAAGATAGAGATACAAAACAAGATTAATGTTTTTATGCCTGCTAACACATTCATTCTGTAGTCCATGGATGAAGGAATAATTTCAACCTTCAAATATTATTTCTTAAGAAATACATTTTGTAAGATTATAGTTGCCATATATTATGATTCCTTTGATGGATCTGGGCAAAGTAAATTGAAAACCTTCTGGAAAGAATTCACCATTCTAGATGCCATTAAAAACATTCATGATTCATGGGAAGAGGTCAACATACTAACATTGATAGGAATTTGGAAGAATTTGGTTCCAACCCTCATAGGTGACTTTGAGGGGTTCAAGACTTCAGTGGAGGAAGTAACTGCACATGTGGTACAAAGAACAAGAAAGCTAGAATTAAAGGTGGACCCTGAATATATGATTGAATTGCTGTAATCACATGATAAAACTTTTAGTGGATGAAGAGAGTTTATCTTCTTTTGGATGAGCAAAGAAAAGTGATTTCTTGAGATGGAATCTACTCCTGGTGAAGATGCTGGGAAGATTGTTGAAATGACAACAAAAGATTTAAGATATTACATAAACCTCTTTGAGAAAGCAGTGGCAGGTTTGAGAGAAAATTGACTAATTTTGAAAGAACTCTTACCATGGGTAAAATACTATAAAGTATTGCATGCTACAGAGAAGTCATTTGTGAAAGGAAGAGAAGGAAGAGTCAATGATATGGCAAACTCCAGTGTTGTCTTATTTTAAGAAATCACGACAGTGACCCCCAGCTTTAGGAAACACCACCTTGATCACTGAGCTACCATCAACATGGAGGCAAGACCCTCTCCCTGGAAAAAAATTACAACTTGCTGAAGGCTCAGATAATGGTTAGCACTTTCTTAGCAATAAAATATTCTTAAATTAAGGTTTATACACTGAGTTTTAAGACAGTGCTATTGCATGCTTACTAGACTATTGTAGAATATAAACATAACTTTTATATGCACTGGAAAACTAAAAATTCATGTGACTCGCTTTATTGCTGTGGTCTGGGGACTGAACCCACTGTATTGCCCATGTGTTTCTGACCAGTTGGCTATAAACCAGAGATTCCCACGATCCACTCCTTGGGTTCGATTAATTTGCTAGAGTGGCTTGCAGATCTCGGAGATACATTTTACTTACTTTATCAGTTTATTATAAAAACCTATAACTCAGGAACAGCTGGATAGAGGGGGTAATGGTATGGGGAAGGGGCAAGGAATTTCCAGGCCCTCTCCCAGTGCTACTGCGATGGATGGCTACATGTTCACCAAGCAGAAGCTGTAGATAAAGCAGCAGCAGTCTCCGGATACGGGCTGGAGGTTGAGTTCAGTGGCCAATGGCCAGTGTCAGGACGGGAAGTTCCAGCCCGCTAATCACGTGGTTGGCTGCACTGTCAGCCAGCCCCCATCCTTAGGTGTGGTCGAAGGTCACCTTCAGATCAGATCAGTTGCTCAGTCGTGTCCGACTCTTTGCGACCCCATGAACCGCAGCACGGCAGGCCTCCCTGTCCATCACCAGCTCCCGGAGGTCACTCAGACTCCCACCCATCAAGTCAGTGATGCCATCCAGCCATCTCATCCTCTGTCGTCCCCTTCTCCTCCTGCCCTCAATCCCTCCCAGCATCAGAGTCTTCTCCAGTGAGTCAACTCTTCTCATGAGGTGGCCAAAATACTGGAGTTTCAGCTTTAGCATCATTCCCTCCAAAGAAATTCTCCTTCAGAATGGACTGGTTGGATCTCCTTGCAGTCCAAGGGACTCTCAAGAGTCTTCTCCAACACCATAGTTCAAGAGCATCAATTCTTCAGCGCTCAGCCTTCTTCACAGTCCAGCTCTCACATCCATACATGACCACAGGAAAGACCATAGCCTTGACTAGGCGAACCTTTGTTGGTAAAGTAATGTCTCTGCTTTTGAATATGCTATCTAGGTTGGTCATAACTTTCCTTCCAAGGAGTAAGCGTCTTTTAATTTCATGGCTGCAGTCACCATCTGCAGTGATTTTGGAGCCCAGAAAAATAAAGTCTGACACTGTTTCCACTGTTTCTCCATCTATTTCTCATGTAGTGATGGGACCAGATGCCATGATCTTCGTTTTCTGAATGTTCAGCTTTAAGCCAACCTTTTCACTCTCCACTTTCACTTTCATCAAGAGGCTTTTGAGTTCCTCTTCACTTTCTGCCATAAGGATGGTGTCATCTGCATATCTGAGGTTATTGATATTTCTCCCAGCAATCTTGATTCCAACTTGTGTTTCTTCCAGTCCAGCATTTCTCATGACGTACTCTGCATACAAGTTAAATAAACATGGTGACAATATACAGCCTTGACGTACTCCTTTTCCTATTTGGAACCAGTCTGTTGTTCCATGACCAGTTCTAACTGTTGCTTCCTGACCTGCATACAAATTTCTCAAGAGGCAGATCAGGTGGTCTGGTATTCCCATCTCTTTCACAATTTTCCACAGTTTATTGTGATCTACACAGTCAAAAGCTTTGGTATAGTCAATAAAGCAGAAATATATGTTTTTCTGGAACTCTCTTGCTTTTTCCATGATCCAGAGGATGTTGGGAATTTGATCTCTGGTTCCTCTGCCTTTTCTAAATCCAGCTTGAACATCAGGAAGTTCACGGTTCACATGTTGCTGAAGCCTGGCTTGGAGAATTTGGAGCATTACTTTTCTAGCGTGTGAGATGAGTGCAATTGTGCAGTAGTTTGAGCCCTCTTTGGCATTGCCTTTCTTTGGGATTGGGTTGAAAACTGACCTTTTCCAATCTTGTGGCCACTGCTGAGTTTTCCAAATTTGCTGGCATGTTGAGTGCAGCACTTTCACAGCATCCTCTTTCAGGACTTGGAATAGCTCCACTGGAATTCCATCACCTCCACTAGCTTTGTTCGTAGTGATGCTTTCTAAGGCCCACTTGACTTCACATTCCAAGATGTCTGGCTCTAGGTCAGTGATCACACCATCATGATTATCTGGGTCGTGAAGCTCTTTTTTGTACAGTTCTTCTGTGTATTCTTGCCACCTCTTCTTAATATCTTCTGCTTTTGTTAGGTCCATACCATTTCTGTCCTTTATCGTGCCCATCTTTGCATGAAATGTTCCTTTGGTATCTCTGATTTTCTTGAAGAGATCCCTAGTCTTTCCCATTCTGTTGTTTTCCTCTATTTCTTTGCATTGATCACTGAAGAAGGCTTTCTTATCTCTTCTTGCTATTCTTTGGAACTCTGCATTTAGATGTTTATATCTTTCCTTTTCTCCTTTGCTTTTCGCTTCTCTTCTTTTCACAGCTATTTGTAAGGCCTCCCAGACAGCCATTTTGCTTTTTTGCATTTCTTTTCCATGGGGATGGTCTTGATCCCTGTCTCCTGTACAATGTCACGAACCTCATTCCATAGTTCATCAGGCACTCTATCTATCAGATCTAGGCCCTTAAATCTATTTCTCACTTCCACTCTATAATCATAAGGGATTTGATTTAGGTCATACATGAATGGTCTAGTAGTTTTCCCTACTTTCTTCAATTTCAGTCTGAATTTGGCAATAAGGAGTTCATGGTCTGAGCCACAGTCAGCTCCTGGTCTTGTTTTTGCTATTGTATAGAGCTTCTCCATCTTTGGCTGCAAAGAATATAATCGATCTGATTTCAGTGTTGACCATCTGGTGATATCCATGTATAGAGTCCTCTTGTGTTGTTGGAAGAGGGTATTTGCTATGACCAGTGCATTTTCTTGGCAAAACTCTGTTAGTCTTTGCCGTGCTTCATTCCGTGTTCCAAGGCCAAATTTGCCTGTTACTCCAGGTGTTTCTTGACTTCCTACTTTTGCATTCCAGTCCCCTATAATGAAAAGGACATCTTTTTTGGGTGTTAGTTCTAAAAGGTCTTGTAGGTCTTCATAGAACTGTTCAACTTCAGCTTCTTCGGCGTTACTGGTTGGGGCATAGATTTGGATCACTGTGACATTGAATGGTTTGCCTTGGAAACGAACAGAGATCATTCTGTCATTTTTGAGATTGCATCCAAGTACTGCATTTTGGACTCTTTTGTTGACCATGATGGCCACTCCATTTCTTCTGAGGGATTCCTGCCCACAGTAGTAGATATAATGGTCATCTGAGTTAAATTCACCCATTCCAGTCCATTTTAGTTCGCTAATTCGTAGAATGTCGACATTCACTCTTGCCATCTCTTGTTTGACCACTTCCAATTTGCCTTGATTCATGGACCTGACATTCCAGGTTCCTATGCAATATTGCTCTTTACAGCATCGGACTTTGCTTCTATCACCAGACACATCCACAGCTGGGTATTCTTTTTGCTTTGGCTCCATCCCTTCATTCTTTCTGGAGTTATTTCTCCACTGATCTCCAGTAGCATATTGGGCCCCTACTGACCTGGGGAGTTTCTCTTTCAGTATCCTATCATTTTGTCTTTTCATACTGTTCATGGGGTTCTCAAGGCAAGAATACTGAAGTGGTTTGCCATTCCCTTCTCCAGCGGACCACACCCTGTCATATCTCTCCACCATGACCTGCCCATCCCAGGTTGCCCCTCGGGCATGGCTTAATTTCATTGAGTTAGACAAGGGTGTGGTCCTGTGTGATTAGATTGACTAGTTTTCTGTGAGAATGGTTTCAGTGTATTTGCCCTCTGATGCCCTCTTTCAAGACCTACTGTCTTGGGTTTCTCTTACCTTGGGCGTGGGGTATCTCGTCCCGGCTGCTCCCGGCTGCTCCCGGCCAGCGAAGCACAGCCATCGCACCTTACCTTGGACGAGGGGTCTCTCCTCACCGCCGCCCTTCCTGACCTCGGTCGTGGGGTAGCTCTTCTCAGCCGTGCTTAGTGTGCTGGCCCTCACCGCCGTCCTTCCTCGGTCGTGGGGTAGCTCCTGATAAAAGGGGTAACTCCTAATAAAAGTCACCTTATTAACATCAAAAAGACACCTATCTCTTTGGAAATTCCAAGGGTTATAGGAACTCTGTGCCCAGGAAAGGGGATGAAGACCAAATATAATAGATTTCTTATCAGTTAAGTCACTCAGTCCTGTCTGACTCTTTGCGACCCCATGGACTGCAGCATGCTAGGCTTCCCTGTCCATTACCAACTGAATGGGATTTTTGCTTGTTTTCCTTGGAAAATAAATTCAGGTGAAATTCTTTTTCCTTTAATGCTAGAAAATTCTCTGTACCATTTTGATAAGTGAGGATAGATGTAACGTGCCCTAGAAAGATGTGTCATAAATGACTGCACAGCTGTGCCAGCTCAGGCAGTTTCCTCCTCCTGGGATTTCCTCTAGACCATCTTTTGCACGGTCACTGTGTAATGACAAAATCTGACAGTAACAGGACGGCTTTCACCCTTTACAGACTCACATGTCAAGTAACCCAGTACAGCCACAATCAGTTCAGCTGGCAAAAATCCCATTCAGTTAAACATCTATATTTGAACAGTCTACTTGGATATTAGGCAGTGTTTGCAAGTACAACTTGTGATCTTTCACTTGCCTGTGCTTATCTCACTTTTACTCCTGCACCCAGGCCTGACTGGTGTTTAACAGGGCTTCAGGGTAGCAAAGTGGCTGCTAGCCTGGCTTTGTCCATTGTGGGGAAAAAAAAAAAGCACAATGTGACAGTTGTGAGGTGTTTTATTTGAGGCATAATGAGAACTACTAAAGAGAGAATTCATAGGGCCTGGACTCCATCTTAGGCCTGTTCATGCTGATCATGCTCGGCCACCTCTCCAATGGACTCTGAACTCTGTGTTTAGTGCCTATGGAAATGACAACAGAAGGATAAGACCCCCTCCGGACAGGCCATAAATTTTTCCATACCTATCGGAGTGTAACCTCGGGCTTATTGATTATTGGCCAATTGTTTAACTGTTCGGGCACATAACATGCGAATGATGGGGTTATTGGGATTGTATATACCCTTCCTTTGTTTTGTAAGTCTCAAGTAATTGGAGTGGTGGGTTCAGACACTGTACACATGGGATATAAAAGATTTTCAGAAATGCTGGTCGGGGTCCTTGGCTAAAAGGAGACTCTGCCTTGGGCCCGCCTGTGTAATAAGCTGCACTTCACTATCTGCATTGTCCTTCTGAGTGAGTTTGTTTCCCAGAATGCATGGCTACAACACTATAATCTGGGAGATGGCATTTCAGATAGCTCTAAGAAACTGTTCCAAAGAGGTAGGGGTGAGGAGTTACAAATGACTTTAGCGAAGGAGGGTGCTTGCAGCCAAGCACACATTTTGGCAGAACCTTGCTACTGGTCAGTAGGAACAGATGTCACCGTTAATGATTTTAGTGCTCTTCTAGAGGGGAGGCAAGGATTGAGCTCATAAAGTCTTCTGAAAATAGTTACCTGAAGACTTGTTCAGTCAGTTTTTCCCAGATCACTGGAGTGTTTCCTTCTTGATCTCCACCCTGAATTCCTTTCGGAGCATGGTTAAGATCAGCAGTTCATGATTTAATGCTTGAAGAAGCAATTGACAAGTGCCAATTTGTAGTTGGCAGTTTCTGAGGCAGACTGGCTTTGAATGTCTGCTCTTTATCTGATTGACCTCAGGTAAGTTGCTTTGTTTCTGCAGGTTTCAGTTTCCTCATCTGTGAAATGGGGTTAATAGTAGCCCTGCCTTGGGTAGCGGAGGATTAAATGAGATAATAAGTGTAAAGCAAAACTACCTACAAAATGCAGAACGTACTGCCTGTGTCTCGGTGGTAAATACTAGCTCTTGTTTGAAATATTTCGAATATCATTTTACCCAGTAATGATCAGACATATGTAATTGATTTTCATGAATGGACGAGAACAGGAAGCCCCAAATTGAAATAAATTCCTTGTCTGTATTTAATTTGTCACTGCCCTGATCAACGCTCAAAATCTTGTTATCTTGTCTCTTCCCCCGTCCTCAACCCTCACTTTCAGTTACTAGGTCAAATCAGATCAGATCAGTCGCTCAGTCGTGTCCGACTCTTTGCGACCCCATGAACCGCAGCACGCCAGGCCTCCCTGTCCATCACCAGCTCCCGGAGGTCACTCAGACTCACACCCATCGAGTCAGTGATGCCATCCAGCCATCTCATCCTCTGTCGTCGCTGTCTCCTCCTGCCCTCAATCCCTCCCAGCATTAGAGTCTTCTCCAATGAGTCAACTCTTCGCATGAGGTGGCCAAAATACTGGAGTTTCAGCTTTAGCATCATTCCTTCCAAAGAAATCCCAGGATTGATCTCCTTCAGGATGGACCGGTTGGATCTTCTTGCAGTCCAAGGGACTCTCAAGAGTCTTCTCCAACACCACAGTTCAAAAGCATCAATTCTTTGGCGCTCAGCCTTCTTCACAGTCCAGCTCTCACATCCATACATGACCACAGGAAAGACCATAGCCTTGACTAGGTGAACCTTTGTTGGTAAAGTAATGTCTCTGCTTTTGAATATGCTATCTAGGTTGGTAATAATTTTCCTTCCAAGGAGTAAGCGTCTTTTAATTTCATGAATGCAGTCACCATCTGCAGTGATTTTGGAGCCCAGAAAAACAAAGTCTGACACTGTTTCCACTTTTTCCCCATCTATTTCACATGCAGTGACGGGATCAGATGCCATGATCTTCGTTTGCTGAATGTTGAGCTTTAAGCCAACCTTTTCACTATCCACTTTCACTTTCATCAAGAGGCTTTTTAGCCCCTCTTCACTTTCTGCCATAAGAGTGGTGTCATCTGCATATCTGAGGTTATTGATATTTCTCCTGGCAATCTTGATTCTAACTTGTGTTTCTTCAAGTCCAGCATTTCTCATGATGTACTCTGCATATAAGTTAAATAAACATGGTGACAATATACAGCCTTGACGTACTCCTTTTCCTATTTGGAACCAGTCTGTTGTTCCATGACCAGTTCTAACTGTTGCTTCCTGACCTGCATACAGATTTCTTAACAGACAGATCAGGTGGTCTGGTATTCCCATCTCTTTCAGAATTTTCCATAGTTTATTGTGATCCACACAGTCAAAGGCTTTGGCATAGTCAATAAAGCAGAAATAGATGGTTTTCTGGAACTCTCTTGCTTTTTCCATGATCCAGCGGATATTGGCAATTTGATCTCTGGTCCCTCTGGAAATGAAAAGAGGGTATAGTATTATGAAGCCAAGAGAGAACCTTCCAGAAAGGAGGAAGAGGACAACTGTGCTGATTGTGTCTTGGAGACTTTCTGATGTGAGACAGGAACTTGTCAACTGTCTTGGCACCACGGAGGTCACTGGTGACCAGAGCTGTTCTGCTGAGTGGTGGGGACAGAGATTGGGCAGGTGTAGATTCTAGTGTGAGTCAGAAGTGAGGAAGCAGGAAGTGTAGATGGACGGACTCTCAAGTTTGACGATAAAGCGGAAGAGGAAGAGGTGCCAGAGTGAAGAGTGACATGGACTGAAGTCTGGGTTTTCAATGTGGGAGTTTATTAAGGAAGCAGAGACAGAGGGTCTGGACTCTGAGGTGTGGCATGTATCGTGACGAAAGCACAATTTCCTCTCTGAGGTGAATGTCCCCAGGTGTCCCGTGCAGGACAAGAGCTGGGCGGAAGGGAAGCACTAACCAGAAAGTGCTTTCTCCTGCAACGTCCCTCGAGCACCCCAAACTGACAGAGATCAGCACCGTGGTCAGCTGGCACCGGGGATGTGTTCATAGGGTCCAGCTCTAGAATCACAAGCCAGGCAAAGAAGGGTGATGTGGAGCTCAGAGTAAATAAACACACACTTCTACGCGGAACGTGGGATTGAGGAGCACTCCCGAGGGGAGAAGATTAATGAGAAAAGGATCTCTAGAGAGGAAAGACATGTTGAATTTCCCTGTCAAGGAGGAAAAAAAAGTGTGGGTATAAGGTAATCACAAGAGAGCTTTCTCATACAGGTTCCATCAGAAGGCCTTGTCAGAGATGTAGGTAGGAGAAGTTTAAGGAGGATTATGGCCAAAGAGTGCTCAAACTACGGCACAATTGCACTCATCTCACACGCTAGTAAAGTAATGCTCAAAATTCTCCAAGCCAGGCTTCAGCAACATGTGAACCGTGAACTTCCTGATGTTCAAGCTAGATTTAGAAAAGGCAGAGGAACCAGAGATCAAATTGCCAACATCCGCTGGATCATGCAAAAGGCAAGAGAGTTCCAGAAAAACATCTATTTCTGCTTTATTGACTATGCCAAAGCCTTTGACTGTGTAGATCACAATAAACCGTGGAAAATTGTGAAAGAGGTGGGAATACCAGACCACCTGATCTGCCTCTTGAGAAATCTGTATGCAGGTCAGGAAGCAACAGTTAGAACTGGTCATGGAACAACAGACTGGTTCCAAATAGGAAAAGGAGTACGTCAAGGCTGTATATTGTCACCATGTTTATTTAACTTGTATGCAGAGTACATCATGAGAAATGCTGGACTGGAAGAAACACAAGTTGGAATCAAGATTGCCGGGAGAAATATCAATAACCTCAGATATGCAGATGACACCACTCTTATGGCAAAAAGTGAAGAGGGGCTAAAAAGCCTCTTGATGAAAGTGGAAGTGGAGAGTGAAAAGGTTGGCTTGAAGCTCAACATTCAGAAGACGAAGATCATGGCATCTGGTCCCATCACTGCATGGGAAATAGATGGGGAAAAAGTGGAAACAGTGTCAGACTTTATTTTTCTGGGCTCCAAAATCACTGCAGATGGTGACTGCAGCCATGAAATTAAAAGACGCTTACTCCTTGGAAGGAAAGTTATGACCAACCTAGATAGCATATTCAAAAGCAGAGACATTACTTTACCAACAAAGGTTTGCCTAGTCAAGGCTATGGTCTTTCCTGTGGTCAGGTATGGATGTGAGAGCTGGACTGTGAAGAAGGCTGAGCGCTGAAGAATTGATGCTCTTGAACTATGGTGTTGGAGAAGACTCTTGAGAGTCCCTTGGACTGCAAGAAGATCCAACCGGTCCATTCTGAAGGAGATCCGCCCTGGGGTTTCTTTGGAAGGAATGATGCTAAAGCTGAAACTCCGGTATTTTGGCCACCTCATGCGAAGAGTTGACTCATTGGAGAAGCCTCTGATGCTGGGAGGGATTGGGGGCAGGAGGAGAAGGGGACGACAGAGGATGAGATGGCTGGATGGCATCACTGACTCGATGGGTGTGAGTCTGAGTGACCTCCGGGAGCTGGTGATGGACAGGGAGGCCTGGCGTGCTGCGGTTCATGGGGTCGCAAGGAGTCGGACATGACTGAGCGACTGATCTGATCTGATCTGAAGGGGATAAAGGAAAATTAAAGGGAAACGAAAAGAGGGTATAGTATTATGAAGCCAAGAGAGAACCTTCCAGAAAGGAGGAAGAGGACAACTGTGCTGATTGTGTCTTGGAGCCTTTCTGAAATGAGACAGGAACTTGTCAACTGTCTTGGCACCACGGAGGTCACTGGTGACCAGAGCTGTTTTGCTGAGTGGTGGGGACAGAGATTGGGCAGGTGTAGATTCTAGTGTGAGTCAGAAGTGAGGAAGCAGGAAGTGTAGATGGACGGACTCTCAAGTTTGACGATAAAGCGGAAGAGGAAGAGGTGCCAGAGTGAAGAGTGACATGGACTGAAGTCTGGGTTTTCAATGTGGGAGTTTATTAAGGAAGCAGAGACAGAGGGTCTGGACTCTGAGGTGTGGCATGTATCGTGACAAAAGCACAATTTCCTCTCTGAGGTGAATGTCCCCAGGTGTCCCGTGCGGGACAAGAGCTGGGCGGAAGGGAAGCACTAACCAGAAAGTGCTTTCTCCTGCAACGTCCCTCGAGCACCCCAAACTGACAGAGATCAGCACCGTGGTCAGCTGGCACCGGGGATGTGTTCATAGGGTCCAGCTCTAGAATCACAAGCCAGGCAAAGAAGGGTGATGTGGAGCTCAGAGTAAATAAACACACACTTCTACGCGGAACGTGGGATTGAGGAGCACTCCCGAGGGGAGAAGATTAATGAGAAAAGGATCTCTAGAGAGGAAAGACATGTTGAATTTCCCTGTCAAGGAGGAAAAAAAAGTGTGGGTATAAGGTAATCACAAGAGAGCTTTCTCATACAGGTTCCATCAGAAGGCCTTGTCAGAGATGTAGGTAGGAGAAGTTTAAGGAGGATTATGGCCAAAGAGTGCTCAAACTACGGCACAATTGCACTCATCTCACACGCTAGAAAAGTAATGCTCAAAATTCTCCAAGCCAGGCTTCAGCAACATGTGAACCGTGAACTTCCTGATGTTCAAGCTGGATTTAGAAAAGGCAGAGGAACTAGAGATCAAATTGCCAACATCCGCTGGATCATGCAAAACGCAAGAGAGTTCCAGAAAAACATCTATTTCTGCTTTATTGACTATGCCAAAGCCTTTGACTGTGTAGATCACAATAAACCGTGGAAAATTGTGAAAGAGATGGGAATACCAGACCACCTGATCTGCCTCTTGAGAAATCTGTATGCAGGTCAGGAAGCAACAGTTAGAACTGGTCATGGAACAACACACTGGTTCCAAATAGGAAAAGGAGTACGTCAAGGCTGTATATTGTCACCATGTTTATTTAACTTGTATGCAGAGTACATCATGAGAAGTGCTGGACTGGAAGAAACACAAGTTGGAATCAAGATTGCTGGGAGAAATATCAATAACCTCAGATATGCAGATGACACCACTCTTATGGCAAAAAGTGAAGAGGGGCTAAAAAGCCTCTTGATGAAAGTGGAAGTGGAGAGTGAAAAGGTTGGCTTGAAGCTCAACATTCAGAAGACGAAGATCATGGCATCTGGTCCCATCACTGCATGGGAAATAGATGGGGAAAAAGTGGAAACAGTGTCAGACTTTATTTTTCTGGGCTCCAAAATCACTGCAGATGGTGACTGCAGCCATGAAATTAAAAGACGCTTACTCCTTGGAAGGAAAGTTATGACCAACCTAGATAGCATATTCAAAAGCAGAGATATTACTTTACCAACAAAGGTTCGCCTAGTCAAGGCTATGGTCTTTCCTGTGGTCATGTATGGATGTGAGAGCTGGACTGTGAAGAAGGCTGAGCGCTGAAGAATTGATGCTCTTGAACTATGGTGTTGGAGAAGACTCTTGAGAGTCCCTTGGACTGCAAGAAGATCCAACCGGTCCATTCTGAAGGAGATCCGCCCTGGGGTTTCTTTGGAAGGAATGATGCTAAAGCTGAAACTCCGGTATTTTGGCCACCTCATGCGAAGAGTTGACTCATTGGAGAAGCCTCTGATGCTGGGAGGGATTGGGGGCAGGAGGAGAAGGGGACGACAGAGGATGAGATGGCTGGATGGCATCACTGACTCGATGGGTGTGAGTCTGAGTGACCTCCGGGAGCTGGTGATGGACAGGGAGGCCTGGCGTGCTGCGGTTCATGGGGTCGCAAGGAGTCGGACACAACTGAGCGACTGATCTGATCTGAAGGGGATAAAGGAAAATTAAAGGAAAACGAAAAGAGAGTATAGTATTATGAAGCCAAGAGAGAACCTTCCAGAAAGGAGGAAGAGGACAACTGTGCTGATTGTGTCTTGGAGCCTTTCTGAAATGAGACAGGAACTTGTCAACTGTCTTGGCACCACGGAGGTCACTGGTGACCAGAGCTGTTTTGCTGAGTGGTGGGGACAGAGATTGGGCAGGTATAGATTCTAGTGTGAGTCAGAAGTGAGGAAGCAGGAAGTGTAGATGGACGGACTCTCAAGTTTGACGATAAAGCGGAAGAGGAAGAGGTGCCAGAGTGAAGAGTGACATGGACTGAAGTCTGGGTTTTCAATGTGGGAGTTTATTAAGGAAGCAGAGACAGAGGGTCTGGACTCTGAGGTGTGGCATGTATCGTGACGAAAGCACAATTTCCTCTCTGAGGTGAATGTCCCCAGGTGTCCTGTGCAGGACAAGAGCTGGGCGGAAGGGAAGCACTAACCAGAAAGTGCTTTCTCCTGCAACGTCCCTCGAGCACCCCAAACTGACAGAGATCAGCACCGTGGCCAGCTGGCACCGGGGATGTGTTCATAGGGTCCAGCTCTAGAATCACAAGCCAGGCAAAGAAGGGTGATGTGGAGCTCAGAGTAAATAAACACACACTTCTACGCGGAACGTGGGATTGAGGAGCACTCCCGAGGGGAGAAGATTAATGAGAAAAGGATCTCTAGAGAGGAAAGACATGTTGAATTTCCCTGTCAAGGAGGAAAAAAAAGTGTGGGTATAAGGTAATCACAAGAGAGCTTTCTCATACAGGTTCCATCAGAAGGCCTTGTCAGAGATGTAGGTAGGAGAAGTTTAAGGAGGATTATGGCCAAAGAGTGCTCAAACTACGGCACAATTGCACTCATCTCACACGCTAGAAAAGTAATGCTCCAAATTCTCCAAGCCAGGCTTCAGCAACATGTGAACCGTGAACTTCCTGATGTTCAAGCTGGATTTAGCAAAGGCAGAGGAACCAGAGATCAAATTGCCAACATCCGCTGGATCATGCAAAAGGCAAGAGAGTTCCAGAAAAACATTTATTTCTGCTTTATTGAGTATGCCAAAGCCTTTGACTGTGTAGATCACAATAAACCGTGGAAAATTGTGAAAGAGATGGGAATACCAGACCACCTGATCTGCCTCTTGAGAAATCTGTATGCAGGTCAGGAAGCAACAGTTAGAACTGGTCATGGAACAACAGACTGGTTCCAAATAGGAAAACGAGTACGTCAAGGCTGTATATTGTCACCATGTTTATTTAACTTGTATGCAGAGTACATCATGAGAAGTGCTGGACTGGAAGAAACACAAGTTGGAATCAAGATTGCCGGGAGAAATATCAATAACCTCAGATATGCAGATGACACCACTCTTATGGCAGAAAGTGAAGAGGGGCTAAAAAGCCTCTTGGTGAAAGTGAAAGTGGAGAGTGAAAAGGTTGGCTTGAAGCTCAACATTCAGAAGACGAAGATCATGGCATCTGGTCCCATCACTGCATGGGAAATAGATGGGGAAAAAGTGGAAACAGTGTCAGACTTTATTTTTCTGGGCTCCAAAATCACTGCAGATGGTGACTGCAGCCATGAAATTAAAAGACGCTTACTCCTTGGAAGGAAAGTTATGACCAACCTAGATAGCATATTCAAAAGCAGAGACATTACTTTACCAACAAAGGTTCGCCTAGTCAAGGCTATGGTCTTTCCTGTGGTCATGTATGGATGTGAGAGCTGGACTGTGAAGAAGGCTGAGCGCTGAAGAATTGATGCTCTTGAACTATGGTGTTGGAGAAGACTCTTGAGAGTCCCTTGGACTGCAAGAAGATCCAACCGGTCCATTCTGAAGGAGATCCGCCCTGGGGTTTCTTTGGAAGGAATGATGCTAAAGCTGAAACTCCGGTATTTTGGCCACCTCATGCGAAGAGTTGACTCATTGGAGAAGCCTCTGATGCTGGGAGGGATTGGGGGCAGGAGGAGAAGGGGACGACAGAGGATGAGATGGCTGGATGGCATCACTGACTCGATGGGTGTGAGTCTGAGTGTCCTCCGGGAGCTGGTGATGGACAGGGAGGCCTGGCGTGCTGCGGTTCATGGGGTCGCAAGGAGTCGGACACGACTGAGCGACTGATCTGATCTGAAGGGGATAAAGGAAAATTAAAGGGAAACGAAAAGAGGGTATAGTATTATGAAGCCAAGAGAGAACCTTCCAGAAAGGAGGAAGAGGACAACTGTGCTGATTGTGTCTTGAAGCCTTTCTGATATGAGACAGGAACTTGTCAACTGTCTTGGCACCACGGAGGTCACTGGTGACCAGAGCTGTTTTGCTGAGTGGTGGGGACAGAGATTGGGCAGGTATAGATTCTAGTGTGAGTCAGAAGTGAGGAAGCAGGAAGTGTAGATGGACGGACTCTCAAGTTTGACGATAAAGAGGAAGAGGAAGAGGTGCCAGAGTGAAGAGTGACATGGACTGAAGTCTGGGTTTTCAATGTGGGAGTTTATTAAGGAAGCAGAGACAGAGGGTCTGGACTCTGAGGTGTGGCATGTATCGTGACGAAAGCACAATTTCCTCTCTGAGGTGAATGTCCCCAGGTGTCCCGTGCGGGACAAGAGCTGGGCGGAAGGGAAGCACTAACCAGAAAGTGCTTTCTCCTGCAACGTCCCTCGAGCACCCCAAACTGACAGAGATCAGCACCGTGGTCAGCTGGCACCGGGGATGTGTTCATAGGGTCCAGCTCTAGAATCACAAGCCAGGCAAAGAAGGGTGATGTGGAGCTCAGAGTAAATAAACACACACTTCTACGCGGAACGTGGGATTGAGGAGCACTCCCGAGGGGAGAAGATTAATGAGAAAAGGATCTCTAGAGAGGAAAGACATGTTGAATTTCCCTGTCAAGGAGGAAAAAAAAAGTGTGGGTATAAGGTAGTCACAAGAGAGCTTTCTCATACAGGTTCCATCAGAAGGCCTTGTCAGAGATGTAGGTAGGAGAAGTTTAAGGAGGATTATGGCCAAAGAGTGCTCAAACTACGGCACAATTGCACTCATCTCACACGCTAGTAAAGTAATGCTCAAAATTCTCCAAGCCAGGCTTCAGCAATATGTGAACCGTGAACTTCCTGATGTTCAAGCTGGATTTAGAAAAGGCAGAGGAACTGGAGATCAAATTACCAACATCCGCTGGATCATGCAAAACGCAAGAGAGTTCCAGAAAAACATCTATTTCTGCTTTATTGACTATGCCAAAGCCTTTGACTGTGTAGATCACAATAAACCGTGGAAAATTGTGAAAGAGATGGGAATACCAGACCACCTGATCTGCCTCTTGAGAAATCTGTATGCAGGTCAGGAAGCAACAGTTAGAACTGGTCATGGAACAACAGACTGGTTCCAAATAGGAAAAGGAGTACGTCAAGGCTGTATATTGTCACCATGTTTATTTAACTTGTATGCAGAGTACATCATGAGAAATGCTGGACTGGAAGAAACACAAGTTGGAATCAAGATTGCTGGGAGAAATATCAATAACCTCAGATATGCAGATGACACCACTCTTATGGCAGAAAGTGAAGAGGGGCTAAAAAGCCTCTTGATGAAAGTGAAAGTGGAGAGTGAAAAGGTTGGCTTGAAGCTGAACATTCAGAAGACGAAGATCACGGCATCTGGTCCCATCACTGCATGGGAAATAGATGGGGAAAAAGTGGAAACAGTGTCAGACTTTATTTTTCTGGGCTCCAAAATCACTGCAGATGGTGACTGCAGCCATGAAATTAAAAGACGCTTACTCCTTGGAAGGAAAGTTATGACCAACCTAGATAGCATATTCAAAAGCAGAGACATTACTTTACCAACAAAGGTTCGCCTAGTCAAGGCTATGGTCTTTCCTGTGGTCATGTATGGATGTGAGAGCTGGACTGTGAAGAAGGCTGAGTGCCGAAGAATTGATGCTTTTGAACTGTGGTGTTCGAGAAGACTCTTGAGAGTCCCTTGGACTGCAAGGAGATCCAACCGGTCCATTCTGAAGGAGATCAGCCCTGGGGTTATTTTGTAGGGAATGATCCTCAAGCTGAAACTCCGGTATTTTTGCCACCTCATGCGAAGAGTTGACTCATTGGAGAAGCCTCTGATGCTGGGAGGGATTGAGGGCAGGAGCAGAAGGGGAAGACAGAGGATGAGATGGCTGGATGGCATCACTGACTAGATGAATGTGAGTCTCGGTAACGTCCCAGAGCTGGTGATGTATAGGGAGGCCTGGCGTGGTGCAGTTCATGGGGTCGCAAAGAGTTGGACAGGACTGAGCGACTGATCTGATCTGATCTGATGGCTGTATCTCAGAAAAGTGGGTCTCTGACTAAATAAAGCAGGGGAAAGTTAGCTCGGATTGAGGAGAATGTGGCTGCCCATGAGCTGCTGAGAATAGGCTCAAAGCTGTGCTGAGTTTAGGGTTTCGATGGTAGAGTCTGAATGGACCCCAGATTGTAAGCAGCTTTTTGTTATGAAATTGTTCCCTGGTAGATTTCTAACCCAGGTGCTGAAGGTCTAAAATTTTGCAAAATGAGGGGAAAGAAAGGAAACATTAGAGAAAGGATCATTGGCAAGGTTGGATACACAAGCTTTCCAATTTTTTTTAAAAGCGGAAAATAACTGTATTGTTACTTGAGATGAAAGTTGGATACAGAAGTCTATTCACCATTCTTCAAGATTTTAGACCATTTTACTTCTTGGAATCTGAAAAATTCCTAAACATCAAATCTGAAAACAAAACAAGCTGAACACCAAAACCAAAGTTTTTATCTGAGAAAGAAGTTTCTTGGTTTTCTAGGAATATATGATTTACAGAATCACTCTTAATTCCTGTGCTCTAACAGACCCATGGCAACCCACTCCAGTATTCTTGCCTAGAGAATCCCATGGACAGAGGAGCCTGGGGGGCAGACATGACTTAGCTACTAAAGAGCAACAACAGCAGACCCAAGCCCCTTCATTAAGAGACAGTTTTCCTCCATAAGATGTAACTGCAGCTGGCTTCCCTGGGTTGAGAAAGGACCAGGAGGGGAAAATCACTTCCTCTCAAGGACATGAATCATATCCTACGCAAACAAAGCCGCCTGGCTCTGAATTTTCATGTTGCCATTATTCCTCCATTTCTTGACATGTTTGTTCCTGGGAACTTGTATAAGGCAAGGAAAATAGAGGGAAGGGATCAGCACTGGAGGCGGTTCTGGATGCACAGACAGAAACTGGCTCATAGTTGGATTTGTAGGTGCTGCTGAGTAATGAACAGGAGATCAAGGTGGCAGTTTCTGGAGCAGGATTCCACCGTCCAGTCCTCCTGTGTCCATGCTCCACACAGAGAGCTCCGAGGACAAACTAAGGGGACGAGACCCCAGGACAGAGAAGGGGACAGGACACAACTGCAGGGAGTGAGAAGGCCTGACTGAGAAGGGCCTGGAAATGGCCCCAGTGTCACCAGAGGGGCTGGGGAGGGAGCGGGTCTGATTAGGGAAGGCTGGAGAGGGCGTCTCTCCTGAATGATGCTGAGATTGTGTCCAGAACCAAACACACAGACACAGGCTCAGCCTTCACATCGGTGTCCGGCCATCAGTCCTGGAACTAACAGGCTGTCCTTATACCAAGAATGACACACAGTCTCAGTATTCCATCTCTTGAACATTTATTAGATCTGCTGCCTTCTGAAGACAGAGAGCTCTCTAGGTCAGTGTCCCTGCCCTTGGGGACTCAAGCCCTGCCTTCTGAGCAGAGAGAGAGGCAGCTCAGTACTTGTCAGGCAGGCCAGCAGGTCTGAAGTGGTTGGGGTCCTTGCCGCTCCGGCCCCATTCGTTGGCAAACTGGTCAGCCTTCGAATCCTCCCGTACCTGGTCTCTGGTCATATCCTTAAACAGAGGGTCTGTGATTCCCTGAATAGTCTCTCTGGCGTTATTGGAAAGGAGGAGGGCAGGGAGGGGATTAATCCAGGACTATGAGCCACAGCCCCACCCTCCCCATCTCTCCTCTTTCCAAGGGATCAATGACTCTGAGAGGAGCCAGGGAAAGAGGGGCGACAACCCTGAGTCTCCCTGGGCTCCGCCCACCTCAGCCCTGTGCTGGGTGAACAGCACCCATAGAGGGAGGGTGGAGAGTCACTTGTCCCACCAAGTTGCTCTGCTCTTCAGCCCCTCAGACCTCACACTGGGCACAGAGCAGGAGGGTGGGTAAGAGGAGGAGGGCCCACAGCCTACAGGAAAGTTCTCCAGGGCTTGGCCCCTCCAGGTTGTCCCAGGCAGCCAAGCTCTGCTCACCCATCCCTGCATCCCCAGGGGCCCTGGTACCTGATCACTTTAGCAGCCCAGGCGCCCCCCGGGCCCCTTTGGGCAGCGTCATAGTTTCCGTGAGCGTGGAAGTATTTGTCTGCACCCTTGTAGTTGGCTTCTCTCATGTCAGAATAAGCTCTCCACATGTCTTTAGCCCCTGGGAGGAAAACAAAATGATGACATGAATCTGATCATGTTTTGGTGAAAGAGAGAAATAAATCATTTCCTCCCACTGATTCTAGGTTTCAGCCTTCGACTAAGCCCTTGGAGATTATTTTATTGGCTTGAAATGAATACTTCTTTACTTCTCACTTACTTCCCTGATCTGACGTTGTGAGTATCACACTTGGTGCAAGGTTTATTCTGTTTGATTTCATTCTAAGTCTGTTGGAACTTTGTTTCTGGAGGTGTGCGATGTGTGTGAAGAAGAGGTCAATGCTCTTTCTTTAAGGGATGTTTGCTTATACAATGAACTGCCACCTGGAAAGATGCAGGAGAGGCTCTGACCAGAGCTTGAGAAGGACAATACTGAGAAAGGCTGTGCATATAGGATACTCCCAGCCTGGTCAAGGGGAGAAATCCAGCCCTGGGGACTAACTCGGGCCTGAGTACATCTGAATACTCAGGGCATGTCTGCACATGGGCAACCATCAGAATTAAATCAGCAGGTGACAAAGGTGAGCTCCCTAAGAGGGCTTTGAAGAAACAGGGTAATTAGATGCAGAAAAAGGGCAACTGACCCACCAGCTCTAAAGTTCAGTGTCCTCTCCAGTACAATTGAGAAGTAATGCCTCCCTCAGAGTGATTATGCAGAAGAACTGAGGAAATACAGGTTGAGTTTATAGAACATTGTAGGTGCTCACTATACCATCACCTCTCTGGTCTTTAGAAGAGTGGGGCAAAAAAATAAATAAAGTAGGATGAAGATCAGGGAGGCATGGACAGAAAACCCAACCTAGATAGATAAAATGGCAAAGGTTTAAATGATTAGCTCATTAGAAAAGAGGAAAATATTACACGGATTATAATAATAGTTTATGTAATATCTCTATGAGATAACTTATCTTTATTTTAGGTATTAGCTATTTCTACTGTTCAGAAAAATAGTTTTGTTGAGGGCTATGCTATTCTTACCTTAGCTATTCACCTTGAGTTACAAATTTAAATCATTCCCTGGAGTCTAGAGTTGCTTAACAAGTACTTCCAAATGCACGATATAATTGTCCCTTGGGTGCAAAACCAGGTAGTGGTTCTCAATATTTACTGTGCACAAAATCAAGTGGGGTGCTTAATAATGGACAGATTTGCAGAGAGCCCCAGGGACTGTGGTTCAGGGAAGGGATCACGTGTGGATCCAGGCACCTGCATTCCACAAAGCCCCCAGACCACGGGTGATTCTCAGGCAAGTCATCCTAAAGTGCCCCTTGAACAACACTGACCTAAGAGATGAAAAGATACTTTTATCTGGCTCTGAGTGAATTCAGATGGAATTAAGAACAAACTCTTAAAACAATTATTCAGCAGTTATCACAGAAAAATAATAACACCAAATAGTTTTGGGAAATAAATTATGGCCAGTTTGCTCTGGCTAGTGAGGTCAATGTCTCCTGCTATAGGATTCTCTCCAGGTCTCACCCTCAGCAGAACCATCATCAAGGAAACTCATGTTGCCATTTACTGTGGGGAGGGAACTCTATGGGGTTTCCTTCCAAAGGCAGCAACCCCCACTCTCTGCCATCTGCTCAGATAAAGAGCAGGACGCGTGTTTACAGACCCCTCACTCTCCATGTGTACTCTTGTCTAGGAGGCAGTAGAAGGGCCGAGGTCTCAGGATGCTGGGTTCAATCCTGCTCTGCTGGAGGATGTTGGACCCTATCTTAATCTCTTGGGGCAGCAGGTTCTCTGATAAGGGGTAATGGTCTTTACATTGCAGGACTCAAGGATTAAACCCTGAGGGCGAAAACAAGTCCATTCCTGCACATAAAGCTCTTAGACAGTCCTGAGGAGCTACTAAAAAATCAGGTATTTTATTTATAAGTATTCAGCGGTGGCACCCACTTCTTTGCTACAGGAGACTTGGAAATGAGCCACCTCTAGTTGCCCACGAGGGGGCAGCAGAGCCTTACTGGTATTTTGGGAACAGGTACCCCGCCCCCAGATGTCTTCCTCACTCCAGCTGAAAGTTGGGGCCCAAACTTTATGTGACCTCGGGCTTGGGGATCCCCCAAAAGAGTGCAAAGCTGGCGAGAAAAGCTTCAGGAAGTGCTACCATGAAATCTAAGCTCCTTTTTTGCCCACCTGTGGCCTTTGCCCTGTGGGGATGTGTCCTCTGTTCAGGTCAATCCTGGGGAAGCAGACACAGCCTCCCCTGGTCCATCCTTTGGTCCTTACCTTGACCAGCTTCCTTGAGGAATGTCCCCCATCCCTGGCTGCTGACGCCCAGGATCAGGAAGCAGAAAATGATGCCCGTGGAAAGGTTCATCCTGCAACAGAGAGATGAGTGGACTCAACCAAGAATGACAGGTCTTGGGGCTGGGTTGTAATGTGGATACAGTATTACATTCCAAACATAACCCCTCTGAATTTTATCTCGATAGATAGACAGACGATAGGTTGTAACACAGAGGATCCAGCTCTCATTCCCACTGAATCCTGGGAAATCTAGTGATTTCCTGCATGAAGGATTGCAACGTGCTTTTAGCATAAACCACTTTCCAGTCCAGTCATCCTCTATCAGCCCTGAGACCCAGCTGCACTGCAAGTTTCCCAAAGGCAAGAGGAGTCTGTTCATGCTGCCTCTCTGTGATATGAACCGAGGCGAACGAGGCACAGGTGTCTGTGGCCTGCGTGCTCACCTCAGCACTGCCTGCACAGAAGACGCAGACAAGGCGAGCCCTACTCCCTGAAGTGCTCAATCTTGTGGATTCTAATGGTCAGAACAGTAGATTCAGGAAGGCTGCAGCACAAGAATGCTGCTGAAGAGAAAGTCTCTGAAGAGAAAAAGTGTTGGAGAGTTCCAGTGCCTCACCTTTGGCTGTGACCTGCTGCTGAGGCTCCTGGTGAAGCTGAGCTGCCTGTACTGTCTGCCTGGGAGATGGGGCCAGTGCTTTATACACTGATACTTGGCTAGTGGAGCAAACGAGAAATGGGGTGGAAGCAAAAGAAAGAAGGAAGGAAAGTTTGGAAATCCTTCCTGATCAGAACACAGCATTCAAAACAGCATGGTTATTCTTCACTCACATCTAATTTTCCTAGATTGTGCAATCTGGCAACTTTCAGAATGCAGCATATTGGGCTTTTTCCTGCCCATTTCTAGTCTCACTCCAGGAGACAAATGTGTTTTTCACCCCCCATCGTAATGTACTGACGCTTGCTGTGAAGTGTGTGTGTGCTTAGCTGCTCAGTTTTGCCCGACTCTTTCGGACCCCATGGACTATAACCCACCAGGCTCCTCTCTCCATGGAATTCTCCAGGCAAGAATACTGGAGTGGCAGGCACGAATACCAGGCAAGAATACGCCATTGCCTTCTCCAGCGGAGCTCCCTGACCCAAGGATTGAATCTGGGTCTCTTGCAGGGCAAGTGGATTCTTTACCACCCGAGCCACCTGGGAATTCCAAAGACTAACATTAGAAAAAGAGAGTTGAGTAAAGAATGTGAGCATAAAGGGCAAATGAAACAGCAGAACGGGTCTCTTATAAGGGACAGCTCAGGATGAAGCTGGGACCTCAGACTACAGCAGCAGGAAAGGAAGGAGATAAAACTCAGGAAAATCAAACCTCCAGTACATACAAGAGGGTAGATTCAGCCCTGGAAAAGGGAGTCTTCCAGCTTCAAGTGTATTCATGGTCAGATGCTGTTGATAGTTATAACAGTAGGTCATATTGAGAGGTCATTGCAATCCCAGGAAGGTTGAACTACAGTGAGGAATTTTGCTATGATATCGTGTAGAAGTGACACCATAAGAATGAACAGGAAAAGTCCAGATGTCTGTTAAATTATCAGGATAGAAGGTTCAGGAAGGATACAGAGAAAGCTGATTTATCTTAAGAATGCTGGAGTATATGATGTCAGAGAATAGCTGTATCAATCAGAAAAGCAGGACTGAGCTTTATTCTGTGAGTTCAGGAAGATAATCTTGGGAGGAAATTTCATGCAGGTGCTCTCACAGGGATGGCGTCTCTGATGAACTCCGTGCCCCATCTCTGCCTCTTCATCCTAAAGGGAAATTTCAAAGGTCACTGTTTTCCCAGAGGAGGAGGGGTGAGGCATATGTAATATTTCAGAGATGGTGGGGACCCAGAGGACATGGAACTGCTCTTCCTGATGGTGGGTCCCTGGGCTGGAAGCCTGAGGATGGCAGGAGGGCAAGTAAAGCCCAGCCCAGGAGCGCCACCTCAGGATTCCTCCTGGAGTGTTCACAGGAGAGCAGGAATGTGAGCCGTGCATTGGAGACACAGGGAAGTGATGTCCAAGACAGATGCAAGCAAATCACAGAAACTTGCCAACTGAGATGAGGGGAGATGGTAAATTAGAGTCTGGAAGGACCTGGGACTTGTGCTCAAGTAGTAATCCTGAGAAGAAGGAGGGCGAAGCATTTCCAATTTGTTACAAGACTCAGGGAAATATGAGCAGGACGTTAGAAAGAAGAACACTGGCCCAGGAGGAAGCACCCCAGCTGAGGATGACACTGTGGTCTGGGAACCACGGTCTTAGATGTGTTGTTGGTGTTTAGTCACCAAGTTTGTGTCCGACTCTTTAGTGACTCCATGGGCTGTAGCCCCTCAGGCTCCTCTGTGTGTGGGATTTTCCAGGGAAGAGTACTGGAGCACGTGGACATTTCCTTCTCCAGGGGATCTTCCTGATCCAGGGATTGAATCCACGTCTCCTGAATTGCAGGCGGATTCCTTACCACTGAGCCACCTGAGACGCCCTGTCTTAGAGTGGAACCTCTCAGAAATAGGATGATGCCTCTTTTTGGGTCTGGGACATATTTTATTTCCTGTAGGTGTAATGAGGTGAACATGTAGGGCGGATAACTGTCTAAAGGATTGCTCTGTTTGCTTTTTGTGCAAGGCAAAGCTAGATCAGATCAGATCAGATCAGTCGCTCAGTCATGTCCCACTCTTTGCGACCCCATGAACCGCAGCACGCCAGGCCTCCCTGTCCATCACCAGCTCTCGGAGGTCACTCAGACTCACACCCATCAAGTCAGTGATGCCATCCAGCCATCTCATCCTCTGTCATCCCCTTCTCCTCCTGCCCTCAATCCCTCCCAGCATCAGAGTCTTCTCCAATGAGTCAACTCTTCGCATGAGGTGGCCAAAATACTGGAGTTTCAGCTTTAGCATCATTCCTTCCAAAGAAATTCCAGGATTGATCTCCTTCAGAATGGACTGGTTGGATCTCCTTGCAGTCCAAGGGACTCTCAAGAGTCTTCTCCAACACCACAGTTCAAAAGCATCAATTCTTTGGTGCTCAGCCTTCTTCACAGTCCAGCTCTCACATCCATACATGACCACAGGAAAGACCATAGCCTTGACTAGGCGAACCTTTGTTGGCAAAGTAATGTCTCTGCTTTTGAATATGCTATCTAGGTTGGTCATAACTTTCCTTCCAAGGAGCAAGCGTCTTTTAATTTCATGGCTGCAGTCACCATCTGCAGTGATTTTGGAGCCCCCCAAAATAAAGTCTGACACTGTTTCCACTGTTTCTCCATCTATTTCCCATGTAGTGATGGGACCAGATGCCATGATCTTCGTTTTCTGAATGTTGAGCTTTAAGCCAACCTTTTCACTCTCCACTTTCACTTTCATCAAGAGGCTTTTTAGCCCCTCTTCACTTTCTGCCATAAGGGTGGTGTCATCTGCATATCTGAGGTTATTGATATTTCTCCTGGCAATCTTGATTCCAACTTGTGTTTCTTCCAGTCCAGCATTTCTCATGATGTACTCTGCATACAAGTTAAATAAACATGGTGACAATATACAGCCTTGACGTACTCCTTTTCCTATTTGGAACCAGTCTGTTGTTCCATGACCAGTTCTAACTGTTGCTTCCTGACCTGCATACAGATTTCTCAAGAGGCAGATCAGGTGGTCTGGTATTCCCATCTCTTTTAGAATTTTCCACAGTTTATTGTGATCTACACAGTCAAAGGCTTTGGCATAGTCAATAAAGCAGAAATAGATGTTTTTCTGGAACTCTCTTGCTTTTTCCATGATCCAGAGGATGTTGGCAATTTGATCTCTGGTTCCTCTGCCTTTTCTAAATCCAGCTTGAACATCAGGAAGTTCACAGTTTACATATTGCTGAAGCCTGGCTTGGAGAATTTTGAGCATTACTTTACTAGCATGTGAGATGAGTGCAATTGTGAGGTAGTTTGAGCATTCTTTGGCATTGCCTTTCTTTGGGATTGGGATGAAAACTGACCTTTTCCAATCTTGTGGCCACTGCTGAGTTTTCCAGATTTGTTGGCATGTTGAGTGCAGCACTTTCACAGCATCCTCTTTCAGGATTTGGAATAGCTCCACTGGAATTCCATCACCTCCACTAGCTTTGTTCGTAGTGATGCTTTCTAAGGCCCACTTGACTTCACATTCCAGGATGTCTGGCTCTAGGTCAGTGATCACACCATCATGATTATCTGGGTCATGAAGCTCTTTTTTGTACAGTTCTTCTGTGTATTCTTGCCACCTCTTCTTAATATCTTCTGCTTCTGTAAGGTCCATACCATTTCTGTCCTTTATCAAGCCCATCTTTGCATGAAACGTTCCTTTGATATCTCTGATTTTCTTGAAGAGATCCCTAGTCTTTCCCATTCTGTTGTTTTCCTCTATGTCTTTGCATTGATCGCTGAAGAAGGCTTTCTTATCTCTTCTTGCTATTCTTTGAAACTCAGCATTCAGATGTTTATATCTTTCCTTTTTTCCTTTGCTTTTCGCTTCTATTCTTTTCACAGCTATTTGTAAGGCCTCCCCAGACAGCCATTTTGCTTTTCTGCATTTCTTTTCCATGGGGATGGTCTTGATCCCTGTCTCCTGTACAATGTCACGAACCTCATTCCATAGTTCATCAGGCACTCTATCTATCAGATCTAGGCCCTTAAATCTATTTCTCACTTCCACTGTATAATCATAAGGGGTTCGATTTAGGTCATACCTGAATGGTTTAGTGGTTTTCCCTGCTGCTATTGCTGCTGCTAATTCGCTTCAGTCGTGCCCGACTCTGTGCGACCCCATAGATGGAAGCCCACCAGGCTCCCCCATCCCTGGGATTCTCCAGGCAAGAATACTGGAGTGGGTTGCCATTTCCTTCTCCAATGCATGAAAGTGAAAAGTGAAAGTGAAGTCGCTCAGTCGTGTCTGACTCTCAGCGACCCCATGGACTTGAGCCTACCAGGATCCTCCATCCATGGGATTTTCCAGGCAAAAGTACTGGGGTGGGGTGCGTTTCCCTACTTTCTTCAATTTCAGGCTGAATTTGGCAATAAGGAGTTCATGGTCTGAGCCACAGTCAGCTCCTGGTCTTGTTTTTGCTGATTGGATAGAGCTTCTCCATCTTTGGCTGCAAAGAATATAATCGATCTGATTTCAGTGTTGACCATCTGGTGATGTCCATGTATAGAGTCTTCTCTTGTGTTTTTGGAAGAGGGTATTTGCTATGACCAGTGCATTTTCTTGGCAAAACTCTGTTAGTCTTTGCCCTGCTTCATTCCGTATTCCAAGGCCAAATTTGCCTGTTACTCCAGGTGTTTCTTGACTTCCTACTTTTGCATTCCAGTCCCCTATAATGAAAAGGACATCTTTTTTTGGGTGTTAGTTCTAAAAGCTAAGCAGTATTTAAATATTCTCAACAAAACTTACACTCCTTCGAAAGTTGGGGTTCCCTGAGGTCGGGGTAGTCTAGGTCCCTGAGCTGGCTTAGCTGACTTGGTCCCAGGAGCAGACATGGTGGGGAGAGGGGATGTTGTCAACCATCTGTAGTCATCAGCCCTGGACGTGTCCTGGGGCAACTCCACAGAGGCGGGCTGTGATGTGCACATCTCTTCTTCTACCTTCCTCAGGGCAGAAATCATGGGCCAGTGATCACATTCTTTTGCAACTCTGACTCTGTTTGGAGCCATTCGATACTGGAATTCCACTTCCCACATTCTTGCATCATTCCAGTCATTTATTATTTGATAGAATCATTAGAGACAAAGTGAGTACGATTTTTAGACACCAAGTCAAGCATTGCAAATTCTCTTCCTTGTTACTTATGGCACTCTGTCTTTGGAAGGAACACCCAGTTCCTTGCAGGGCCATGCTTAGAACAATAGAAGACAGTAGTGGTCAGCTTTTTTAAATTGTTTCTCCTGCAAAAGAAAACCATCCTGTCATGGTGATTTCAGAGTCTTCAGGCCTTAAAGTGATTTCCCAGGAGTTTTCCATGAGAAGCTGTGTCCTGGTTTGCAGAGATGGTCTCTGTTGGTGCCTCTTGTTTCAGGTTAATAGTTAATAGTGAGTGACAATTAGCAAATTGTTTTATTTTTGAAAGAGACCTGGTTTATATAATATATTAGAAGGTACCGCTTCCTTAATATCCATGTGTGATAAGACTACTGAGAGGTTTAAGAGACCTTAATTTTCTGTTATAATTAAGAGAAGACAAGAACACCAAAGCTTTGCAACAAAACACAAAACCCCTCAGGATACACCCTGACTATTAATAACACTTGGGGCCTAGGTCCCAAAGTTTTTGATATAGAGAAATCTCCTGTATTTGTTGCAGCTGCAGGAGAAGAGGGGATAGTCTCTTCTCACACCAACAGCACTTCTTTCTTTTGTTTTATTTACTTATTTATTATTATTATTTACTTTACAATATTGTATTGGTTTTGCCATACATCAACATGCATCCACCATGGGTGTACACGTGTTCCCCATCCTGAACCCCCCTCCCACCTCCCTCCCAATACCATCCCTCTGGGTCAGCCCAGTGCACCAGCCCCAAGCTTCCAGTATCCAACATCGAACCTGGACTAGCGATTTGTTTCTTATATGATATTATACATGTTTTGATGCCATTCTCCCAAATCATCCCCCCTCCCTCTCCCACAGAGTCCAAAAGACTGTTCTATACATCTGCGTCTCTTTTGCTGTCTCGCATACAGGGTTGTCGTTACCATCTTTCTAAATTCCATATATATGCGTTAGTATACTGTATTGGTGTTTTTCTTTATGGCTTACTTCACTCTGTATAATAGGCTCCAGTTCCATCCACCTCATTAGAACTGATTGAAATATATTCTTTTTAATGGCCGAGTAATATTCCATTGTGTATATGTACCACAGCTTTCTTATCCATTCATCTGCTGATGGACATCTAGGTTGCTTCCATGTCCTGGCTATTAAAAACAGTGCTGCGATGAACACTGGGGTACATGTGTCTCTTTCAATTCTGGTTTCCTCGGTGTGTATGCCCAGCAGTGGGATTGCTGGGTCGTATGGCAGTTCTATTTCCAGTTTTTAAAGGAATCTCCACACTGTTCTCCATAGTGGCTGTACTAGTTTGCATTCCACCAACAGTGTAAGAGGGTTCCCTTTTCTCCACACCCTCTCCAGCATTTATTGCTTGTAGACTTTAGGATTGCAGCCATTCTGACTGGCGTGAAATGGTACCTCATTGTGGTTTTGATTTGCATTTCTCTGATAATGAGTGAAGTTGAACATCTTTTCATGTGTTTGTTAGCCATCTGTATGTCTTCTTTGGAGAAACGTCTATTTAGTTCTTTGGCCCATTTTTTGATTGGGTCATTTATTTTTCTGGAATTGAGCTGTAGGAGTTGCTTGTATATTTTTGAGATTAGTTGTTTGTCAGTTGCTTCATTTGACCGCACTTCTTTCACCAGCAGTTGGGAGAATATGTAGTTTCTCTAAAGCCAAACCCTGGAATTGTACTACATGGCAGAGAGAGAGAGAGAGAGAGAGAGAGAGAGAGAGAGAGAGAGAGAGAGAGAGAGAGAGAGAGCCTGTGAAGTTCACAGTTTACCAGAAGGAAAGGAAACACAGCTTTAAGACCAGAAAGGCTGGCTTCCCTCCTCTTCATCCTTCAGTTCACCAGGGAGATTAAAAGAAAATAGCACTGAAGAAATTATTAATGCCCTGTACATTGTTGAATATGTAGCTGCATATTTTCTTTTCTCAAAAAAAGAAAAGACACATGTTTCCTTTTCCTTTCCAGAAAAGGAAACATACTGCACAGCTGCTCTGAGCTTCCTGAGGATCTCTGTTTATCTAGTAGAGGGAAGCAGCTCCCTGATTCTGAGGTGATCTGCTGCTGCTGCTAAGTCGCGTCAGTTGTGTCCGACTCTGTGCGACCCCATAGACGGAAACCCACTAGGCTCCCCCGTCCCTGGGATTCTCCGGGCAAGAACACTGGAGTGGGTTGCCATTTCCTTCTCCAATGCATGAAAGTGAAAAGTGAAAGTGAAGTCGCTCAGTCGTGTCTGACCCTCAGCGACCCCATGGACTGCAGCCTACGAGGCTCCTCCATCCATGGGATTTTCCAAGCAAGAGTCCTGGAGTGGGGTGCCATTGCCTTCTCCGGAGGTGACCTGCTAGGAGGGGGTGACCTGCTAGGAGGGGGTCATCTCTGCTCTGGGGGGCTCCTCACTCTGCCCCTGGTCCAAGAGTGTAGGAAAACAGCCTCCACTGACTGCTGGTGTCATAAGGAAAGACCAACTTCCTAGAATCGCACACAAATCTGATGCCAGACACTGCAAACCTGGAAACAACCACCTAAGAGACCAGATCCACCACGTTTCTCCTCTCAGCAAACCACTGGCAACTCACAGGTAAGACAACACCCACAGTTCATGCGTGTACACCAGTGACTTCTGGCAGAAGCCACAACAGTCAACGCCAACAACAGCTATGACACAGCACATGAAACTCTTTGCAATGACTCTAGTATCTCTCAGCATAAAAGGTCTTCAGCAGCATTATTCTGAGTTGATTAGAACCAGTTCACAAAGTTAGAGTCTCCACACAGACCCAAGTGAGTGAGATTTATCTGAATTCCTCTTTCCTGGTTCAAAGTTAAACTTAATATGGAGCCTCAGATCTCCATTTAATCAACTCACAGTGGCACGTAATTTGCTAATTTAGATGAAGGAACAGCCTTTTATTTTTTTTTTTTTTTTTGGTGCTAAGAAACATATGTCTTTAGGAAGTTCAGTTCAGTTCATTTCAGTCGCTTAGTCGTGTCTGACTCACGCCAGGCCTCCCTGTCCATCACCAACTCCCAGAGTTCACTCAAACTCACGTCCATCAAGTTGGTGATGCCATCCATCCAGCCATCTCATCCTCTGTCATCCCCTTTTCCTCCTGCCCCCAATCCCTCCCAGCATCAGAATCTTTTCCAATGAGTCAACTCTTCACGAGAGGTAGCCAAAGTACTGGAGTTTCAGCTTTAGCATCATTTCTTCCAAAGAACACCCAGGGCTGATCTCCTTTAGAATGGACTGGTTGGATCTCCTTGCAGTCCAAGGGACTCTCAAGAGTCTTTTCCAGCACCACAGTTCAAAAGCATCAATTCTTCGGCGCTTAGCTTTCTTAGTCCAACTCTCACATCCATACATGACCACTGGAAAAACCATAGCCTTGACTAGACAGACCTTTGTGGGCAAAGTAGTCTCTGTTTTTGAATATGCTATTTAGGTTGGTCATAACTTTCTTTCCAAGGAGTAAGCGTCTTTTAGAAATTTCATGGCTGCAATCACCATCTGCAGTGAGTGATTTTGGAGCCCCCCAAAATAAAGTCTGACACTGTTTCCACTGTTTCCCCATCTATTCCCCATGAAGTGATGGGACCAGATGCCATGATTTCGTTTTCTAAATGTTGAGCTTTAAGCCAACTTTTTCACTCTCCTCTTTCACTTTCATCAAGAGGCTTTTTAGTCCCTCTTCACCTTCTACCATAAGGGTGGTGTCATCTGCATATCTGAGGTTATTGATGTTTCTCCTGGCAATCTTAATTCCAGCTTGTGCTTCTTCCAGCCCAGTGTTTAGGAAGTTAGTTAAGTATTAAATAAGCAAAAGTGGCTATCACAGATCTCTTCTCCCCAGTATCCCCTACTAAGCCCAGTGGTTTTCCAGGAGAGTCTGGTAACATCTCAGGGGACAGTTAATAGTATGTTACACAGGTTGGTGTAGAAAACTAATCAAGAGTAGAGATGTACAGCTCATTTTAAAGAAGTAGAGTAACTTGATTCTAAAGTAAGAGATTGGCAACACAAGAAAACAATAGTCCCATTTCACCTCTAAAGGTGCAAACAATTCAAACAGAGAGCATAGTGTTACCAAACTAAATATGAGCATTAAAAATCCCTCATAACCGAGTGAGGTTTCTTGTTGGAATGCAAGAATTGGTCAGCATTATGACTACAATTAATGTAATTCATCACATTATCAGCCTAAAGGGAAAAAAATAATATTATCTTAATTGATCAAAAAAGAGTGTGATAAAGCTGAAGTTATGTTTCTTTTAAAAAATCCTTTAAGATAGATTAACAGATGGAGGGAAAAAAACCTTGTAGTGTCCAGGGGATAAAGCAGGGGGTGAGGAGGAATAAATTGGGAGCCTGGGATTGACAAACACATAATACTATATATAAAATATATAATTAATAAGGACCTACCGTATAGCAGAGGGAACTCTTCTTAATACTCTGCAGTGATCTATACGGGGAAAGAATGTAAAAAATAGTGGATATAGATCTTGTTGATACACTTTGCTATATAGCAGAAACTAACAAACATTATAAATCAACAGTAATAATAATTTTTTAAAAGAAAGAAAAATGCTTTAGCAAATTGCATTTCAAGTGGAACTTTCTTAATTTTATAAAATTAAGATGAAATAAAATTAAAATAAAATTAATTTCATAAAATTCACATATTTTATAATGGAAAAACTTTTATCCCATCACTTGAAGGATCAGGAATGAACAAAGAATGCCCACTGTCACCACTATTGTCTAACATAGTTTCAGGAGCCCTGACCAATGCCACAGTAAATAGAAAGAGAGAAGAGATATAAGGATTGGAAAAGCAGAGATAAAACTGTCGTCATGTGTATTCCTATGGCTGATTCATGTTGAGATTTGACAGAAAGCAACAAAATTCTGTAAAGCAATTATATTTCAATTAAAAAATAAATAAAATTTTAAAGAAATGTAAAAAAAGTTTTCATTAGTATAATCATAAACTCCCCAAGCCACAAAATCAGCAGATTATTATAATTAATTATGAAATTTAATAAGATGGTTCACATTTGATCCAAAAACCAACAGGTTTTTCCATGGTAGAAATACCCCAATAGAAAACATGACTAAAAATAATAAACTGTTCATAGTAACAGCAAAGCTATAAAATTCCTAGCAATTACTTTCACCAGTAATTCATAGAACTCCAATGGAGAAGGTGTCAGACCTCTAGCAAACACCTTAAAGTATGATTCAAACGTGGAGAGAAGTTTCTAGCTCACTGATGGGATGACTTAATATTGATTCAACCCCAGATTGATTCACACATTTAATACTGAAAATCTCAGCTGAATTTTTCTGTAACATAAGATGCTTATTTCAAAATTCATATAGAGAAATAAAAGTCCATGCATAGAAAGGTCAGCCTCAAAAAAGGAGCGTATTAACAAGAGGGACTTACTATACCAGGCGTTAAGATAAACAGCAAAATACAGTAATAAAAATAGTATTTGCTCAACTAAAGACATATTGACCAATGGGACAGAATAGAGAGTGAGAGCTAGGGCCACATGTATAGGACGTTAGTGTATGATCGAAAACACATCACAAATCACTGAAGACAAGATGACTTAATAGTTTTGGAAAGAGAAAAATGAAGCTGGGCCTTTACCTAACAGGGCTTCCCTGATGGCTCAGATGGTAAAGAATCTGCCTGTAATGCAGGAGACCCAGGTTCGATCCCTGGGTTGGGAAGATTCTCCGGAGAAGGGAATGGCAACCCACTCCAGTATTCTTGCCTAGAAAATTAGACCCTTATCTAATACACATACCTAAGTCAACGCTAGAAGTATTAAATACATAAATGTGAAGATAAACTATAAAGTTAATAATAATATAAAATAATATATTTATGATCTAGAGATGTTGTAGAATTTCTTAGATTTCAAAGGCACAAACCCCAAATCAGGAAGGGGTGAATTTGACTACATCAACAATAAGAATATAGTTGTAGACAGAGAATGGGAAAAGATATCCAGAATGGGAAAAGATATCTAAAATATGGCAAGGGATTAATATTTCAAAAATACAAGGAACTTCTATGAGTCAATAAGGAAAAGATGGCAGCCCCAATAGAAAAATGGGTGAAGTGTTAGAAAAAAAAAAAACAAAACAGTTTATAGACACCATGCAATAAGAAATAAGCTCACAAAGAGATGCACAAGTCATTAGTAACCAGAAAAATAAACCGACAAGCAGTCATGTTTTAAGTGTCAGATCAATACAAACGATACCTGCACCACGCCATGTGTGTCACAGGAGGGACAGAGCTGGTGTGCAGACCCTCAGTTTCACAGTGAAGTGTCACTCTGCTGTCCAGGGGGGCAGCCCAGCTCACACACCCTACAGCAATGGGGAGGATTTCTATGGCTCTGTGCTCTTGCCTTGGCATGAACCAGCTATCCACTTTTCCAGTCTGACAGCTTCCATCAGAAAAGAATTTTGCTTCAAAGACATAAATTAATATCTAAATTATAAATAAAATATTAGAGGGTTGCTCTTGTAGGACATAGTGACTATCTCAGCAAAAGTGTCTTCTGTTGTTGTCATTAAAAAAAAAAACTCCTTTGTTAGAAATAACCTTTGTGAATACAGGTTTGGTTCTTCTATTTGCTATTCTTGCAGCTGCAAGAGAGATGGAGCATTTTCTCTTTCTTACTTTGGGGAAAATTCTTTCTCCAGAGACTAGTAGGTTGTACAGTTTACCAGGCCAAGTGCTGGAACCACACTGTTTAATCCTGAAAGAGATTCGGTCCTAAGAGAAAAAGAAATTATATGGAAAAGAAAAGCTAAGAATAGGATTATTAACAGATTGAATATGGAACATGAAATTACTGACTTCCTTTCCCTATTATTTTCCATTATGAATTTTTACTTGTGACTCTGACACATTTATCAGTTTTTATCTTATCATAATCTTTATGAATTCATGTGCATTATTTATGTATATATATATGTGTTTGCGCATTTAGTGCTTTTGGGTGTGCGTGTAGAGAGAAAGGAATATATAGGTCAACAGTTCTATGAAGACCTGCAAGACCTTTTAGAACTAACACCCAAAAAAGATGTCCTTTTCATTATAGGGGACTGGAATGCAAAAGTAGGAAGTCAAGAAACACCTGGAGTAACAGGCAAATTTGGCCTTGGAATACGGAATGAAGCAGGGCAAAGACTAACAGAGTTTTGCCAAGAAAATGCACTGGTCATAGCAAATACCCTCTTCCAACAACACAAGAGAAGACTTTATACATGGACATCACCAGATGGTCAACACCGAAATCAGATCGATTATATTCTTTGCAGCCAAAGATGGAGAAGCTCTATACAATCAGCAAAAACAAGACCAGGAGCTGACTGTGGCTCGGACCATGAACTCCTTATTGCCAAATTCAAACTTAAATTGAAGAAAGTAGGGAAAACCACTAGACCATTCAGGTATGACCTAAATCAAATCCCTTATGATTATACAGTGGAAGTGAGAAATAGATTTAAGGGCCTAGATCTGATAGATAGAGTGCCTGATGAACTATGGAATGAGGTTCGTGACATTGTACAGGAGACAGGGATCAAGACCATCCCCATGGAAAAGAAATGCAAAAAAGCAAAATGGCTGTCTGGGGAGGCCTTGCAAATAGCTGCAAAAAGAAGAGAAGCGAAAAGCAAAGGAGAAAAGGAAAGATATAAGCATCTGAATGCAGAGTTCCAAAGAATAGCAAGAAGAGATAAGAAAGCCTTCTTCAGCGATCAATGCAAAGAAATAGAGGAAAACAACAGAATAGGAAAGACTAAGGATCTATTCAAGAAAATCAGAGATACCAAAGGAACATTTCATGCAAAGATGGGCTCGATAAAGGACAGAAATGGTGTGGACCTAACAGAAGCAGAAGATATTAAGAAGAGGTGGCAAGAATACACAGAAGAACTGTGCAAAAAAGAGCTTCACGATCCAGATAATCATGATGGTGTGATCACTGACCTAGAGCCAGACATCCTGGAATGTGAAGTCAAGTGGGCCTTAGAAAGCATCACTAGGAACAAAGCTAGTGGAAGTGATGGAATTCCAGTGGAGCTATTCCAAATCCTGAAAGATGATGCTGTGAAAGTGCTGCACTCAATATGCCAGCAAATTTGGAAAACTCAGCAGTGGCCACAAGATTGGAAAAGGTCAGTTTTCATCCCAATCCCAAAGAAAGGCAATGCCAAAGAGTGCTCAAACTACCGCACAATTGCACTCATCTCACACGCTAGTAAAGTAATGCTCAAAATTCTCCAAGCCAGGCTTCAGCAACATGTGAACCGTGAACTTCCTGATGTTCAAGCTGGATTTAGAAAAGGCAGAGGAACCAGAGATCAAATTGCCAACATCCGCTGGATCATCGAAAAAGCAAGAGAGTTCCAGAAAAACATCTATTTCTGCTTTATTGACTATGCCAAAGCCTTTGACTGTGTGGATCACAATAAACTATGGAAAATTCTGAGAGAGATGGGAATACCAGACCACCTGATCTGCCTCTTGAGAAATCTGTATGCAGGTCAGGAAGCAACAGTTAGAACTGGACATGGAACAACAGACTGGTTCCAAATAGGAAAAGGAGTACGTCACGGCTGTATATTGTCACCATGTTTATTTAACTTATATGCAGAGTACATCATGAGAAATGCTGGACTGGAGGAAACACAAGCTGGAATCAAGATTGCCGGGAGAAATATCAATAACCTCAGATATGCAGATGATACCACCCTTATGGCAGAAAGTGAAGAGGAACTAAAAAGCCTCTTGATGAAAGTGAAAGTGGAGAGTGCAAAGGTTGGCTTAAAGCTCAACATTCAGAAAACGAAGATCATGGCATCTGGTCCCATCACTACATGGGAAATAGATGGAGAAACAGTGGAAACAGTGTCAGACTTTATTTTTCTGGGCTCCAAAATCACTGCAGATGGTGACTGCAGCCATGAAATTAAAAGACGCTTGCTCCTTGGAAGGAAGGTTATGACCAACCTAGATAGCATATTCAAAAGCAGAGACATCACTTTGCCAACAAAGGTTCGCCTAGTCAAGGCTATGGTCTTTCCTGTGGTCATGTATGGATGTGAGAGCTGGACTATGAAGAAGGCTGAGCGCCGAAGAATTGATGCTTTTAAACTGTGGTGTTGGAGAAGACTCTTGAGAGTCCCTTGGACTGCAAGGAGATCCAACCGGTCCATTCTGAAGGAGATCAGCCCTGGGATTTCTTTGGAGGGAATGATGCTCAAGCTGAAACTCCAGTATTTTGGCCACCTCATGCGAAGAGTTGACTCATTGGAGAAGACTCTGATGCTGGGAGGGATTGAGGGCAGGAGGAGAAGGGGACGACAGAGGATGAGATGGCTGGATGGCATCACTGACTCGATGAATGTGAGTCTGGGTGACCTCCGAGAGCTGGTGATGGATAGGGAGGCCTGGCGTGCTGCAGTTCATGGGGTCGCAAAGAGTCGGACACGACTGAGCGACTGATCTGATCTGATCTGACAGTGTACGTGGACATTTGCTGTTTTTCCTTATCTCATCCCCATGAGGACAGGAAGTAAGTTACTAATTTTCTTCACCACCATACTCAGTGCCCAGGAAAAGCCTCGACACAGCCAGGCTTGATGAATCTCACCAAATGAACATCTTCAGCGAGGAAACTTCAACAGTATAAAATAAGCATGAAGACAAAAATAAAAACAATA